>CM023483.1:26190065-26916136 GCA_013339685.2 Hyalomma asiaticum
TCCTTAGAAGTTCTCTCCCATTATATAACGCTTTGCGCGGAGTAAATCGCAGTAAAATATTTTTCAGTCATGCACCTCGTCAAGTAAACAGCAATAGTAGGCTACTCGTTCCACCTCCGCCGCGTAAAGGATGAAACGCACAACGCTGATGCCAGCCAGGCTGGTCAGAAGACAGTCCCGTCTCTTCGAGGCACTGTGAAATGAAGGAAGTAAAACTACGTTCAAATTATACTATTCACTGAACGTTACACTATGTCAGGAAACTGATTTTGTCGGACTATGTGGCATTCGTAGCAGGGACTTTAACATATTTTGGGCGATTTAACAAGTGTAGCCTGGTGCCTCAGTGGTACGGCGCTGCTGTCAGTTTTTGAAGATGGCGGCGTGCGAGCAAAGAAGTGTGAGGCTGTCGTGTTCACCTACTCGGTTCCGTTACTGGTTATTGTTATGGCCGCGCCTTACGTTCGGTGTTCTAAAAGTTACTGTGGTCTTTTTTGAGATAACACATTACGCCGCTTCAGTAAACTGCGCTTCCGGTTCGAAATGTCTCACAGGAACATAGATGTTCTGAGAAACCTTTCAATATAAGTGTCTCGAGCGTACGAACTTTTCTGTAGGGAAGGTTTTGAGTGGCTGCAAACCGATCTGCCCATGCAGTGCAATCAATGAAGCGAGGAAACAAGCAGCGCATTTGCCGTCCACTCACAGTACTTGTCGAGGTTCTTGACGTCGGGAATGATGGCCTCGATTTCCTGCTTTATAAACAGCGCGTCGGGAGGCAGCAGACCATGGTAGCGCATGAACAGATAGATCACGTTGAACATGTTCACGCACTGCACGGAGCAACAAGAAACGGCGATCAGAGGGCAGCTTCTTATGTCGTTAGATATATATGTTCTGAACAGCGCAGTAGCGTTACTGTTTCTCAGACTTCCATTATAAGGAACAGGCATCACGGACTGTGCGCTAATATTGTAGAAACTATTGAAGGAGCGACAAATGACTGACCCCTCAAAGAAAATTTACGCTGGTACTATAATAGCGTGATCGCAGCTAACAATACCAGTAATATTCGCAATGCGGCCATGTGGGGAATATATTGAGTCTTGGCATTATAAGTACGAATGCATTAATAAAGTACATTGAGGTTTCGCATAGTTTCGTAATGGAGAGCATAGGCATGTCGCGTGAGACTACGCATTTACGCTCTATTTTTGCGGCATGTACGTATCTTGGGAAAAATATGAAGTTTGGTGGCTTTTAAGAAGCCGGTTTTTCTAAAAATACCGAAGCTCTAAGACCTCGCGGAAGTAGTAATTTGGGTGTCGTTGACCAGGCCTTGAAGTCCCCACGTGCCATTGCAGTGATTATTTGGGCAAGTGTAAAACCAAGCATTGATTAAACAATGCTAATGTTTTGTTTTCCACATGGTCCTCCTTTGATCAGTTGATTCTTTTGGAATGGTTCCCAACTATGGGCTATAAAGCCCCACAAATTTTTCGCCGTACTATTTCAGAGCTACTACCATTCTCTTTCCAAAGGGCCCACAATTGTATCTTGAAATTCTGCGCGTTCAACCATCCGCTGAACACCCCGGCTATCCAGCCGGGGTCTATGTTGTCTCCATACTTGATAATGAAAGTCAATGTGAACTTGCTACGGCAAACGGAGATGATCGCGAAAAGACTGTGTTGAGAACATTTGGATAAAGATTTGGTAAAATAAATAATTATTGACTACGTACGCACGAAGTCGAAGTTAGACCTTAAGGGAACGCTAAAGCGACAGGCTAAATAGAGTAAGATTTAAAGATTAGATACGTATAACAACCAATTCGTCATTCCTGGGAAGAATGGAGCTGTAACAGGCGAGAAAAGGGCAGAATTGAGAAATAGCTTTCTGTCCCTCTCTCTTGGTACAGCTTTTTCAAATGACGTCAGCTCATCCCTTTTCAGTACTTGATTACTGCTTCAGGTTATAAATAAAAAAGAAAGAATTAGATAAGGTTTGACAAATAATAAACATGTAGTAATACACACTTGTTGCTACATATTGCAGCCGTAGAGCTCGCTGCACCGTATCGGTCACGGAAATTTTGACGTCAATTCCTCTTTTCGGTGCGACCGATTCAAACTGAGCGATGGCACCAGATATTTCTGATGGCAGTTTTCGACGGAAAAAAAAAAAAAGGTTTATACGCAGGCAGATAATTGTTGTACACTGCAACACATGAAAAAAAAAAAACTGATCTATCCAAACTTATTAATTTTCTTTAGCTTCCTAGGGAAGAAGGCTTTGAATTCTGCACTAGTACTAGCATATTTGGAAACACAGGCAAACTAAGCATTTTTCACGCACGCAAACTGAACGAAGATGCACGAAAATATAAGCTAAACATCTCGCTCGTATTCGTACTTCCCTCTGTGATCGCCCGCTAACTTATTAATCAACGTGAGAACAGTAAACATATTTCAGGACTAACAGTGCAAAAAAAACTGAACTGCTCATAGTTCCTTTCGAAATTGGTCAGACGGACTAACGGCAAACAAGAGTTCAATAAACGACACGTCAAGGGTATTTTAGCGGGAACGCCTAATCATATAAACCCATTTAAGAGGCGCTCCACTCGAAGTTGAAGCTATCTTACCGTCGTTTTATGCTTCGTGTAACATTACTCCGACGTCCGTCGAAATATCTGCTTAGTGTTTAGCATAAAGTAAAAGTTCTTTTCTCGGGATAAATTGGTTCAAAAATATACGAACGTAGAGAATGCAGTAATGCACAATATAATTATTTGTTTTCTATAAGTTTCTTAGAGTGAATGAGTGCGTTTCTTTCGAGCAACTTCCCATCACAGTAGGCGCTGCTGCCAAGTAAGCGTGCTGCCTCTTGGGCGACCTGTCATTTCATGCAGGCGTAGGTGTGCCTTCGAAAACACGGACTAAGCAAAGCGCGCAGAAATCTCTCGCTTGTTGTTCTGTACACGTTCTTTTATCCGTGTTTACAAAGCACAACCCAAACTGCGGGACATGCGTACGATCAGCCGTCGCATAATTTCCTCTAATGTAGCTTTCTAATTACGGGATAGTCAGCCAAGTGCTCATTAGAGCTGTGTCTACTTACGAAACAGAATGCGGCCAGAGCCTTGATTGATGCCGGAGTATTGGGAAAGCACATTTCGTAATCTGAAAGAAAAAAAAAAAAAGGAACGGGTGAGAAACGTTCATCCTGCGTACCACAATTTGCGCTTTGGCCAAAAATATCCGATAGGCGTATTCCGTGCCGATGTTTAGGTCGTTATGGGCATAACGTTGTAAGAGAAAACTGGGATTATGTCCACAATTAGCAATTTGCAGCTTGAACAGAATTATTTAGGTAGCTTGAGAGATGCTCACCTTTGGATCATGAGGGAGTCTCCTTCTTCTTCTTCTTCTTCTTCTTCTTCTACAATTTCCTGAAAACACGGACGCACGAAGGCATTCTCGCCATCTTCTTCCGCTCGGGCACGCGCTTACGTTCTTGAATTGGTTTCATTAGGTTATTATTAACGCATTAATGTCAACGAAGTTTTCTGCGCAAATGGTAACCGCGGGCGATATACGGAATAAGAACTAGTGAAATTTTAATAATATTTTCCGATATATAGAGCCAGTTGACAGGATTACAGGCTTTGAGGCTTTTCGACAAGTGGATGGGGTCCTCACTCCAGCGCTCCAGTGGCCTTTGCGGCTCGCTGGGCTTGGCTGAGCAGAGCCAACTGGCTATCCCGACATCTGCTAGCAAACCAAGTCCGTGCACAAAGTTGAAGACGCAACATCAGCAGATGAAAGAAGAGGGACACGATAGAGCGTCAAAAGTGAGCACTGACGCTCTACTCTGTCCCTCTAGTTTCGTCTGCCTATGTTGCGTCTTTATTTTTTTGCACAATATGAAGAAACTAGCCCAAAAAGGTGTGTTACTAAGTCAAGTCTCCAGCTGCCGCCTTCGAGGTGTTGTAGCCAGAAGGGGAGATGATGAACTCTGGCATTTACAGGTTACTCGTGTGTGTATCTAACAGCGTTTTATTTTGGTAAACAGGAACAATGCGATGCCTGGTGACAGTCATCATGTTACCATTACAGACATACGGGTAAACCATATTCGTTTAGTAAAAATTTTCTTACCTTTTCATTCTTCGCCAAAATTGACGTAAGGTAACGAAGAACGGGAAGCCGAGAAAATTATTACAAAAGTAATATTGTTTACCCCTGTCTGTAATATTGTCACCAGGCAAACGATGTGCCTGTTTGCCACTAGGAAAACGCAATTAGATATACACAAGATTAACCTGTAAATGCCAGCGTTCATCATCAGACACAATTCCTGGCCTCTGCGCGGCTTACTATTAAGAGGAAGGCCTGTCCTCTGATGCCTCTCACGTATGTCCCACCATTATAATCAATGTACCGAAACTCCGTACTTCGCACCGACCTAACCGAGACTTGACGAGGTCGCGCCGACGAAATACTCCGCGAAAAAAATATCAGCATCGTGAGCACGTCATAGATGCATCTACAACGAGAAAGTTAACTGCGTCAGCGTTTAGGCAGGGTTAGACACCCAAGCGAAATAAGCAGCGTCAAGCGCCCGCTAAGCCTGCGCAATTGCCTGATTTGCATAATTCATTATGCACGCATCAGTGCCTGAGTACGCGACCCATGGCGGCCTCTCTTGATTCGTGACGCTTTCCCAAGACGTAGCTTTTTTTTTGTCTTTTTTTTTTGTTGTTGGCTGCATGAAGGACTGTTGATCATGAAGGCGGCTCTACTCGCCAATGCAGGAAACACAGGGGAAGGCCGGCGGTCGGCTACGGTGTCGGGATGGATGGTCGGCTATGGGGACAGCTGCACAGGAAGAAAAGGAATAACTTAGACGAATGCGTTAATGCCTTGAGCGAAATATGGTTAGTATGGTAATCAGTACAGACATGGCTAATGCAAAAAAGGTCCAAAGAGGCAGTCTGCAGCACAGAAGGTGATTATACATGTGCTCGAAGATTATGGCAACTGCTCGAAGTATTATAAACCAGAATTTGAAAATTGACTGAAAAAGCAAGATTGCAGGAGTGTATCAGCATGCTTCGAATCCAGCTATCCTTTTTTTTTTCCACATTTCTCTCGCCCGCAAGCGCCGAGTAGCAGGATAGCCCGCCGTGCTCAGGCCGACCTCTCTGCATTACAATAAATTATCTTTCACTCTTTCGCTCCTCGTACACAACTGAAAAAACGAAAGTCAGCTACAGAAAACGAAAGGACAAATGCACAAGGATAGAGCGATACAAATGAACAGCGGTGCATTCAACGCCAAAGAAGTATTCCTCTGTCAGGGAACTAAAACCTTGCTGCCACAACATACGGTATAAACGCTTTTCATGCTTTGACCGAGATGCAATATTATAATTTAAGTATTAGAATGGTCACTAGCACTCTGATGCGGCTTTTAAAACAATGTAGACAGTGAGGTGAGAGGCTGCAGCGACTGATGGTTAGACTAAGAGATATAGCCTCTTTGATTCTGATGATGACGTAGCTACTGGAACTTGAGCCACTGGCTGTTGCCAGATGATTCGACTCAATTCAACTCCTACATATTACTGTGACGATGCTGGAGCAAGTCAGTATGCTAATGTCAAGCATAATTAAAGATGATGATGAAGCATAAGCAACAAGAAGAAAAGACATGTGCTGTGAATCATTACTGCGTGGAAGAGCAGTGAACGATTATATTCCTAAATTAGGTAGAGTGGCAGAGGAATACTGAACTGCGTCTATGTGGAGAGAGACCGCGCTAAAAAATAACCAAAGTGAGGTAACTGCTACACAAAAAAATCAACAACTGTAAAAGTGGCAATAGGAAATTGTGTCGAAGTGCTCAAATAAGAAAACAGAACATTTAGTAATTTTCGGATACCTTTTAAAATGTTGATTCAAGCCGGAAGTACTTAAATCCGAGCTACCTGCATTCATGAATACGTATATTGTTTCAACCTAGGTGAATAGACATGCGTTCATGAAAAAAAAAACAAGCTTTCACGCGTTGGTACGACATCTGGTACAACCTTCCTGCTTGGCAATAAAGAGCTGTTTAACTTGAGGCACCAACAAATAAGGCACTGTGTTTTGTGAACTGTAGCGTCACGAGATTTTCGTCTTGCTCATGCAATAAACGTTCTTCAAGCCAGATCAGAAATCAAACAGCCAGCCAAGAGGTGCATTCTAAAAATAAAAAAAACACTCGCTGCATGTTGCATTTTTTCTCGCGTTCTCACTTTCGAAATAGCTAACACAATCAGGACCAGAAAATGCATCCACTTCCGGTCTTCGGTGAACGCATAGAAGATAAAGGACGAAAAACTGCATGTTCGTCCCTTAGGTTCCGTATTCTGTACTCACCCCTTCCCCCTTCCCAGCCTCTTTCAAAGTGCGGTTATGCCTCCGAGAATTAATGATTTCCATGGACTGAGAAGCCAGAAGCCAGAGGGGGGAAATGAACCTTGCAGGTGGTAAGCAAAGTGCTAGCTAAATAAAGAATGAACGCACAAACATAAGACAGAGCCTCGAATAATGGATAAAAAAAGCCGCACAGTAGCAAGAACTCGGAAATAAACAGCACTAGATAAGTAAGTGGCCGCAGTTTTCCCTTCACTCTGGAAACGCATAAGCACTGCAGCAGCGAAACAAAATAACGACTGCGTGCGCAAGCCAGACGAGACACAATATGAAGTGCTTAGCGTGATGTATTGCCTCGAAAAAAGCGTACATTACCGACTGAACGTTTGCCGCCAAAGCTGACGAAGAGCGCACCACTGAACATCCAAAGCTCATTTTATTTCGCCAAGAACGTCGTTCTCAGGGAGCCACACAAGTTTGCCCGAAGTGATGACTTAGCTGAAAATGCGATGCGCTGATGTACGCACGATGGATGTGTCGTTAAGTCTTGCTTAAGATGAAAGATGTACTTATTGCTGCTGCAGGTAAACGAAGGGTGCTCTCTCTGAAACTAATGTTCGTCCGTAACTAACTTGAGTGGCTAAGAGAGGCTAAATCAGACATAGCAAAAAAGTGGGTTTTTTGGTTTTCACTTACGAAGGCAAAACACGTATGCGTCTCATTGGAAGGGGTCCTTGAACAATGTGGGGAAGGAACACGTAAAAAGAAAGAGGTGAAAACTCGCGTCTCGTTCGCTTGGTGTATTCCAAAGGTGGCATAGAAGGGATACATCACTCACGTGATCGACAGGTCATCACGTCAGTGACTTGACACGCTTGTCATTTATGTCACAATAAACGAGAATAACATAACGTGTGACACATACTCGCATTCCTCGGCCAGGTATATGCGCAAGTACATGACAGAGGCTATTGGTTAGGGTCACAGTGCTTGGGGAAGGCACAGAAACAAACACACAGAAGTACATATAGAGAGAAAACAACATAAGCGATGACTTTAACACAAGTATGACGTTAAGCAAACACCAGCATGTGCGACAACCTTAACCGGATAACGTGACTGGATGCTAACTTTCACAACCTATGCAAAATTAGATTCGCGAGATGTTCGACTGCCAAAGGATTTGGATTTCCCTTTTGCGTCCCTTAGGCAATACCTAAAGACTTCAAGGAATTTGTTTATGACGCGCTGCGCAGAACAAATAACCGCGAGTGGACGCATCAGAAGAGTGCCACAGGTAGTGGGATGAGGGAATGCACTAGCCAGCAGGCTGGTGCAACGCTGATTCCGAAAAGTGCGTAGGAAGCAGATGAGCATTGGCGGCATGAATCTTGTTCGTAAGTAGTGCTGATTTGATTCAACACACTTAGAAATGGCGATGATCCCGATTAAGGGTATTGTCAGCAGTATAATTCTACTGCTGTGACGTTATTTGTTTCGTTCGTCAAGTACAGATACTAATGTAAGTCATTTTTTCCTATGAATCTATTTGCCGTCCCCATCGAATAAACATGCACGTTTCTCAAGATTCTAAATTAGTGTTTTTTAGACCCAAGGTTACAGTATAACTGAGTCATCCCGCAGTCTCAGAAAGATTGCAGAGAGGGTAGAAGTAAAACTCTTGGGAAAAAGATGCTGCCAAAAAATAAAAAGAAAGGTTACGAAGACATGAGTCAATGAAAAGTGGCGTATGTATGTCAGTGCTTGCTCCATATCGCCGCTCTACTTATTCATCATGGGCCGAATTAAGAGAACTTCTTCCGTATGTGTGTTTTCTTTTTTCCATCGTTCAGATGGCTACCCTAAGGACGTGACCAGCATCTTGATTGATTGAAAAGCCCACTTACAAATAAATTTATCTTGAAATGCTTTCGTGAATACGGGCCGAATTATCTTATACCCATGAACGCTATTAAATGTGCCAAGCGATTCGGTGAATTGATGACAAAGGGCGTTCCACAACGATTGGTTGCGGGCATTTTAGCGCAATACTGCATGTAAAATGTGGGTTGGGAACAATGTTTCAAAATATATAATCATCATAGGGAGCGGGCTTGAGATATTCGGGATGTGTATCGGTTTCTTGAAGGAGACACCCGTGGGAAAAAAAAATTGAGGGAGAGAGATTTTATTTCAGTAAAAGAACAGAGGGTACCTCTCATTCATTCCGGGGTGACAGTCCTGTCAAGAATTACACGAAAGCTTCAATAGTGCACTGCGGGGCTCTATTGGTTATGATGCCTGACTGGTGACCTGTAAGATGCGTATTCGATTCCGGCTGCCGCGGTTGCATTTTCCATAGATGCAAAAATGGTAAAGAACGATGTACTGTGCGCTTTTCGCGCAGGTTTAAGAGCTCAAGTTAATCAGCATTTCCGGAGCTCCATACGGCGTGCCTCATAGTCATGTCCTGGTTTTGCCACGTAAAACCACGAATTACTACTATTCTTACGAAAACTGATCAGTTGTCAAGTAATACGCATTTAGTTATTTCTCCATCTTACCTTCTTCCGTATCCCCAGTGTCTTTTGAAAAAGTCATTTGACGTCTGTGCTCGTTCTTAAGAATATTGTAGTGGGAAAGGAGAGTGCATCATATCAGCCAGCGGCACAAGCAATCTGACCAATCTTAGTTTTTTTCCTCCACAGCATTAATGTCTCTTTCTTCTCTTTTTTGACCTCTCATATAGGTCAACAGTGTCTCTTTTGTTGACCTCTCTTTATGTGACATTTCACGCTGTATGCATTCGTAGATACCTTACGCAGGCTGGAGATCCCGGTGCGCCATTACGTTCATATTTTAGTGTGAATAAGTATCAATATATCTATTAGTATCAGGCTATTCTCATGGCCACAATTACGCACTGTTCTTTACGACTTTCTTAAAATAACTACGTTCGCTGGAGTGTGAATCAACCTGTATAGTCTCGGAGTATAGCATCTTTACTGACCCTCGCAACCACACAAAACGCATACAAGCTCGAAGTGTAGTGCATTAATGAATGTACATCTAGTACAACCCGAGAACACATGTAAAATATGATGTTTTGTTATCAACTCTTGGACATTTGACTGTTGTTAGATTATCAATAGGGCGACACCATTTACATGAAAAAAGTTGGAGCCAGAATCTGTACAATGTTGAAGGTCTTTAAACCTTAGTGTGAAAGAAAAAGTGAATTAATAACAAACAGGACAAATAATTACTTATATTAGCTGGCAATCAAATTGGCCATCCGCATTGCCATAAAGTCTGCACGCAAATACTCACTTAATATTTTCCGATTTCATTACTTTCCACGCCAGCAAGCCTCACACCATGGGCGGCATAATTAATTTTTGCCTATGATTAATGACTCTTCTTTCGTCGTTAAGGAAGACCCGGAAGTGCTTGCGTAGCATGTATTATTACGCTTGGCATTCGAAATTGATGTTATCGTGGCGACGCCTCAGTCGGTGTTCCTTCAGCTTGCGGAGAAAGAAAAAAGGCATCATCGAAGAAAGAAAAACAAAAAGAGAAGCACTTATTTGAGAAAAACAGTTTGATATGGCGTGCTTCGTTTTCGAGAATGCTCGACAGATTTGAAGATGGTTAAACAGGAGGGTTAACCATGTGCGAAAGTTCCTAATCGCAGCAATGGAGATTGATTGATTGATTTGTGGGGTTCAATGTCCCAAAACCAGCTCTGATTATGAGAGACGCCGTAGTGGAGGTCTCCGGAACTTTCGACCACCTGGGGTTATTTAACGGGCACTGACATCGCACAGCACACGGGCCTCAACATTTCGCCTTCATCGAAGTGCCGCCGCCGCGGCCGGGATTCGTTACCGCGAAATTCGAATGAGCAGCCGAGTGCCATAACCACTAGACCACCATGGCGGGGGGCAGCAATGGAGCGTAAACCAGTTTCATTAGCTTCTTGATGGGTCTGGATTACGCACTCATTAAATATGAAACATTGCACTTTGTAATAATGTGTAGATGACAGCAGGAAAAGAACGAATTTTATGCACAACAGATATTGCTGTGTGGAGTATTCTTCTGGCAGCTTGATATCCAGTAATATTTGTGTCAATAAGTGTGTTGTTGTAAAACGAACATTAATATGCGCCCGTCGTCCGCGCTTATATGAAGACCGCTGCATTAAGCCTTGCGCACCACTCGCTCTCGTAGTTGCCTCTATGTGTGCGTGCATCACGAGTATTGGTTGCGGCACTGTTACCGGTGAGACGTCAGCGACAGAAAATTTTTTGTCATAGTGTTATCAAATAGTGCGCACTTACCTACAACTGCATCAAATCGTGCTTGTTAAAATGACGACACACATTTGTGCTTCTACAACGAAACCTTAACGCCTTTTGGACCCCCGTTGATCAAGGGTGAGATCAGATAAAGTTCTTAGCGAACGTGGATAGTTTTCCTCGTTTTTCACTGCATGTCATTGGCCGTGGCCATGCTTACTTCACAAGCAGGGGGTTACGCTCTTGCATGAGCACGTTTTCTCTGCACGTCACACGTTTAAACACAATAATAATAAAAAAAAACTCTTCGTTTTCGTAAAACAGCCTCATTCATTTGAAGACCAGAAAGAGTTAGTTTTGTAGTATATTGTCTAAAAGAAGGCAACGAAACATGCTAGCGAATTTTTTAGATGTTCACCGCTCTCCCATTGGCTGCTATCACACTCTCGTTTTCGCACATTTTATGGCTCACCCTGTCACAAAACAGTACCAACTAAAACAAAGGAGAGTGACCAATCCTGGAAGGCTGCGCTGCACTCAGTTCCGCCAAATCGGGAGCGTGCACAACGAGAACCATGTCCTCAATTCGTGACGTCGCAGCGAGCGAACACCTTGTCTTCCGAACAAAGATCTCCAATCGCATCTCAACCAGGGGGTACAGCTTCGCAGTTTAAACGTAGAGTTAGCTGTTACAAGAAAAGTATCGTGCAGATAGCGGAGTATATAACGAAGTGGCTCAATACGACGAGGAACTGTAACACGAGAAACTGCAAGTGTATGACATTTCAATGAACTAGACTGCTTCGACAAGACTGCAAGTGCGCGGTGACGACCTAGGCTAAGGAAAGATTAAGGTCCGCGCATTGGCCCTTTGGCTAATGCGTAGGGCTACTGTTCTCGTGCGCTGAGGGTCGATTCCAATATCGGCAGCGCAATTCATTTTATTACACGAGGTTGGAAGTATGAAGAGTCCCTAAGTGCCTGAAGAACTCCTTCAAAAGCGCCTGTATAGGAGCAAAAAATTCTCCATAGTCGGGTTAGAACAAGAGGAAGAAAAACATGCTAGCCTGAGCTAGATATACATTAAAAAAATCTGATAACAGCGCAAAGGACAAGACGAACAGGATGAGACAGACGAAACGCTGTTATTCGATTTTGCAGAAAGAAGAAAGCTGTTACAGCCGCAAAAGCCAAAAAGGCCGAATCTACCACTCTCATAGACGAACGTTGTTTAATTTTCCTGGAACATTTTCTTTGTGGAACATTGTGAAGTGTATTTCGACTATGGACATCCTGGAAACGTGAATCGATCGCTGTGAAGGTACAGAAGAGTTCGCATTTTGTAAGCTCTCATCTATCGGATATATTCTGTAGTCATACTCACAGACTCATATTCATGGGTACGTCAATGGGTGCCCCTAGCTAAGCCTGTAATATGGCTTTTGTGCCAGCCTTCCCTTGTGTGACCCTCTCTCATTTATAACGTCCAGTTGTAACGCCGCTTTGCAAGCGCTCTCTGCCGCGTGTTCAGCTAATTTAGGGAGAAGCACGCTTTCCAGGGTCGGAAGCAAAAGTCTTGAAGCGCACATTCAGTCCTAACTTAAAATGCATGAGAAAATATAACTTACGATACATTAACTTTCTTCCTGTCAACCAGTAAAGAAGATCAAATCAGAGGCTAAAACGTACAATTCAAACGTTGAAACAAAGCGAACACCGGAGAGGTCGGTTCAATTTAACTTAGGGATGTCGCATTTGTGAACAGAGCAAAGTTTAATTATGCAGAGCCGATTCCGTCCAGTAAACACACACACACACACACACACACACACACACACACACACACACACACACACACACACACACACACACACACACACACACCACCACGCACGCACGCACGCACGCACCTCTTTCCACTCGTCGTTAAAATTTAGTACTGAAATCAAGCTCTGCACATTAGAAACGAGCTTTGATTTTATAAGGGGCAATCGAAATGCTTTCGGAAAATAACAATGAAGGGTTACTTTTTAGATAACGTGGTACTATGTCAATTCCGGCTCTAAAGAGTGGACGCTGTCATGCGCAAGCCTAAATGCTCCTAGCTTCCATGTTAAAACGCCTCCCCTTACAGTCATACATAAAAGGGGCTTTAAGAGAAGCCCGCATTGTAACGATCCTCGTTGCGGTATGAAATCAGATGTGCGGTGACGTGGACACCTTATATGAAAAAGCTAGGACACCTTCGACCAACCAATCACACCGTGCGCCTTACATCATTCACGGTACATGGGCGCGGCGGATACGGGCAAATGAGCCGGACACACGTGTGAGATATAATGCAAGCGCCAGACGCCAGAGCGCGTGCTTCCCGGGAGGGCTAGCACCGAAAGAGAAGCGGTATGAACAGGGAGGCCGTAACGAGCACTGCTACGCAAGGATAGCCGGAAGTAACTATGGCACGGCGAATAGATCGAAGCCGGGACGGTGAGGGAGGATTACGATAACAGGTGCGCTCAAGGATGGAGGACGACGGAAGCTGGAGGACGTAGGGGAGGGAAGCAGGTGCGGGAGGCGAGCTGGGAATCACGCTCCCTTACCATGCGAATGATAAAAGCGGAGCAACGGATTCGGGGGGCGTCGATACTTGAGTGCGGGTGATAGGATGTCCGGCAAGGAGCCGCGTTATTACCGCAATACCGGGAAATGGCGTCTCTGTGGATCGTTCGTGCCGGAAGAGAACTGTGTCGCAGTGAGCCTGCGCGTACAAAGCATTGCGCTAGAAGTTTCCCGTACGTACACTAAACTAAAAAGAAAGGAAAAGGACATGGAACATGCCTTATGCACTGGATGCCATTAAAGATCAAATGCATTTTGCGCTGATTTAATTAAGAATGGTCAGCCAAAATTTTTCTTGGTACTTGATTTGACTGAGAGCAGGTTTGAGAGCAAATTGATTGACAGCAGGTTTGAAAAGTGAGTCTAGGTAAACTATTTTCAATGCCAATACTTCGCAAACTGCACAGTCTGCCTTTCACTGTCCCCCCCAAAAAAACAAAAAAAAAACACATTAAGTATTTCTTCGTGTGTAAAATTATGCAGACAGGTTTCACTGTCTTATTTGACGCCGTGGCTCTCACACACCTACCTAACGCAGGATAAATACTTGAAAATTTTAATTCGAGAATATGGAAACCAGGCGACAATGAGTACGATAACGAGGTTGGCTGTGAGAAAGAGACTCGAGGTTTCTTTTGCGTATGGCACGTGGTATAATGAAGCATCTATTTCATTGCTAGAAAATATAACTTTCCCCCTTAGCTCTGCAGTGTATCTACCCTCGTATTTTACAGAGAACATTCGTTTTCTTACATTAGATTCACCGAACTGTGTCTTTGTGAAGCGTAAGAAATTCTGCGTTTTCACCTGACTTTTTCTTGGTGCATGCCCAACAAATTTTGACATTTGAAAATTGACATATTATAATATAACCGCATAAGAATATCTCCATTCAAATTACTTCAGTGTAAGCGCTACTCGCGAACTAGTCCGCTTGCCTATCCTTCTTATTTAATAATCGTTCCCACTTCACTACTGCGTCGATGAAAACGAACAACTCGTAAGCTGAGAAACGCAACATATGTTCGACTGAAGCACCGGTTTAAATACTGAAGCAATCATTTGCCAACAAGATCGGTTTAAAACACATTTTATGTTAACGACCGCTTGCGCTAAACCTTTCGAAGTCGTGAACTTGTCGGGGCGACCTTTACGTGGGTTGGTCTTTGCACGTGAAACTGGCCATGCTTTTCTAGAAAACGTCACGTATTTATAAAGGAACCATGCAGTGACGGAAGCAGGTGCCTACCGCTTAGTATTAAGGGAGTGCTTCAAGACTATTCAAGAACTGTGGTATTGATTTGTCTGGACTCACGCAAGGAACGGCCCTGTTTTCAGAGAAAAGCATGGCACAGCCTACTTCGCCATGACCAGCTATAATCGCTCGATACATGACAGCATACATGACGATAGATGTCTCAAAACACCGCCTTCAATTCACACACAATAGAGACATCGGAGCAAACGCAATGCCATCGAGTTTCTGTCGCACATGCACACATGATAGGAACTACAGAACAGCACAATAAGAACAAAAAAAGTTGGTTCCAGGCATTTACGTTCGACCTTTCGAAGTTTTTGGCACTATTTTATTTCGTGTAGCATCACCGAAAGTGGAGCCGAAGCGGGTTTCGTCGCCTGTGAAGGGAGCCATATCTTTGTACGAGCCCACGTACGCTCTGAAGTTTCGCTATCTCGCGTCTCGTTTTATTGTGTCGTTCAAACTTATAATGCAGCGCATCTCTCTACATGCACCGTCTGAAGCCACGCCATAAATAGCTCTCTTTTTTTCGCCGAGCTGGCTAAAGCTTTCCTTTCTTGCTCGTCTCACTTTATCTGGAAGGTGTGAATTGACGTCTGTAGCTCATAAACGTGTCTCCACACACAAAAAGGCAGTTGTGCGAAAAAAAAGAAAGAAAAGAAAAAAAATACAAAAAGAGGGAGAATGAACTTGTCTAGACACCGCAGAGTTTGCTGAGAGACTGTCACGAAGATATTGCCAATAGTGGTATGTATAAAAAAATAAAGGGGGTGGGGGGGGGGGGGAGGGTGACGTGCGCTGTGCGCGTGCCTTCACTTGAAGAGCACTCCTTCCACTCCAGCAAGTTATATGTATTCTCCATGGTTTATACCTATAGAAAAAAATAACATGAATAAATTTTTTTCTCTCTCTCTCGTTTCAAACAGTCAGAGGACTGCGAAGGGGCAGCAACACACAACGCGACACAGAGTGACGTGAACGGGTGAATATTACCAGGGTACCCAAGGCTGCCCAAAGGCAAAACTATGCTGCTATTTGCATTTCGTCATGCCTTGGGAGAGGTGCATAGCCAAATTTGGCATGAAACCCGACAGAGATTTCAAGTGTCCTTGTGTCGGCTTTCTGAAGATGGCTGTTTTCTCGCCCTGCATTAGTGTACGGGGTGAGCGGTGAAATGACGCGCAGAGATTTGCAAAGCGAATCTTCATATGCAGTAGTGGATGATACTGCCTTGATCAGGAAGTTCTCTTCACCTGCCCTAATTTTTTTGACGTTAAGCACGTGTTCACTTGGGGACGGTGTGTGTTCTTGCTGCTCAATGTTCGTGATACAAGCTTGTATTAGGAACCTGCACAGTTTGTGTGCTATGATAATTTACTGTGTAACAATGTCTGTTACGTCAACAGCAATACCAAGACGTCAATGTAAGTAGAGAAATATAAACACGACCGGCTTAGATATTACTTTATTTCCGGTATACGGAAAATTTCGATTTTATTTAAGATATTGGAACTAAATGTGAAAAGGCACTATAGTATGCGAAAATTCTAACACATACAAGATGGACAAAAACAAAAGAGGAAACATTTAGACCCTTCTGGTAGCAGTTTGGCAGTTACAGAGGCGGAAACATAATCGAAGCGCTACGAAGATAAATGTTATCTGTCCAATACGTTGTATTTCACTTCGTCCCACGAAATAACCAACCCGGAGGGCGATGTTCGAGCTTTAGAGCTTTGGAAGTCTTTGGATTACCGCCCACTTATGGATCAATGAAATCGACGTATGGCCGTAGGTGATGTACCTCCCTGCTTGCTCTTAACTTGTACGCAGGCAGCAGACTGATATCCGATTTTTTCAGCCTTTACCTCTTGGTTACCGTACTAAAGGACGCTTTTTCTTCCTTTGAGAGCAAATCTCCTCCCTTGCTGGGCATAGATTAGCCTGTTAGGCAATATGTCATTCTGGTGCCGTTAAAGTCAATCTCAGGAACTATAATCCACTAACTTGAGTTGAAAGTAGAAACCTACTGACGTCAATATAAGGACGAAAGCCCAGCATCACGGCAGCTTGGGCTGGTTACTCACGATAAGGTATCATAGTGAGTACAGTTATTCTCGATGATGGAAACTATACAAAATAATTCACAGCATATCCACGGAGTGAATGATGATGAGTGGGCGAAGCTCCGGAGGTTCATCGTAGATCGTGCCGAGTTCCGGATTAATTTAGTTAACGCGCACGCTACGAATCCTTATGGTTCAACTACGCACAAGTGAAATCTCCCACCGGCACTTCATTGCAAGTCAAGATCCAGTGCCTATATATATACATATATATATATGTGGCCGGTGAACGGTTCTCCAGCGCGAGCAGTCGGTATTTTTCAATCAAGAAACTCGCTAGAAGACGCTGCCTGCGTCACGCTTGTCTCTCGCAGGTGAGGGCGCGTTCTCCTTCTTTGCGAGCTGGTACAGCGTTCATCGAAGCAAGAGCGTTTCCATAGTCAACGCGCGCCTTTCGCTCTCTCTCTCTCTCTCACAGGACAGCAGATGGAAGAGTGAGAGAGGTAGCGCGCCGGGAGGCACGCGCCGAGTGCGAGCGCGAGCCTCCAGGAGCGCGAGCTCTCGAGCGCGAGCCTCCCGGCGGCGCGAGCCGGCGGCGCGAGGTGGCTACATACATACGACTACTACTACTACTACTACTACAGAGGAGGGAACGACCCACACCCTAAGGAGCTTCTCCCCTAAAGGGAAAAGATAAACCAAGATAAACAGCGTCCAACTGCTTGTAGCGAAAAGTTACATGAAAATGTATGCGGATTTCCCTGAAATGGATTTATCCGGGGGAATTTTCTCGTAGCTTTGTGCAACAAGCAGATGGATGCCGATAGTTAGTTTCTTAAGCCTTGCGCCATGTTGCGGGATTCTACAGTAATGACTTGTCCTGCATATCCGATATATACGCATATGACATGTAGGAAGGAGGCCATGACAAGTACCTAAGCTTTTGCTATGAGCACCTTTTTCGTACGACACGGTGCCACCGCCAGGATCTGTCCGCTGAATTCTCCGAATGCGAGAGCTGCCAAAAGCATCAAACGCCGAGAGAAGGATTACATGGTTGCCCGTCAATGGCGATGGTGCAACGTATACTGGAAGCTTTCCTAGTCAGCGACGGGTAAGTAAACGTGCATTGTCGGGAGCCAACTATGTATGAACACTCTACTAGCTATACTGTTTTTTGCTATACATGGGCCCGCGAACAAATAGTGACATATGCGCCTTTCATTGCGCTCATTAGGGACGCTTATTTCTTGACATTGTGTTGAAATTAACTATGAGATGACTACGTAAAACATCAGCATTACCCTTTACTTGTGTTTCCTACGTTAGTAAAGAGTTTTAGTTTGTCCGTAAACTTTTTTACGTTTGAGGATACCAGTTTACCGTGCGTGTTTACGGTGGATGGATGGATGGATGCTATGAGCTTCCCCTTTGTAACGGGGCGGTGACATGTGCGCCACCAGGTTCGTAAGAAGATTTAAGAACTTTTTTTTTCTCTCTTTTAATTTTCCTCATGCCTTTTAAATTTACTTCAATCAAATCGATCATGCCATATCAAAAACGGAATTTCATAGCCCAGTTCCCTGCCCCTTATGGCAGAAATTCCATATTTTTCCCTATAATTATTTTTGTCCGTTCTCTCTAGTTTTCTGCCACCAGTATTCTAACCGTCTCTTACTTATTTCAATCGCGGCTATGTTCAGCTTCCCGTTGTTCGCCCTAAAACCCAAGGCTTCATCTAGGGTGGTGCCCAAACGTACACCTGGGTGGATATTTCTGCATTCAATCAGAACATGCTCTGTCGTTTCCCTATCTTCCTCACAGCATGTGCATGGAAGTAGAACTGCTAGCGCCATCTAGTAGCGGTTTGGTTAACTCCAATGCATTCGATTTTCTTTTTAGTAGCGTGAGCGTTTTCTTCGAAAGAGGTAATGAAAGTATTCAGAGTCAATTATTATCTCACGTCTAATAGTTTATACTAGGAGTCAAGCAAAACGGGCAAGCCATAATAATATTAGCTTTTTGTGTGCCTGGTTAGGTTCCGCATCATCAGGTGTCGCCACCAGCGCTGCTGGTCACGTACACTTTCCCGGTAAACCGGTATCCGTAGACGTGAAGAAGTTTACGGACAAATTAAAACTTTCTAATGCTAGCTTGTGATTAAGTTCAAAACGAGGGTAATCTTCTATTACTGGGTTTTCTTGAACTGTCTTGGACTCAATTCTGTAAAGAAGGCCGTTGAACTAATGACTCTGGTGCAGCGGTTGTGATTCAGTTTTATTGCGTGCAAAAAGAAGTGGTTTCAAAGCTGCTGGATAACTTAATCTAGTCACGCCGTGCCCCTTCTTTTTCACAAGAAATTAGCTTTGGTAAATGATAGAAAAAAATTTTGGGCATTCTCACTAGTGGTGCAAGGCTCGACTAACGGCGGAGCTTGCGACCGAGCTTGTTTCTTCCGGCTAAAACGTCACTAAAAACGTCACAGTCAATAGGAAACAAGTATAGAGCAGAAATGTAGTGCGATTGCACTCCACAGCGTTTCGCCGATACCAGGCGAAGTTCTTTCGCCTCCAGCTCCAGTTAACGTCCCTAGCTCCTAATTACTCGGAGATAGTATGAATTTAAAGCAGCACCATCACCGCATACCGAGTGTAAAACGAAGTTTTCTCTGTGTTCGGAAAAGCGTGACTGATGACCGCCACAGTATTAGTTTCATGATCAGTTAAACGCGGCCAAAATGAGAATTCTTCCCAGCGGGGACTCTTCTTGCAGACAAACACTGCTTCCTCCTTAGCATATACTTTTACGCGACGATCCTTTCACTAAAAATTTTTCTATATCTATTTTTTGTACCTGGGGACGAGATCGGGGATCGTTGATTGTGAACGCTCTCTTTTCACTGCATGTCATTGGCCGTGGTCATGCTTCCCCGCAAGGAGCGGGGCACGTCCACGTTATTGCATGACCACGTTTTCTCTACCCGTCACGCATGTGACCTCACGAAACAAGTTTTCGCTTTTGATAAGACAGTCTGATTCATTTGAATATGAGAAATATTTCATTTTGTGGTATACTGTCTGAAAGAAGACAACTAAACATACTCGTTAATTTTTGTGATGTTCACCGCTTGTCCATTGGCCTCTCTCGCTCTGCCGCTATCGCATATTTTATGTTCACCCAGTCATAGAAGAGTACCCACTCAAACGAAGCAGAGTAACCAATTGTAGAAGGCTGCGCCGCAGTCAATCGCACCAAATCCGCAGCGCGCACAACGTGACTGATCTATGGATCAGCGCTGCGGAAAGACCAGTTCTCGTTTCTCAGGTATTCTACTCCTTGGCGACCTTGGTGTATCATGGTAATTTCATGAAAGGGAACAAAAAAGAGAGGAATGTTATTTCCGGTAGGTATATAAATAAACGCTGCGCGAAAGAACCACCAGATCGAAAGAAGTACCAAATCCGCGGTGAGCAGCAGCAGCAGCAGCAGCAGCAGCAGCAGCAGCAGCAGCAGCAGCAGCAGCAGCAGCAGCAGCAGCAGCAGCAGCAGCAGCAGCAGCAGCAGTCGTGCGTATTGAGTAAACAAAGCGTCTGAACGTGTACAAAGCGTTCTTGCTCAGTGTCCCCCTCCCCTCTCACTGCTTCTCCCTTCTCCTTTCTCCCTCCCTCCCTCTTTCTCTCTCTGCCTCTCTCTCTGTCACACACACACACACGCACACACACACACACACACACACACACACACACACACACACACACACACACACACACACACACACACACACACACACACACACACACAGCCTGCGTTTGCCGCTTCCTTCCGCATCTTTCTCCTTGAGCCGACCCCTGTTTGTTTGGCTCGATGCTCTCCCTTCCGGGATTTCCTTGTGGTGCGACGACGAAAAAGTGACTTTGTTCTGCGATAGTGTTTTGCTGCGGCAGCGTTGAGTTACTTGTGCTCGTTGTATGTTGCGGACAGCTTAGTCGTGAAGTCCGGTTCAAACGACCTCAATGACAAATGACTTTCCTCTCCTTTGTGAACTTGAAAGCAACAGCTTTTAACAGCATGGTGCATGGAACGAATGGCTCAAAGGCTTTCTGGCAGCTATTGCCGAGATTTGCTATTCTCTATGCCAATACTTCTTGACTGATGAAATCGTGTTGCGTCTGGTGCCAGACTCCAACAGAGCAGCCTGGCAGCACTTACTTGAACGGGGAGTGATTCCTGGGTTATAGACTACCCGGCCATGGTGGTCTAGTGGCTATGGCACTCGGCTCCTGATTCGAAGGTTGCGGGATCGAATCCTGGCCGCGGCTGCTGCATTTCGATGGATGCGAAATACTGAGGCCCGTGTGCTGTGCGATGTCAGCGCACGTTAAAGAACCCCAAGGGGTCGAAATTTGAGTCCTCTACTACGGTGTCTCTCATACTCATGTCGGGGTTTTAGGACGCAAAACACTAGAAATCAATCAATCAATCAATCAATCAATCAATCAATCAATCAATCAATCAATCAATCAATCAATCAATGAGGCATAGACTGCGGCGAGGCGAGTTAAAGCATGACGCCCGTTTAGCGCATCTATGTTGCCGGGAAGATCTGCCCATGTTCATATGCGCGCTTAATGGAGGCCGTTCATAGTCTACATACATCGGGCAATCCTGTGACCTGCCCGACTAAACACTCGAGCCACCGAACCGGGCAGCCAGGAAAATTTCAGCCCGAGAAGTTCACACAGCCCGTTATTCGTTTTATTCACCAATCTGTACTAAAGATCACTTCGTTGTTTTTAAGCGCATCAGAAAGAACTACGTACTTGGTGAAGAAAGTACTAAATGGCATTGTTGACCACACAAGGGCTTCTGAGTTTAGTGGCCACTCTTCGTTGATACGGCCTTTGTTCAAATTTTCTGCAGCCAACGGGGAAATGTGGTCATGGTTTCTCATAACTTATATGTGGGGAACTCGAAGGGTAATGTTACCGTGGTATTTTCTCACTCATAACACGTAACAGCTGAGAGCAACGTCTCTGCCTATCCAAGTTTCATTGCATTGAGAAAGCTGTTCAGGGAACTGGCGCAGAACACGCAAAGGTTTTCTTTTCTTTCATGATGTTTCACGTTGGCCGGTCACCGCTGCTAACTACCAGTATGTCGAACAGAACTGCTGGAATGTGCTCTAGCTTTCGATCGACGTAAAATAATTTTGGCGAATATCATGTGAAAGTACGACTGTCTTCGAATGGGGCAATTTTGGGAGGCAAGTTTAATACCCGTTGCAATAATATTTAGCGCAATATATTCGTTGCATAGATTCAGCATACCACATCAGGCTTAGGTATAGGCGCTTCGCTATTTCATTGCAATCTGCGAAAGTAAGTCGGTTTCCAGAAGGCACCTATAAAATGAATTCTACGTACGTTATTTCAGTCATCACTGGTCATTTTGTATTTCATAACCCGTGCTTGCATACCCTCTATTTTGCTATTCTTCACATGCGAATGAGGAAACACAAGAGCAGGACACACCACCGGCTACCACCTGTCATGTGTTGGCTATCAACCTACGGGAACATAATTATTTCCTACAGTATCTACACCGTCGAAATTAACTAACTCTAAACGTGACGCATCGCGGTAAGCGCCGAAACGCAGGGAAGTCATAACCCAGTCTGAGGGGTCCTCTATTTGACACGTATAAACACATATATTGATGTTCCTGGGCAAAGGTGGTTCGTGCCGTCTAGTGGATAATGTGTGCTCACACTTGCATCGTACGCTAACCACAGCACAGCAAGTGTACTCAGTATTACGAGACAAGGCCGCCGAGATGGACGGGATACTCGGTACGGATTAGTGGGCCATGGTTCCAATACCTCTCCCCGAACATGCCACCAAGTTTAAGGCAGTATACCGAGGAATCCTGACAGATGGCACTGCAGCCCATACTTGCCTCTGCGCTTCCGGAAGGTACGGGGCTTCCTAATTCGCTTTTTCTCAGTGACACACACACACACACACACACACACACACACACACACACACACACACACACACACACACACACACGCACGCACGCACGCACGCACACACGCGTACGCACACACACACACCACAAAACAGAATGTCTGGGAGGAGTTGTAGGTGTACACGGAGATCGAAATGGCAGGATGACAAGCGAAGGCAGGCAGGATTTGGCCGGCTGTAATGTGCCTGTCTGCGCGATCCGGATTTCGCTATACTCAGTCGGGGCGCTGCCCCTCGCACTCACGCAGTGTCACTTGCGGCCAATGGAAAAAGCAGCTGATCTCCATCTGCACTTTTTTCTTTCCTTCTTTCATGCAGAATTCATTTTCTCCACCTTTAGAATAACGTATTCGCGACTGATACCCGACACTTTCAGCATACGTTACGGCAGCGAAATTAGGCTCGGTGCCAGCCAAGCTCTTTCGCTCCTTTGTCATTCCTTTTTGCCATTTTTTTTCTCGTTGCACATGTGTTTCATATCCACTATGTGAACTTGCAATGTAATTTACCACTGATTTCTCTTTACAATTTCATGAGCAATCCGTTATTTTTGTTTCCAATTTTCGGCCTTCACAGATCTAAATGGGATATGTTCCATCCACCATGATAGGTGTGAATTGCGGTGATACGCAAACGCGGTATTATTAGAACCTCATCTCTTTCGAGAAGGCTCAACTGGGGCCTAAATACACACTGTAAAAACGGTGCCTACGCCAAGGTAATTTTGCAATATTATATAACTAAGTTATTATGTCAGAACGCAAAAGCTAAAATGGACATTTCTGCACGTAAATTTAATCAGTCGAGCGGAAAGCGCGCCTTGTCAATTCGAAGTACAACAAGATGGTCTGATGAAATTTTTTGTGGAATTAAGCGAACGTAAACGCCGATTTCATTACGGTACCGAAATCACGTGGACAGACGGACGAGCGCACAGCTGCAATGCTGATAGTTTACTACATATATCGCAGGTGACTGGTAAAAGACTAGGCGGATGCTTAAGCTGCGCCTTTAAGAGTGGAACGCGATAGAGTTATCGTGCCCCGTTCACATCGCTTTCTGATTCGCTTGCCATGACCTTGAGTCGCTTAATGCGTAGGCGTCGTAGCAATTCACGCACAGCCTCCGTGTTGCGTGGTCTCGATCGCGGTCGGGTTCAAGTTGACGGAGATGCCCAGTAAAGTTGTGACCGTGATGTCGAAGGTCCTTCTCCGAGATTCCAGCTCCCCTCTCGGCGTCCTAAACGCACCGTCCGAGACGGCATGGGCGAGTTGGGAAGGAGCTGGCTGCCGCTGGTATGGCGGCGATAGGCTCGCGGGCAAACGTGAAGCGAATGAAGAACGGGCTCAGAGACTTCAGTTTAAAGAAATGGAAATGAAAACTTGTATTTACAGTATAGTATACAAAAAGGGAATACAGGGAGTTGACTGGTACATAAAAAATAAAGTTGAAGCTGAACTATACGTAGGGCGACCCTACTCCGGCGTAGCCGGCAGTGCGTAGCACTTTTTTCCACCCGTTCAGCCTCTCCCTTCACATGGCGGAGCCACCTTTATTACCACAACCGCTCCGCCTTAACGTCTCAGCCGGCGAATCATCTTCACTTCGCTCTGGCATTGGGCAGCGATTCCACCGTTTGTCCCGCCTCCTCAATTGGGGCGGTCCAATTGGTGAAATCACCACCCAGTCTGTTGACGGTGAGAGGGGTATGTTTGTACAATAAAAAAAACACATACATCAGCACTAAACAACGCATACATAAAAGTAAGCAATGCCACCCAAGGTCGAAGGGCGATGGCAAAGATATGGCGCACGTGAAACGCGTTACTTGCGCACGTGTCGCGTCTGCTCGGGCGCTGTTACCGGAAACGAGCAGGCGCCCAAAAGATTCGCCCGAAAGAGTTATTATTTGAAGAAAACCTTCCCATGGGGAAGTTGGACCGTCCGCGCGCCTGCTTCTGGTTATCTCAAACAAGCCGAGCCGTACTGGCTCTTACTCAGACCCGTTTAATCGGCACCCCGCTGGGCTTAGCCGCATGCTACCCCACGGCGAGCGAGGAAGGAACACTTGAACCAAAACCATCCCGCGGCACGCGCGGGCCACAGCCCAGTGACCAAAAACAGGCATTTCCGACGGCGAACAACTAACGGTTCGCGAGTCTCCAGGGCCGTCACCACCGGCATGTTGCATGCCGACGCCACATTCAGCGTAGCCGCCCCAGGTCGTCGTAATGACGCCCGAGGTGCGGCTTACAGAACGACCGAAGTGCCGCTATCGCTGCGTGCTCACGCACAAAAGGGCCCGCCTGCGTCACCGCCGCGACCACTGTCCAAGCATCCCTACTCACAGCCCCGCAGCGGGGTGCCCGTGTCCCCAGAAGACGCGGAAGACACATATGAAGAAAGCAAAGAAAATGAATAACAGATACGGCCGGGGAACGACAAACTAAAAGCCAATGCCGCGAAACGCGCCCCATTTACCGACGTCGTCCGTCGCCGAGTGAAATTTTAAAGAAAAGGAAACGCGCCCTGCTGGCGGCAGGCTTACATGCCCCATCAGTACTTGCCGATGACGAACGCTCCGCGGTGCTCTCGGCACCGGAACAAGGCACCGAACCCATCACACGAGCGTGAAGAGCGGGAGCGTGCTGCTGCGCGTTTTGCCCTATCGCTTACGTCAAAACGCCTTCTGTAGGTGTCCGTGTTGCACGCGTATGCGAATGGCATGCGCACATCCGCCACGTTGGCGCCTTCTCTATAAAGTGCTGGAATTGTTTGAGCTTTATCGTAACATAATTAAATTTTCTCGTAACAAAGGTAACAGTTTCCACGTAATATAATTATAGTCCGAACTATCATTTGCATAAGTGTTAGTGAAATCGCACTCCGCGATTTTTTGACGGATTTTAATTTGAGAAATTGAAATTTGTTCTTGAAATACCTGCACGTGGTGTGTTTCAGATTGGTACGGCCGTAGCAGTAGCTCGAGATGACGATACCCGCCGGACGCCTACGCGAACACAGGATTTTCTGCGTTACCAGCCGCTTAACGTTATCGCGTTAAAACGCATCCAAAAGCGACGTCTAAGTTACCTAGCCCTATAATGACAGCGTTGGTACAACACGCCGTTCTAAATAATATGATCAGTCTGCAGTTATGCCAACTCGTGTACCATACTGAAATTCAAGCTTATGTATTGCAACCAAGGGATTATAAAATTCATCAAGAGCGCTAAAAAAAAAAGATGTCTTCAGCTTCTCGGCCTGCGAATGATCTAATATTGTCACGTAAATTTCTGGGTCGTATATTTTACCGCGGTCAATTCAATCCCTTCAAGTAGTTAAATGATGGAGAGCACGGCATGAGAAGAAATGGCTAACTCTAAGCACCCATTCGGCTTGCATGGTACATGCTTCAAATGGGTACTCTAATGGTGATGTTTCGGCACGTACTATTTTCTTCCATTACTTTAACATATGAAGAAAATTCGTTCGTTCGTTCCAACAAACATTTACAATTATTTATTGTAAGGCAGAACAAAGTCATAAGCTCCTGTTAGTGAGGGATATGAAGATAATGTTGCAGAGCAGGTAAGTTTACCACGTGAAAGTACTCGATTGAATGAGAATCTCAGCTTGCATAAAAAGGAATTAGCCGGGAATTCGAACTGGGTTTTATAGTTTTCTCATAATTATTTTCACTTATTTTTCTTACATTTTCTACTTTCAAGCCGGCGCCTGCTAAGTGACGACCCCCACTCGCCATGTCTCGCCAGCGTAGTATCAAGACGGCAGTGTCATTTACGGAGTGCAATTAAATCGCTCGGTGCTTCCGCTAATTCGTGTCTCGACACGCAACACCATCTGAGTGAGACGATATGGCGGGCGAGCTTATTCGGTCTCCCGGTAACGTTAGAAATCATTAAACAGAGCCGTCATTCAGGTAATTTAGCAATCAAAAATGAAGACAAAATTTTTAATCATTGTAATTATGCGAGGTTCTCTTCTAGAAATCTTTCGTGTGGAGGAAGAACGTCCTTGAATTGCTGGAAATTACCGTGAAACGAGCACCCGAAGTTCCGGATTGCGCGAGTAAGCTCCAGAGGGCTGTGAAGAAGTCTGGATACTAGCAGGCACTTATGGAATGCATCGAGGTATGGTTAAATTCTTAGGAATAAAAGAAAAGAAAACAGACCGCGACACGTTATGTGCGAAAGCGTCTGTATTTTGAAATGCGATCGCAGTGCCTAGATGGTTGTGACTGGTAATACAAGGGGCGTCTTGATTGCCAGCAGTCTTTCTGTGCTCTCTCGGCATTCGAGTTACGTGCAGTGAAGTGCGGTGTGTGGCGGAGGAACGAATAGCGTATGGTATTTGGTACACGGTTCACCCCCTGGAATAAAGCACTACGAGTCAACAATGCAGAGACAGGTGCGCAATTTTTGTATTTTTTAAAGTGTGAATTACGAACTGCAAGCCGTTATGGTTTTATCGACAAGCGTGAGACGCAAATGGACAGCAAGCGGACAATCAAAAACCGTTTGCGTAGTGTGTCGCTGGTTATTACTTCGTTATAAGACCCTTTACACGGTAAATTAAGCGAGGCACCTCGCACCATGGCAGCTATGGGCTTATTGCTGCCGCCTTGCTCCTCACCATTGCCGATCCTCATGAACTCACTTAGCTGAGGGGTGCATGCTAGGGACGGCTGCGCCTACTATGGCAGCCGTTGTGACGAGGCCTCAGAAGCGACATGGCGCCGCGATATCCCTGCTGAGGCCGCTGGCCTCAGCATTTCTAGCCTCCACAGTAGTGAATCGGCGACGCTAATGTGCGCCGTCAGGTGCAGCGACGATACCAGCGCTCATGGCCTCAGACGGGAAAGCCAATCACTGCGAGCCCATCTCACGGCCAGTGGGCAGGAGCGGCTGAAAACTCTCTAGGTTAAGTCGCGTCAATCTTTCACGATGCGCATATTTAAGGCCGTGTACTAAATAACACAACGCGGAGCGTTCATATGGGTCTGCTAATGATGGGAAGGACTTAAGCTGTCGGGGCAATGCGTTTGCACAAAACCACCGAAATCGTTTCAGAGTGGGCGTGAAGTTCCCGCAAGATGGTTTATTGCGCCTGAGACATCGAATAATGTCCCAGTGTTCGCAAAAAAAAATAAATAAATAAAGTCAAGTGCTGCGAAAAGAAGCGCAGCTGTGCTAGTCACGTTGAATCAAAACAGAATGCTTTACGCCCTTGCATGAAAATTAGGTGCCGATGTCTCCCAGCTAGGGCCACATTTATAATTACAGACTCATCAAAGTTAAAGATTTAAAGGAACAGTTGGGAACCAACTGAAAGCCGGACTCCATTTCCGCCTTATGTTTAGGCGAACTAATTAAGCACCTGAATGGCCTCATATAACCTAAGCTTGTTATATTTAGAGTGACCCTTTTGTCACTCTCTATTATAACTTATTCGTCGCTGCAGATTTGACAATAGGTTAGAACGTAGGTTCCGCATTTTGCGTCCTTTCATTTGGGCCTTAATTAAATCTTCCCTCCTTGTACACGTGTCGCATTCCCGGAGTTCCAACTGGATTGCAGAGCAACAGTGGCGCTGAATGCTCTAGTACATTATAGCTTCTGTGCTAGGTGAAATTCCCACGTATTGAGGTTTTTTTTCTTTTTTTTTTTTGCTGTACTTCCGCCATTGAAACGACGAAACGACACAAAAGAGTAGCGGCTCGAAAGCAATGGGCGCATGATTAAAATATTTCATTTCGCTGAAACAGCGACGCTGAGGAAACAGATGAATAAGAAAAAGAAGGTCTTGTCTGCAAGGCGTGAGGATCTCATGAATCTTAACGAGTTTCCTTCGTATAGCTTGCCACATCTCGAGGCATCACTTTCACCGTTTCATCCTTTTGTGTCAATCGAAGGAAATGAAATCGTCGGGAGATACGTAAAAGAAAGGGAGGAAGGAAAGCTAAATTTGAACTCAGTTTGCTGCATAACTTAGCAGAATGACTAGAGTTTTGGAACTTTAGCGTCAGACAGTTGAGGCTTTGTTAGTTAGATTCACACATGAAAATGTTTAATTAAAATGGCCTACATAGTTAACAGATTCAAAATTTCGTTACCTTGTTGAGCGGATGAGCCTCTATGCAGTAGGTGTGCTTACCAGTCAGAATGTGCAACACCGCGGCCACCAAAATGCCGCACCATCGCCTTCACCATCGTCGTTCAAGCACTCGCGACAATGCATAGCAAATCTATGCCTGTTCCTTATCCTCTAAATGCTGACATGGCCTTGTTTTAGGTTTTTCGAGTTTGCAGAAGCCTTTATGACCAGTTTTGGTGCAGCGAACGGTGAATTGCTTTTGTGTCCCTGTCAGTGCAAAGTTAGCAATTCCCTCCTCCTCATTTTCAAGCAAAGCATGCATTCTCTAGCCTTTGTCGGCGTGGTCACGCGAAAAACCAGTTGCTTCTATAAAAGTGGAACCCCTTTCGCCCTCTATGAATTGATGAAAAAAAAAAAAGCTAGTGCATTGGAAAGGTAAAATATCGGTTACCTGGGATGGGGTTTGATCCCAGATGGCCTTCCAGCGGAGGCAGAAAATAGACTTCATACCCGTATCTTGCGAGATGTGAATATATCTGAACCGTAGGAATGCCTTGTCTTTTGCACCATTAGGCTCGCGATATTAGAAATGTCCCTAAGAAACAGCACCGGGTATAACTAACTAACTAACTAACTAACTAACTAACTAACTAACTACTAACTAACTAACTACTAACTAACTAACTAACTAACTAACTAACTAACTAAATAAATAATAACGCCACAGAGCCTCACAACACGAGGTCAGTGGTAGGTCAGGCACGTGTACGTCAAGTTTTGATTTCCGCCATTTTCTCTACAGTGGAAGGAAAGGCCATTGATTTTTTTTCTCACCCGTTCCTCATTACCCAATGCTCGGTAGTGAACTGAACTTAGCTATATTATATTCCCCGCCTTTCCTTTATAACTGTCCTGATTAATACACCATGACGTACAGCAAAAACCAACTAGCCTAAAAACAAGTCCTCCTGCTCATTAGTAGGCTTTTCTATTCCGCATGTTTAATAATATCGCTCGATATGTCCATTCATATTTATAACATATTCACAACAACTTTTCGTAAAACAGTCCATCAATGAAAACCATATATTAAGTCACTGTAGGACAATATACGTACCGTTCGACTCGCCCTTTTGCTCCATGTATCTAACGAAAGTAAACAAAATAAGAGAGAAGTAAGAAAGAGCACTCGTGCAATAGGAAACCTCGTGTGAAGTGATAAGTGAAAAAGCATGTTTGCTAGGCTTAGTACAGAGCGTGCATTTTTACACAATAATGACATCAAGCAGCAATAACAACAACGTACTGCAATAACGATTGTGAGGTCCCTCAGCCTACGCAGTACAATTCGAACTGCCACACCAGAAAGGCGTATGGTCTCACTCTACAGCCTTGGAAACAACAGGTATCAATGCACGCAACTTTCCAGCCGGCCCCTTACCTGTTTTACTACCGCATACACGTTACTTCTTTTGATTCGTATTCCCTGAAGTTCTTGTGCTCCTTTTACTGAGAACTGGTTCTAATACTCATACAGAGCCGTATCGGAGCCTAGAAACCCCAATAGATAGAGAGGCTGGTGAGAAAAAACAAGAGGTGAATCGCCTTTGCCCCCTATCTGTATACGCTACACCGTACGAACATTTTTCCACATCCAAACTTTCAGAAGTCAGCGCATGCCAGCGTGTAAGGCTATTAGGCCGCACGCACGCACGCACGCACGCACGCGCACACACACACACACACACACACACACACACACACACACACACACACACACACACACACACACACACACACACATTTGCTCTCTCGAGCACGCAAGCGTAAAGGTGTGAGTAGGCGAGAGCTACGCTGTCACTGTGACAATCATATATATATATATATATATAATAGGCGCCACAGTATCTACAAGTGATGTCGAAGAAGTGCTCAGAAGCACGATTGCAGCGCTGTGGTTTGTGTCCCTTCCTCGCGCTGACCGTCAATATACCTAACCAGTTCCAACTCGCCCACATGACCATCCTCCTATGACTGCACTCTTCCACTCGCCGTGTGCATCGGCGCATTAGCCTCACCGTTCACTAATCCCTCATCTTGACAACAAATATGAAAGCGCTGAGCAAATGCGGTATTCGATTTCATATCTACTTCTCCGAGGGCGTTCTATCGACGCGTTCTCCAAATACTCATAGGAGGTGTTTTCTTTCATCTACCATATAGCGTCTGTGCGAAAAGCGCATGAGCATGTACACAATAAATAATAGAAAGAAAACAGTCCGGAATGATGCTAGAAAGAGTTTTACTTAAAGGGCATTGACCGCAAACGAAGGGCACGTGCGACTAAACAGCTGTGTGGGCGTAAATAAGGGGGATTGGCCGAAAAAGGTGAGCAAACACCGTAATGGACTCGGGTGACAAGACAAACTGTGCCTTCTGGCATCTTCGTTGCGTACAAGGCGCCTTTGGAAGTCAGGCCCATTCCGGGGCACTGTAAACAACAGCCCTGTACTTGGCTGACCTAGCTCTGCACTGTACTGTGGACACAGGTCTTCCGACGAGCAAGGGATCATAGCGCACACGTACAGACACAGACGCGCTGTATAGACAGTTTTGCGTCAACGTATCAAGCTGGCACGGAAGGATATTTACTGTAAGAGTAAATAAAGGAGCCGGCTAGGACTGCCCTCTGTACGAAGATGGCGCGGCGTCGCGTATCTTGGCGCTACCAGGAAACTCAGCATTTATCTTCAATCGCTGCATTGAGAAAAGGTGCAGGTGAGATGGATAAAAGACGGAGACAAGGAAGAGAGGGGTCGAAATGCCAGAAGACCAGGCATTGTTTTGGGGCGACCACGGATCATTTGCTGTGGCAGTCGACTTGAAGCTGCGTTGAAGTCCGAAAAAAGAACAAGAGAGACAGTGCACTACCCATAAGCGCTGTCTTCGTGAGAAGTAGAAATATGAGCCCTGCTGCGCGAAGTAAAGCTATCGCAGGAGCCATGGACTTGTTCGTTGTCAGTTTTAACATTTTTGAGCGGTTTCCTCCATCTCTGCAATGGCTACAAAGGTGTGCACCGCTTCCGCCTGACTTCTTTTACCTCCGTCAATTTCCCGTTGGTAACGTACAGCTTCAATTCTGCCGTGAAAGTTTAGCGAGTAAAGCTTAGTTGCTCAGGCACAAGTAAACGTTGCCACCTTCGGTCGATCGCACGAAACTAGAGTGCCTAAAGAATCCATATTTGTTATTGTGGTCACATAGAAATCGCAAAACTGTTCTGGCTGGTACCGAGTCGTTAGAGGACGTTTAGGTTTTATCGACGCAAATTTTCTGAAGAACTGCTTGAAATGGTGTAAAAAAAATATAAGAGCAGCTGCAAGTGCTCCAACTGTTCTCAGTGCATATTTCTTTTAGAGATGATCAAGCACAGCCTACCACGCTATGAGTACGTACTTACAGCGTGATAGGTGGTGCTTGCTCATCTTGTTTTTTGTTAAATAGAGCAGAGTGCATATAGAAAGAGATGTGCGAACGAGGAAACAGCAGACAAGTTGGCCACAGCAGTAACATGCAGATTGTCTGGGTTGCCACGGTATAATGGGCTAACTTCAAGAAGAAATAAATACGGTAGTACGATAGGAGAACACAAAGAAGCGTGAAAAGTAAAAAAAAAAAGGAAACGTCAATAATGGGAGAATCAAGGTACCTCTAAAATACCACTAACTGAATAAAGCTTTGACTGAGTTCCGGTGCGTGGAATATTTAGACAATAGGGTATTTTTGCCTACCACGACATAGGAAAAAACACTAGAATGATCGATCACGAATTAAGATTGTTTAATGTCTGGTTAACATTGCCAGTACATGCGATTTTGTAGATAAGTGATGCGGTTCCAGACGCTTTCCGCGGAAGCAAACAGTGGGCTCACATGAATCGTGTTTTTTTTTATTATTCACAGCCCTGTGCGAAACGAAATCCAGCGGACACTGAAATTCTCGCGGAAAATTTCCTCTTGTAGTTGTCCAAATGATGTGTCGGTGCAATGTCAGTTAGAAATGTGAGAAAGATAGCAAAGGAATCGTCAAACGGGGAAGTGAAATTGAATAAGTGTAATGTTATAATCACCGAGGAGACGACAGAAGAGAAGCGAGTAGTAGCAGTGTGCTCTGTGTTCCCGATGATGCCCCCTATCACGCCCGTGTGTCTTACCGCGCTTCTTCTGCGTTGTGGCCTTCCAGGATGCGCCGTTGTAGGGCGACATTAGTATGACGTCTTTGATTTTAACAGCGGAGCTGTTTAAGCCGAGCATTAGTCCGTGAACCGCGAGCAGAAAATATCATCATCAGCCAATTTTATTTTATTTTATTTTTTTATTTTATTCATACTGTCAGCACATAAGCCAAGACAGGAGTTGGGGTTACATAACTGTCATGTACAAACGTAGTACATGCTAAAACAGATTTCACACGGAATGCTCAAGAGTTGCGCAACATATCAGAATAAGGAAACAAAACACGAAATCATATTAGAAAACATCCCGTACAGCTCACCGATATATGGAAAATAACATGTTCGAATACATCCCGTACACGTCACCAAAGAAAGAAAAAAGAATATTTGAAGTGATATAGTACATTGAACATGTTCAGGCAACGGGTAACCAATAACCAATAAGTGCACGTGCACGGTATTTCCGCGTGCACTTCTTTCTTCTCTTGCGTACGCGCCGTAGACCACTGCTACATAAAGGTGGAAGTGTTTCATAACGTACACATTGGTATAGTATAGAAATGATGTGGTAGGGGGAAGGGAGTGGGTGGAGGACGGGACAGAACAAAGCATAGTATAGACTTGCATGCTAAAGTACTGCAAGTGGTTGGGAAAGGGAGGTGAGGATCAGCGGGAGGGAATGGAAGGGAGAGAGTGAAGCATAGCACAGGCACGTACAGTACTATACAGAACGGTGGATAATCGAGCCATTTGGTATAAATTCATTGCGATAAATGCACAAACACATACTGGGCGTAGAGAGGAAACACAGACGAGTGCAGACTGAAAGGGAAGTTTATTGACACTTTAATATAGCAAGGGGTGGGAAAGGGAAGTGAGCAGGAATGATGTGGCGGTGTGGATGATGGAAAGGAGGAGTGGGGAGGGAAGGACAGCGTAGTCATGAACAGTGTAGTGTAGCAAGGAGTAGAAAAGGGAACTGAGGGTGAGGAGGTAAAGGAGAAGGGGAATGCCACCAGCCACGCTGTGTCCTCAGTCTCCGCACCACTAGTGCGTAGCTGCCCGAAATTTTCATTTAAGCGTTCGTCAGCACCTGAAACGGCTCAGCAATGTGCGCATCCCTGGACAAGCGAAGCGCAAAGTGGGAAATTTAATGCTCCGTGTTGCCATTGCACGTCGTTCCAGGGAAGGAATTCATACCACAATCACGAAAACATTAAACGAAGTATTCCTGTAAAGTGTTCCCCTCTTACATTTGGTTTGTACCACTCATGATTTCAAAGTCGCTGGTATATCTTAACCATATGAGGGCCTTTGAGTGGCGGTAATTGTAGTCCGGTTGAACAGGATTGAAAGAGATGGAAAGGCGATAAACGCCACAGTGGAGGGCTCAGGAAGTTTAGACCACCTGGGGTTCTTCAACGTGCACTGACAATGCACAGTACACGGGCCTCTGGCATTATCGCCTCCATCGAAAATGCGACCGCCGCGACCGGGATCGACCCCGTGTTTTTTGGGTGGCAGCCGAGTGCCGTAACCACTACATTTGCGGAGCCCTCTAACTACACTGTATGTGCCTTTTTCACTCCTTCATTCCCTTTCGCGTACCTCCACGTACGCTGAGCCGTGGTCTGTAAGGTCTGCATTAAATAGCGTCCTTTCCTGAAGTAAACGAAAACTACCGCTGGTTCCAGGCGCTCATATGGTTCAGCTATATCAGCATTCAGAAAGCCTGTTTCTTGGTTGAATGGGTGACACCCGGTTTCTGAGCGTCAGTCTAAGGATTAAAATCAACAATCCAAGAACTTTGCATTCTAGTACAGTTATTTTTTAGAATTATTTCTTTATAGCGTTTCGTCTAACGTCACAGGGGAACGAGAGGACGCACATGCTTCCACACAACACGTCAGCCTATAGATGCTTGGACATTTAAAAGGCAGTCTTCTTTGACACTGTTGTTCACAAAGTCAAGTCTTAGAGTGTGTGGTTACCATTATACTCTGTAATAGGGTTTATCAGGAGGCGCTCAGAAACACGAAAGAAAACAACCCTTGTCTGCTTCATATGTCGTCCGCGTGAAACGCGAGAAGACTGGACGTTGATATTTATATTTATGTCCCGCCTTCACGTGTTTTTCGGTATACCATAGGCCTACATTAAGAACAATGTGAGCGCATGAACAGGCCATACATTCTCGTACCGCGCCTGAACTGCAGCGAAACGTAATGACATCGTTCACGTATCAAGCAGAAATTGAGGCTTAGTGCCGAGGAATTCTGTAATTTGGTGTCATTGTTGGAGCCCACATCTATGCAATGGAGAAAGAACAAATGCGACATTAGATATGAACGCAAGCCGAGAAAGAAAAATGGAAAAAGAAGGTTTCGCAAGTAATCCAGCTACGTCGTTGACGTATAGCTTGTTTGTCTCGTCGATATCATCCCTGGCCTCGTCATTCACCTGGGAAATCTCAGTGTACGTAATAGCTTCTGGAGACCAGATATTACATATTAGAGATTAGGAGCTGTTGACGCAGCTCCAAGGAAGCGACTACATGGAGAATCCTATCTGCTGGTGGTACCGGTCTTAATATCTGGCTTCAGCTATAAGCCTTTTTGCTTCCCCTCCCCCCCTCCCCCCCCTAACCCCTGATTTTTTTTTCTGGCCTGCCCTTGCCTTGTACTGGCTGCTACTGCTTATTATAACCCTTGTCAACGAAATTCTTCTGTTGACGTTCTAAGCCCGACACTGCCCCGAGAACATAATTTCCTAGCTCTGTCCTCATTGGTGCTTGCTGCCATGTGTTACTAAATTACTGCACTACAGCTGAAGATTGAGTTGGTGCGCATTCATCAGGTTGAAGTGGCAACGCTTTTTCTATGGACGGGATATCCATCACTGGTCGGGCGCTTCCGTTAACATTCACCGTTCCAGAAGCACCGTTCCATTCAGGGGTGCTACGCTTGGGAAAGGAGCCTGCGAATTGAAAGCCCATGGAAACCGTTGTAACAGTATCAATTGCCGCCCCAGCACGCTTATAAACCGCTAGAGTGCGCCAGTTGCTTTCCGGCCAAGAGCTCTGGCATTTAAGGTATACTTCGTAATGAAAACTATATGTTAGTGGATACTGCGCTGCCTGCCGTGTCTACATCTTTTCTTGAGGGATGGGCGGTTACCGGTTGAGATGGGGGAAGACGAGCGCATGTGCAAAGCTTGAAGTTTCGCTAAAGCTTTTGAACTCTACAACTTCTGTGACACTCGCGTGACCTTGATGTCCTCAGCGAACACCCTTTTCGGCCTTGTGCCTTGTTGCCGCACTTTCTCTTTGAGAGACGAGCAAACATTGCCTTCTCTCGATACGCTTTTCGCTGTAGCTCTAAAGCGTAAGTAGTCCAAAGCAGGCCGAATCATTCTCAGCGGCAGCGCTACGTAACCATTTTTGCTACTGGATTTGTTGCGAGTTACAAGGAAATTATTTGGTCATAAGGTGACGTCATCAGGTAGTGTATACGCCATTAGAAAGCCCGCTACGTGGTTTAAAACAAGCCACACATCTCTTCAGCGCTCCTAAGTAAGTACATTCTTATTTTTAATATTTTCGATTTCGTCTGTGTCGTAACGGCCTAGGTTCATGGTGTGGTAAACTTACAGCCGATATAGTCATTAAAGATGCTTTTCGAACTTGTTCTTTGAGGCCACGTACGACTAAATTCCGTGGCATTGCTTTTTGTTTATTTTGATTTCCATACTCGTGGCGATGGGTCGATCGAATCCAAAACAACATTTTCGTACTATTCAGCCGTGGTTGCGTTCATTTTCAAATGTATTCATAAAGCTGCTACGAATGTTCCTATAGTTTATCCGTGGCCTTATTCTGTTTTTTTTTCTGTATGTCAGATACTAAGACAAACACTTGCTTCCGAATCATCTCGCTTAATATTTTAAATGAAAGTTTAGCTGCAGAAGCTGTGTGTGAGAGCACGCCAGGAAATCGACAGGAATATGTGATAGAGTTTCTTAAAACCTGCAAATGTCATTACATAAAGCAGAGGTACAGTCATTTCGAAATTGTTTCTATCCTCAAGGACAACGCAGTATTAGGTTTTAGTTAAATTAGAATTCACCATATGCTTCACTGCTTCTCATGGAAAAATATAACCACCAAATGGATTGTCAGAGGAACTAGGGAGTACTTCAATGAGAAATCAACAGGTACAACAGAATCTATCAGCGGTAATAAATTACGTGTGGATGTTTAGTTCTATACTCCTTATCTTGATTGGTCACCAAACAGCTTAAGAGGCACTAAGAAAGAAAGAGAGAAGGAAAGAAAGAAAGAAAGAAGGAAAGAAAGAAAGAAAGAAAGAAAGAAAGAAAGAAAGAAAGAAAGAAAGAAAAAAAGACCCTATGAAATATTGCATTCGACATACTGCTAGAAAACAGTGTCCAAGGCATGGCGAATAGTGCTAATGTTTCTAAAGCAAGCGCTAATGCCAGGCGATCTTTTATTACCTGTACAGATTAGTTTAATGCCAGCAGAGTATCTTCGCTGACGCTTGTCTTGCACATGACTGCATAAAGCACACGATCACTACCGCCGCTCTGGGCTGTTTTGCTTGGACGTGAAAACTAGGAAAGACACGAGCATTCACATTCGAAGAGAACTTGTTATGCGAATTGTAATTCCGTTTTGAACGCCGAAAGTTCGCACGTGCATGCACACTTCGGATAACAGCGGACTCCTTGAATAAATAAGCACTATTTTTATTCTTCGTTTATGCGTCAGACACGGAAGGCTGTATTCGGTCGATATTGTTTATGGAAGCGAGCGTAGATGCAAGCTGTTATCCTGTAATCCCCATTTTTGAAAAAAAAAAAATGCGTACGTTGACTCCAACCGGCTTCACGTAGAAAAAAAAAACAGAAAAGAAAGAAAATCCTGAAAAGAATTCATTTATGTCTAGTTCTGTTACGACTTGGTTAGTGTGGAGAGGTTTAGGTTTATATCGACACGGCTAAACCTTTTATCTAGATTCTGCCGAAAAAAGAAAAAAGAAAAAGGAGACAAACATTGGTTCTGATCTGCCTGATCTGCTGCTTGAGCGTACTTTCAGCGTAACTACTGTATGTTTCTTACGCTTGTGCTACTTGTGATGATTGAAATGCTGCAAAATTTATGCGTTTATGAGGCATGGAGGATGGTGTTGAAGGCAATATATAGGCAAAATACGCTGTTGCAACTTTACGTTACATGAGCACACTCTTCGCTCACGGCTATTCAGTTTTCTAGTGTTCGTGCACTTGTATGAATATTATATTCATGGCAGCTTTTGTCGTCTTATTTGTCATGATATTTTATGCTCAGCGATATCAGATTTTTTTATTGTACTATACTTCATAGACACGTTAAGTTACGCCTCTGTAGAAACAGTTATTTCAATGTTGCGCATATACTATATATATATATATATATATATATATACTCAAAGAAGAAAGAAAGGAAGGAAGTATGCACCTACCAGAGGCGAGCACATAAGTGGCGCCACCATATTCACGAACACTAGATTTATGCTTCTATACCAGGGAAACTTTACCAGATTACCATCAGAGAGCCAAACGCGACTCCTTCCGTGTATACACATATATGCGTGCTTAATATTTGTACGAATACCTTATCGTAGCAATTACAGGGAAGAAAGAGGCACCCGCTACACTGTGACGGTTGAAAAACAAGAAGTTCTTGCACTATCTTACGCTGCGAGCTTTTAAAGGTACGTGGTTATGTGAGGAGGCATATATTTTTTTTACTCCTCTACAGCGTCGACCTCTTGCTACGGTGAGCACTGAACTAAAATGTTGGCTGTATGGTCGACAAGCTCACACGTCGTCTATGGACCTGTACAAATCTGGCAGATTCCACGCATTGTGGCAACCAAGGTCGTGCGGACTAGTGAGCGAGGGACTGCAGTGGGTGATGCGATAAAAAAAGGAAATAAGAGTATATAGTTTTGTAATCATAAAGCGATGTTCTACTAAGTGTCAGACACAAAGACATGAAACGTAGCACAGCGTGCAGTGACGCGGAGTGAGCCCCAGTTCTGGCTCCTAGGACTCGCTTGTTTCAGGCTCCTCAGTAGGAATCTCACAGGTTGAAAGTTGAGAAGGGCGTCTTGCTGGGCGAGTTGGCTTGTCGTCATTGTAATAGCCAGCACGAAAAACGAAGGCACAAAAAGAAACACACGTAGACAGCGCTAACTAGCATCAAATGATGATTAGAGTGTGCACGCGTGTTCCTTTTCGCGTCTTCGTGTTTTGTGCTGTCTATTGCACTGACGGCTCGCAACGTACCATTCTTCTGAGGCCCCTTAAAAATAAGAAGCCAAGTGTTTCCCTTTCCGCAGCTATTTTCTCCTGTCTCCATCGTGTCGCTCGTACATTTCCTCCTGTTTCAACGAACAGGTGCTGCCAGAACCGTGTGGTTGGGGAATGAACAACAGTGCTATGTTGCAGCAACCAAGACGCCGAGGAGAGCAAAATTGAGAAACAGAATATACAACACCAAGAAAAAGGACGCAACGCCGCATCACGCACGTGAGGTACAAGAAAGCCATTTTAGGAGTTGCGGATGTGCCGTATTGGTTAGGCTGAGTTCTTGGCAGCGCGCCGACAACAATTGTCACATTGGCTTTCACGGACGAGGTTTATGTTGCGGAAATAATTGGAAGAAAAGCTAAGCTAGGCGCTATCTTCTACTGCCTGGGTGAACATCTATAAACCACAAGGCATTTGTATTTTGCTCCACTGCGAAAAGTGTTTTCAAATAGGCATGGGAATGTGTTTCTAACCAGGCTGTCACGTTAATTAGTTAGGTTTCCGAGTATTGCGACAAAGAAAAACGCTGTCACGTAAAATCAGTTTCACACTGTGAAAGAGCAAACACTACATTCCGCTTGTTTCGAAAGCAAGATTTCACGAGACAGCACGTCTTTTACTATTTTGTACGCTTTACCGAGTAGGCGTCTAAATTCATCTGAGCTGGAAGAAAGAAGGGGCGCGTTAGGTTCGTTCAGCTTTACGTGAATGTATGTTTTGCAATAGCAAGAGGCAGTGAAAAAGAGAGGGATCGAACTGATACGGGCATACCCAATTGAGCCAGACTTCGAGGCAAATAAACGACCGAAGACACAGAGTCTCGGAATGCAAACAGTTGCCTTGTACTGTTGCAGAGAGTAAAAAGAAGTGAGCCCGTAGAAAACAGTGGAGTTTGCGGACATGGGGGGTATAAATTGCGTTTCTCGAGCTCTGCGCGACCTTCGGATTCTGCCCGTGAAATTGGCACCCCCGGGCTTTTCTAGCTGACTTAAGCTTGTTTCCTGGAGAAGCCATAGAAACATTTATGGCCTGGCTATTAGGAGAAAAAGGCGTCGAAATGGTGAGGAAGACTGCTAGCCAATTTGCGAGGCTGACTACTGGGGCCTTAGAGACAACGCCGGGAAAAAATACACGCGAAAGAGGAGAATGCGTGAGGAGGGTGTTTGTGGGGTAGCTGCCTGTATAGGCACGTTGCACATCTAACTCCGCTGACGACACTAGCGCCGTTGCGGCGGCGGGCTCGTCACCGTCGGGGGAGCGGAGAGCGGTCGCGCCTGCTTGCCCTGTTGACTGCCTCAGTTAAGCGGCGGCCTTGTCGCCTTGCACCGCAATAAATAATTTTTTAAATAACTTTTTGTAAGCTTAGTGTATCGGAATGATTCATTGCAGAAGTCAAAGCTGTAGCGTTGTGGAATCGAACATCCTATATTTACAGCAACTCGCCGTGGAAGAAGTTTCAGAGCTTCCCAGCGCGCTAGTAAGTTTTACATAGCCGCGAGTTGTCAACTGTGCCAGATTATTTCATTAAAGAGAACTTTGTGTTTGCAAGAATTACATATGCTGGCATATTAATTAGGCTCGCCTTAATTAGCTCCAAATATGCTTAGCTTATTTGAATATACAATTACCTGGGCATGGTTGCTATGGCACTGCGCGACTCGACGGAGTCTTCTGCGGATTGCTTACCTCAAACAGCCTCGCTGTTAAAACACAGCGACCGCGATGGGTCGTTCACGTTTGCATATGTACCCGTGATGGAGGCTTTGTGGGTACATTTGACGCCAACTGCTTCTTCAATCCCCAGGAATAACTGATTGAACAGGCGACAATGAACACGCCAGGTCAAACAGTCGAACTGAGGAACGGCTTCTCAGAGGCGAGCTATCAACTTAGCGCGGTTTCTCTTCGCTGACCTCGCAATTAAATCCTGAACTAACCAGCAACACAAGTGCTATTTCACTGATTTTTTAGCAAATGGTTCACTAAATTTCCATCTGGCAGCCAAATGCGTGTTTTTCGAGAGAGTTTTCATCCTCAGTTTGAGGAACGCGAAGGCGCGTGGTTTAAGCGCCAGCTGCTTTAATTCATCTTTTACATCATGCGTACAGCCTGCCTGATCCAGCAGCTTATCGTTCCTAGTACTTATACCCAAGAAAAGGTTACAAATGTTCAGCTATCATTGAAAAGACGAAGGGCAGTAACGCGAGCACTCATGTTGCGTCTCTCTACATTACGTTCTCGTCCTTCGCTAGCTCTTCACATTTTTTTTACACGCTCTATACGAACGAGGACGAACATCGTACGTGTTCGAAATACGTGTTGAATTCCGTTTTAACAAACTGGTATTATGGCCCACGACACGGCGCTCAGCGCGCACCTCCTTCACTCGCCTGGGAGTATCGAGGGCAGCCCGCGGAAGCTCCCCGACGCTAACGAAAAACTGACCACAGTGGCGCTGGTGGGCTATGCGATGGTGGAGGCTCCTGGCGGGTGCAACCTGCCTATAGAGTTATTACAAAAAAGGAAAACGACAATAATACAGAGCACGTGATATATATTCCATAGTAATAATGCTATACTATATTTACTGACCAGTGTATTATTACGGTTCATTTAGGAGAGCGAAGTTACGTGAAATAGACCAGAGTGATTTGTTTCTCCAAGTTCATCTACAACGCGGACGACGTTGATGGGCACAACGCTGTTATCACGGTAACCATATTAGATAATGTTGCAATGTGACGTTTCAATGGGATGTGTTTCAAAGTGACTCGTGTATAAGATTGCAACTTAAATCTTATTTAATGCTGTTACAATCATTCGCTCACAAGAGTCGCTCCCCAAGCGAACATGTGAAGAGAAGTTCACTGGGTGAGCTTGTATAACTGTTACTCACACACTCTTAATAATCCCAATAAAAAACTCCTTCAGAAGAACCTGAACCCCGTTATATAAAAAACCCTTTCGGGAAAATGTAAAACATAACTTCTTAAGTAGGTATTAAATCCACCCAAAATCGACTCGCTTCGTCATGTAATGCATTGCCCCACATACAAGATAAAGTAAAGATATACAATCTAACACTGCGGGAAGGGAAACCGATACCACTCCTGATGAAAAAAGGCAAACAAACACTGTTTAGGTAAGCCCCTTATAAGTAATTCCAGCTGCTGCATAAGCGGAAACAGGACAGCCGCTGCAGTTGTCAGGACCATATAAGCAAGAAAGTTTCCGTATTCATTTGGGTATGCATTATGCAGGCTGCGAGGCCTGTGATCCTAATCAGCTTTCTGTTTTCCTTTCTCGCGCACTTTATATTTTATTTCTTGTGTAAACTGAAAAGAAAAGAAAGAAGACATTTCTATTTACAGCGACGGCGCCAACCGACATGTCGGCGTGTCCTGGATGCTTAGGAATTCCGGCTTCCGGTAGCGATTGCTTCTATCGCTGTCGACCCTGTGCTTTATGCGCGGTATTCAATTACCGTGTCTCCGGGGTCCTCTCCTTCGAACCTTCTCCAACCAGCCGAGTCTCGTTTATCAACGCAAGGCGGAGCTCTTGCGCTCAACTTCCCCTGCATTCTTTTTAGCTCTCATCGAATGCAGTTGAGTATAGTTGTTTTTGTAGACTCCCTTTCCCGAAAGTGCTTTTTTTCTCAGCTGTGCATACCAACATAGCTTCGTGCTCTCAGCACACGCCTCGGAACCAGTGTCACTTTTGTTTGGGGTCAACCTGCGGGGAGTAAAAAAAAAAGAAAAAAAGAAAGAGACCTCCTGGACAAGATGCCCCTCTAGGGTGAGGCAGTGACAGGCCTGAACTTAATGAATTATGCAAATGATGTCGGAGTGGAGCCTTCGCCACCGCACGTTGTGTTGATACGCTAGTGGGGTAGATTATTGGCTGGTTTATAGATTTCCTGAAACTTTTGCGCAATAACGAAAGTACTTAAGGAGAAGGAGGAGTAGAAGAGGCAGACATGAAATTCTGGCAGCTTCGTCGTGACTGTGCCCGTTTGGCAACCCCGCAATTTCTTTGCTTCCTGTCGCTGTGATGCACAATTCCGCGGTATTGAGGTCTTTAGATGGTGAAAGCTGTTCTGTTTACCTGATCTAGAACTTTACGGAGGTCAAATCCTACATTTTCGAAAGACGGACAGTGACTTAGGAGGTGTTTAGTAGTGTCCTCGACGGCGCAGTCCTTGAACCCGCCGCTGTAGGCTGTATGAACCATAAATGAATATTCTTTAGCAAGTGCGACACTCAGGCGTAGACGACAAAGCGCCGTATCGACACACTGGGAAAGACTAGGGAGCAGCTATATTTGCAGCGGCACTCGCTTAGAATTTTACGTGAGCAATTGAGACGTCGATAAGGAGGAATGTCCCCGTGGACGCACGTACTTAGGTAGTCTTGTTCGCAGGACGCTATGTGGTAAGGAAAAATGCTGCGAAACAGTGATAATGTGTTTAACTGAGGCAGCCAGCCGTTGACAAGAAGTTCTTGCAATGAGCAGTCTTTATTGAATCCTGTTTCTTGCAATGGGAAGAAGCTATCATATACCAATACGGTGAGAATGCAATTGCCGTGTATGGGCTGTTTATTACTGAGACGGTGCACTAAGGTCTTAATGTTTTACCGATGACTTTGGTGCGTATTTCCGCAGACTACCTGACTGTGCCACGTGATTAGTTGTGTCAGGTTTATGCTGCGAGTACCTGGACTAGAGGAGGGAGAGTGGGCCTTGTTCAGGTGCAGTAGCTTGAACGCTCTTTCACGGTCTCTAGTGTACATTGCTAACCGAGCATTTTTTTTTTGTTGGTTAAAGAGCTACGTAAGTTGTTACGTGTTATTTGAGGACTGCAGGGTTTCTTAAACACTCGGAAATTTATTGTTGCTTTAAGCACGTGTGGCCACTTGTCGGAACATAGTGCTTAAACTAACTAACTAACTAACTAACTAACTAACTAACTAACTAACTAACTAACTAACTAACTAACTAACTAACTAACTAACTAACTAACTAACTAACTAACTAACTAACTAAATAAATAAATAAATTTCGGTTTGATACCGTTACCGTCCAGTGAAATCCACGTCCACTAGTCCATCACGTCACCATCAGTACAAGGAAACAAAAACGAAAGAACTTTTGGAAGCGACGAAGCTCTCTTGTAGGAGATTTTTGAAGATTAAAGCAATGCCAACAACACAATGTAGAGCATCTCACGACAAGTGCCACTGATAGCTAAGTTCATGTTTTGCTCAGGGCACATGCAGGTTCATATTCACTATGAACTTGCAGAATTATAGGCTAAAGCTGGCGGTATTCATAGGTTCGTTCACGGTACCACGCACAATGATAATAAAAGGAAAATACTAAATAAGTGATAATAACAACACTAGAAAAAAGAAATCAGAAAACAGATGCAAGGACGTCGGATATCCGCTCAGCTGATATTTTGAGCAAATTGAGAACCATCCACCCAGACAACCCAGCGTGGACATCCTTTCCAGGGACATACACTACTAACTTGAGTCCCATGCTAGCGCAGCACCTACGTTCGACCGATGTAGAGTTCGGGACGGCTTGTCTTCTTCTCTGCAGCCGTGCCAGTAATTGCAAGGGTAGCAATTCGTTTGCCCCAATGAAGCCGATTGCAGCCGCGTTTACCCTTTCCCTTGTACAACGGCTATCTTCTATTTTTATTTCGTTTTAGCTGCGTATGGTTTTTATGAATATAATTCTTTGTAAAGCCGTGTGCTCTGATAAATCAATTCTGGCCGTAGGACAATGATCACGAAAACATTTCCCGATTTACCGAGATCGTTATTGACTTTCGTGAAACAAAGAAAGAAGGAAGTAATATTGACCTGATGCAATTTCGATGCTACTCGGCTGGCGTGCCTATATCGGACTTACCTTGCTAGCATGCTGTTTCTCTTACATTAGTTTCTATCCTGCCATTCTCCTTTGGCCGTAGCAAGCTAGCAAGCAGGATGTGGCCTCGTGGTCTATCCTCCTGGATTCCCAAGGTTCCCCGGACGCCTGCGGTGCAGTGGAAACAAATCCACTGCGGCGCAGTGGATTTGTTTATTTTGGAAAAGAAATTCCCAGCATAAATGGGCTGTGTTTTCTCGCTGGAAAGCGGCATTAGAAGTTATGGCGTCAGAAATTCATGTAAGATATCTGACATGACATGAGATTGATGCCAGAAATCTGACACGAATCTCAAGCCCTGCTGTGGAGTGTATGCCACGGTATATCACTTCACGTGGGAATGTGCACGTCCACCGGGCTATTTCCCTATTCATTCACGCTCACATTGCTCTGACCAGCTCAGGGCAGCTGGAGCAGCGTTGGCTGATCCAGTGGGCACGTGGAGTGGTGTGAGCCAGTGGTGTCCTGAACTAAGAGCTCGGCTCCACCATACAAGGACCAGCCTTCATTCTGTTTTTATTAAATGTTTATCCTTTCCCTTTCTCCGATTCTCCCGTTCTCTCTCACGCACAAAATCACCAAACGGCAGCACCATGTAAAAAAAATCAATAAAAAGGGCCGCGGAGATAACTCCCAGTTGTAACTTGGTCATTGCCGAATCCGTGGTAATGATTCAGAAGGAAATTTTCCTCGGACATGACATTCAGAAAAATAAAGCGCTCAAAAAGAGGTTTCTGGGACATCTTCGGCTGTCCCAGAAACCTCTCTTTGAGCCTCTCTTCACATCTCAGTGAAGGCGCGGAATAGCCCGAATGTACGAAGTACTAGAGTACCTCAGGTGAATCCTTCAACCAAAGGCTGACTTGCACGCAGACTTCATCGCTTTGGGCAGTGCTTTTCTGTCGGCTTTGGTCTGGGCTCAGGCTTCGGTACTTGGACTACGGGCCCTCAGTACACCTGGTATCGTTGTAATGTGTTAATTTATGTTTAGCCAAACGAATATGCGCTGCGCTGACGTCAGTAGTGCGCGCTTGGGGTTATGACGTCACATCGCTAACTAAGTCATCCGCCCATCCCGAATCCCCTGTAGTAAGCATATAAATGCTATTATCACTTAAAACAGCTGTGCTACCCATTACTGTATTCCATTCAAAGTGAATTTCCTAGGCTGCCAAATTGTCGGTTACTCATTGAAATATTTTTTTTTTGCGTTTACTTAAAAAGAGCAACGACCCGTGCTAATATCCTCAAACTTCAAAAGGAGAGAAACTTGAGCGAGTTGGTAACAGTCCATAATCAAAGGAAGAGGCGTGCAGGACACGGACACAAGGAGAGCAGTGAACAACACGAACGCCGACTAACAACTCAGTTGTTAGTCGGCGTTCGTGTTGTTCACTGCTCTCCTTGTGTCCGTGTCCTGCACGCCTCTTCCTTTGATTATGGATTCTCAAACTTATATGAATGCCTGGCTGATAGCCGCTGCATTGCCGGCAAGTCAACAAAGCTAGCTTTCTCAATTGCAACGTGGTCGCTTTGGAGGAGAACGGAATTTACGCGCTGACCACAGAGCAGGACGCAACGTTTCACCGGTGCTGTCACTTGTCGCAAAAGTTCGAAGCACGCGCGGCACGGAAAGATTTATTGGTAGACTCGCAAACATGGACCACCGAGAGAGATCTAGGCACGCCGCTATTGCTGACCAATACGCCAACTACAGCAGGAAACTTTTCGACGTGCTTGGAATACAAGGACGGCATATGCTGGAGCGCGTTTGTATGGAGCTAAGTTCGACGCTGTTTTTGTTTCATTTATTTCTCCATAAAGATGCCAGAGAAGAAGCGATCGCTCCTAGAAGGGAATGGAATTCCTATCAAGAAGATATCTTCCCCTTTGCGATATCAACACCAGCAGCAGGGACCCGTACGCGGAATAGAAAAAGAAAGAACAGGCTGTGACGGGGATGACAACGGAAAAGCGATGCCAGCATAATGCAGCAAATAGCGTTTTCTGAACTGAGTTACGGTGCATTGCTTTTGAATTTTTCTTGCTCTCCATATTAGATGCATTCAGCGGTGCCACCACGGGATGTTTCCTGCTGTGCGTTGCCTAGACGTCCGTGGCAGGACTGTTTATGCCGCTGCGTACAGTTTGCAGGTGACACACCTTTTTATTCCTTGCCTCTTTTTTACGGACTTCCTTGGTTATTTCGTTGTTCTTTCAGTAGACATGAGCCACGCCACCTGCAGGTGTTGCCTATACCGGCGTGCCCAAGATTTTTCACGTCCTTCCAGAAACTTTCCCTCCCCTTCCCCAGTGCAGGGTAGCCTAACGGGCTCAGCCCACGTTAACCTCCATGCCTTTCCTATTCCTTTCTCCTCCTCCTTTCCCGTACTGAGGTAATAGTTCACTACGCTTGTGCCAATGTGTGACCTTTAGGTCCACTATACAGATCTATGACTTCTTGATTTGCTTAAATAATAAGAACTTTTCATTTGTTCAGTGCGCTTCAGTGCACAAGGACAAGCACCTACTATGAAGAACATATTTGGTCACCAGCTGTACTATGTGTACATTGATGCACAATGTTGTGCTTCAGATCGATGTGAAAGTTGAAATACCCTAATTGAAACACTTAAATGGTTTGTTTTAAGGTAGACCACCTCATCAGACGTAACGATAAAAACTACAAAACATTTTAATCGCGAGCTGTGCCGATGTAGCGAACATTGTCAAATTAGTGCTTAGTTCCTCATTCAAGGTAATGCCAAGTGATTAAACGTTGTTGCACAGGCAACGTCGCTGGAGCCATTGTGCCGGTGAAGGGACCTGCCTTCGACAGGGCTACATGAGTAATGCGAAGTATGATAGCAACCGACGCCTGCGGTCCACTTTTTCTACCTAACGTCACGCTCCCCTTACACAAAATGGACACATAGCATTTCGGTGCGGAGATTCATCCAGTGCGGAGTCATGCCAGTGAAATATAGCGAGCTAGAACAACACCAAAGCGCTTCTTTTGAAGTACGCCGATGCATAGGGAGAAATCTAATGCTTGTGAAGAGAAAACCGTGCTAGCAGGTCGATGCTAAACGCAGTTTTGAAGTTTGCAAGTTGAATGTTGCGGGTATTTGTTGGGTACTTTCGTGCCACTTCCGCATGATCATAGTCACGTGATTTTTCTTTGGGATGCCTATTTGAGGCCGCGAATTTTGGTCATCGGTGCTCAGCGCTTCCGCCGCATCTGCTCGGCTCAGTGTGTCCAGGTACTTGCTTAACTCATGCGTCGCATGTGCTTGAGGCTCTTGTACACACAAAATGTTCACCGAAAACTGTATGATATAGAACGCGGCCAACGGAAGCGAATGCAGTTCGCAGTGTAATGTGGAACGCAACTTTTGGTGAGATCGCCGTTTTACTTCCTGCTAACAATTCTTCTAGTCAACCCTCCCTCTAGGTCCGCTGTCACACTACCTGCCACAATAAAGATGATATAATAAGATCACTTTACCGTGTTAGAATAAGATGTCGCCGCTTATATTGAGAGTTTGTTGTGAATAGATCTGACGAAGAACCATTGTAAGAATATAAGCAAATGTAGATAGCGAAATCTGACGAACCAGTTAGTTCGGGATTGTCAAATATCCTGGTGTATTTGCCGAACCAATCTACAGCGTCTATTGCAACTTTGACGCGATTGTTACAGCGTTGCTAATAGTGCCCGCGGACTGTGAATATAGATTGGTAGATATTTTGAAAACTGAAGTGTTGCTTTACATTTTGAAGTATTAGAAATACTGTGACGTTATTGTGTTTCTTCGACAGCAATATGTAATTGGTAATTAATCTAGGCAAGCACTTCGTGATTTCGCGCGCATGGAGGTATCATCTATTGTGCACGATCTCGGAGGCCATGGCGTACTCAGTGTTAAATTTTGAGATCTCGTCCTTTTTTTTTGCTTCATTTTTCGTTTGTGTGTACATCTTGCTACCTTCTCTGTCCCCTAGGATAAGATGGTGTTCTGTCCCTTCCGGTGGCAGTTGCCAGAACACTTCGTTTTCGTTTTTCGTAGCCAAATTACATATTTTTGCCATGCAAATTGCAATGGTAATGTGATTTTTATTACAAATATTTTATTCTAGTACACTACTGGAAGTATCCATGCTGGCTAAAGTGCGACACTAACTTCGCAAGAGTTAGCGTGACACTTTAGCCAGCAGGAACATTTGAGTAGCAGGAATAGCAGGGTAGCAGGAAGTAACTCTTGTGCTAACTTGGCAAGAGTTAGTTAGGGTGGTAGACGTTTTGTAGTTTGGTACCCTAACTTCCTCAGAATGTCAGGAAAACAAGGAAAGCGACTCGTGCGACATGCTAGAAATATCCAAAAAACGAGGAATCTTGCCTTCCTCGTTTTCTCAGCTAACTCACACGACCAAAGTACACCCAAGACACCAAGTGCGATCCTATCGAATAAGCAGGAAAAGCCTGGAATTTCGATGTTAAACTCAAGATCAAGTTGGCAGCCCGCAGCAGCGGCCAGGTTTTCTTGATGTCTGCGTGCTTACATTTGATTTTCTTTTTTCACCTCGGTGCTCCCTCATGCGAGCTTCTGTTCCGAGCCAGTCGCTCTTCGGTTTTTTTCTCTCACTGCTCTAGTTTTCTGTGTCCTCCTGTGTCTTTAATGAGCAAACAGACAATGAAGCCTAGGAAAGCATAGGGGAAGTTATTTGTGGTATTGTAATTGTGGAGAAAGTAGAAAGGAATTAGACATCCGAAGGTCGTGGGTTCGGTTCCCACCGAAGGCAAGGTTTGTCTTTTCGTCCACTTTAATTCCTTTCTACTTTCTCCACAATTACAATACCACAAATAACTTCCCCTATGCTTTCCTAGGCTTCATTGTCTGTTTGCTCATTAAGTTGTTTCTAACAAATAAGGAACGAGCCCTTGACCCCTTCCCTTTCGTTATTTCATAGCTTGGGCCTCGTTGCGGCAGATTTGGTGCCTTCGGTAGCATGCGAGGGCTTATTGGGCAGCAGCCATCTCATCTAAGTTCACGTTCTACGTGACGCCTCCTGGCAGGAAAGTGTGTTCCACGCACGCCGCCTTGGCCATGAGTGGCGCTGCCTAACACTCCCAGGATAATACGTACATAAATACACAATAAAGTGGACGGGGGGACGACCGCCTTCGTAGCTCAGTTGGTAGAGCATCGGACGCGACATCCGAAGGTTGTTGGTTCGGTTCCCACCGAAGGCAAGGTTTGTCTTTTCGTCCACTTTAATTCCTCTCTACTTTCTCCACAATTACAATACCACAAATAACTTCCCCTATGCTTTCCTAGGCTTCATTGTCTGTTTGCTCATTAAGTTGTTTCTAACAAATAAGGAACGAGCCCTTGACCCATTCCCTTTCGTTACTCTTGTGTCTTTGTTTTTTATGTGTATTCTCACTGCACCATGACTTCTCGCCCTCCTGAGTTGGCTTGGGGAAGGACACTGCATTTTTGTCACTGAGGCTGTGCCCATTTCCGCGTTCATGCGAACAACAATTTGTGCTTTGTTCTTCATTTTACTTGAATGCCACTGACACACTTCGGTGTCGGTTGTCGTTCGAATGCCCGTGTAATTCCACCTTTCATTATATGCTCGACTTTACCTATTGCATTTCGCCTTAGCAAACCAGCTGGCGCGCTTCCCTTGATTTATCGACCTAGCTTGCGTTACGTGGCTGCATGTGCATGCATTTTTCCAGGTTGGCTGAAGTACATTTTCTTTCTCGCATGCAAATCGCACGTTTTGTTGTAAAGCGTTTCTTTTGTTGCGTATAACTGTAACGGTTACTTCCGTTTCGGAATCTGTTTGGTCCGTCACCATGCAGTCACCGACAAAGGCATCAGTAAAGCGACGAGCTCAGAGCGTAGGAATTCCATAACATTTTAATATCGTCTCCTGTACGAGACCACATGTTGGCGCGCTTACTTCTGGTACGAAATTGAGTGATGGGTAGTGAGTAGGTAGGTAGGCCAAAACCTAAAATTTGTCTAACAAGTTCATAGGGTGCAGCTTTGGCCGGTCTAGGCGCGTACCGTGATTCTTTCAGCTGTAGTTGCGTCGTCGGCCTGCTAGACAGTTCGCAGTTGGTCTTCAGGGGATGAGGTGAACAGAAAAGGAGACAAAAGCGCGCGGAAGCTTTCGTTAGAGGCTGTGTCTTCCTTGCCATTCTTCAGTGTTGTTTTTGAGCCGCACAAGCTACATTCGTTTGTCTTGTGTATATCTGCATAAGTTTTATCCCAGATTTTCAGCCTGGGAATTCACCTGAATGCGCTCACATTGAGCCGAAGATACTTAACAACTCAACGCAACCGCTCCATCAGTAAAGTGCCAGGCAACCGCTCTGCATGATGCCTGGCAGTTTACTACACCTTGATAGGTACCGATCTAAAATTTCGTCACATAACTCTATGACACCTTTTATTTCATTAAATAAATAAAAGGCCTTTATAATGATGCGCATTGTGCTTTTCGTTAGAGCCTCATAAGCGGCCCTACGTAATTTAATCGGTGCAGTATTATGTCGTAAAGAAATATGCAAACCTGGTTAAGCGTCACAACCTTGGGCACAGCTGTACGCCAGTCCGCTTCAACGGGAGCTAGCCCGACGTGCACCAAACTAAGGCACACCAAGATAGAGTGTGGCTCCATTATTTTTCTGTCGGCGTTTGTCAGCGTCGCTTCGTTTAGCCGGTGCTCCCCTGAGACAGGAAACAGCTTTCGGCCCTTGTTTTCGCCGGCTGCTGCCTGCAACGAGGCCGAACAGCAAAGGACAGCAGCGACCAGGTGCGGCCCATGGGCTGTTGAATGGCGCAAAGCCAGACGCTCGGGACAAGGCATTCTTGTTTGCGTACAAGTAGCGAAAGACAACGGGACGAGCTAACAGCTACGTGAAATTCAGTCAAGTTTGTCATTCGTCCTTTTTTCTTGTTCATAGCCTCTAGAGTGCAGAGCTTCCTTTCCTTTAACAGTGACTAAACGCTTTTACATGGCTGTTGAAGATGTGCGCCGCGACTTATAGGAGACTAGAAGGGGGGACTAGAGAGCGTGAGGTCGAGCCGAGGGTCAAGCTCATCGGGCGCGCCTCGAGACATAATGAAGGGTGGAGCACATGCGGCAACAAAGTCTGAGCCTACGCATTACTGGCAGTATTTTTTAATAGAAAATGCTCTGTATGTGCCGTATAGTGTTCTGGAAATTCGAGCGGAAAATGTCGCATTATTAGTTCTTGCTTCGAAAATGTTTACCAACAGTTGAAAACACCGGGTTTGCAATTGGCCGCCCTTTGACACGTGGGCTCGTGTACCTTACGTAATAAGCTGTAACATTTGTTAGTTTATGGAGTAGCTGCCTTCCAAGTAGCTTGGCCAGCTGGTCATGATGAGACGCAATCCAGAGGGCGTGGTAGAAAATGCGATGGCAAAGCAAACTTGAACTTTGCATCTACGTGTGCGTTGGCCTTTTCAGGCACCAAGTATGAAGCACTGTGCATAAATGCGCATATTTACGCAAATTTATTATAATGCATGTATATATTATTGAAAGGTAAAAATTGGATTCATTTGCTCATATTTGGATGAGTAAAACTTCCGAAATGTAATTATAGCGTTGTTGATTCTGAAGTCAGTTACGTGGCCTTTCCTTATAAAAACAATCAAATCTCAGGCTGTAATGACTGATTTCTTTCTATTCATTTACACTAAATAAAAGAATGGTACCTTTAACCCATCTGCCGGAACACAAAGTCAATCGGCATGTAAGCCATTATGGCACATGCCATCAGCAAAGCAACGCCTTACAGATATATAAAGTGCAATGAAATTCAATGAAAAAAATAATGAATGGGCGGAGAAGCAGCACCGGCGGAACACCAGTTGAGTAATAGTGTTGTTGTTCAGGTAGATACAGGTAATATGCGCTTGCAATGGTCATATCTTTATTTTTCTTTGAAAGACTGCTAACAGAACTTCTCATAGCTAAAACACAAGAAAATGCAAGAAAAGCACTTCCTTATGACTCTTTTACACACTGCCTCAACTGAAATGCACACTAGACTTTCAAGTAGGTTTTGCGAAATGAGGTTGCTTGTGAATGCCAGTATTTGCCGCTAAGTGTAACTCACACAGCTATTTATGGCCTCCGAATAATGCAAGATGCTTGTAACCATTGCCATAGGAGTGTTCCATTGACGACTGCGTATGTTAGCTTACATTAAACGAATGCAGGTGGAACGAAAACGCTATAGTGTTATGCCTTTGCGGGTCGCACAGCTGCGATCACTCGTGAAGAAAACAGTTCGGTGCACATACATGCAATAATTATAGGTATAAATATTTGAACGAAAGTCTACTTGATTCTGTCCCTTTTAACAAGCTTCTCGCCACACTATTAGAATAGCTCCTTGATACTAATTGTGGTACACTAGAATAGTACTTGCATTAGTTTAGCCCTTGCGCTGGACTGGTAGAAAACACTTGCTTTATAAGAAACACGTTTTGAAAAAACATGTTATGCAACGTTCAGGAGAAACCAAGACTGTCATGCCAACAAGTTTACATAGCTGAGTTTGCAAGCAATGACGCAGCGTATTACGAATGAGTGAATTATGTATTAGCACTTGAATGAAGATATTATGGATACCTAACAACCATAATGACAACAACAACGGACGAAGAGGTGATCTTGGAAAAGCTGTAAAAATGTCTCTGAGGAGCTCAATAATAAATTTGAATAGCGATTGGTCGTTGCGAAAGCTCAATGAGAATCGAGAGCCTGTATGCAGAAGAACATATTATGCTATATATGTTCGTAAGAGAATACTTCAGCCAATGATAGCTCAGGACATATTACCAAAGACCGCTTGCTGATCGCTCAATTAACTTACGAAAGAGAAGTTTTGTGAATTCGCCCTCAGATAAACAAAATGAAGAAAATTGGCAGGTCCCACGTGCTGTGTGAATCAAGGAAATGCGAAGCACGCATCAGGAACGTAAAATGGATAGGTTAGGTCAACCTAACCTAACCTAACCTACCAAACTCGCTATACCGAGTTTGGTACATGTGAACTTAACAAAATGGCCGCAAGAGCACCAAGACTGTGGCATGTAAATCATGTCGCTCATGACATGTATGTCATGATTTTCATGTTATGACCTGCCATTTACGTTCGTCATGCAGTCATCTTGTGGCATGTCAATTTTCGTATACATCCCGTTAACGAAACGCGCGGCATGTAAATCATGTCGCTCATAACATGCATATCATGATTTTCATGTTGTGACCTGTCAGTCATGTTCGTAATGCAGTCATGTTGTGGCATACCAATTTTCGCATACATCCCATTAAAGAAACGACCAGGTGAGCACCAAGACCGTGGCATGTAAATCATGTCGCTCATGACATGCATATCACGATTTTCATGTTACGACTTGCCATTTATGTTCGTCAGGCAGTCATGTTGGGCCATACCAATTTTCGCATACATCCCATTAGCGAAACGGCCAGGAGAGCACCAAGACCTTGGCATGTAAATCATGCCTCTCATGACATGCATATTATGATTTTCATGTTACGACTTGCCATTTATGTTCGTCAGGCAGTCATGTTGGGCCATACCAATTTTCGCATACATTGGCATATAAATCATGCCCCTCATGACATGCATATCATGATTTTCATGTTACGACTTGCCATTTATGTTCGTCAGGCCGTCATGTTGGGCCATACCAATTTTCGCATACATCCCATTAGCGAAACGGCCAGGAGAGCACCAAGACCGTGGCATGTATATCATGTGGCTAATGACATGCATATCATGATTTTCATGTTACGACTTGCCATTTATGCTCGTCAGGCAGTCATGTTGTGGCATACCAATTTTCGTAAACATCCCATAAGCGAAACGGCCAGGAGAGCACCAAGACCGTGGCATGTAAATCATGCCACTTATGACATGCATGTCATGATTTTCATGTTATGACCTGTCATTTATGTTCGTCATGTAGTCATGTTGTGGCATACCAATTTTCGTAAACATCCCATTAGCGAAACGGCCAGGAGAGCAGAAAATCGTAGGCGGCTAGATAGATAGATAGATAGATAGATAGATAGATAGATAGATAGATAGATAGATAGATAGATAGATAGATACGCTCAACGTCGCCGAAGTTCGCTAAGAAATGCTTCGCATTTAAAAAACAGTGGTAGACAGTACGAATGATATTTATTACGTAGGCGTAGAGAAGAAAGAAAAAGAAGTGAAAAGACTGCAAAATGCTGTAAGCAAATTCTTATGAAACTTCATTCCCAGTCTGTGCAGTATTCTACGAAGCGCTGAGAGACTGGGGAAAAGAAACTCAGCTTTCTTCTTTGATGCTGCGTCGGTATTTGCGACAGACAGACAATTAATTTATAGTAGAAGATTTCTCTCGCAACTTCTAAAATACGCACAAGACAGCCTGAAACATCCACAAATCGCCATTGTATAACTCCTAATCCCGAACGGAGAAAACGAAAGGCGCACTTAGAAACTCTATGACTGCTTTGAACACGGCGCAAGCCTTTATAATGAATTTGACTTTGTTACCACTCTGAACTCCTGGTTCCTCTTTTGCGTGGTTTGTTTGAAACACGTGGATACCATTTCTCCAAGTTTTCCGCAGACAAACGAGAAATATTTTGTGCAAAGCACCACGACAATGTTCACATTAAATGTCCGCGTTTTATAGCTGAGGTAACGTAGAGTGTAATGAGGATGTACCGTGCACCCATAGTGTAGCTCCTGATGGTTCTCAATGTGGTGCTCACGTGAAGTGTTTCTGGGGTTTTATGTGCCAAAATCGCAATATAACTGTCAGGCACGTTGTACCTGCAATGTTGACCACATGGAGTTGTTTAGCCCGCTTCAGCGAAGCCGTCCTCTTGGTTGTCCGTCGAATACTTCTTTGCTGGGACAGATGGGACAGCTGCGAATGTTTTCCCATGGTGGGGCGCAATTTCCCCGAATGTTTGGAACTTCTTCTAAACACCTAAGCCAATGTGCACGGATTCCCTTGCATTTTTTAACACGAAAGCGTTTCTTAGCTAGGTTGGCAATAGCGCGCGCCGAGCTGCCGTCCGCAAAAAGCGTCTGAAAAGCATTGCCCGGAAAGCACGTGACCTCTACCACCAGAAGCGACGCCGCAGTGGCAGTCGGTGCGCGCTCCGCTCCGCTACAGCTACCTGCAGCGGCGTGGGGCCGCGTCACCGCTTTTTTAAGTGCGAATGCACTTCTTAAGCGACCCCGAAAACTCCGCCGGCATCCGCGCTCCTCCTCCTCTCCCCTAGCAACGGCGCGAGGAGCGGAGAGGAGCGTCTGTAGCAACGGCGCAGCGACGTCACGCCCCACGTGACTGCGCGTGCTCCGCCCTCCGCTCCGTGGCTGCGCGCGCCCTGCGCCGGCTCCGCACCGCTCTCCGCGCCGTGACGTCACGGCGCGTTGTGCAGCTGGCGCCTCCGCGCCGTGGCTGCGCGCGCCGCGCCGGCTCCTCGCACCCTCTCCGCGCCGTGACGTCACGGCGCCATGCAGCTGGTGTGCCTCTCCCCCCGTTAGGTTTGCACTCACCCTACTTCATATATAAATGTGTGTGTGTGTGTACAAATGCACCATGACAACACTTTAAATCATTAATTACACTTAATCATCATCATGAGTAAAAGTGCTTTGCACTTAAAAACGGCCAGACCTTCGTGGGTCGGCTGGCGCGTGCTCTCTCGCTTCCGTCTCCTTCGCTCGGCTCTGCAGTTTAGTCGCGCGCGCCCCCTCATAGCATCACCCCGTGCTTCGCACTTCCTCATACTTCCCTTCGGGGAAATGCGGGTTTTTTTCGCTGGGTTAGCCAAAGCGCGCGCGCCGCTGCATGCCGTCGCTGTAGCAACACTCGGCGTGCGTTCGGCTCCGCCACTCCACCGCAGCAACCGCCTGCAGCTGCGGCGTAGGAAAGGGTAATCCCTGACTGGAAGGGGACAAGTGCTTTTAACTCGGCAACACCAGTTTGCAGCACCCCTCCGCGACAATTTATCAAAAAAAAAAAAAAAAAAGAAAACGCTTTCGCGTTCTCATCTCATAGGAATGCTCTTAGAGATTGTCGAACGTTTTTATTTGCAAGCTGTGACGCAAGGTTAAACAGAAGAAATAAATTAAAATAGAAAGAGCGACAGATTCGCTCTTTGTGCCGATTCTCGTTTCTTCAATCTTGCGCCACACTTTTGAGGTAGCTGCACAACAACTAGCCTAAAATTGCACACTGTTGTTCTCTAGCACATCGTCTACCTCGAAATGCAGACTCCGTGAACGGGAATAAAGCCTGTGCCATGAAGCTCGGTAGCGCGGCATCTGACCTGCTAGGCCACTTCAGCCGGTGCGGTGGTGACGTTGGAACTTGGTAGTTCAACCGGATGGCCGAACATTGATGAGCGCTACAGAGCGGTCATTAGGGTCATCCCTCGTCTACGAGTCCTGTGAATGTTCTGAAGAAACCGAAAAGGAAGACAATGGAGTGAAGAACAAAGAACATGAGGACCTTCTTGAAGCGCCAATGACACTTCCTCGCAGAAGATCTATAGACACAAGGTTTCGCTGAGCTTAGAGGGACCTACAACCAATTCTTAAGGTACGTGTATATTTATTGCACCAAAAAGCTGACAGGTCGGACTGTGTTATCATGGAACAATAAATGTGGAAAATGCCGAGAAACATGTTTTATCATAAATGTTTGCCGGTGGTTTCTCGTACGCAACAGATGTAAACAGCAGCCGACGGCCGTGAAGGGTGTTTGCACGAGGTTCTCCCGAGACGCCGCGCTTACGCATTACGCCTGAGAGACTCCGGGCGTATGCGCCACGGCTGAACGGAGGTTTTCTGTTGCCACGAAGGCAGCGGTGCTTTTCAGTGTGTACTCCTTTTACTGTGTGTAGGAAGCAAAGAATATGTGTTTTCATATACCGAGCGTTATTTTCAGCCCGAGTTACGGTGATCTGAACAGAACGAGAATTATGTGCAGGAATATGAAAGACCCCGAATCTCAGTGTCAAGGCTTCACCATCAGGTGGCGCTTGTTGTCGGTCCCTTTAAACACGTACTTAGCATACTATGTCAACGTACAACCACTTACAGTGTACTTCTCTGGTCACTTTCCAGGAGTAGCTCGAATAGAAGAGCAACAGCGTGCCGCCCACTCTGTTGTCAAAGTAGACCAGGCAAAACAGATCTAATAAGTTATGTAGTGATGACAAGGGCACCTGGTAACCCCTGTCAACCATGTCTTTTGCTTCAATTTAGTTTTCAATGTGCGATTGCCTACTGATTAATAAGTGCAAAAAATCTGTTCTCACTAGCTTTGTTTTTTTTTTTTTTCATGAAACAACGGGTTCTTGTGGAGATGCAGGTTAAATAGTCATTTTCGATGTCCTCTCTCAAGTATTGCATTTGTCAAGCTATCGCTCGCGCCTTCTGTATCCGAAATTCCGTGATTATTTTCTTCTTACGCAGTGAAGAACATTGTTTGGTCAGGGTCAGCCATCGTAGCAGGTTATTAAGGAGTTGCGCAAAACAGTACCAGAGCTATACCGCCAGAGTTTTTCCGTTTAATCGCCACAGTGCGAGATTCCTTGCATTTAATCACATTTCTTATAAATCAGTTAACCTTATTTCTCATTAGGAAATATGGGGTTTACGGGATAGAAGTCGCAATACTGCAGCTTGGTTTTGTCACGCAAAACTAGAAAGGTTGTCGTGGCTTGCCACGCATCGGTCGTGTCGCTGAACAAGCGCGCGATGCGAATAGTGAAATTTCGAAAGCACGCGAATACTCGCGATTTCTCTGGATAGTTTTATGGTATACGCCTGTACATACCGGGCGGAATATGGTTTGTCTGTTAGGAAGCGATGATTGTACCGACTGTTGCCCCTCTGGATTGCGCGTTGCCCCGCCACGATGGTCTAACGACTGTGGTACTCGGCTGCTGATCAAGGTTCGCGGGATCGAATCCCGGCGGCAGCGACTGCATTTCGATGGAGGTGAATTGTTGAAGCCCATGTGCTGTGCGATGTCGGTGCACGTCAAAGAACCCCAGGTTGTCGAAGCTTCCGGAGCCCTCTACTGCGGCGTCTCTAATGATCACGTCGTTCATGGTTTTGGGGGCGTGAAACCCCAGAAATTAATTAATCAAATCATTGTATTGCGTATTGCTTTTTTATATAGTTCACTTTGTCTCGGATCTAATAAACAGTTGTCCCCTTGACTTATTCCCCTTAATTCTTTTCCGCCAGAACAGCTAGCCAATAATATTACGTAATATACTTTGATATCATTATTGAACAATAATACAGAATGTTCAACATTATTTCATATGAGTGCAGGTCTGAGAATTTTTTACTTATACAACTAACGAGCGTGTGCAGGGACCAAATGGGATCATTGCATGATCGGCTCTCACGACATGATGACAACACAACATGGAAACACAACACCATGGTACCAATCTCTTTATTCTTTATTCATGAGATACCCCGCAGCGCCCCAAAGGCGTTATAGCGGGGGGGGGGGTTACATCAATAAATGACGTACATCTTCGTTCACTCACATAATACAACTTTGTACATACATCAATAACTGAAATACATCTTTGTTCACACACATAATACAATTTTGTTCACACATAAGTACATCTTCGTTCAGGTTACAACACGGGGTTATAGCATTGAATAAAATACATCTTCGTTCGCACTATGTACTTGCTTTTCAGTTAGCTTATCCCCCTGTTTAATTGTTCGGGGAAAAAATGAATTGGCATACATGTTCGTTTTAGCTTGGTATTCCAGGATTTTACAACTATGATCAAAACGTTTGGATATGTAATAAGGTTTGTGTAGGTAAGTTTCTCGGTTAATTCCAGTTCTGTTATTGTAAATAAAATAAAGAAACTTCAATCTCTGTTTATGGCGTCGGTCAGAAAGACACTCCCATCCTAGTTCAGCCTTCATGGTAGTGCAGCTCTCCCTCCTTCCGTACCGTCCCAATGCGAATCTGGCCGCGCGATTTTGAATTTGTTCAAGAGCAGCAATGAAGGTTACTTCGGCGGGGTCCCACACGACACAACCGTATTCCAAGATAGGTCTGATACAAGTAGTGTATGCCATGCGTTTTAAATTCACATGTGAACATCGCACATTTCTTTGAATAAAATTTAAAGCCTTACCAGCTTTCGCTATGAGAGTGTCCACCTGAGGCCTCCATGAACATTCAGATGATAGCAGCACACCTAGATACTTATATGCACTATCTTGTTTTAACTGCACATTGTTCAGGTGGTACCGTGACTGAAATGGTTTCAACTTTTTAGTGAATGAGATGTGTACACACTTTGTTGTATTCAAATTCATTTTCCATTTGGTACACCAGCTATGAATGAGTGATAAGTCTTTCTGAAGTTCTGATGCATCATTGGGATCGAAAATTTTTCTGTACACAACACAGTCATCCGCAAACAACCGTATTGGGAGCGAGGACATACCGTGGCGCCGCCGCGCGGGAGAACCGGTGTGACGCGCAAAGTTGGATTGCTCCGACAGCACTGCCTTGCTCAGCGCGGAGCTGCTTTGCGCGTCGCCCTCGTATTGTTGTTGCCGTTTATTTCAGCTAGACGATATCTGTAAAATACTGTTGTGGCTACGTTATTGATTCTTCAACAAGGTAATTAACTCTTCCAGAAAAAGAATATAGGTTCATTACAATGCAGTTTAGACACCGGGTCGACTGCTGTTGTCGTCTGCTATGGTCATTGGCGAGGATACCGCGCGTGCGCAGTCCGCTGGTTTTTTTCGGTGAGATAGCATTTTGATGAATGAAAATGAATGAAAAGTAAGCATCAAGATGGTTTTAGCGCGCGGTTGCGGTAAATACACACAGCTTTTGGCCGCAAGAAAGGCGTGCGACGTGTTTCTCGTGCAATTCATTCATTGTATGTTTGCATCAACAAAGGGGCCGCCGTTGACAAGAAGAAATCGAATTAGCAAATTTGTATTCATGCTGAACACGCATACCTCTATGCAGCGCGATGCGAGTGGTTCCTTCATTTTGCGGAAAGCAGCAGGCATAGAGCTGCATTCAATCGCGACCTTTCTCACATGATTTAAGATGTACACACGACATACGCACATGCGCGCCTCATTAAACCTTGTTATTTTCGAACATGGGGTTCACCTTAGGACGTTGTGGCTTGATCACAATTTAAATTCTCGCCAGTATGACCCCAAGGACACTAGCCTGGAGCACAGTTGTTCGTTGCTTCTCTTTCTGTTGCTTATTTTTCCCGCGTATTCAAGACGGTCGTCACGCGGCGATTTTCGATCGCGGTCGAGCCAGTTCATGGCTGCATTTTTCGACGAATGACTCCCGTCCGTATTTTGCACGAAGGGGCCAATAGCGATCGAAAATACAGCGTAAGACCGGACGTATTAGTTTACTCATTTGAATGCACTAGCAGAGACTCCGGAAAGGGGGGGGGGGGCGGTTCCCCCCCCCCCCGCCCCTACTATTTTTCTAGAGGGAGCTCGACCCCCCCCCCCCTCCCACTTTCCAACCGTTTACGCTGAAATCAAAGTTTTTTGAGAAGAATTTTCAAGCTGGTGGTAGTTAAAAAAAACCCCAGGTGGTCGAAATTTCCCGAGTCCTCCACCACGGCGTCTCTCATAATCAAAGCTGGTTTTGGGACGTACGTTAAACGCCACAAATTAGTCAATCAATCCAGGTGGTGGTTCTGTGGTGCAGTGCTTTCCAAAACACTGGACCACACAACCACGTGGGTTGCGCGGTGTGCCGCAGGTTTTCAGTACTTCCGAAAGTTCCAAACATTTTGAAGTGTATACCAATGTGAAATAAGCGATGATGCAAATTTGTAAAATATTAAACGGCTAAAATGAATTAAAACAATAATTGATTTCATTAATATTATAGTAAATAATAATACATAATATGCATTTTAAATAAATTAGAATCGACAAACACTGAGAACAAAAATAATCAACGCAACATGCAAAGACGACAATAAGTGCCCCCCCCACACACACACTCCGAAAAACGTTCCGGAGTCCCTTGCACTAGTACGCTGCACGGTGTAACTTATTGTGGTCTAAATGATTCAGTGAAACTATCAGTGTCCAGCATCTGCACCTTCATCGATAAGCCGTATGACACTCCACGACTGCTGATAGAAGGAGAATCTGTGTTTGAAGCTGGCCACGTCGTCGTCTGCAGTGTAAAAGGGGAGAGAGAGAGAGAGAATATTTTATTGATAAAGCCGGAGATGTTAGCCTGGTTAATGGCCTGGGTGTAAAAGGGGAAGAAGTGATACTGGCTGGGTTCATTTTGCAGACGACGTCTTTTAGAAAATAACAAGTTTCCAATAACTCCGAGCCCACTTTTCAGCTTTTGTGGTCGCTAGGTGTCCGCGAACGTGAAATAAACGCGAAGCGACGATGTTTGTAGATAAAAACGCTGGCGAATGGCCCTTGAAAGCGCGCGTGAACTGCGTGAACCGTCCGCTTCGGCGGAGGCTCGGCGCGAGGTGGGATCGTGGGGTCACGTGATCCAACTTTGCACGTCAGAACGACCGCAGCGCCAGCCTCTCCAGTGGTGGTCCTCGCGCCCAATAGAAGATGAAATTCCTGCAGAGATATCATTAACATAAATTAGAAACAATAGCGGACCCAAAACGGAGCCCTGCGGGACCCCTGAGGTAAAATCTGCATATTCGGAGCATTTTCCATTTAATACTACTGTTTGTCTTCTTTGAGAAAGATAGCTTTCGATCCATAGTAATGGATCCATAATAATGCTAAAGTTAAATTAAAGCAGTGGTAAGTGTTACAGGTAATTATCGGCTCAGCAAACACAAAGGACTTTTTATTCTTTATTGACGTGTTAGTAATTCCGCGTCTCAGTAATATCCTGTGTAATCGCGTTTGCTTTGGCTATCGTTTTTTTGCACATCTTGCTTTTTCTCACATTATCCTGAAACATTATCTTCCTGTGCAATCCATGCCATAGTGACAGAGGTGCCACTTTTAAAAAAAGATACAAAGATAACAACAATGAAGGCGCGCTGTAACCGGCAAATGAAAACACAACAAGCATAGTAGTGCACGGCATCATGCACAGCATTTTTGCTGCAACGCTAAGCTTCTTTAAGGCTCAACGTAGAGAGCGTAACAGGGGACCGTATTGTTCATGGTAAAGTGAAACATCAAGCATTTATTCAATGGTGCTGTTTATGATAAATAATGTCTTAAAGTTGATTGCGTAAACTGTGCAGACAGTTGAAAAAAAGCCTGCTGCATTACTCTAGCATAACGCAATATAACGATGTGTTACAGAGAGAGAAAGAGAGAGTATGTGGCGACTCTTCACTGAAGAAGCACTTTGCCCCGTTTTACCAATGAGCGTGGCATGGAGACAGGCAGCGGCAGTGATAAAATTCAAGCATGGGTTAGCGCAGTAGTTATTACATGCTCATAAAAAAAAATAAGGCGCTATTCAACTGTAAAACCGATTGTTTCTCCAAGTATGGCAGCTGATTAAACACAGGCCCTCATCGTCAAAGAAATGCGTAGGGAATTCAACTCATGCGCTTTATTCAACTGCTTTATCTCATGGGCCTATGTCTGTGCATTCGTCTATGCGGTGTGTTTGTCGACGAACAGCTAAGTATATTGAGCAAACAGACGTGTCTTTTTTATACTTTTCATCTTCAAGATTTTTTCCTCGATATACACAAGCACTGCGTGAGAAAAACGCCAGCGATTTTTAGCAGCAAGGCTGTATCCCGTCGTGCTAGCTGCTATGGCAAGCAAGATGAGCACCACAGAATCCTCTAGGTGCCTCCAGACCTTTCTCAGTAGATGAAGGGAGGGAGTGAGGGGACGAAGGAGTTTGTAAAACACCATACGAGGGCGCCGTGAGACGTCTGGCGCGTGCTTTACTAACCGTAAACTTTGTTCACGACAAAACTGCCCTTTAACTTCTCGATTTGGCGGCACAGCCAAAGCTGCCCCACCTGATGTTTCCTTTGAAGCTGTTCTCCGTGCAATATTTTGCCAACTTTCGTTTTCTCTGTTCCAGCTTGCGTCATGATCGAGGAATTGACCATATATGGGCCTCTTGATCGAGTATATTTTGTTTCGCGAATGAATGCAGTATGCATTCCAAGAACGGCGCTACTCCTCAGATGGCAGTGGCATAAAACGGTTTGCAGAAAGGGCGGCAGTGGCTCTCAGCAGGGAATATGGGGTCTTTTCGCGTAGAGAGCAACGGCAGGCACTCTTGTCATGTGTCGTCCAAAGGAGTCAATGCGCATTATAGCTCGTACAGCGAGACCTAATTGCTCTCGGAAACATGAAACGTTACCGGCTAATGTTATCTTTGATGTGCTTCAGGCAGCACTTAGCGAATTCGAGTTAGACATCGAGCTCCTAAGTGCAGACCATACACAAAGGAAATGCGATACGCGGTGAGCCTTTGGCTTTGCAGCACATGTTTCGCCGTGGAAATCGATTGCTCGTCCGGCTTGGTATGGTGAAGCTTATATACTTACAAACAATAGACGACGTTTGAATTGCCGGAGGCTTTCAATACCAGTGTCCTGGTGGGTTATAGCAAGTAACATCTTCCTGTCAGACGACCACTGACGGTCAGCTGTGGTGTTCTAATAGGCAATCGTTCTCGACAGAAGTGACTTTCCTGAGAGCTCGAAAACAGGATGTTTTTTAAAGGCGTTAATCTCGTTTATGTCAGTAACTTCCTGTGACAGATATAAATGGGATATGGGGCCATTAAAATAAAGATAAACTCACTGGAGACATTATGGTAGACGGCAGTACGTTGCAGCACAGCAGTCATGCGGTTGCCAAGAGTTGGCGCAGTCGGCATGTTTACGAAGAGCTGCCATCGAATGTTTCCAAACGAATGTTTCACATACTGCGTTGAACGGCGTTAATGGCGTGAGAACAAGGCATAGGCTTTACAAGAGGACACGTCTATAACACGTATCCGCAGCATATGTTCACTCCTTTCACCCTTCGCCATCGTGTGATCGCGCCACGGAAATAACTTCTCTGGACATTATCATGACGTCATGGAATAAGCTTTATTTACCTAAAGTTACAATCACGGTTTTCTGAGCAACGAGGGGCAATACGTTTCTATATTTTGGTTGCTAATTTTGGTAGCTGTAACAATACTTTCGTACGAGAGAATTCACTTGAGATTTCTCAAACACCGTTCAAAGACAAAAGTAGAAACTCTAGTAACATTCACGTATACGTAGACATCATAGCTCAACACCGCTAATGTCGATCCTGCTGAATTTGGGAAACCTTAGGGTAAGCGCTAAATAACTTTCGGTTATCAAAGCAAGTCTGGGGACCGTCCATTATTGTAAATTCTGGCTGAGGTGGTTGTTACTTAGGCGCCCTGCTGGCATAAACAAACAGATAAATCAAACCTTATCCCCGTCCTCCACGAAAGTCTCCATCCATTCATATACATTGGTTTCAAGGCAAGTGATTATCAACCTGAGTTGTAGTAATGGGATGATTTGTCTCATGAGCTACTTCTACTGCGAGATTGCTTACGTCGGCCGCTGTCAGTTATTTGGCAAGCATGTCTTAGGCATACTACATATTTCAACGAAACGAGCATCCAATATAAACAGAACTGACGACATATTACACAAGTGAAAAAAGCTGTAAAGGCACGGACAAAAAAGAACACGCTTCAAACAAAAACTAAAGCCTGTTCCACGCCCGTGAAATCTAAGTAAACAGTGTGGAGCTGCAGAAAGGGTGTCAAGTTTACTATCTTTATCACGCCGCAGTATGATTATTTTTATGACTATTGAGTAGCAGCGGGCTGAGGGCAAGGGTGCGGGTAGTGAGTCGAAGGCACGAGCCACTTTTACCTCCTTCGCATCGCAACCCGGGACTTCTCTCTCTTTCTTTTTCCTTACTTTCGTTATCATGCGCCACTGTCCCTGTCACTGTCGCCATCTTGTTGCAGCGGCTTGAAGGCTAAGTGTCGAACGTGGTCGCGGGTCCGCTTTCCCCTTTTGGGCTATTCGATTTTTGTTTCTTTTATTATTTTCTCCCTTTCGTCATTTCTTTATTTCCTTTCTCCCTTCTTCCTTTCTCTCTCTCTCTTCCTTCCTATATTGTCCTTAGCATAATCACTATCACGTAGCAATGTGGGAAGAGGGTGAAGAGCAAGAGGAGGTCCCTTTATCCTTTCTGCGTGACCGCTCCGCTGTTATTTGTGAACTCCGCTGCCTGCGGATCAACGTCGACCCTAACCAGATCAACTGTTAAAAATTCTCTACAGCGTGCAATGACATCAGGATGTCTGGAACGCTGTTGTAAGGTTAACGCTTCGCGCTCCACTTGTACGTTCAAAAATTGATGTCAAGGGAGCAAGCCGTGTGTAAACTGTTCTGCTGGCACAACGTAAAAGCAAATTAATTACCGCAATATCCGAGCAGAATGTCCTATCTGATATTGTGCTCGGGTAGTCAGAGCGTCGTATGCGATATGAAGGTAGCGAAGAGTCCGTTGTAATACGGCAGTATACGAAGGAGTATGGCGGGAAGATTGCCGTAAACATGCTGCTGGGCAAAAACTAAATGTAGTGCTTGTGCTTGCATTCTTCAAGTTCAACACGTGTAATAGTAACACAGACAAGAGTAAATGTGGTGTTTTTCGCTTGCAGGCGAACAGTATCCTGTGCCTTACGGTTGCGAGCGCTAGGTGAATGTCACCACAGAGTGATTTACGTTACATGAAAATAAAGTACGAACATAGCCTGTAGTCCGCGTTCGCTCTTTTCTGCTCAAAGAGTCCGTGGCAGCGGCACTGGGGCTGTGTGTACTCCCATGAACATCTTTTCAGAGCGATAAAAAGCCGGCGGCGCCGGTAAGCCTGAGGGACGCGATAATGCCACAGAGTGCAGAGAGAGCATGGAGGAAAGCGACCCTTGTTTGTGGCTCCATGTGAACAAAAGCGATGTCAATGTGTGTCGGTGAAGCGATGTCAATGACCGTCAATGAACATTGCGAGGCCGTGCGTCAGTGTGCGTTCGTGTAGGAGATGTCCCGCTGCGATAATTGCGCTGCTCGCCAGAAGCTGCGTGACCTCATCGTGCGTTCTGTTCGGATAACTGCGGTGCCGCCTGACGTCGACTGCGCGAAGAAATGACCCAAGATCCCCCTGAGGTTGTACCTAGTTTGTTGCTTATAGCTATCCTCCGCATGTTCAAAGCTGCGATCGCAGACGACGGTTATTTTTACCTTGGGGTCTTCCGCGAAAGGCTATATGCTAGATACGTGCTCTCTGACAATCTTCAGAGTGGCTGGCCTGAAAGGGATTCTTTCTAAGAGGTGTTCCTAGAAAGGTTCTTTCTGTGTTCACGTATTTTGCTTGTCTAGCCAAGAACGTCTACTATAGGGATCATTCGGGTATTACAAGCCTGTGCGGGTGCGTATATACAAGAGCGTGGGGACGCCTGTTATTAATGAAGGGCACACTAGACGTTCTTCGGGGAAAAGCTCCCCGTCTCCTAATGTGCCGACCTGCGAACCACAGCGTTGATACCTGGTGACTCTGTCTCGACGCTCAGTGATCCATCAGCACGCTTCCCCTAAGCACACGATCTTTTAGGTGTATTCGATTTTACTTGTTTTTGGCTTGCCACTGTTTTATTTTGAAAGCGCTTGTTGATTGTCTGTCGTACGTTACATTACAATCTACTAAACAGAGTGGCTTAAATATCCAAAACTTCGCACATGTAGCGCCGGCATCCATTCGGGGTTACAAAGCGGAGTATTATATTGGGAGAGTTGTGAAATAAAGAAAGGAAAGGTGCTAGACTGAAAGTACCCCTTCCTCTTTCTCTAATATGTGCAGTCTTCACTGCTTCCGTCTTCATAACTTCTATTTCATAACTTTTTATGTCTTTGTATAATTATTCCGTGTCGCTCATCATTTACTATAAACCAAATTGCAGTTCTCCATAATACATTCTTAAAGCTAGAAAGCCCTTTTTTTTTGTTATGTGATTACGAAGCAATCAACGCTGACCGAAACAACAAATCAACTCACGAGAGTAATATCGAACTAAAATGCACCATCTCACTGATGATATGGGTAAGATAGCCTTGATAAAGGGACGCAGATCTGATACCGGCGACAGAAGAAAGTATTGGAAGAAGCAATCAAATAATAGATAGATCTGAGATTATGCTCATATAAGCAAGCGCCCTTTTACGCTCTTTGTTGATGTTCTCATATTTCACGTTGCTCGACTGTGCCATACTGCACAAAACAGAAAATAGAGGAGAGCTTCCTACAAGGCGCTATTTCTCCTCCATCGTTCGTTGCAAAACTTTTAAATCTGAAGTGTTTTAGGCTCTCATGAAGCTTTTGCCAGCCCCAGAAAACTATCATCATTAGCTGAAACTCCGAAGAGCGCGCGTGAACTTCTGTGCAATTAGTTTTTGTTTTGACCTGGAAGTTTGATGCAGGCCACAACGGGGGATCAACGCCGAATGTGCAACGTTCGCTCGCGCGATTCTTTCTTCTCTTACTCATATGACCTCAACGCACTATTACACTGGCAGAACTGCGCCTGGCGGGCGCACGAGTTAAGCCTAAGAAAAAGAAGACAAATACAGTGTGCTTTGCTTTGAGGACAACAACAACAACATTCGCAGGGCCTCGCAGTGCCTTTCGAGGCGTTTCCCGAAACATCGGACCATAAAGAAATGCGGGTGTGCCCGAGACAAACTCGGACCAGCCAAGTGTCCACCAGCTTTGGCAGCTCTTGGCAGGATACCAAACAATTCGGTATGGGCAAATTAGGGAATTTGGAAATTCTAAGTTCCACACAATTTGGCATATGCAATGGGCTGCTTCGCATGACATCGATTCAGACAATGCGTGGCATGTGCCGGATGTCTGTTGCGAAGCTATTCACAACACAACAGTTGCAGTGTAGAATCCAGAAGGCTCTCCACGCGTGAGTCTTGCCATTGGCTGACCGCCTTCGGTAATTGCATGTTCGACATCCGGATTGGCTGAAATGTTTTTGTGACTACAGGCCTTCATTCCAGGTCACAGCGGCTGCTTTTTGTTGTAGGCCAATGGAAAGAATGGGCCCCCATAAACCGATTTAGGTGCACACCAAAGAACTGCCCATGCTCAAAGTTAATCTCTAGTCCAGAAAAACGGTGTGACTCGTTTCTGGCACGTAAAAGGACTGATGTTTATTTTTAGAGCACCTTTTCTTGTCCAACTTTATCAGTAGCAACGAATGGGGTTTCAGGATAGGATTACAACTTTTTACGCTATAAGGTTACGATATTGTTATGAGGACACCGAATTTCGACCTCTTGGGGTTCTTTAACGTGCATTATAATCCAAGTACACTGGCGGCTTTTGCATTTCACCCACATTCAATAACTCTATTAAGACAAAATGGAGTTACCTGCACGAAGACAGTCCCCTTTCTTCGAATGTTTCCTTTATAACGTGCGTCAACTTCGCGTACATGCTACGACAAATATTTTGGTACGACACAACAAGTTCCTTATGTGGAATTGCTTTTTTTTATTTATATAATGCGTTGTCTTCACGTTGCTAATGAGAGTCCTCCGCCGTGTTTTCCGTTCCTCTGCACAAAACTTTTGGCGAAATCAAGCCATAGAGACACATAAGAATGTAATAAAAAGCGGATATAGAGGAGACATTTTAGAGATGATCGAGAAGGCGGCGAAGACCTTTCTTACTTGTGATTCAAATATATCCACGGAATGATGGTGGTTGTAAAAGACTCAGCAGCACAGTAACTTTTCTCGTTACCTCTTTTACATCCGGCGAAGAAGGAAACGGAAGCGAAATGGGCGGTCGTTCGAATGAAATTCGTGCGAATTGCATGACGACCTCTAGCTCGCCCATTTCCGCGGTATCAGTTGACACAGTTAAAGGGACACAGCGGCAAACTAGTTACCGTATTTCGGAAAGATAAGAAGTGACATAAAACAGGACAAACTAAAGGTTAAAAGCTCACGCCGATATGTGTCTCCTTGTGAGCGCTACGGAAGCTTAATATCACTGCGTCTTGGCATCAGATTTGGTTTAGTGGAGATGACAGTTTGGGTATTATATTTCTCCCAGTTATTGCTTTTGATGTCATAACACTTTAATTAAAAAATACATGCTGAAAGTACTTTTGTTCATTTGCTTCTTTCGGTGTGTCTCTCTCTGTGGTAGTGTTGTGCTCAGCGTACAATTTGATTTTTAGACATGTATTATTTCTTTCTTCCTACAGAGTTACCTCTGCTTATCGTTTGCTGAACTTATGAAAAGTACCTGTCCTTAAGGATCGCAATGCTAAGCCTACCAGTTTACACTCCTTGAAGGCACGTATGACTATGTCATCCTGTGTCAATTACTTGCGTTTTCAGCGCAGGTAATTATGTTCATTATGTGAAGGCCAATGTGCAAAAATGTGCATAAAGTGTTTATCTCTAAATTGCGGGTGCGATTCCCGGTGGCCCGGGGGGACCGCTTGAAGACCCTGGCAGTTGCGACACAAATAATGATGAAAGCACAGCTTCGCTTTTCCAACGGTTTCTCACGACGTGGAACTTGCATTTGTCATAGCACAAGCTATTACGAGTTCGGCACAATGGCCGAAAATGGTCGCGATGGTGTCGGCCGCCGCCGCCACCACCGATGCCTACAACCGCTACCGCTCACAATGACAAAAAGAACAAAATTCAATGCCTTTGCGGATGTGAACCCATCTCATGGAGGAGTGCCGTCCATCCTTGACTCTTCGCGTCCTCAGCACTGACATGAGAGTGGTGTTTCAGAACAGTATATGTTGGCAGAAGTCGAGTGTGGTTTTGTCAATGAAGACGACGGACAAGTGAGAGGAGGAGGGGGAAAAGAAGACGGCGACTACAAAGAAGAAGGTAAAGGTTACGACAATGAAAAAATAGGGAGGAAACAGCCGACGATGATGAAAAAGAAGAGGAAGCGTGAAAGCGCCTGCGCCATGGTGGATGGCTTGCGTGGTCCGATGATCTGGGATATGCTGCAGAAGTTCTAAAGGATTATTTCCGTCGTGGACGCCTCTGTCATCACCAGATGTTCTGCGGCACGAGCTAAACGCTACCGCGTTAAAGTTAAATAACACTATCGCGTTAACACACCACCGCTGCAACTGCTCGCCATATTAAACCAATTGACAAAGCTATGTATCTTTACTACTAGGTTACATCAGATCTCCTTGGTCTTTGCTCCTTGGACAAATGGATAGCCGATTATGCCACTTGTTATGCGATTACCCGTGCTATGTCGCAGTTCGCGTGACTGACGTCGCCGACTGCCTGTTACGGGAGGCCTATATTGCTTCACGCCCCACGAAACAGTTCATCACAGATCAGCCCATGCTTTTCAGCGTATTGAGCGTAGACTCTTGGACAATTAACAAAATTTATGTCGTTCATCAAAGCCTGACAGCAAGATCTGTCGTTGGCGATAACATTTCAGACATTGCCTTCAGAGAACTGGACGAAGTCCGTTTAGCATAGTGATGTAATTCCGACGAATGCTACACGATAGAGATCATGTGAAGGCCAATGTGCAAAAAAATGCCGCCCGCATCTTCCCACGGGGGGAACTCGAGCAACACCACCATTTTCTAGGTGGTGTTGACTCGAGTAAATGCGTCGCAGAGTGGTGGGGGTATCGCGTGAATGTTGCGTAATTGGGTATGGTTTGGGACGTCTGCGTTGCTTGCTGTTGTTGACGTCGACGACGGTGAGGCTGGGGTAACGTTGCCTTCAACGAGTGGTGGGACGCTGATGTTGGGTTGTGACCCACTACTGGTTGAAGGTACTGTTGCTTCCATCGCATCTACTCGAGTCAAGCAAAGCGTCAAGTCAAGCGAAAGCCAAGTAAAGACGCCCTTGACTGAATTCCGAACGCGCGCTCCGCCGCTTATATACACACCGCCCGCGTTCGAGGGAGAGGAGTACGGGGGAGAGGTCCGCACCCCCACTGCGCATGCTCGGCTTGCTGAACGCCCGGTGGGCCGGCACGAGACGAGCCGAGCATGCGCAATGGGGGTGTGGATGGCGCCGCCGACGCCGAAGCGCGACACCGTGTGACTAAGAAATGCTCCGCATTTAAAAACGTCAGTACGATGCTGCGCACCACATTCAACATTTCTGTCCCATTAAACTTGTGCTTCTCTGGTCCCTTTACCACCGGGCTTCTCGGAGAAGCGTATGCCTCTTTGCATTTGAGAATGCAGTGTATTTCGTCTATTGGCCTCCTCAGGAACCATCGTCACCCCTAGTTCTGTCCAGTTATAGTTATGTTTCGTGGCGCAAGCTGTACAACACTGCTTTTGTCGAACCTCTTAAAATTTCCAGGACGGTCCTTCTGCCGCCGGGATAATATTACGCAATAGTTGCAGTTACACATTTTTTGCCACAAGACACTTTGTTCCAGACTTAGAAGACGGTGTGAATGACAGGATAAAGTTGCATGAGCTGTCCACCATGGGCACCTGTGCATGGATGCTCAGTTGTGCAGTTGTAAATGCACCTATAATGTAATCTTTTGAGTGCCTGTCTTCCTCAGCACTTCCAGCCGCAAGAGCACACCATCTCGTGAACTTGGCCTTCGCGCTTCCATCCATGGCGGACGCTATGAGTGCTATGACCGCCTCTTTTGTAACAGGGCGGGGCTTGTGCGTCACCTAATCCCAGTTATTAGTGTGGTCTTACGCCTCACCTACCTGAATTGAGTTAATTTCCTCTACAGCTGAAGAGCAGAGAATTCCTTTCACAACTTCAGATTCTGTTACCGGCATGGTAATGTTCGTTTTTATGTTGTTTCGTGTTACCCTTTCTTCGCGTTTTTCCATTGCCAGTCCTCCAATCGTCTTTTGCTGATCTCACGTCGACGTGAGTATGACTACGTTCCCCGTGCTGTCCCAAATTCCTAAGGCTTTATGTAGGTTAGTGCTTCATTGCGCCTTTATTTCCGTTTATTATATTCACCAGATCAAGAGTAAAGGGGATGGGAACAAACCCCCCTGGCGAGCATTACTAGTCTCCTACAGCCCACCAAAGTTCATGAAGCTTTCGCAGCAAGCTTTGTACTTGAAGTGTACCAGAGGCGCAGCGCAAGTCCGTTAATTTGTCGGAGTGATTTCCTTACAATTAAGGCATGTGAGGAATAGGCTAAACCCGGCTTACTTTGTTAGTACACCCGGTAGTCGATTCCCGTCGTCGCAGTTTCGATGGCCGTTTTGTAGCCGCTGGGCCGCCTTCTTATCCTGAACGTCCCTAAGCAAAGCATAAAAAAAAGAGCATTCACTGATGCCTTGAAATTGGATGCGATTGTGAGCCTCTATATTATTTCACTAGCGTTAAATAAACAAGAGAAACCTAAAACAAGAAGAATTAAGGATCGCCTGGACTAAGAGCTCGAGGTGCATCACTTATTCACTTCACCTATTCAGCGTGGTTGATTCGTAATTGTCGTTATTTGGGGAGCTGTGTCCTTAAGCGAGTAAGTGTAAATCGTCTCATCGGCGAACAGAGCATCGCTCACTTTTCAGGCTGTTCAAGTGCCAGTGGGTCAGCCTATATAAAGCAGCTGGTTAGTACGACCTTCCTAAAGATGCTAATGAGTACATGTCTATTCTGCACCATCAAACGAGTAATCATGACATAAAGCAAGCAACTGTATAATAAGCTTATGAGGTCCTTTAAGGCACGTATAAATGGTAGTAGTGGACCTAAAAATCTTGAACATTTTCATAATTACAATAAAAAACGTAAATTCTCGTAACAGGTAAGGTGTTGATTTAGGCGGAAAGTGCGGGATGTAGCCAAATGGGCGCATACGCCGAAATCTTCTTGCCGTTTTCAATGGCATTTTACCTCACGGCACGGTTACAATGCTGACCTGGAAAATAACCGGTGTGCAGCACTTGGTACTTATGCCAATGTTTTGCGGTGCAAACCCTAGCATATGTCAACGAAGTACCCCTTATGGTCGCTGCTAGACATGATGCAAAGCTATTAAGGTTTTGCGCAAAAATTTATAGGTGCGATTCACACGGAGCACAGAGAGCACAGAGAGAGGTTCGCTCTAAAAAAAGAAGTTAGCGGTGGTTGCGCATGTTCAGCCAATACAAATCAGTGTTTCGCGCTTTTACCTACACTGCCGAAAAGTCCTCCATTGGAAAACGGCATAAATGCCATTGGAGTGTTGAGTGCCACTAACCATATAGGGAAGGTGAAAGTTAGCAGCGGAAAGTAGCTAGATGCAGCAAAAGTAAGGTGCTCTGGCTCTATGGACTGGGTTGATATGTTCCCCCGTATATCGCTTGTTAACAGCTAGCCGCATTTTTATACCGCGGCTTTGCTTCATGGGCTCAAGTACTGCATTCATTTGTAGTACTGACTGCTGTAGCATGTCGAAGACATAACCCCGCTTCCGTGTGCTTGTTTTTTTGTGTTTTGTTCTGAAATGAAAGTCAGAAAGGTGAAAATTTCTGGTAAAGAGCAGTAACTCGAAGTGCGAAGAGAACAGTTGTGTGTGTGTGTGTGTGTGTTTTAAAAGAAGCTGCGTGTACCTTTCTACACCGAGGAAAACAGTTATATTTACGTATTCCACGAAAACCATGAATGAACTCAGAAGGTTTGATAAGGCTGCCTAAACTACGTTTTCACAAACTACAGCTACTACACCTCACCACCACCCCTCCCCCTCACCCCCTGTCACGCAATGTAAAACCTCTTCGTGTGGCGATATAAACCCTTTATTGCGCCGCTGAAAGCCTGCCACTTTCTTACCTATCCTCTTATGCTATTTTTATTCAAGGGTTCCTATTACCCGCCTGATTCCATCTCAGATTGCTTGGATATTTCGAGTAAAAGTACTATGAGCGGACTGGAGCTCGGTGACTCTGATTACTTCGTCCAAAGCAGGTGCTCGTTTCAACCCAATCATACGGTGGATTAAAATAGCCTGTTCCGCACGCGTTTCTCTAAGCTTCGGACACGATCAAGCGAAAGCTACCTGAAAGACGTACCTTGAACCACATAGAGGGAGAGGGAGAAAGGGAGAAAAAATGCAGCGGTGGGTATGTGATCCCCTAATAACGCGATCTTATATGTTGAGGCCAGGAAAAACGGCATTTTTTAAATAAGCGGTCGCGGAGACCATCCTGAATACTCCAATTTCCCGCACCAAGACCTTCACTTGATTCTGCGCGGGCTTTTGGATACGCGTACCGAAAGTGCTCTATAAATAATGCATTCGTTCGGAGAATGGTTCTTCATTTTCTTTCCTGGCTTAAAGAACGGCACCGCCGAATTAAATCGTGTCTGGCTATCCGAGCCACTGGATATTTCTTCTTCCGTAATATGTAGTCTGTCGAAGTGTTTTCTTTTGGTTCTTTAGAAAAAGAAAACATTTCTTTTGCTGTTCATCATATTTAGACTTCCAAACAGAAAGTCGACTACAAGCGCAGCTCTGAACTTTTCACTACCCGCATACACCGGGCCACAAATAGCAATGCCAGCCCTGTATGCCTCAGACTGACTGACACCTTGTCGCCAAGAAAAAGCAAGACAAAGCAAAATAAACACTCAACACAAATGGTTTACTCACCCGAAGTATTCCCTTGGTCAAAAGGTATGACTGTGGCGCTGTTTTTATGTTCTCTATAACTCCATATAATTTACGTATCATTGTTTTTATGGTTAGGCATCTCTGATATTGTTGTATCGGTTGCTAACTGCGTTATGCAGTGACCCATGCTTACATTTCAGTTCATTGTTATGTAGTGCTATGCCTAGATTTCAATCGCAAGCACGGACAAACAATGTTCCTTCTTTGTTTTAAGAGCGGAGCTCTTCAGGGCGGTCATGCGGTTTGTGGGCCGATCCTGCAGGCTGTGCACCGTGTGAGAAGCATAAAAATACGCGTTACTGTTGTATAGTGAATCGTGACATGTACCGGGTGCACTAGGCGAGCAGGAGAGCCCCGGGACGGACGGACGGACGGACGGACGGACGGAAGGTAGGTAGGTAGGTAGGTAGGCAGGTAGGCAGGTAGGCAGGCAGATAGATAGATAGATAGATAGATAGATAGATAGATAGATAGATAGATAGATAGATTAGATAGATTAGATAGATAGATTAGATAGATAGATTAGATAGATAGATAGATTACATAGATTAGATAGTGTCACGCGGTCGCAACGATTTGGAAGCAGCAGAGCTCAAGGCGACGTCACGCGAACTGTTTATTTGGCAAACTTGTGCCCAGCAAAACGAAAGCACATCACACTGAAAAGCGACAGCGGAGTGAACAGTCGTCGGTCGACGGAAAAGCTGACAACCGCCGAAATGCGTCGGCTTCTATATACACGTGCAGTAAAATGGATTTTAATTTGCCTTGAAACGCTTCGCATTTATTAAATAAATAAATAAATAAATAAATAAATAAATAAATAAATAAATAAATAAATGTCTAATGACAACACAGGTCCACCACATGACAGTGCACCTGCCAGTTTTACTACAACGGGTAGCGCAATCTTCATAAGAACATGTATGTGTGCCTCATTAATATATCTAGAATACCAGGTGGTAAGAACTGGCAAGTACGCATGTACGATACAGAAACATTTAAGATTGCCCTAGCTCAAAGAGCTTAGCAATTGTGAGCATGGCTCGCGACTACCCACGCTCGTAAATGGGAAAGGTGACCCAACTGTAAGTCCCGGTAGACAACTACTGCACCCTTACTGCAGCACACCGGTTCAGCACACCGATTGACCCAACGAAGCACTACGTGCTGCTTCTGCTTTTCTGTACCTGTTTTCCCTGCTTCGTGGCCCCCTTTCCCGAAAACCACGTGTCTGAACTTTCTTCTGGTTAACTTTTTATCTTTTATCTCGCTGTTCTTTCTCAAAAACTAAATGATGGAAGGGTTTGATGAGTTTGCTTCACTTTTATCCGCAGCACGATGAAGACAGTACGGAGAGAAACGAAGTTAGCACGTGATGATTCGAGTGTTACTTTTCTTTTCACGGCCCAGCTGCAGTTCGAGTGCCTTCAGTTGGCGAACAGCCGCGTTGCATAATGATAATGAATTGTTCGTCGTGTCCCCCCGGTAACGCGTGACCTGCATTGCAGCGATGACCCGTGACGTCTAGAGGATAAAAATAAAAACAAAGCATGCCCGTGTTGGTTCTTCAAAGGCCAATCGAAGGATATAGTGTCTTTCGACAGGCAGCAAGGAAGGCTTGAGTCACTGTTCGCGCTTGATCTAGTTACTTAACCACGCGTACACTGAAAGAAACGTAGGAAGGCAATCTCGTTGTCGGCAATCCTCTTATCTTCTCCTCATAAATTAAATACTTGCCCCTCCTCTTCCTTTGTAGTGCAGAGTATCCTTTCTTGCTCTCGAGTCGTTGCCCTAATTGTGCACTTTTTCACGCAAAAAAGAGACAAATTTGTCAGCCTGCCTTGTATCGCCTTATTTCGCGAGAAGTCTTCGTACAGGAGCCATTCCGACACTATCTCAGAATAAATGATGAAGAAAGAGCGAAATACTCTAATGATGGTATGAAAGGACCAGTGCACTCGGGTTAACAAATGCTGCCTACGATACGTGAGCGCAATCGAAGTGTAGACGGCGAAGAAGACATTCACTAGCAGCGATTAGGAGAGGAAAAAATGCAGCCGACGGAACTGAAGAAAAGATAAGGACAGTAATGCCCTCGCTGCCTGCACGAGCGGTTTTGCCAAGGCAGCCTCTCATTATGCTTTTGTTGAAAAGAAACTAATAATGAGGCGATCATCAGCCAGGCGTCCTGAGCGCATCGAGGCATCAGTCTCGTTCCTTCTGTGATGGTGTTCCTATGTGCGGCGTAGGTTATCTCCAGGTCGTTAGGTGCCGGGCTTTCGTCTACTAGGGGAGGCGCTCAGTCGCTGGGTCTTTTCCTCAAGTGTATTACGTAAGCTTCGTTCTTCTTTTTACTTGCCGGGACATTCCCAGGCGCCCTGAATCTACACTGTAACGATCTAGAACCTGTTCCGGATTTTAAATTTTTGTTGTATTTCATTTCCACTCTTATTACGCACATACGGCGTAGGACGTAAAAAAAAAGTGCGTTTTCTCAAGACATATACTGCTGCAGGTAATGGCTCCGTTATGAAATTTTACAAGATGCTGGCAAAAGAAAACTGACAGTGCGAAGATATTATATGGTTGTAACATATAAATAAAGGTATCATAAGTACCACAATTTCTGTGTCTTCGATGGTGCATAAGAGACTGCAGTATAAGTTTAACAGAAGCGTAGAGGTAAGAACGTCAAAGACGGAACAATTAAAAACAGATGCAGATAAGAGGCGCAATAACCTACAACGGAAGATAAATAAAAGAAAAGAACCATCCGCATAATGACGTATAGACACGCGCATGCGCAAGAGAGTAACTCATTCCCCTAGTCACCTCTTAGGATAAAGCTTCCCTCCAGTATAGAACGGTTCTTTTCTGGTACAGAACTGACCAATCAATGAATAGCGGTAGCGGTGCAGGAGTAGATAAGGCGCTGTTTAGGTCACCGATCGGAGAAAACCTAAATTCGATTATCGGTCACTCGTCCCGCACGCTAACAAAGTTGAACATGACGCAAAGAGCACACGGTGTTGAGGTCCCAAAGCCCACCTGCCCGAGGTTTGTTCTCACTAGACATTTCGGGGCATGGCCGCGTGTGTTTATCTGTACTGGTGTTTCTAGTTTTAGGCACGAAACCGCAGATCATGCTGCTGCCAATGGTTCCAGGACTTCCTTTTTTTTAATTTTCCCCCTGTTTCTTTCCCGATGCCTAAACACCTTTCCAGCTCGCTTCGTCGGAGTTCAACATAGCACTGCATATTTTTCTCTCTTCCCTTGCCCATGGTGGTAAATTTATATACGATACTCCTCTATTTTAGATATGCCACAGCCAAGATATGATCTTTAGATGCGAAGCAGCTTATGGTCTAGGCTATGTAACTCCCTAACTCCTTCTCTCCCTTTCTCCCTCCCTCCGTCCATCCATCCATCCATCCGCCGTGCGGCGTCCACACCCGCACTTCGCATGGACATCCTCCTCCCCCTCCTCTCCTTGTCTCATCTCCTCTCGGTATTCCTCCTCTCCCCTCCGAACGGCACGCATTGACTATGGAAACGCTCTTTCTTCGATGAACGCTTTACCAGCTCGCAAGGAACAAGAACGCGCCCTCGCCCGCGAGAGACAACGCTGAGGCGGGCAGCGTCTGCTAGTGTCAAACCGATGCAAACGCGACACCTATAGTCGCCGACGCAAACGCGGTGTGCACCCCCCCCGTGCTGCTTCGCATCGCCTCATGGTCCCCTTTAGCGGGAGATGGCGTAATTTTTTTTGGGAGGCCGTAGTGTGGGACCTTGAATTAACCTTGACGCTGTGGGACTCATTAACTTGAGCCTATAAATTTACCCCGTGTCTTAATGTAGCTGCCGTGGCCGGTAGCCGAACCAGCGTCCTCTAGATTATCAGAACAGCGTCTTAGCGCTAACCTACCACAATGGGTAGCACTGACTAATTATTATTTTAAAATTATGCAAGTGTTGCAGCGATGCATATGGATAGCAAAGCGCGACCACCGTTTCAAACATACCTAGTGTGACACTGAACATAATTTTAACCTTGAGATTAAGAGGATGATAATAACTATGCACCAGAAAGCCCTACAACGTGCGCTTTATTGTTCGCGTTTTCCCTTTTGATAATAGATACCTCCACGACGCTCAAAAATCGAACATGCTTTGGACGTTATTCGAATGTCACCAGAGAACACAACCTGCACGAACCACGCATTCAGATAAGGGCGTAAATATCTTCTGGTCGGAAAGAAAAGTATGTCAATTTCAACCGATAAATGTTTTAAGAAAACATAGCATACCTGGGGTAGTGTCTCGTGAGCTCAAGGTGGAAACCGAAAGACAACACTATCGTTTGCAATGGCGTACTGTTACTGAAATACATTACGAATTTAACTTTATACTTACTTCGATATATTACTATGCTAAAATTACTTACTTTAGATTTTTAATATGTAAGGACGTGTCTGCAAAGAGAGACAGACTTATGTAACGATTTAGGCATTTAAGGCAAGGCCTACAGGTACCTTACTTAGAACTGATGTGTGCAGCCTAAATTTAAAATTATCTTTTGTCATCGACTTCATCCAAGTTAAGAAGTATGGAAGGACTGGCGGGAGCTAACTTTTACAAAATTTAACGCTCATAAAAGACGCAGGAATACCCATTCTTTCTCAGCTGATACCTCTTAAGTGTCGATGCTGTATTCTTTTTATGTATTTTCTAGAAGAAAAGAGGCTGGTTGAGAGCCACAGTAAAATAAAGGTTGATGATAATAATACCCCGACAAGACCTTGAAGCTCCAGCGAAATTGGGTTCGAGTTCCTTCAGCCTCCTTTGAGGCCAGTCTTGCAGGATATAGCTGACAGAGTGGCTTTTCTTGGGTGACAGTAATAAGGTGCTTCCACGATGGACTTCCTATCATCCGCGCGAAAAGTAATCAGCGCTGAAAATTGTTTGCGCCGCCAGGCATGACCAGAATGAAAGCGTATACCCTCACTTGGTGCACCTCAGTGCTTATGCTGTCGAATATACTTCTTTTCGCAGCCTCAAGTCTTTTGCACCTGCCTTGGCGCTTCATATCAGTCTTGCTTATGATACATTTGAACATCACGTTTTGAGTCATAACGATACTTACAATGTGATTCATAGACATATGCGCAATAATAGGTGACACAAATTTTCTGTCCGGGGCACGAACAAAGGACTACAGGCAACGCACACTTGCTGTTGTCATCGTTTGTTCCTGTCCTTGTAGGAAATTTGCGGTTTTCTAATGTTATGGCTGCGTACTAAGTAGCCCAGTCGATTTGTGCGCTAACGGACCGACTAACCTGAGCTTTAGAGAGAAAGCGAGAGCTCTTGACTGAAGAACCGAAAGCTTATACTTGGTCACTTCCTTTTCCGCAGGAAATGGGGTGCAAAGGAAGGAAGGTCCTAAAAGAATGTGGGCACAAGAACGGGAAAAAGAGTTGACACCATTTCAGATGCTGTAACAGCTGTTCATACTTATGCGCGCAAACATACGCACACACTATCTCATTCGAAGAATTTGTTCGCGGAGAAAGCCACTGCATTCGATATATGTGAATAAGAAGTCCAAGGTTCTGCGTTGTATCGGCGGTGGGCCCAGCATCCGCGTCGAAGCTTAGTGAGCTGTTGTGAGTTTTTGGGAAATTGTTCTCACTTGTGTTTACGGGCATTTAAGCAGCATATGCGCTCTACGGACTACATGGTGCCGCAGTCGTCACAACGTGGTCACATACAGCAGTCTGGCTTTTTCCGTAAAGATGATTGCTGAAATACTCTAGGCTTAGTCGAACCTGCTGATAGAACGCATCCAGACGGCACGGTAGAGATTGTGGTAGCCTCGATTTCAGTTCAGGGCCGATTCCGTATAAGAATCCACAGTTGTGTGCGTATTCTACGACTTTATTGGTAGGAGTTCCTCCCAAGAAAGGGGGCAATAATCATACAGCATTTCTCTCTATAATTTGTTAGTACGAAATCAATGCTAACCAGTGTAAGCGTGCAGCGTTCTACATGGCATTTAAACATCAGCGAGTTTAGTCGCTCTTTCTCGGTTCTCGGCGTTGCGGCCTTCTGCGAATGTTTTGACGCTTGATACTAATATCACAGAGCGTCTCTCAGATATAACTGGTTTTACGTAACACAGTGTATCGTGCACTTCTAAAGCCACTGTCGTGCACTACATTGATTTCGTAATGTTAAAGTGCCTTGCAACACTTTGCCAAGTAATTATCAAGTCGCATCACTTAAGGAGCTGCCCAAGTCATCTGCTGACATTTTTCTTTGAAATCCATTCGGTATTAGTGGAGTTAGAGCGTCAGATTGGACAGTGATGCTACCGTCCGAGGACGCTTACTCTCCTTTCGTCAAGACGAGCGCACTCAAGTCTAGACAGAGGGGAGTGAAAAAGGCGCAAGAGCCCACGCTAGCGCACTTCATCCCCTCGAACATTTCATCTTCTCTTTTTCTTTCAACGTATTCACTCTTCCTCAGTGACGACAAGCTTGTGGCCAGAGTCACTGTGGGAACGTGGCCCCACAATACGGCATCGGCTGCAAATGCGCATGAGAATCAACCAATGGTAGTTCTCTAAAATTACATTGTAGTCCTTGCGAACTATGAAGTGTTTTCTTGAAAGGAGAGCGGGTGCATTCCACATGTATTTTGAAACCAAATCGCAAGTTTTCTGCTGCATGTGCGGACTAATATTTGGCTGACATGTTCACAGGAACATCCACGATTGATCGCCGTCGTTTACGTGCTAGCTTCAATAAGTGCTGCAGGGCGCCTTTAATATACTGAGTTGGCGTCATCAATAATACAATAGGAACTAGAACAACGTTCATGTTAAATTCTATCGGTAGAGCGTTAAACTAGCTGCTCGGTAGAAAGATCTATATCTGCATCTCTGAGGTCAATTATTCAAAAGATATGAAAAATCACAGACACGTGCACGGCCATGGTATCGCCTGGACATATCAAACAGGGCCAGGTCATCTACAACGACAGTCCCACCTTAACTTGTTTCCTGTATAATGTTCTATTCAGAAGAATGACGACAAGGTGTCACCATACAAAAGCCAGGGCTATGTTACCTTGTAAACCGAGGAGCTTACAGAACGCACAGCCGATTTTCGGTGAGTTCCGGTTTGCACTCCATTTGTGTAAGGGCGACGACAGATGCAAATGAGAGTAAAGCCAGCCGCGCGTCTCCTGTGGATTGTTTCTTACATTTACTTGAAGTCTAAATGAGTTGTTCTGAGAGAGAGGAAAAGAACGTTATGACAATTTTTTTTTCGTGTTCAACGGGATGGCACTGCCAGCTTTTCAAAAGCAGACTGACTTAATACGTATCTGCGCCTTAATTAGCGTCTTTAGTTTCTTGAAGGGCCTAATGATTGCTATGGGAGAACTTCTTTGACCCGGCTCAGTTCTTAGAATTAACGCCCACTTTGCTGGCTCGATGTGTTGTGGGTGCGCACTGTCTTCAATAAAGTTTTCAGCGTTTATGCTTTATAGCTCTTCTTCACTGTCTTTGGTTTTGTCTCTGCTTTCATTCTCCTATTACAATGCATCAATTCTCCCAGCAAGCAATGCTACTACAGAGTTCAACAGAAACGACAGTTCATCTCGTCACACAGGCATATTCATAAAAAAAGAGCCAGGCCTGCGCGGAACCGCAGGAGAGTGACAGCGTAAGCTGGAGGAGCGACCTTCTTAGATGTCATTTCAAACGCTTGAGGAAACTAGTGCAAGTAGAAGTGGTAGGTATCCCCTGCTCCATAACTCTTATCATTGAGGGGAAGTACCCACTACGCCATAAGTAGGGAAGTACCCACTACGTCATAATTACTGCGGTATTGTGATGTACAATCTGTATAACTGCATATCTTAGAGAGTCTCTTGACGTCGTTTTCCCGAGAACGAACCGAACTTTCGGCCCGGCGTCGACGGCGAGCTCGGGTTCGGGATTCTCTCTGCACAGCTCTCTGTTGTGCCCGACGCTGCCTTGCTGCAGCCGCGCGCGTAGCTCTGCAATTCGCTTCTTCAGCGGCGGTCCGCGCCTTACGAGGAGGCGCCGTCAGGTATATCGAAGAGCCAAGTCAGGTTGGTGTCGAGGCTGCGCACGTCACCTGCCGTGTGATGCATTGCACGATACAACAAAAGTGCTTCAAAGGGCAGCGCTTCGTAATATTGACGGAAATGATGAAGAAGATTGCTTCATAATTATGGCGTTGATGATTCCTCTGTGATGGGTTCGGAGCTGCAAACCATGCAGTCCTGTGTTCTTTCAAATGATTCCTCGAATTCGTTATGCAATCCACTTTCCTCGACGTGTAGTGGTGTATTATTATTCTGCCACGTAACATTACATTTGTTAATGCGATTCCTCGGCAGACGTTTGTCATTAGTAAAAGGGGCTCAAAAACGCAGGCCACTAGGTGAAACGGAGAGATCGGCGAAGTGGCGCGTGAAATCACGCGCCGTAGACACGTCGATGCTCATAATTGGTTGACAGCGGGCTCGTGGCACGAGCTCGCTCACACTCGTGACAATAATTGGCGAGCCTGCCAGGATTATGAGCATCGACGTGTCTACGGCGCGTGCTTTCCCGCGCCACTTCGCCGATCTCTCCGTTTCACCTAGTGGCGTAAAGGGTTATTAAGCTACGCTGTAAAAACAACGATTTATTTGTGTTAGCCCCCGCAATCGTACGTGGTGCATAAAGAGCTACCATATTCTCTTGTCATGCGAACATAGTTTTCTGTTTCGAATAAATTACCGTCAATTTATTTATTTATATCTTGTACGTCGCACATTACTCTATTTCTTCACCCAGCTTTCTTTACGTACTTCGATGCCTTAAATTGGCTGTCGAAGCCTTGTCGAAGGTTCCAACGCGCAATGATTCAATTTAGGCTTCCCATCAAATAGTCCAAATTTTTAAAAACTTGGTTGGCCGACTGACAGTCGGCCAACCAAGTTTTTTAAAAGTCATTTTCCAATAGCTTTAGTGCCGCCCCTCATACTTGTCGTGACTGACATTTTGACAATAAGAATATCCTCTTTTCTTTTGTAAAAGATATTGTGCGGTGGGAAAAGAAATAAACGCGACCGCAAACTTTGTTTGCTAAGGTAGTTTTTTGAGTTGTTTATTCTATATAGACGGCAAAAGCAGTAGGCACTCTAGTACTCCATGTACTTCGTTCCGAGAACTCTTGCCGTAATCAATCAAGTCCTGGTTCCTAAACGATCGTTTTCAAGGTTTTCGTTTAATTTGCACAGAAATTTTCAAATCGCAGGTCGTCTAATGGCAGTAGTGTTTCGACAGAAGATACCGTGCCCTGTGGTACATAGTCAAGGACTGTCGAACATAGAACATGCTTCTTAACCAAAAAATAGGTAAAACATGTTAGCGACTGATTTATCGCTCGACCCATCACGTGCGCTTTATCAGAACTGCGAGTTCGAAAAGTTGGTTTGGATTCATAATGTAGAGAAAACAGCCCCCAAAAATATTGGAGAACGCTTAATTTCGCCGTTAAGAGCAGCGCGTTATAGCGCCATTGGGTCCATGTCGCATCACCCTGTCTTGGAACATTTTGTAAAATCAGCAGCCTTTTTACATATTCCGGAACTGTTCGATTCTTCTCGTAATGGAAATATATTTATTCCTACCTTCAAATTACAGTACCAGCGAACACGATTGTATATGTTAGTTAACTCGTAGTTTACAATTTTTCTGACGGATTTTACTTCTAGTAATTCAACCTTTGTTCACTAAAGTACATGCGCCATCGGGGTGAAGTTATGTGGTCGGGTGCTTCGGGAAACGTTAGTTCGAAATGATTGCTTCCGCTGTGGACGCCAAGGCCAAGAACGTTCTTTGTGGCCGTCGGTGTCCACAGCGGGATTACGTCCGCCGTCGGTGTCAGGCCAAGGCGTACACCGACGCCAATGCCGGTTTTTTTTTTTCTCCTTTCTTTTGCGAAGCAAGCTCCTTAGCTTTATCGGGTTAAGGCGATGACCTCAAGCTATCCCGACAGGCCAAAATAAATCGTTGTGTTCTTTTGTGCAAAGATGCCTCTGCGTTGCTTTTTCGTACAGGGGAAATGAAAAGTCGCACCGGTGCGAATTCTTGGCGCACTCGTTGATTACTGTTGCGAATGAGTACCAAACACTTGTTGCTGCATTAGCTGGAGTGTCGCTGGGTTTTCCAGTTGACGCCGTATTGTTAAAATGTCTCAATCATTACGTCTGATTGACGAATGGAACTGCGGATCCGTGGTCTAGTGGTTATGGCACTCGGCTGCTGATCCGAATGTCGCGGAATCGAATCCCGGCCGCGGCTGTTGCATTTCGATGGAGGCGAAATGTTAACGACCGTTTGCTGTGCGATGTCCGTGCACGTTAAAGAACCCCAGGTGGTCGAAATTTCCGGAGACGCCCACTACGGCGTCTCTCATAATCAGAGCTGGTTTTGGGACGTTAACTCCCAGAAATCATTATCAACTGCGGATCCACAGTTCCGAAAAGAAAAAAAGGGTGAGTGGAATACGCAGAGCGAATCCTCCTGAAGCCAACATCCTTCGTAGGATCAGAGGGCTTTTCGACATACAGACGTCTAAAAACACGTTTGCTATGGGTTACAGGCAAGCTGGGTGCGCCTTCTCCTACACAGCGTCCCCTTTTCCTTCTGCCAAAGGATCTGTTAGAACACAATTTTGACTCGGAACGGCGGTGCCGAAACAAATGATGGCCTTATGGGGCCCTTGTTAAAAGTAAATGAATGCAAAGCCGACTGGAATATCTAGATGCTCCTGGCTCTTCCGGAGAGCGTCCCGAACGCTTCGAAAACAAACAAGATTTGGCTTGCTACAGAAACGCGTTGCTCACGAACAGCTATCCTGAATATGCGCTCCCCACTTACTCTTGGATATCGCGGAGCAGATTTGAATTCGTATGATAGAAGAAAAGAAGGGTTGAGTGTTTTTTGTTCTCGACGAAGGCCCAGGAGAGTTACAATGACGCTTATGGATGCGATATCTAGTACAAATATTGCTGATTATTGCAAATGGGAGATAAAGCTAGAGAGACAGAGACGCAGAGGAAGGAAGAAAAACCGGTAAGTTAACCAAGCTCGTGTAGAGTTTGCTACTTTTTTGTGCGAAAGGAGAAATGACAGATAAGTAAATTTAAAGTGTAAAAATAAGTGTTATTGAACATACTCCCAGAGGAACGTTCGGGCGCAGTTACAAGATTCCCGCACAGTGGAGTAAAAAAAAAAAAGAGAGCGAGAGAGAGAGATAGAGAGAGAGAGAGAGGAGGGAGGAAGGGAGGGAGGGAGAGAAATGGTTTTGCTGTACCGTGACTAGAAGGGAGCCGAGACGTTATGTCCCGTCGGAGGGATGGGAGTGAAAAAAGAAACGAAAAGAAATGTCGAGGAGCTTAACCTTGTTGATCGCGTGTTTATGCATACACTAGGGGATGGCGAAGCGAAAAAGAGAAAGCAAGGAGGAAACAAGAAGGAGTAACCTGAGGCGCGATGGCAGAGCACTCATTGTGACTGCGAATTACTGCACGTTGAAGTATTGCCAGCGAAAAATAAGATGCTGCATCATTTCGTACAACCAGAAGAAACTAGATGCGTTTCACTTTACCATTTCTAAAATCGACATCTACTACGGATCCTAGGTTGAAATGCTCTTTACCCAAGGAAGCCTCTTAAACCTGTCCGAGTCCTAGGCTATCAAGGTGTGCCATCCACTTGAAACAGAAGAAAGAAGCGCTAGAGAAAAGCGAAGCAAACGGGAACGGGAACGAAAAGTACACTGGACAAGTCTTTTGGCTCCCGTCCCCAATGTCTTTTGTGTCCGTGCATTTTATTTAGGCAATCCTCTTGTCTGTCGCAGCGGAAAGCCACGAAGGCTGTGCTCAAGTTTTTGCGCGCAACGGGCCTCATGAACCGTCTCTGACACATGCCGTGCTTGTGTGTGTGCGCGAGTTGACCTCTCTCTTTCTCGCTTTCTTCTTTTCTTCCATTCCTTTCCTGTCTCCCTTCACCCCTTCCCCAGTGCAGGGTAGCAAACTGGATATCTTCCTTCCGGTTAACCTCCCTGCCTTCCGCCCATCATCTCTCTCTCTCTCTCTCTTGTCTGTTTCAACTATGAACCACCTCGCAGAAAAACATGTTTTCATGAAGTTATGTTTACTCACGTTCACACAATTAACGTCGTATTTGTTTGCTTGTGGTGCTTGGCATAACACGGCTGCAGTTAGTCCGGAACTGCCGTAGTTGGAAACGTGGGAGAGACAACGTCCTGTAGCGAGCGTAGACATTATGGCGTAGGTGATGGTGGTCGTGGGGGTGATTAAGTGTTCTCGTCTACCTCTTGATGCACTTTGGTGTCCGCATGGCGCGGGCTTTCCGAGAGGGAATAGAAAAGGGTGCCGGGCACGTTGCATAGTACGTTGACGCAGCCTTGAAACAACGCCAAGGGATGGCGAAATATCTGTCCATGAGTATAAGTATTGCATTGTGGGCGTATGGGGATGGCACCGTCTCCTCTGGCATTCATGAATTATGACGCGTTTATCTCCCTCAAGTACTCGGCAACGAACCAGCAAAGGCGCACACTCGATGATGATGATCACGAGGCACTGATTATAAAGATCAATTACCGCAGGATGATGGTGGCAATGAACAGATGATGAAGACATGCGTCGTAAACGCCCACAGGATGAAATGTGCACCGTTGTAGTGGTTCAAAGACGGCATTGGCATGAGGCGCTCGGTAAAGGCTTGATTGGTGCAGCGAGTATATTCTTGAAAGGAATGATGATGGTTGTGGTTCGGTCAGGGAGAGGACGCTAATTTCTGCAGCCCATCTAGGGAGCACGGCTAAGCGTACGTGGGGGCAGGGGAAAGGGAGTGAAAGAAATTGAAAGGAGAGAAAAGCCACAGCGGAGGACTCCGGTAATTTTGACTACCTGGGCTTCTTTAACTTGCACTGACAACGTACAGTACACGGGCCTCTGGAATTTTCGCCTCAATCGAAAATGCGACCGCCGCGGCCGGGATCGAACCCGCGTTTTTACGGTGGCAGCAGAGCACCGCGGCGGACTGAAAGGGACACGTGATCGTCACATCAAAACAAACACCAGGGTGGCGTTTCGTACACTCGTAGGCACCATAGCCTATGTCCTGGCATGCAGAGGGACATATAAGAGCAGGAAATCTAAATAAATCAGGTGTGTCGCATATAATTCGTTATCCCATGATGAGTATAAAGACAAGGTAACATAGGAGGAAGTAGGAGAGAAAAGGACGATAAGAAATGTATTGCGCTGTTAAGGGGAACAGGTACCGTCTGATCATAACACGTATTAAAGCTTGTTATAATAAATTAACTCAAAGACTTGAGAAGAGTTACCGGCAAACATAAACAGGGTTTCAAATTGTAAATGAATTGCTGCTCTCGAAAAAAATGTCCGCCGTAGAAACGTACACACCATGCTGGAGATCTAACATTGCGTTTTCTCTAGCAGTTTCTTCGTACAAGAGCGTTGAGCGCAAAGTAGAGGTTTATAAATACTACTAAGTTTGAGGTAAAAAGAAAATACATGTGTATGGTTGTGAGGAAAGAAATATGTGGCATATTATACGTGAAGCCCACCATCCATCTTCAAATTGCAACCAGAAAAGCACTGGTATAACGGAGCTCCTTTTTTTTTTCTAAGTTCAGCATGTTCTACTTAAGAAGAAAAATTTGCTCCTTCATGGTGAAACACATATGATCATCACTGCGCACTTATCTTCTCGTGTCCGCGTTGTGCGGTTAAAGAGAGGAGTGTGAAAACAAAGAAAGCAAGTGAACGAAGTAAAAGAAAAAGAAAACCATGCGCGATAACCATCCATGGCTGTAGCCTCATTGTCAGCCGGATGCGTCTTCCGTTCTATGTGGCCTTGAGAGATACCACTAAGCACCTCCAGCCAGCGTCGGACACAGCTTCCGCGATGGAGAGAGATTGAAGCGCTCGATTTACTCCGCAATGCTTGGTGGTGGTGCACCGCAGCGTTAGGGAATCAATGGCGAGCATACCTAGCTGCTTCTCCAACCTTCGACACTTTCGGGGCGTTATTCTTTCTCCCTGCAGGTTTTTTATTTTTCTGTCCAAGCTACGCTCCATTGCCTTTCCTCGATTTCTCCTTTTTATTTGCAACACAGAGGAACGCTTTCTCTCAGGCAGTTGAGCTACGCTTACTTCTCGACAAGCCCTTCTTCCGCCTCAGAACGCTAGATCGTGACGCCACTATTCCGACCGGTGGGACTACGCGGCATGGTCCAGGTCCAGGAAGTTAATAAATGTTACAGATGAGCCGAACGCGGCCGTTATTGTATATCGCAGCATTCTTCCGCTTCCAGGCTGCATTAACTTATTTGACCTCTCCTTAATCAATAACACCTTCTAGCCCAAGGTCTCGCATACTTCCGTTTACGAGCGCTTACCGACGAAATAGTGCAACCTGGCTTCACCTTTGCACCCTCCTTGATGTAAATTTAAAGCAGGCTTTCATACGCGACTCCGCGTTTTATATATCCCTCTCATCCTTTATTTTTCAACAGTGAGTCAGTATGTCCAGGACAATGACACTTTCCAGCACACTACACATACTTTTCAGCTCTACATTATGGTTATTGATGTTGGCTTACTGCTTGCTTGGCAGATGTCAACTAGTGTTGCCAGCCGTTTGCGTTAAAACGGCTAATGTCCACTAGTGGTGGCTAGGTGAAGGCAACTGGCTGCTAGTGCTGGCTCTTTCGGCTGTTCTCTGTCATTTAAAATAAAAAAAAATTAGCACTTACTATTAATTCAATAAACAGAACTACATGAGCAGGTTATGCGTGCACCTTTTAAAAGTATACACCAATCGCGAATTTTTATGCGATATTTCCTCTTATCGAGAACGGAAATCTGGGCGAGTTGGTGATAATTCATATTGACCAGCTTACAGCGCAAACGGGGACGAAGACGAAGGAAAGACAAGGTGACAACACGCAGCGCTCGTGTTGTCACCTTGTCTTTCCTTCGTCTTCGTCCCCGTTTGCGCTATAAGCTGGTCAATATGAATTTCCTCTTATGTCGCTGCTGTCGTGTTCCCTTGAGAGTTTTAGAAGAGAAGCTCTGACGAAGACAAGTCCGCTTGTCGAAACGTTGGCTCCTGCGACATTCCCTGTTCTAAATCGTATTTTGCGATTTGTTCATCGACTTGAGAGTTTTAGTCATCTAACATTTGTCCATGTGCATAGGGAAGCCATCGCTTTTCTATGCACATGGACAGAAACTTGTAAAGAACAAAATAATTCTGGACTAACGCACTCGAAGGGGTAGAAGGTGATGGACCACCCCTTTAATTATACAGTTCGCCGAGGCAACCCTTCCTGCAGCCGCACCACACAGGAAGGCAGCGAGACACCTTCGAGTGAAAATCAGTCGTCACCTCATGAGGTAACGTTGAATTCTTTACCGGCACTCGGCTCGTTTCCTGTTTTCGGGAGGTCCGTCGCCTCTTTAACGGCTTTTCGGGTGCGACGACTTCGTCTACGAGCATCTCGTGGCGCCGCCTCGTCTGCGGCGTCCCGCTCGCAACATATTATAGCTAAGGTGCTTAAGTCTCTGCAGATGCAATGTGCTCCCCGAAATGTGCGCGCCATTATTGTTCTGCTTTTTCTTTCTGATGAAGAACACCTTTGTCTTTTTCTTTAAGTGCATAGCAAAACGGAAATGCCTATGGTTAACCCTGTTTTTTCTGAAGCTTCCATTTCCTTCTCTCTTCGCTTTTCAGACAGCTACAAAACTACTGCGCTTCCACGTGTATTTTTTACGTATTTCTAATTGCCAAATAAAAAGAAACCAGAAAATTAGGTCACATTTCATAGCTGGGAAAGTATTTTGTTTCATCGTCGCTGTTGTGTGTATATATATAGGGTGAATGTACTCGCTTGTCCCGGTTAGTTATTTCTTCAGTCCAACCGAAATATCTCCGTGATCATAACTGCATCGATCACAATTATGGCACAAACGCGTAGAAATGTAGCGGGCAAAAACAGATATTTAAGAAAGTAGAAAGCTCAAGGGGCACACCGGAGGCGTCTACACTTATTCTGAAAGGAGACCGTCTCCCGACTTTTAACCTACATTGTTACACGTCGAAATAGAAAGGGATACTGTCAGGACCTCGCGACCTGTCAGGACCTGTCAGGACCTCAGGACCTCGCGTATGCACGTAATATGGACAGCTTATTTCCTTTGGCCTAATGAAAGCGTTTCTACCGTATGTGAAAAATCCATTCTCTGCTCCGTTCACATTCTTTATCACTGAACTTTGCTGATACACCGAGGAGATCATTACGTGCAGCGGCTCCATTAGTTTTAGTTCATGCCAACAGCGCAGCAGTGTCGTTATAGAAAACGAGGCCAAAAGCGCGAAGTTTTTTTTTTTCTTTTTCACTCATGGCTCACAGCGACGGAAGTGAGGTGACGATCTTAACTGACCACTACATAACGCCCACTGCGCATGTGTACATTTACATGCATATAGTGTAAAACTTAAAGCCCTTCTATTTTATTGAAAATTACTGCATGCGGAAGCTACAAAAGCCGCTGTTTTGAAACAAACAACACGCCACTTCAGAAACAATTTTTTTTTTCATTGTTGCGCTAAACGCACAGGTTTTCACGTGAGCCAAGCGAGTAGTCTTATACCCCTGTCACACGAGGCAACTAAAGTGCACTTTGAGCGAGTGCACTCACGCTCACAGAGTGCACTTACGTTCACGCGCTGCTACACGAGAAAGAGAAGTGTGCTTTGGAAATGTGCATTCCCCTAGTGGACGTGGCATAGGTGTTCTCTGACGTGGCCGCAAACTGCCCGAGGGCGAGGACAGCGAGGTTTTTTGTTAAAATATGATCTGTTTTAAGGCATAGCAGTATTTATAATAATGAAAACAATGCTTTAAAAATACTACGGGCGCCGCGTTGTGCATTAGCGTATTTGTTTACAAGCCACTGGTACCGAGGCTACACACTTCGTCGCCGCGAAGTGAGTTCGGCGAACGCACTTGCCTGCAAGTGCACTTTGCAGCGAGTGTCACTAAACGTTCCCGTGTGACAGCGTGCGAATGACACTAGCGGCGAAGTGCACTTGCTCAAAGTGCACTTTAGTTGCCTCGTGTGACAGGGGTATTACTGTGAAAGTATATTCCGAAGCCAAATGGACTCCTCGGTAGACTTATGTGTCTACAACGAATGCGTCTACAGTTAGTGGTTGTTAACGCATACTGGTCTCATACACCGCTTGTTGTGACGTTTTTTACTTGCGTCATCTTCAGGACGCGTGTTTGTTCAAATTCTGAAAATTTAGTTTCTTCTGTTTGATAGATCCACGTCTAATATTTCTCTGTGATCTAAAACACAGCGCGTTATAGTATTGGTTGTCTTCGTAGTCAGTATGTTAGCACTTGTTTCCCATTTTATTTCGGAATGCTCGCACTAGAGGCGCAATCATTGCGAAGTTCCACAGCAGCCACGCGTGTTTCAAAGTGTCTTTAAGCTGGTGAGTCTGATAAACTGGTGTCGATGTCTACAGATGTCTTACAGATGTCTTGCGGAAAGCTGATGAAAGGTTCAGCTGCATAGAGCGTTGGAAGCATAATCCGAGAATTTTAAACATCAAGAAGCATGAGCAGCAGCTACGCAACCTTGCCCTTCGCGCCACTCCTAATAAAATGCCTAGGCAATAAGAAAGGTGAGATCACGGTTACTGTACAGTATCTTGCCTGCTGTAGGCCGGATTTCTTTCCAGCGGTTGCCTGCAAGAGCACCGCGAATGAAGGTTCGGGCAAGAGTGCTTAAAGAACACAGCAAGTAACACGATCTGTTGGGTATCGTTGCGCATTCAACGGACGAACACAGGAAAGAGCAGGCAGAATAAACGGAAAGAGCGCCTGTTCTTTCCTGTGTTCTTCCGTTGAATGCGCAACGATACCCAACAGATATGCACCAACTCGTCCAAGAAGAAGTTCTTCTGAAATAAGTAACACGATGTTACTTGATCTCACTCTAAGCGATAGTGGTTATGAAGTATAGTTGCCTTGTGCCATGCCTTGAATACTCGCAACAAAAGTGACAGTAGATCGGATATGTACGCTTGGCGGCCACTTCTACCGTCACCCGGACAGCAGCTGCGCGGTAGCTGCGCTTTCAACGTCGGCTGCGGCTATTTACTTTCGCACAAGCTTATTTCGCTGTACTCAAAAGGCATGGCTGAGAGTTCTGCATATGAGTCGTTTTGGGATGTTCATATGACGCGTCCAAGGATCTGATTACTCTGGCTTCGCAGAGATAGTCATGTTGTTATCCAACTGCGCTTGTTGTAACCAGTGCTTGAATATCCCGCGGAAAATAGCGACAGCGGACAGATCGCGCGACGACGACGAAGATGAGACTACAGGCGTACGAGAGCAAGGGGCAGGTGCAGCTTGTTCAGTTATTAGAACCTAATTACTTATTCTATTATTCTCTCTATCACTGATTAATTGTAATTTTATTTTATTAAGTTATTTCGTATCAAAAGACTACGTCTGTAATATTCAAATTCACATCAAAGGATGAATAGACCTCTCAGGTAGCATAACTTAGTAAATTAACCTCAAATCCGCCTGAGTCTTGGCTAATCCCCCCAAGTGGGTAGATGCCAAATGTGAAGGAGCACCATCATCATCATCATCATCATCATCATCAGTGCTCTTTGTGCTTTTTTCTACGACTGCGTCCGAACACACTTCTTTAAGCATGGGTGCACGGTTTTGCGTCTCTTTCATTGGGCGCCACTAGACGCTCAAGCATAGTTTTCACACATCAATTTAAAGGTCTCTGGCTCGTTGCCAGGTTTCGACATGAAAATCAGTGTGGGACACTTTCCCATACCGTGCATCCATGTTTAAAACCGTGCATGCATGTTTAAAATAGCGTGCTGTAAGCTATTCGCTCAAAAAACTGAAATTGCCCTGCGCGTGCCACGTGCTCATGCACGCCTGTCCACTCATCTTCGTCGTCCTCGCATGATCCGTCCGCTGCTCGGTACTTTCCACGGAATGTGCAAGCGCAGTTTTCAACAGGCTTTGCATTACACTGTATCGGAATGCCAATGCACTCAGTTATTTAGTTTTACGCGCGCGATAGAAAAAGCACAAATTTTAAATAGTTTGATTACTGTTTCCAGTGACAGCGTATTTTCTGGCAGTACCTGTATTCCTTACGTCAGTCTACTCTTTTCATCGGCAATTCAATAATTAAATGTTGCAGCAACTAGCCCCCGGTTTACGCTTCTACTTGATTGGATTGCTCAACAAGTGGTGATTACATTTCTTACCGTTCCACGCTGTGATACGCGTGTCGTTATGATATCAGCAGGACATCACTACAGAAACTACAAAAGCTTAAAGGCAATCTTTCGTAACTATCTCGGTTTCTTTATCTTAAGAGTTACGAAGTTTGAAGAATCTTTAAAGTGATATAGAGGGCATTAGTTTCAAGGAAGCAGAAAGCGGGTTTTCTGATGAATACAACAAGGTGAGACTTCTGTAGATTAAAACAAGCCTAATACACAGCTTTCGTACCAAATATACTCCTGCACTGAGCAAACCACACGCCATGAGGCGACGTTCTCTCATCTGCTCACAATGCACTTTCATTCATTCATTCATTCATTCATTCATTCATTCATTCATTCATTCATTCATTCATTCAAAGTCAGGAAACTCAACTGTTTCCGCAACAAACGTAATCGCACAGCAGCAATATTCTCGGCCCCTCAATGTCGTTTAAACGAAAAGGGCTCGGCACTGTCAGCCTGCCGGTGAGCGATTATTCTGGAACGTCTCTTAAGCTGCCACGTGCGTTTAGACAACAAAGTCCATAAAGTTCCGGGTAATTCGCGCGGTAAGGCAGCATATGGTGAGTTGGCGGGAACAGTGTTTACCGCATGGCTTTTTGTGGTGCTGCACCAAAAGCAGCCCGAGACTCCCTTAATTAAGCGTTCCTCAGCTATCACTGTCTTTTCTAGAAGCCACCTACGCTGGCTTCCTTGCTAAAAGTGTTTCTTCATAAGCACTCCCGCGAATGTGTGACAAGTCTGCGCCTTCGTTATACAGGAGGGCTCGCTCTGACACCAACGGCATTTATATGGCGTGTTTCGCTTTTTCTTCATTTTCTTCAGTGTCATACACTTTTTTCCTAGGAGGAAGTAACTAGAATTGGGTTGTGTCATTTGGGACACCGGTGTACACCGCTACATGTAATTACGCCTTCTACTGCTCTCTTTAACCTCCCTAGCTCGTAACAGGCTGCTCTCACAGGCTGCTCTCACAAATGTATGGTATCATGACATGTGCATATTTAGTTGCGCCATCTTTGGGCACCGTGGTCTCATTGCCGACACTCGGGCACACTTGCGCCCACGCACAAGCACCGCACAATGTCACAGTTTATACTCCTTATGGCAAAGATGCCGCGTTGACATAACTGTCACGCAGCACTACCACTATTAATATCATGTAGCAGTGGTCTGAGGGCAAGGGCAAGAAAAAATGGCGGTTCCGTTTTCCCGTTCTGCGCAACCCGCAGAAGAAAGTTCTTTCTTTCTTTCTTTCTTTCTTTCTTTCTTTCTTTCTTTCTTCTTTCTTTCTTTCTTTCTTTCTTTCTTTCTTTCTTTCTTTCTCTTCGCGTAATCACTAAGCGTAGCAGCGAGGTGAGGCCAAGAGTGTGGGTAGAAGGTAAAGGGCAGGATTAGGCCGCCGATTCCTTCTAGCGTGACAGCGGAGGACAGGGACGGGCATGGCGAGCCCTTGAAGAGCCCTGCTGTTAATATAGGCATTTCTCGACTACTGTTCCTGAATAGTGTTTTCGTGTATGGATGCCCGCGCCAACTTACGCGCATTCCTGATCCCGGGCATTTCCATATTAAAGATTTTTTTCACTTTATAATAGAACGCCACAAGGCAGATATTGCTAGATATTCTTCATACATCTATAAATACATTACATATTCAACTCAGTTAAAAGGACACAGAGACGCGAGCAAATCGCGCGTGAAAATGACAGTGAAGGCAGCCCAGTGCCTAATATACATAGTCATCATTGTGACAATATCGTCATTGTATATGAACCCACCCCTTATGTAATGCCCCGCTGGGGTCTTTAAAGGGACTGTCTACCGCTCGGAAAATTTTTTAAGATTGTGGTAAAATTGGGCAGACCGTGCGTCACATTTACGGGAACGAGCACGCTTTCACCCCACAGAAAGGAATTATGTTTTTAATTTTGCTGTGAAAGTGGCGCAAAAAAAGCCGCTAGCGACACCCAACAGCGTGTTCATCATTTTCCAAGTGTACGAGAACCAACCCACGCAGGCATACATATTCTTCTGAAAAACTTTTATGTATGTCTTACAAGCGTACTTCACCCTATGAGACACCTTGTTACAGCGTGCAATAGCAATTTTTCTTTTTTTCGCTGCTTTCGCGGTGGCGCTGCCTTCGAATTCGTCCGCCTGTAAAGACGTGTAGTACTGCGCTTGTCATGCATGCGGCGCTGCATGTCCGAGGAGGACCCCCGCGCGCCGACTTTCCATCGCCTCTCCTCCTCCTCGTCGCCTCTGGAATGTCGACCTTGAAACCGCTTCGTGTTGAGAAGCCTCCGGCGCCCGAAAGGGTTTCCAGGGAGACGACGACGCATCATGCGCGGCAACCATAGTTGCTAGCATGCCTACACTAGGAAAGGAGCGACTTCGTAGATGAAAAAAATTGTGTTTTAATAATTTCTATTGAGTTTCTGGAGAAACCATTGCACGCTGGGACACTTCGAAAGGTACGCTTCTGTTGAGCGAAAAAACGGGAGAGCGATGGAGGGCGGTAGACAGTCCCTTTAAGGTAATAAAATGAAATGAAATGAAATGAAATATATGATGTAGCTTGCTGAAAGCCCCTTTGCAAGGATGCGGGCCCAGCGTAGATATCCCCGCTCTGCAGCCAAGAAAACGTTTGCTCTGCGCAAAAGTCCTTCCTAATGCAATAACACTGTTGCATCTCTTATACACTCACACGCTTCTTCTTTCACGGCTCTAAAAATATTACTGATAGCAACTGTCGCCAATCGTGATGCTACTCGAGCTGACTTGGAGGTTAACTACACAGCAATCTATGTTGTTTTCCCCTCGAGTTTTCATTTTTTAGCGCTAGTGTGCCCTGAGGCACAAATTAAATAACGTAACTTTGCGTCGTGATAAAGCCCAGGAGGGGCCGATATGGAGGACAGTGCGTCCAGCGCGATAATTCCGTTGTCGACTTGGGTAGCTGCCGAGGCCGCCCAGGTGCTGCGTGCGCTACCGGTGAAGGCCCGTGCATGTCCCTAGTAGGTGTGCCAGCGAGGCCCCACGGGCGGGAGATGTCCAAAATGGGCATACCAGTGAGGGACGCTCGTCTCCCGATGTCCCTGTGGCTCGGACGGCCGGAGTCAAGGCGACTCCTACATGGACCCTCCGAAGAGCGACCTCCTCAACGGCGAGTCAAGCCGCGGGAAAAAGCCTACCCATGCGGAGGAATGAGCGCAAGTGTGGAACGTTTGAGGGCTTCCATGTGCAAAAGCAAGCTGTCCTTTGGCCACAGACGAAGCAAAGGCAACGGATAATGGACTTGCACTGTATGGCACGTGGCATTGATTTCCAAACGCAGACACTGACTCGGGTGTTACGACAACTGGACGATCGGCCGTTTTCCGTAGAGGTGCTGCTAAAACACCGTTGTCAACCATCGTTCAACCACAAGGAATTGAAAGCACTGTTCTGTTTCTTCAGGACGACGGGTATGTATGAGTGTCTTTCACTATATAGAGTAGTGGGACCCTCTAAGCGTCGGCGCATTGCCATTTCTGTCACTTTCTTTCTATCCCATATTTCCATTCCTCTTTCCCATCTCCCCAGTGCAAGCAGGCCAACCGGACGCCTTTCTGGTTAACTTACCTGCCTTCTGCGTCCTTATTTCCACCTTGCTAGAGGAGCGCATTGTTTCGCTCAAGTGCCCGTTTTGCTAAAATTTATGCATCCAAATGAACGACAGAAGAGAATGGACGAGACTTGACAACAAAAAAAAAAAAAAAAAGGAACGAAAATAGAGGGTTTGTTACGATGGGCAAATTGCGTCCGAAACGGTGGGTTCGCCGCAGGAGAGCAAACTAGATGGGAGAAGAAGATTACTTGTCAAGTCAGTGGCCTATTGAAGAGGAGCAGAAAATGAGCTCAGTGGGGAGAAGAGGAGATGGAGTCGGGATCTGTGGGACGCAGGTGCTCGATAGTCACCGTGGCAGACCGCTTAGTGCAGCCAGAGCCTCTAGAGGCAAAAAGAGTGGGTTAAAGTCTTCCCGGTCGGTGAATCTCAATTAGACGTAATCACTTGATCGATAAGTAGCGGACTTTCCGGCATTGCACCTTCGAAATTTCGTCTTGTATTTCGCCGCTACCTTATTTTGCTTCAGTAAGCACGTAATAGGAGAATAAATCCGAGTGATGTACACCAGAGCACTCTGTAGGTGTGCAGGGAAGAATTTCCTGGTCTCTTTCACAATTGAGCGCGCGATATCACACCGAAATTCTAAACGCAATTGGTAGAGGACTGTGGAAAATGCAGAGTGATTTGACTATTACGAGGAAATGAGAGTCCTATCGCCCCACCAATTTTGACCGCACCACATGACCAGAACGGCCAGTCTTAATGGTGCAGCAACATAAAAGCGGTTGGTTCTTACTGATGCTGCCCCAATATTGGGTGCATGTATGCAACCCCCTATATTGGGTGCATATGTGCAACGAGGAGTATGTATGCGTTTCTATATGTGCACCCCCTCTCTCTCTCTTCCTCTTTCCTTTCACCTTTCAATCTCCCCCGTCCCCTTCCCCTCGTGCAGGGTAGCATACCGGTTGTCCTACACTGGTTAACCTCCCTGCCTTTCCCTCTCTATTTTTTCCTTCCTTCCTGTATGCGTTTCAAAGACGCATACATGCCCCTGATTTCAATAGGAGTGGCGCGAATTCACTGTGCGTAGAAGGTGGAGTAATAAATACTCGAGCTTATACACACTGCAAATCCGCATGCGAGGGGACTCATATGTGGGAGCGTATAAGAACAGAAATTTCGCGGTTATCAGATAAGCAGTCTTGGGAGTACGGAAGCTGATCGGAGATTATAATGTGGCAAAAACATTATCGTTAACACTTGAATATGTGCGTATGCTTCGAAGAAAGAGGCAGGTGGCACGTGTTGCTGCATGAAGCAGGAGCTGTAGGTGAGAGGATACGCAAGATCCTCTCGTTGTTATGGTTGCATGTCGGCATATGTAAAGCACAAATAATCGTGGCTAGAGACGGAGGTACCACATTCCTCGGTAAATTGAGAGTGGAGTGAGAATTCTCATGGCCTAAATAGTGTATGATAAGAATGCCGTGGTTTTAAAATTGTAGACACCAGACGCCAGACGATGCATGGGTCTTTTTTCACTGTAGAGAACCAACACATGACTTGGCTGTTCGTCATAACGTTGAATGGACGGCTGTGGAGAAAACATCGATTTTCGTGATTGCCCCACCATGGTTAGGCATTCATTTTCCGTAACAGAGTAGCTTGCTACCGCTTTGAAAAGAGTTTGATAGTCTTAAAAAATGACATAATTGTCGATACTGACCTATGCAAGACAAAAATGACGCCGGTTCGGCTCCGTTAGGATCCACGTGCATTCCGGTTCGAGCGTCCGCGTCAGAGAAGCAGGGAAGAGGGGGGTATCTCACGAGATCGTGCAAACTGCTCCATCTTTTGTTGCAGGAGACAGGTCAAGGGAAGCCGCTTTGACTCTCCGCTAGAGGCTGTGTCAACGGGGTGATTATTAAAGCGAAATTGCGGACGAATACAAGGAAGTAAGAACATAAGAACACAGGCCAATAAAAGTGTGGAGTTGTTTTATCATTGCCGTCACGGGAAAGTAGGCCACAGTGCGAAGTTTCCTATGGTTAGGATAATAGTGTCTTTCCCTGAAAATGACATAATATGGAAAGCTGGTAGTAAGAAATATGGCACATCCTGAAATCCAGTTGTACATCAGCGTTGCAAGGCAAGCGGAGGTGCTTGTGAGGTGAGTGAGACAGGAATCCAAGTCTATTGAAAAAAATATCTACAATAATGTTCCCGCAACAGAAGCAATTGCGACATTTGAAGCCTGCGAGATGGGTGTGCGCAATGCGTTCGGAAATAGGATAATCGAAATGGTCGTATGACCATACGTTCCACTAGTGATATATCTGAAGAGCTACAAGCGTCGTCTTCAGGTGGGCCATTTCATTATTACGCATGGATCAGTTCCGCGATTTAGGGTCCAAGTGAGAGAAGCTCTAGCCAGTAGTCAAGCATGTCATCAATTGGGCACGTCAAATACACATATTTGTGTCGTCACATAATTTAGTCTGTAGGCAATGCAAATGTGATGGCCACCAGTGCAGACATGGAGGCTAAAGCTGTGGCTATATTGTATCGCTCAGAACTACGCGTCTTTTCACCTGTTCGTCGATGGAATTGCACGCAACATGGAAGACTCAAAACGTGATGATAGCGTCGAAAGTTGAAATAATTAGTGCATTGAAATGTTTCACACAGCACTGAAATACGTAAACAAAGAAACAAAAGGGACAGCACGACCGCCCGACAGCCACACTCGTCCAGTGGTTCCTGTCTCCTTTTCTAAATCTCCTATTGCTGCACCAAGCCTGATAAACACCGATGTCAATGCGGTAACTAAAGAAAAGCGATGTGTGGCCAAAGGAGGTTGCTTATGGTTACAGCAAGCGCAGATGTGGCGGATGAGCTCGAATGGAATAAGTGAAGAAGTTCTGATTACGTCTCTATTGTTTTTCTGCTCCCAAACTGTTTAAGCGATTGTTGGTTTCCTTGCATTTCGTGGGACAGAAGAAAAGAGCGGGAGGGGGCTCGAGTGGGGGAGAGTTCCTGGAATCTAAGCGTACGAAAGTTTGCCGATATCGTAGTGAACGTGCTGCCACCGTCTGGTAAATTAGCACCATCGCATCGTTTGCATAATTCATTATGCAGTGGTCACAGCCTTAATGCACGTCCTATCCACGACAGCTACCCTTAACTTTCTCTAGTTCTTCGTGTTCTCGACGGCGTGTGACGACCACTGACAAAGGCAGCTTGGAAGAAGGAAGTAGATACTGACAAAAAGAGCAACAAAAAGCAAAAAAAAAGGAAGAACCATATTGGTTGGATGACGGGTCCCAACAGAGGGTCTCGATGCAACTTGATGCCACTTTAAGTTCACCAGTACTAGGAAATGGGGCAAGCGATGGGCACCTTTGGGTAGAGCAAGTGCTCGGAGGTTCACACTGTTGGAAAGCCAAGGAGGAAATTTCTGGACGACAAAACTGCGCCGTCGTCTTGACAGTCGGGGACAGCATCGTCGCATAGACACATTGTGCGTGAAGGGACGACAAGGTACTGGTCTAGATACCTGACTAATTGGGGCTTCCGAGGGTTGCGTTGACGCATGCTAGAATTTGAAGTGCTGCCAGCACTTTGACAAAAAATGAAAAATCAAGCGCCCGCTGACAAACCTCCGTCGACCCGCTATGATTTTGTCCCGCTTTGTTCCTCGAGGTGCGCGCTTTCGCTCTCCAAACAAGAGAAGTCTAGCCACAGGGTCTACCGGAATATTAGGAGTAATCAGCATCATGTTTGCACCGTCTGCAAGGCAAAACCCATTGTTCTCCAATTAACCCGGTTCTGTGCTACCTGCGGCCATGTCATCCCCGCAGACTTCTTGCGTATGCTACCACATTGCTAATACGAAAACATAGAGGAGAGGCTTTGAATGTATAAGAAGATGTAAAGAGGAAAGGCAAGTACGGTAAGGATAACTGACTCTGGTTCACATCACTTTACACACGGATGTTTAAAGGTGAGAGGAGGAGGGCACATGTCAGGAAAATTTCTCATCATAAACTAGGTAAAGGCATCTGGTAGCTTTCTGATCATTAGCGGCATCTTAACTTCTAGTTTCGCAACCCAGTCTCCACAAGATATGGGCAGTTATTTGGTAAGACCAGCGTCGAAGAATTTTGTAATCTGCAAATACAAAACATTTCAAGCCTTGTCGACAAGCAGTACACATTTACAAGGCCTGCTGAGCGTCGATAGCGCGCATCGACATGTCTCCAAACAGCTCCTGTAAGGGAGCAGAATGACTCCCGTTCAACGCGTTTGGTGTTTTAAGTACCGTTTCGAGCATTGGAAAGAGAAAACATGCATTTGTAAAGACGTATAAATTACCAGCGCAAGAGAAAGCATGCATTTGCAAAGAGGTATCAATTATTCGCACGAATAATTTTTTTTTTTTTTGCGAAAGCTCGAATTTCACGCCACCTTAAGCAAACACAACACGTTGACGCGCAGACGAACGCTTATCAAGGAATTGTATGAAATGTCGACTGCAATACGACGCATGGAAACTTGCAGACACGTTTATCGCATTTTAACACAACACGAGGCTCATCCCTTAGGTTACGCACTAAGCGACAGAAACAGAAGCAGAATTCACGATACTGTTCGTCAATACCAAGCATCACTGCCGTGTTCCGAAATATCTGAGGTAGACATTACCTACCCTCCTTGGATGTTAACGAAGCCTAAAGTAGAACTATCAGTCGAGGGAATAATATCTAAAAAAGACATGTTCATGGTATCCGCTCAGCAATTGGCGCTATTCCAAATTTACTCATCATATCCACAATACGTCCACGTTTATACAGATGGTTCGTGTAATAACAACTCATCTACTTCTGCATTTGTTGTACCACAGTTGTCGATAGAGCGAACATTTAAAATCTCTCGTGTGACATCCTCCACTGTTGCAGAGCTTTTTGCAATCCTCTGTGCGTTGCGCTTCATTACAACAGTAAAAAAGGCACAAAAATGGCTTATTCTTAGTGACTCGCAAGCAGCCCTTGCATCACTAAAAAGCAATGAGAAAAGATCTTTAGATAGTATACTGCTGTATGAGACGCTCAAAGAACACACAAAAGCAAGTGCTATGAACCACACAATTGCGCTTCAGTGGATACCAGGACATTGCAATATTCCCGGTAATACAGCAGCGGATGCAGCAGCGGGTCGTGCACACAGTAACGAAGAGACAATTGGTCTTCCTATTTCGCGCAATGAAATCCGTCTACTCCTGAGAAAAATGTCCTTTGAGCTCAGCAAAGAGGGTTGGTTTGACGAAAAATCAAGGAGATCAGACTTATTTTCCATTGACCCAGGCATACAACTCTCGATTCCACCAAGTCTGAACGAAAATAGAAAGTTTCAAACATTGCTGCACCGCCTGCGCCTTGGTACAGCATTTACGAGGCACTTCCTCTACAGGATCCAACGGGTGTCTAGCCCGCAGTGCTCATGTGGCCATCCAGACGAAGATATACATCATCTTTTGCTCGAGTGCACAAAGCACGATTCGCCACGGAGTGTGCTGCGAGCCAATTTGTCGCATTTAGATAGAAGACCTTTTACCCTAAAAAAGATCCTCGGTCCGTGGCCAACAGCGGTCCTTCAGAAAAGAGCCCTATATGCACTAAAAAAGTTCTTAGAAGATACAAATATCCTCTGCAAATATTAACTTTTGCTTGACTCCAAAGACCCAATGAATAGTGTCACCCCTGTGTATTCAATAGTGCTTTTTGTTGTTCTCACATGTTTCAGATTATGTCTAATTACTTATGTTGTGTGTGTTTTGTATCGCACAGACGAACATATGAACTATTCTAATCGCATGTGCACATGCTTCCTATGTGAACGTCGGCATGGAACTCTAATCCACGCACTGTCGAACTGTATATAGCGCTGACCTTTTTAGTGTGACAAATGTGTATGTCTTGTGAAACTTTCTTTCTTTCTGTTCTTTTTTTTTCTTCTTCTTTATTGAAATTTTTCTGAGATTGCTAAGCGAGAAGGAGTAGCCGGTGCCATACTAAAGGCACCAACCTCTCCTATTCACCACTTCAATAAAAAAAAAAAAAAAAGCGCTGCAGCACCTAGACGACGGCGACTCAAAATTACATGGAAGTTTACACACTTGTAAAGAGGCATTTCACTGCTGGGCTTTCTGACTAGCTGCTTGCTTCTGATAATACCGTCTATTTGATAGTTATACATTAGAAAGCTACTCATCGAATGCAGTCTGCGGGTTGTGGAGATATTAAACCGGCCGTAAAGTAAATAAACTGTTTGGCCTCTACTTATTGCCAAAAGCAGTATGGTGCTTACAGAGAGAATAAACGCAACAGAAAAATTGAATTATGCCTCTAAATGTTTATCGGAAATTCACTAAGGCGACTAGAAACTCTTAAAAACGAGAGCAATGTCATCCATAAAGGTCGGGAATGATGAATTTTCGACGCTAAAGGGCACCAAGTCACGTGGAAAAGAAATTAAGAATGAATAATTGCAGACAAATGACGCAGTAAAGGACACCGATAGAGTACAGAAATCATAAAACACGCAGAAAAAGGACCGTGAAAGACATTAGGAAACCTTGCAGAGGTGGCCTATACATGATGCGTCGGGTGCCTAAGCTTCTAAGCTCTAAAACCAGTTAAGTATAGCCGACGTCGTAAAGCGGTTTACGACCGGTGATTCCTTCGCCATGATGGCGCTGAAGCCTGGCTCATATCGCCGAACAAGGTAACTACACGCGACGTGGGTTTAGGCAAGGATGAGACACACTCAAGGCCTGGAACCACAGCTTGGCGGTATACTAACGAACACAGAACAGAGACCTACATTGACTGCGGATGATGTGAGACCATTTCTTCAAAAAGCATTTCGGAAAGCTGTCTCCCTGCGGGTTAGGTTCGGGGGATGAGTGTGGGAAGTCTCGTTGTAAAGGCCTATGCACTGGCTAGGAATTAGTAGTCTGAGTAAACGCACACATGCTTGCGCGTCTAAAGAAAGAAAACCGCCGTTAACATGCGTTATTGGTAATATCATCCTACTTAAAACAATTTAAGTACGTTGGCATGACATTTGCCAGCTGTGACGGAATGATTGCGTCGATCACATGTATGCCAAAGTCGACAAAATTGAAGAGGTGTTACCTCCAATGCTAAATTCTCAGGGTACAAAGTGGTATTGTCACCCATGTTAAATGGAGCAGGATAGTGTAGTACCAGTCTTAATGTTTACATTTAACAAGCACATACTTGGTTATTGGCCATCAGAACTGTGCAAACTTGAAGGCCTTCCATCGTTAAATTATAATTGTCTCGAAGAAAAATTAAAGTAACAATTTTATTTATACGTCAACAGATAAAAACTGATCCACAACATCGTGATATTAAACCTGACAAAACCTAACATCACCGCAGTTCTCCCATCACCGCTTTCCCGTAATGATAGCTTGGAGTAAGCATACTTTCGTAGAACCATTGCAGAATGGAACACGTCATCCGTCGCGGTAGCTTAACGGCTAGGGTGTCGCTTGCGAAATTCGAGGTCGCTGGCTCATAGGGCGATGTCGCTTGCCCTATGAGCTGGCTAGTAGGGCAAGCAAACAGCGATTTGGCTCGGGGTCCTTCACTATGCCTACTGGGAATGCTTTACGCGTATGCTCTAATTTGCATGAGGAGTCATGATGTAGCACAGATACGTCGACGAGCGCAAGTGAAAGCGTTGCTAAGTTGTCTTTCAATGACACATGCGCATACAGCGGTTTCTCTCCGCTGTAAACGCAGCGCTAAGCTCTTAAATCCGAAAAATAAAAGCGATAAATAGACTGCTAATTTCAAAGCACCTCACCCTCACGAATAATTAATCACCAGCTTAGGGCAACAAAACTGAACAGGTTCAAATCTTCATTCGGTAATTATCACGTGTTTTAGGAGTGATTGCTCTTTATACTCATTGCTGCGCTGTCGGAGTTGGGGAAAAACGCGGTTGAGAATTACGAGAGAGGGCAACACAGCAATTAGCCCCGACTTCCTTGTGAAAGATTAGCAGAAAAGACATAAAGCAAATGCATTGTTACTTGCGTGACAAAACCGCAGCGCACAAAAGAGATCTTTATCAAAAAAGACGCAGCGAGCCTGGGCTCAGCCAAGCAACGAGCAGGCTGCATAATTAATGGCACGTTTAATTAAGAGCTCTCAGCTTGAGCTAAGTCTGAGGCGGCCACTTATTCAAATTACACGTGCGTTTCACAAACAAGACCCTCAAAAATAGATTATCTCAATGATATTACGAAACGAAAGCGATTAGCTTTGCTAAGTGCAACGTTATTTTGTGAAAACGAAAGAAAAAAGCTAAGATGCATCCATCTCTTTCGGTTATTATTGCTTATGTAAACATATATAGCACCTTTTTTTTATTGCCTTGCTTAAAGGAGTGGCATAGCGGGACTATTTACGTGCGCGGCACAGCAAATATTGCTCTCACTTTATTCGCATAGTTATACTTGTGAGGACGTAGGGGTACATATATATCCACGCGTGGTAGCTTTCACACATGGAAACTCGCGAAATTAACATTATCCTTGGCCATCATAGAAAAGTGCGTTCAAAATTACTACGATGCTACGACGCCGGTGGTATGCCTGAGTATTAATGCTTACGGAGAAATATCACCAACTGAGGCCGCGTAATCATTTCACGACGAACATTTCATTCAAGGCTTGGCTCAGTGAGTACAGGAACAAGGACCCTGAGGCTAACGAATTCTGTGTTTCCAATCTGCGGCACTGCGTACGCCATAATTCTGCTTTGTTAGTGACAGTTAAAAGTCAACCTAATGCGCCCCCAGGGATTTCACACTTCTGCATATACACTCTTAGCACGGTAACCTCTAGTTCATTTTATAGGTACACAAAAATGTGAAAATATGCTCCTTACTAAAGGTTAAAGCACTTTAACCTTCTAGTAAAGAAGCATATTTTCACATATTTGGGTACCTACTAAAATAAACTAATGGTTACCGTGATAAAAGTGCATAATGGCTTGTTATGTGAATAAGGCGCGCTGTTCGATCTTTACGCTTGCACGATTAAAAAAATTGCAGAGCGGAACACGTCATCTGCCGTCGTGGCTTAACGGCTGGGGTGTGGGCATGCGAAATTCGAGGTAACTGGGTCGAATCGCGACCACGGCTCCTGCACTTCGATGGAGGCGAAATGCAAATAAAGTGGACAGCTTTCGGTAGGTGTGCAAGGCTGGACTAACAGCGGAGCTTGTAGCCGACCTAGTTTCTTCCGGATTCTTGAAGCTAAACTAAGTCGCATGTTTTGTCACGTGACTAGCTGTTACACGAGTTTGGCGGGAACATGTCACGTGACAACCTATTGCATGGTTTTGGCGGCTAGGTGTCAGCGTGAGTAATTACATGGTTTTGACGGGAAGAAGTCGCGTGTGATAGCTGTGACGTCATGTTACGTGATTTGGATCACGTGTCTAGGTTCAAATTGGCTTGGCGTGCAATGTCAGGCTGTGACGTGGTCCTTCTGCTTCTTTCCCTCCTCACCTTCATGCCACTGCACGTCGCCTCCCTTTCCCTCGCATTGCTGCGCTATACTGTGCATGCGTACGCTATGCTTCCCTTGCTCCCATCCTCCTCATCCTCACTTCCCTATACCACACCCTTGTTATACTGTACTGTGCTTACTTCCTACCCTCCTCGTCACCCGCACTTCTCTTTCCCGCCCCTTCGCTTTACTATACCGATCTCTGCTGCTACTACAAAACGCATCCGCCTTTGCGCATTGGTGGACTGAGGCTCAGCATGAGCGCAAGAGAAGAAAGAAGTTCGCACGCAAATGCCGTGCATTTCATAGAAGTGCATGCACACATATTTTACGATGATGATAATTTTCTGCTCGCACGCAACACCGAACGGGCTGGCTTAAAGAGCTCCGCTCTGAAAGGATTAAGTAGTGTTGTAAACGTGACTCAAATCGGACAGGGAAACTTCTTGAGCGGTGGCAGCCTTGTTTATTTCGAAGTGGGGGAATTCCGTAGCCGTAAATATTTACGGTATGGTGGCCCCATTTCGTCCGAACCACAGCACTCGTCAAAAAAGCGTTTTATCGCAAACGTCCCGACTCAAGCATACGCGCACGATGAGACCCGAATGCCTTTACATCGCTCTTAGTGCTATGTGGGGTTCAATCGCGTTTCCCGTTAGACAGGTCCCTACACGTTGTAACCGCTGTTGTGCGGAAGGCATCAAAAATAATTGCTTAATGGCATTGAAAAATAAAGAAGCCAGCTGGAATTTGTATCGCTTCAAGTACACCGTGTACGTACCAAAATTCGAATGCGAGACAGCCAGGCAATTACTGAGGAAACATATTTAGAATAAACATCAGTAACTGGGTCTGACGTGAAGAGAATGCGTTTTCACCGTAGTCGTGGGTTAGCTTTCACTAGAACGAAGCCAGTGAGCGTGATTTTGACTTGTTTTCGTTCCAGCCACAAAAACTCGAGGACTGTTAGAATTCGGCCTCCGAAGAAACACTCCGAATTCGCCCCTCGAGTTTCGTGACTGGAATGCCTTGAGGCGACAAACTTCACTCGTCATGAAAAGCGTGATGAGACCACATTCCCGTGTTCTCACATTTAAATAACAAAAGAGACCACAAAAAGCGAAGAATGAGTGGTCGTATGAAAAGGAAACGGCAGTGAGAGGCTCACAACAGACAGAGAGAGAGAGAGAGAGAGAGGGAAATAAAGGAATACGTATGTTGCAAACGCCGACGTAAGAACGTTGGAAATACTCATGCGTATGACAGCCTTCACGTTGCGCTGTCCAGCCACCCACGTGTACACCATTTTGGAGAAGAACGCAAGGTCTGAAAATAGGCTTAAATAAATAAAACTGAATAAAACAAAGCAAAAATTAGAAAAGGAGGGGAGCGAAGAGAGGGATGGAGTGAACGTGAATGACATGCATGAATTATCAAATACGTCTTTGAAGCATGGCAAGTACCGCACCACGAGAGCGGCTATATAGAGAACTCTATGTGAAAAGCTTTAGCTTGGATGCAACGTTCTGATTTCTCACTGCGTACGTGGATTTGTCTGTGTTTGTGGGTGCGTGTGTCCTCTTTTTCTCCATTTCAGTACCATACCACCATTTACAATACTTAAGGGCAACGCATGGTAAGATGTGAGCGAACGACGGAAGTATTCTGTGAAAACAGAGATAGAGATATGTATGCTAACGGAAGGAGCTGGACACATCCTCAAGGTGTATCAATCTTCTATCATAGGCCACTTGAACATAGGTTAAAAAATCCATTCCGCTGCGTGAGTTCTTTGCATTTCACTGCACGAAGCGCACTTGTCGACGCCTTTTCAGCTAGACTGAAATTTCGCCCAAAAGCGCTAGAGGCGGCCAGGTTACTGATCAGGGTGCAACGCATCATTATCATCGCTAACGTTTGGAAGACCAAATTGGTCACTCCTGATGGCAAATGGCATATCCAAGGCGTTGTAAGCTCGGAACACCTGCTCTCTTACACCCTTAGTGAGCAATGCAAGTGATCTGTGATCCCTGAAACGAGCATCCTAAAAAGAGCTCTGTGAGGGTGGTCGGTGTCACTTTTTCACTTTTTATGTACTACGCATAGTGTTTCTGGTATAGCGTGTTCGCTAAACTAACATGCAAGGTTAGTATATTCAACTTCGTTCGGCTTGCCATCACGGCTCGTATTCTCTTATATCTTGATAAAAGGAGTAGCAAGAACCCCTAAGAAACACTTATGATAGCATCGCGTCTAGTTTAATCTCATTACTGCGTCTCATTTTCAGTGTTTTGCAGTTCTCAAAGAAGCGTCATTTCTTGGTAATTGAAAAAAAAAAGAACGCATGGAAGCAAGTTGCTTAGAAATGAGGGGAAGAATAAATGACATTTAAAACAACGTTGAGACATCAACGCTCAGCGTCCACATAGGATATAAGGCGCTGGCTGAGGGTCGACGACGTGTTCCTGCAGAGGCGTACACTGTAAACAAAAATTACCCGAGATGGGAGTAAATGGACCTGTCCTCTAGCGCATTCCTGATGAGAGTTTAATATACTCCGGTCATGCGGAGTAAAAGATTTACTCCGCTAGACCGCAGCTGTATTTACATCAATCGAGGAGCTTTTGCGGGTAGCTATGGGAGTATTTGTTTACATCCATCGCGGAGCTCTTGCGGGTACCTATATGGGAGTTTATGTTTACATCAATGTATGAGCTTTTGCTGAAGCCAGCTAAGCCTAGGCGTGGTCCGGGACAATTTCTTGCATAATTTTATTAATACTCGATCTACCTGGGTAAATTTGGTATCCTTTTGGTCCTTTCTCCTTCCGGTCGATAGCCTTGACGTTTGCTTTCCGATAATCCTGGCTTGTCCGCATACATTCTTGATAATTTCGGAAGCCTAAAACCACGTCAACACTCGCTGGGCGGTGGTGCCCCAACCACTTCGTAACAAAATATTTCCGATTCGCGCATCACTGTGGTGGTCTGGTCGATGCGCGGCATTCGGCGTCTGGCTGGAGGAGCAGAGCGGTCACCAGTGGAAAGAGCCTTGACACGTTCACACAGAACACTGATCGGCCGTTGCAAACTCACTGCGCACTCAAGACTCGTTTTAAAAAACGAAGTGGCGCTTCACTTGGACGCACTAAGCACACGTGCGAGCACGCACAGATACAAATCCCACCGACGATTCGTCGAACCAAGCAATGCATTGGAGCATCACACGGAAGCACTAAACAGACGCGCGAGCTCAAGCGCGCATACACACACACATCACACCGCCGCAAGAGCGTCGCAACCGAAGACGGCTGTTAAAAACTCCCATGTGGGGGTTGGGACCACGTGAACTGAAACTCCGTGTGGGTAGTATAATAAGGTCATGTCGTTTTTATACTCCGTCACTTAGCAATGGTGGTAAAATGATGTCATGCGCCGAATTCACTCCGCTATGACGGAGTAAATGGTTGGGGCATGGGAGTTTTTTCGGTTGACGCGCTGGTAAAAGCTCCCATCTCGGGTAATTTTTGTTTTGTGATAAGGAAGTTCAACCGAACCGCAGTTATGGAGGACAGGGTCGGCTCCGACTGGCAGACACGATGGCGTCTAGGCTTAACTAACTACAGCAGCAAATCATGTTCAGCTCACGCCCCACTAGTGCAGCATTCGCGATCCGGCTTCTTCACTACATCTTTCCCCCTCCCTGGAGATGGAGCCACTCCGGTGGGCTAAGACGCCGTGAAAACTAGCGGTTCATGGTATTGCTTGAGGCGATCTATGTGCACAGTCTCGCGGCCGCGACGGCGCATGTCCGTGGTGGGTGTGACTGGTTCGACGAGGTAGTTGACGGGAGAAGTTTGCCGCAGGACCCTGTAAGGGCCGTGATACTTCGACGCAAACTTCGGGGTGAGACCTGGCGTAGAAGTGGAGGGAACCCACAGCCAAACGAGAGCGCCAGGCGGGTACTGCCGGTCTGGCAGGCCATCGTCGCGGCGAAACTTCTGCAATGCTTGTTGCTTGGTGGTGTGGGAGCGAGCTAGTTGGCGACATTCTTCTGCATATCGGGCGGCTTCGGAAACCGGGGTCGCCTCGGATGAGTCAGGATGGTAAGGCAGGATAGTGTCGATCGGCGAAGACGGTTCTCGGCCATAAAGCAAGAAGAAAGGGGAAAAGCCGGTAGTCGTTTGAGGCGCCGTATTGTAGGCGTACGTTACATATGGCAGAATGACGTCCCAGTCGATGTGGTTGGAGGCGACATACATCGAAATCATGTCGCCAAGAGTTCTGTTAAAGCGCTCGGTCAGCCCGTTTGTTTGCGGGTGATAGGCGGTGGTGCAGCGGTGAATAATACGGCATTCAGCAAGTAGCTTTTCGATAACATCGGCGAGAAAGACGCGGCCTCGGTCGCTCAGGAGTTCGCGCGGAGCGCCGTGGCGAAGAACGAAGCGGCGGAGAAGGAAAGAAGCAACGTCACGAGAGGTCGCGGATGGGAGGGCAGCAGTTTCCGCGTACCTCGTGAGGTGGTCGATAGCCACAATAACCCATCGATTGCCGGCAGCAGTGTATGGCAAGGGTCCGTATAGGTCTATGCCAATCCGGTCAAATGGTCGTGATGGGCACGGCAAAGGCTGCATTGGCGCAGAAGGGCGGCAAGGACCAGGCTTGCGGCGCTGGCACTCTGTGCAGGATCGAATGTACTTTTGCACAAAGGTGTACATGCCGCGCCAATAAAATCTCAGGCGCAGTCTGGCGTAAGTTTTGAAGAGACCAGCGTGTGCGCACTGAGGATCAGAATGGAAAGCGGCGCATATAGTTGCGCGGAGCTGTCTCGGTATGACGAGAAGCCATTTGCGTCCATCTGGTTCGTAATTGCGGCGATAAAGGATTCCATCCCTGATGGCGAAATGGGAAGCTTGTCTGCGTAGAGCTCGAGATGGAGGGCTTGCTGAAGGATCAGACAGGTAGCGTATCAATGATTCAGTCCAAGGATCCTTGCGCTGCTCCAAAGACATGTCGATGGAAGTAGATAGCGAAAATGAGCTGTCGATGGCGGAGAGGGTGGCAATGACGCTGTCGACTGGCGACCGAGAAAGAGCGTCGGCATCGCTGTGCTTCTTCCCTGATCGGTAGACGACACGGATGTCGTACTCTTGCAGGCGCAGAGCCCATCGGGCGAGACGACCAGACGGATCTTTGAGGGTCGACAACCAGCAAAGAGCATGGTGATCAGTAACGACATCGAAAGGCCGGCCATGCAGGTATGGCCGAAATTTTGTAATGGCCCAAATGATCGCAAGACATTCTTTTTCGGTGACTGAATAATTCGCTTCAGCCTTCGTGAGAGTACGGCTTGCGTAGGCAACAACATATTCTTGGTAACCGGGCTTTCGCTGCGCGAGGACGGCACCGAGACCGACACCGCTGGCATCCGTGTGGAGTTCCGTGGCAGCAGTAGGGTCAAAATGGCGCAGTATCGGAGGCGTTGTGAGAAGTTTACGTAGGGTCACAAAGGCACGATCGCAAGTCGGCGACCACGCAGAAAGGTTGGCGTCTCCGCGAAGGAGGTCTGTGAGTGGTGCCATAATCGAAGCAAAATTGCGAACGAAGCGGCGAAAGTACGAGCAGAGGCCAATAAAACTACGCAACTCTTTTAGATTCTTTGGCCTTGGGAATTCTTGGACAGCCCGCAGCTTTGCAACATCGGGGAGAATGCCGTCCTTCGACACGATGTGCCCGAGAATAGTCAGCTTTCGTGCCCCAAAGTGACATTTCTTTAAGTTGAGTTGTAGGCCAGCGGTGGTGAGGCAGCGTAACACCTGCTCCAGGCGATGAAGATGAGTCGGAAAATCAGGTGCAAATACAACTACGTCATCCAAGTAGCACAAACACGTGTTCCATTTGAGGCCTCGCAAAATGGCGTCCATCATGCGCTCGAACGTGGCGGGCGCGTTGCAAAGGCCGAAAGGCATCACATTGAATTCGTATAGGCCATCTGGTGTAATAAAGGCAGTTTTAGGTTTGTCATCTGAGGCCATAGGCACCTGCCAATAACCGGATCGTAAATCAAGTGAGGAGAAGAACTCGGCACCTTGCAAACAGTCAAGGGCGTCGTCGATTCGCGGCAATGGGTAGACGTCTTTTCTGGTTATCTTGTTTAAGCGGCGGTAATCCACACAAAAGCGAATCGATCCGTCTTTCTTTTTAACTAGAACAACTGGCGATGCCCATGGACTTTCGGATGGCTGTACTACACCGCGCTTTAGCATGTCACCCACTTGTTCATCAATGACGCGGCGTTCCGTCGATGATACGCGGTACGGCCGCTGCCGCAACGGTGGGTGGGCACCTGTGTCGATGCGGTGACACACAGTCGAAGTTCGGCCAAGAGTACTGCTCTGGGTATCGAAAGCATGCCGAAATTTGGTGAGTAGGCCGAGGAGTTCGTCGCGTTGCGTGGGGGTTAAGCCGTCGTCAACGACATTGCTGAAAATCTCTTGAGGCAATGGCGTACTTGAAGAACAATAGGAGAGCGTGTTCATCTCCGCCGATCCATCTGGGACGTCTAACGTAGCAATAGGTTCGTAAGGCTCCACAGTGCCAACCGACTCACCGCGAAGCAATGTAATCGGGAACGGGAATCGGTTGCAGAAAAGAAGGTTAGCCGCAGAGTCTTCAAGGGCAAGCAGAGCGCTTGGAAGCGGTACAAGGTGGCGATCGGTGAAAGCAGTGGAAGGGGTGAAGAGTACATTGGCGTCGGAGGCAGCGGAACAGCATACAGGTGCCATGACATACGTGTGCGGAGGGACTTGGATGTCGTGTGCAATAACCAACTTGGCGCGAGAGGACGGGACGTCGTCAGAGATGGCACCGCCAAGAGAAGAGAAAGCTACTTCTGCTCGGAAACAATCAATGACGGCCTGGTGACGAGAGAGGAAATCCCATCCTAAAATGATGTCATGCGAGCAGTGGGGCAATACGACGAACTCAACTGTGTAGAGCTTCCCTTGAATTACAACTCTCGCGGTACACGCAGCCACCGGCTGGACGTGTTCTGCTGTGGCTGTGCGAAGTAATGGACCAAAGAAGGGCGTTGTCACCTTTTGAAGTGAACGGCATAGTTTGTCGGCGATTACGGAAATAGCAGCACCAGTGTCAATGAGCGCAAACACAGGAACACCTTCGACGACGACATCTATAACATTTGGAGGCGAGCGTAGAGGGCTTGGGCATTTCGACGGTGACGCAGTTCTTGCCTCGGGAACTGCGTAACTTAGTTTTCCGGTTCGGTAGAGGATGGACGCCGACGCATCGGGGAGAGCGAGCGACGGCGGGGGGAAGGAGATCGGCGGCCTGGTGGTGGTCGAAAGCTTGGCTGGGGTGGTTCTGTGTCACGGTCGGGAGCGTAAGACAGCGGGTGATCGTAAACATGTGTGCGTGCGTCGTACTGTGGACGTAGTGGACGACGGCGGCAGAAGCGGGCGACGTGTCCGGGTATTCCACACGAATAGCATATGGGCTTATTGTCTGCCGTGCGCCACGGGTTCACGACTCGATAGACTGGGGATTGTGGCGGCACTGGGGCAAAGACAGGGGTAGCCACGGGAGCTGGAGCGCGGTTCATCTGTGGTCGTGGTCGAGATAATGCGTCGGAGTACGTCAACGGAGCGGCGACTTGAGGAGACCGCTCTTGCGGGAGAACCTCGGCCACTTGCTCCTGTATAACATGCCGAATGGTCGGGCTGAGGCACGAAGTTGACTGCGGCGGGGTGGAGATGAGCGAGAGCTGGCGGGCAACTTCTTCCCGCACGAAAGCCTTGATCTGCGAGAGAAAGGCGGGGTCTTCAAAACTCGGTACCAAGGCTGACAACGACTCCTGATGTGGTACAGGGCGGCGGGTCACAAGGCGTTGTCGGCGAAGCTCGTCGTAGCTTTGACATAGATTGATGACCTGGGTGACAGTTGAGGGGCTCTTGGAAATCAGCATTTGGAAAGCATCCTCATCAATACCCTTGAGTATGTGCCTGATTTTATCTCCCTCGGTCATTGCTGCATCGACACGCTTACACAAATCGATCACATCTTCCAGGTAGCTGGTAAAATTCTCACCGGGCTGCTGAGATCGGGATTGAAGGCGTTGTTCTGCGCGAAGCTTTCGAACGGCCGGACGCCCGAATACTTCGCTGAACCTTGTTTTGAAGGCTGTCCAGCTGGGGACGTCTGTTTCGTGGTTCCGAAACCACAAGTGGGCGATTCCAGTGAGGTAAAAAGATACCGTGGCTAGTTTCGTGACGTCGTCCCATTTATTGTGGACACTCACGCGTTCGTAGGTGGAGAGCCAATCATCAACGTCGTGGTCGTCGGTGCCACTGAATATCGGAGGGTCCCGCTGACGGGTCGCTCCATGGCAGGCGCTGGTCTGGGGAGAACCTGGTGTTGAGCTCGAATCGGTGCCGGTAGCCATGGTGGGACGGAGAGTCCGGCTGCGCAGTTCCAGGATGACAGGAAACCCAGCAATCCTCCACCAATTGTGATAAGGAAGTTCAACCGAACCGCAGTTATGGAGGACAGGGTCGGCTCCGACTGGCAGACACGATGGCGTCTAGGCTTAACTAACTACAGCAGCAAATCATGTTCAGCTCACGCCCCACTAGTGCAGCATTCGCGATCCGGCTTCTTCACTACAGTTTACAGTGTAAGGCCACCAGCTCGGTTTCAGGCTGCTGTAGGTCAATCAATCAATCAATCAATCAATCAATCAATCAATCAATCAATCAATTGACAATATAAACTACTTTACAGTAGTAGAGAAAATTTGGAAATAGTATCAACACATTAAATACAAAAAAGCGGCTATTTTTGCCTTCTAAAGTGACTACAGTAAAAAAAAATCACAGCATATCCACGGGGTGAATGATGATGAGTGGGCGAAGCTGCGGAGGTTCATCGGTAAACCGTGAATTCTGCCCAGTACATCATCAACGACGTGAGATCGTGCGCGTTTATACTAAAGGGTCTGTGAGAGTTATGGTGACTTGCAGCTCACTTTAATTTTATATGTACGCTGTGAATTTTCATTGTTTAATCACGCACAGGAGAAATCGCACACAGGCACTACCTTGGAGGTCAAAATCCAGTGCCATATATACGGGGTGATCAGTGAACGGTTGTGTAGCGCGAGCGGTCGGTTTCTTCAATCAAGAAACTCGCTAGCAGACGCTGCCTGCGTCGGCATCGCGAGGCGAGAGAGGGGGGGGGGGGGGGGGGACCGTTGAACGGTTGTGAGGGAGAGGGGAGAGGGAGAGAAGGAGGGGAGAGAGAGGGAGGGACAGGGAGAGAGTGGGGGCGAGAGAGGAGAGAGAGGGGGAGCTCGACTGTCGTCGAGCTCGACCGCGGCATATTCACCGTGGTGACGCCATCTAGTGTACATTCACCCAACCGCCATAATGCACACGGATGGATGGATGCTATGAGCGTCCCCTTTGTAACGGGGCGGTGACATGTGGGCCACCAGGCTCGTAAGAAGACTTAACTTTTTTTTCCCTCTCTCTCTCTTTAAATTTTCCTCATGCCTTTTAAATTTACTTCACTCAAATCGATCATACTATAGCAAAAAACGGAAATTCATAGCCCAGTTCCCTGCCCCTTATGGCAGAAAGTCCATATTTTTCCCTATAATTATTTTTGTCCGTTCTCTCTAGTTTTCTGCCACCAGTATTCTAACCGTCTCTTACTTATTTCAATCGCGGCTATGTTCAGCTTCCCGTTGTTCGCCCTAAAACCCAGGGCTTCCTGTAGGGTGGTGCCCAAACGTACACCTGGGTGGATATTTCCGCGTTCAATCAGAACATGCTCCGTCGTTTCCCTATCTTCCTCACAGCATGTGCATTTTTCTTCTTCTTTACTGAATTTCGCTTTATAACTACGCGTTCTAAGGCAGCCCGATCTTGCTTCAAACAATAAAGAGCTTCCTCTTGAATTATCATAAAATGCCTCCCTCTTTATTTCATTTTTGCCCTCTCGGTAGTTATTCAGAGTCGGTTTTTTTTTCCATCGCTGCCCTTGTTACGTCCGGGACTTCGGAGACGGGGCGGCGCCAGCAGAAACTTGTTAACGCAGGTGTCGCTACAGAAAAACGCGTCGAACGGGCCGACAGCCGGTAACGATTACTTCGTTACCTCCGGCCGGAAGACGTCCAGATGTGTCACCGGAAGGCGTCCAGATGCGCCGTCATAAGGTCCGGCTGCGTGCAGATCATCTCGGCCACCTTCGAGGTTAAAGGGGTGGTGCACAACCCTCTTCCCCTTTGGACCCGCAACCTCCGATTGGAAGAAGAAGCGTCGACTGGGCCCTCCCAAGAAGGCGTCGCCGTACGACGCTGGTTACTTAATCCACGGGAGCACCCCGGGATCAGAGGGGATTCGATAGAAGATTCGATAGAGGATTTGATTGAGATTCGGCCATCCCCTTAAAATCATGCTGTAAATAAATGTAAATATTCTCTTCTCCAAACCAACTCCTCGTACTCTTCCCTCCTGCCCCGTGGACTCCTGGCCTGAAGGCGACACGAGTCCACGACAAATGGTGGCAGCGATAAACCACGACTACCGGTGGCAGCGGTGAGGCTCGCAACACCCTCCAGTAAATCTTCTCCGCCTCTCTGACTTTTCCTTTTACGCTCTTTGTTGTCAGTTCTCTTAGAGCGGTATATTTACTGGTGACATCTCTATGGTACAGCGCCATCTAGGAAACTAGACGAGAAAGGGCGATGACGACCAGCGCCATCTAATATATCGTCACCCAACTGCAGTTTGCATGCATCTCTATGGGACAGCGCCATCTATTATATGCTACGGGAGACGCTACTGGCTACGGCAGATGGACATACCGGACGGGCCGCAGGTGATGCCATAAGGAGCTTCGCCCCTAAAACGTATTCAAAGGAAATCTGAAATGACTCAACGGCAGTGTCTTTTCAATCAGCGATGATTGAAAATTAAGAGAGCTGCAGGTAGCTTGTTTATGTAATTTGTGCCACTCCTTGCTAGGATAAAGTTATTTGACTGTGCGAACCATGTTCGTTATTTGTGGATCAACCGATTAAAAGCGGTGTGTGCTCGCTAAGGTTGGCTAATGCCGCTTATCACTGGATAATCGCCAGAGGCCTCAGGCCAATGAAATTTGAAATATTCGAACCTAATATCAGCAGGCGGAAGCAGGTGAAACGTGAGTGAACATTCCTCGGTTGTCAATTTCGTGCCCTTAGGGAAACATGAAGATGTCTTCTTTTGATCTTTTCCATCTGTTACACTTTTACGCCTTCGCTTATTCCCATATTTATCAGCGCGTTCTGGGTGCGCATTAGAGCTAAGATAGCTATGGAAGTGATTGGGGGTAGCGGGTGATTTACAGAGTACATTGACAAAATCATATACTTATAACATACTCGAACACAACCTGTTAAAATGAGAATATTTGAGCAGTCAGCAAACACCCCGAAAAGCAGATAACCCCGACCATGTGTTAGCAATAAGGAAAACTGGCATGTTCACACTGCACGGCAATTAGACAGCTAAACAACAGCAGAGACGACACGCGATATACGTATGAGTGATCTACAAATGCCGCAGTTCGCCGTGTTCAACAGCACGAGGACCAGGAGCGGTGCTTTGTTAGATGGATATTTTCTGCTCATACTTAGCACCTAAGGAGCAGCTGCAGTGTGGATACAAACACGTCATACTTAGTGCAAGACAATTAGAGACTTAGGGTGTTTGCGCCGGCCAAAGTATAAGTCTCGTGACGAGGTCGTCGCCGCAGAAGCGATGGCAATATTAACTGCTCGCAGCGCTCACGGAGGCTAGATTAGAAAACGTAAGTGCAGTGTAGAAGTCGACCCCGCCATGCACTCGCTAAGTCTCCGCGATTGCCTCATTTGCATGATTCATTATGCATGCATCATCATCTTAATACGCGACCACAACGGGCATCTTTTAGTCCATGACGCTTCTTCACGCACACTTCCTTTTTTTGATTTTCTTTTTGGTCTTCATTAGCAACTGCCGCTTACAAATGCGGATCTGCACGTTGTCGCCGTATACAGGGTCAACCATCGGCCATGGAACAAAATAAAATCATGAAACAACGCATTAAAAAAAAAGGGGGGGGGGGGGCTTGGAAGTGTGATCACTAATGCAGCAAGCACTGGTTCAAGCAAGCGTTAGCAGATAGAGCGAATCAGGAAGTGGAATTAGACACTTGAATTGAATGTCGTTGCAGCCACTTGACACAGGAGAAACTAATGACATATTGACAAAATGAAGTTGGATGAAACCATAAGCGTGACTTTAATGTATTTGTGGGGGGGAAAATCAGATATGCCAGGGAGGTTAGGCAAGCCGTTGTTTCTTCAATACTGATGCAAATCAGCATAATAAGAGAAAAAGAAACAATAATGATAAAATATAATAACAACAGTCGCAAGTAATAGTCGCATATTTAAGGAAAAACTTTCCGCAAACACAGACCTACATGGATGGACAGTGGTGCATCCAAAACCCAAAGTACAGTTTCTCAAATTTAGAAGTGAAGCTGTGCTACTGTAGGATATTGGCTAAATAATTTTATTGTATTGCACTCCCTGGACAATAAGTATTAGGTATCAAAATGTCACTTGATCGCTTCGGTAAAGGTGCAGAGACAACAAGAGCAAAGGCTCCAGTGGCTGGTGGCTGGACTTCAGGCAACAAAGTGTCTTATTTCATTAATTACATAGTCCTGAAAAATTCGGGCATCGGCTGTTGTATGTATACAGCGGACGCACACATGCTTTTAGTGATGAAGGAGCACATGTCCTGTGAATAGTTGCCGTAATGTGCCACAGTAACTGCTTACACGCTCCAATGATCTTTGAAAACTTCAAAATCAAGTCTTCATTTGTGCCTAAGAGTGCCTAAGCACCTTGTCCGTTTGTCGCCCTAGCTTTCTTCGTTCATGCTCTAAATCTGCTTTCAAGATGGTATTCAACCATCTAGCCCAATTTTGTATTCTTTAATAAGCACACAAAATGATTGAATTGATTGATTTCTGGAGTTCTACGATGTGGTTATGAGAGACGCCATAGTGGAGACCTCGAAAAATAACCACCTGGGGTTCTTTAACATGCAGTGACATCGCACAGCACAAGGGTTTCAACATTTCGCCTCCATCGATATGCAGCCTCCACGGCCGGGATTCCATCCCGTTACCCTTGGATCAGCAGCCGAGTACCATAGCCACTAGACCCACTGTGGCGGGGCACTATACAAAATAAGTATACAATTACTCTAGAGCCCTGCGACGGTGGTCTAGTGGCTACGGTGCTCGGCTGCTGATCCGAGGGTAACGGCATGGAATCCCGGCTGTGGCGGCTTCATTTCGACGCAGGCGAAATGTTGAGGCTCGTGTACTGTGCAATATAAGTGTACGTTAAAAAACCCCAGGTGGTCGAAGTTCCCGGATCCCTCTACTACGGCGTGTTTCATAATATCGTGGTTTTGGGACGTTAAACCCGAGAAATACATCAAATCATTCAATTACTGTAGAGAAGGCTTGTTACGACAAACAATCGTCATAACTGTGGCAAGCTGTATTTGTGTCCAACACTGTAGTAAAAGCAATGTTTGCAATTTCTTGATGTCATTAAAAAGTTCACTGATGTTGTTAACGATAAAGCAGTGCTATAGATATTCATGCTTCCGCATTATGTTCGAACTAAGGCGAAGAGGCACACGTGCCACCACGAGTATGACCGGAAAATGTAGCACTTACACCTGGCGATACCTGGCTGCATCTAGACCAAGAGCTGCTTAAAACAACAAGACTTATAGATGAACAAGGCAGTGATTGCCGTGAGCTTCATCAGCAGAGAATTTTCTTATTGTTCAGTTAATCAGCTTGCTAAAAATTGCTGCCTATTATGTTGCGTGTCACGTGTTTTCCTCAGGTGTGCTTAACCTACATGTGCTAAATCAGGAAATACATGCAATTACTGCCTGTAGTAGACACGTTGATGTTGTTGTTTGTTTTGTGGGGTTTAACGTCCCCAAACCAGCTCTGATTATGAGAGACGCCGTAGTGGAGGGCTCCAGAAATTTCGACCACCTGGCGATCTTTAACGTGCACTTACATCGCACAGCGCACGAGCCTCAACATTTCGCCTCCATCGAAATGCAGCCGCCGCAGCCAGGAGTCGATCCCGCGACCCTCGGATCAGCAGCCGAGAACTATAGCCACTAGACCACCATGGCGGGGCGTGTAGTAGACCCGTATAGAGCAAAGGGCGAAAGATATGTCCCTGTTTTATTAGGCCGTGCTAGCCCTCCCCCTCCTCCCTAAAACAACATTTAGGCACTGTGCAAGTTGCTAAAAAAGTATACAAGAGACATGCAACAACGCGAAAAAAGACACATCTGATAAGCTGATTTAGAAAGCCGTCGCTTAGGTAGTACTCAGCGATGAGCAAGAAGAGAGAAGTGAGGTGTAGAAGTCTGCCACTTTCCCGCTAACTTTGAGAACGTGTAAGCGCAGCAGAAGCAAAAGGTTAACGACGGCGTGCTCTAGGCGCTCGAGGAACAGGAATAAGTTGATGTATTGTCCTGAGGGAAGCGTTCATTACTGACAGAACGTTTGCCGACAGAGCTGCCGAAAAGTGAACCAACCAGTGAAAGCCAAAAGCTGACTTTGTTTTGCTAAGGACGTCATTCTCAGAGAGGCACGCTGGTTTTCTCAAAGTGATGACGTTGCTAAAAATACGATGCGACGAGGCAAGTGCGACAAAGACATCATTAGCAAATATTGGAAGATGATGGACGTGTCTGTTCCTACTATGGTTACTTATCACGGGTTTTGCTTTTGAAACGGTACTTTGCCCTTAACAAAGCTGAGTTGTGGGAGAGCACTGAATGGGACATAGGGCGAATGTAGGACTCTTGGTGGTCGATTATACTGTGATACGCTGAATAGAACCAACAAAAGCGAAAGGACGAACCATACAAGTACGACAAACGGCGACGTAAACGATGGTGACGCGAAGGTCCGTGAGCCACGTCTTAGAAAAAAAAAAGCGCCCTAAGTAGGAGGAGCACTGTAGACATTAGAGCGGTCCGTAAGAATCCCGCTATCATTCAGCACGATTATTGATTGTAAAAAAGTGGCGTCACAGTGCCCTGAAGACGAATGTTATCAACAAGATGGTATAGTTGTCACGGTATTGTACATTTTGTTACCTAAGCTCCGAAGTTAAAGCAAGTTGGTTTTATTTGAGCCGGTTGGCCTCATCCACTATAGAAATGCGGAATACTTGAAATTTAAGACATCATGCTTTTGTGAAACGTTTTATTTTGATACATAAGATGTCTCGCAGTCTCGGCGAGGCTGCAGGATTTTCTGTTAAAAATATTCAATCAGCCAAGAAATGTAAGCATGACAGGTTAGGAAGAAATCACAACGGGAAACGAAGTCGAGCTGGCTGTTTCTAGCAAGACAGGGGAGGGAGCACGGGTAGATGTAATTTATTGTACGGTGCTACACTGAGGGCAACGTGAGGTTCGATCGCAGTGCCACTCAGGCGTTTCTTTTGAGCGTGAGGTAAGAAAACGTGACCTAGCTTCCTACCTTCCACGAATACGCTTAAACGACGAGTGAGTGAGTGAGTGAGTGAGTGAGTGAGTGAGTGAGTGAGTGAGTGAGACCGAGCGAGCGAGTGAGTCATAACTTTATTACGTGAAAGGATACGGGTAGTGGGAGGTAGATTCCCACTTTAATAACTTTCGCTTCTCGACGGCATATGAAGTTCCCTTATCTGCACTAATAGCCACATGCAGCCATAAATCCCGCCCTGATGGCGAATACCTTGCCCATTTTCTGGCCCACTTTGCAGCGCTTAACGAAGTGTTCTTTGGGCGCTCTTTGCGAACACTTGAATCGATTGCTATGAAAAGAGAAAAACAAGGAGTTTCGAACTTTTGGCACCCAGCCTCAATCAGCTGATCTTCAGACTCATCCCTCTGGGGAATACCGATCCGTAGGCACTCGCAGCTAAGTTTGTAATCAAGTTGTCTCACTCACTTTGCTTCGCGTGACTCACTGCCATTGGGATGTTCGTGCTTAGCGTCAATTTGAAAGGTCTCTCTGCCGCAACAAGGACTGATATTGGGAAGAAGGGCGCTTACGAGGACGGTGAGCTGGAGTAGTGAAAAAAATATAAATACTTCCGTTCAATGCGAACAGATTTGGGTTCGAAGCGTTCAGACAGTTTAGGTCTCTTAGTTTGAACCTTGTTATATTTATTCTTTCGGCGTTACCTTACTGAAGCTCTTTTGTATATTGACGCATTCGGTCTACTCTGAACGTCCAATTTCCCGGTTACCTGCGTTAGTACTTGCGTCTAGGGTTAGATACTTAACTGAGTGGATACCTAACTGTAGTGGAAAAAAGCGCGAGTCACGCTTTTACATGGTGATTTCGTGCATATATCACTGCTAATTAAAATGCAAAAACAGGCTGTCAGCGCTTTCGACCTTTCCTAGAGCATGTGCAGCCGTGATCTAAAACGTGTTTCAGAACTTATCGGGCAAACCATAGTATTGTTTCAAGCGAGGTTGATCAAAAGCGAGATGGAAAATTCTAAGCTCAAAGTCACCAGGGCGTACCTGAATAATCGACTTGATTGATCTCGGGTGCACGTGGAGTCTTACGCTACATGTTGAGGCTAATTGCAATGAACTTCGCCTGTGGTAGGAGGACGACGGTACATAGGCTTGACGTGTTGTGTTCGGTGTGCGGGGCCGAAGTTTGAAGTGCGCGGGCTTGCCGTGATAATGATGATCGGTGTGCGGTGCCGACGAAGTGCGGCCGCGCACGTGGTTCGTGCGCGGCCGCACGAACCACGTGCCTGAGCCACGTGCCGTGCCTGAGCCACGTCTCAGCGCATGCTTTTGAGACTCGGGCCGTTACCTCGAGTCTCCTGGACGGCACGAGTATCACTGTAACGGCTGCTACTTGTCCATAAACTGTGAGTGGCGACATTTTGAGTGCCAGTGCGCTGGACCCACCTAGTCTTCGTTTGTGTAACGTTTGCATTTGTCCCATGTCCTGTGTCTGTCTCATAAACGTGTCCGTCTGTCCGTCAAGGTTCCTCCTTCGTGCGTCTGGCTGACCTGCGTCTGGCTGACCTGCGGGCTTGGGTGAATGAAAAACAGGATGAAATGAGCAAATTGCGAGAGGAAGAGCGGCAAAAGGAGCGTGTAAAGGCACTAGAGGCGCATGAGCGCGAGGTGATTCGTCTAGAGACGGAACGAGATTCCCTGGAAGCAGCCTTACAGCAGATAGAGTTAGCTGCGGAAGATGCCCCATCATGGTCAGGCAACTCTGGTGATACCGAGCACGCTGCAAACAATTCTCTAAGCACGTGTCTGATGGGTGCAGATACGGAATGGGTTGAAGACAGCACTAATGCGTACTTGAACGTTGTTATGTCTTCAGGACTTGGCGAGCCTCCTGCCAGGATCGGCTTTACCATCTTGCCGACAGCCAGACGTGCAGGACGAACCCATGGATACAGGGACGCTGTACACGATCGGCAAGGACATGGGGTTGACTGGACCGGAACTTAGAGAATGGGTTGAAGCGGAACGCGCGAGAGAAAGGGACCTCCGCGTGCAAGCTCGTGAAGAACAGCGCGAGAAGATGGAGCTAGAGGAGAAACGGTTGCAAGCTGAGGAGCGAGTTTTACAGTTGAAACTGAAATTGCAAGAGCAGGCAGCTCTTACGAACGCGGGAGTTAGCGAACGACCGTCGAGTTGCGACGCATCTGTACCAGCTGGAATAGATAGCTGTAGTCCGCACAAGTTATTGCCGCCTTTCAATGAAGCGCGAGATGACCTCGACGCCTATCTGCAACGTTTTGAGCGTGTCGCAGCGTCTCAAGAGTGGCCTTGGAACAAATGGGCCCTATCACTGAGCTTGTGCTTAACAGGAGAAGCCTTATCTGTAATCAGTCGGCTTGACGCTGTTTCCGCCGCAGACTATGATCAACTAAAAGCAACTTTGTTGCTACGATTCCGTTATACTGCGGAAGGATATCGCGAGAAATTCCGCAAGGCGAGACCAGAGGACAAGGAGACGGGCCTCCAGTATTCGTCTCGCATAGCAGGACATTTCGACCGATGGATGGAGCTTGCGAATGTCGAGAAGACATATGACGCCCTCCGTGACGTCATGATTTCCGAACAATTTATGAAAGGCTGCTCCCCATCATTACGAGTATTTTTGAAAGAAAGAAATTGTAAGAAGCTGAGCATGTTAGCACAGAACGCTGATTGTTTTTTAGAGGCTCAAGATCTATCCAATCTGGGCAACGATAAGATCAATAAGATCTACAAGGACAGTTCAGCTGACAGTAGTCGCAACACAGAGCCTGCAAAGCGACCAGATAAAAACAAGACCGTATGCTTCTTATGTAATAAGGCAGGACATCGGGCATCCGAGTGCTGGTCTCGGATGAGAAATTGCCGATCACCGACTGGTTGGTCCAGTGGTAGGATGTCTTCGGAGGAGGAAACAGGCAGGAATAAAAAGGGACAAGCGTCATGTTTGCTGTCAACTGCTGAGACTAGCGAGGCGGCTGGACCAGAGAAGGGATACGTCGTTCTCAGAGACGGAGAAAAAATCCCAATCGTTAATACCATGTCGACATGTATGCCGATCGCGTCTGAGATAGGAACCTTGCCAACAGCGAAAGGATTTCTCGAGGGCAAGCCTGTTACTGTTCTCCGGGATACAGGTTGCAATACTGTTATTGTAAGGGAGACACTTGTTCCGAAAGAAAACTTTACAGGAACAAAAAGTCCAGTACTTCTGTTGGACCAAAGTGTGCGTTATTTGCCGGAAGCAATCGTCTTCATAGACACACCGTTCTTTGCGGGCGTCGTGCGGGCTAAGTGCATGCGGAACCCCCTGTATGATGTGGTTCTGGGCAATATTGAAGGTGCGCTAACTGCAGACCAGGGAGTCTCACGCAAGCAGCAACAGCATGAAGCTGACCACGCAGATAAGAGAGTAAAAGGTGCAGACGGCACAGCTCCTGCGTCAAGACGCACTGTTGTTGAGGACGGGCAGCGCTCTCTTGAAAATGGTGCCAGGAATGTACAAGCGCCCAAAGAACCAAGTTTACCGCCTTCCCTAACAAAAGACCATGTGGAATTTCAGGGTGAACGCGCTGCAGTAGCCAAAGAAAGTCGGAGACGCTTCACCTCCAGCCTCCCAGTGCTACAAACCCCAGCCGGAGTTATAGGTCGAGCGACTCTCAAGAAACTCCAACGGAATGACACATCGTTACGGCGTTGTTATGACAGTGTGGGGAAGACAGTGAGGATAAGGAATCGTGAGACATGCTACTTCCTGTCTAACGGAATTTTATACAGAAGATACAGATTACTACCGGGAAAGGAACTAAAACAACTTGTTGTGCCTGTGCAGTTGAGAGAGACTGTGCTCAGGCTTGCACACGAGGGGATTCCCACACGTCATCAAGGGATCTCCCGAACAACGGAACGCATTCTGGCCGAATTCTACTGGCCTTGTGTGCAGTCTGAAACGAAGCGTTACGTGAAGTCCTGCCGTGTCTGCGATTTGAGAACTTCCGTGTAGAACATCCGCGGCTCGCATAAGGCTGGTACTGAATATCGTAGTCGATTATCTAATTGCAATGACTACATGGTTGTCCCTAATTTGATCACGTGCTGACTAATGGTGGCTACGTATACCGACTGTTCGACGTTTTTTAAGCAGCTATGTATAGTGGCGTTCAGTGTATCCGCCCCTGCCTCACCCGCCATACATTAACGGGACGAGTTATGTACCGCGATCAAACTGTAAATTACAAACATCCTGCCGTTATGAAAAAAAAAAGTCTAGCTACGTGTCCTCCACCTCCCTTCTCCCTTGCCCCCCAAAGAGATCGCGGCTTAGATGATGCTTTCGATGCAGGGCACAGCCTCACGGACAAACTCGAATACTGCCCATCGATATGTTCGAACGCTTACGCGGTCGCTCATACATAGGAAGGGGGGGGGGGGGCATTCAGAGAAGCTAGTCTTGTAACGATCCTCATTGCGGGAGGAAATCATCTGTGCTCATAATCGCGGACCTCTCATGTAAAGGCAAAGGCCCTTTCTGCCATCCAATTACATCCAACCTTGCATCATTCACGGTACAGCAGTGCGTCGGCTACAGGCGAAGCAGCCGTTTTCAGGTATATGTTGTAACACAGCCATCAAAATGCGTGGGTTCTGGGAGGTCTAGAGAGGAAAGTGAACCGGGATGAACGAAGGGACCGTAACGGGCGCTGCTACGCAAAGATGGCGGGAAGCAAACAGGATACGACGAACAGATCGAATCCGGGGCTGTGTGTGAGAGGGTAGCGATAACAGGTGCGCTGACGGGCAGAGGACGACGTAAAGGAAGGAAAAGGGAGCAGGGGGGGGGGGGGGCGAGAAGCTGCATGGAGAGTGGACGTGCAGTTACAAGAGACGAGCTGGAGAAGGAGCCCCCTTACCTTGCGGGCGCTCTACTGACAGCAGGGGATTCGGTGAGGTCGATACACGGATGCGAGTGATAGAATGTCCGGCAAGGACCAGCGTTACTGCCGGAATACTGTGAAAGGCGTCAGTGTGGATCGTTAGCTGAGGAAAGAACGTGTTTGTCAGTGGCTCTGGGCGTATGCGTCATCTTCCCTGCTGATTTCCGATTTTTGTTGCCTTTAAATGTTCTCGTTCTGTAGGCAGCGCTCTAGGTGTTGCCCACGCGTATCCTTTCAGAAAGAAAAAAGAACGAAATGTGTTTATGAGGAGCCATTTTATAGGGAGGAAAATTTAGCGCCTCTAGATTGCAACAAACAACGAAAACCAATTTTGTGCCTCTAACCAACCAATCAGTTTTGTGCAAGCAATTTGGCGCCTCTAACAGGCAACCAAAAATTTCTCTTTATATAAACTGCGCTCCCGCAACGTTACGACCGGTAATATGGGGGAAAATATAAAAAAGGTAAACTGGCCCAGGCAGCAGATACAAATGCAAATGGGAACTGTAGCGTGAATGCGTCGTGCAGTGCTTTGCCGAAACGATATATATCTATGCTCTGAACACCATTCGCAGCAATTCTTAGCTACTGATGATTCGGAAATAATCTGCATCACAAACAGCACCCGCTGCCGCATATTCAGTAGGAAGAAAGCGAAGGCTTCGCTGCGTTGTGAAAGGCGTGACTGATGACTGCCACATTTATTACTCTAAATTCTCCGCGGTCAAAATGAGATTCTTTCCCAGCGGCTACTCTTCTTGCAGGAAAAAAAAAACTGCTTCTTTGCTTCATATTCTCACACGCATTTTCTGTCACGCAATTTTTCGAACGTCTACTTCTCTCGCATCTGTTGCCTATACTCCCGCTGTGCTACTGTGAGTGTGAGGCTATATTTTGTCGTAATTTTCATTCGAGTTAAAACAAAGGTGCGCGAGAAGGCTAATAACGTCCTCTCAAAGTGGGCTAAGCCGTAACCGCATTGCGCACGCTAATTTTCATTTCCAATGCGGTGATCTTTCCTTACTGCACTGCCGCTTTCTTTTCTTTTTACTTATTTCATTGCTCAATTATGTCTAATACTCTTATCCTGATTCATTATGCTCACTGAATGAGGTTTTACTTTTCATCGTACCCACAATCCTTGTATTGCCTTCCTTGCTCAATGCCTCATCTGAGGCCAGAGAGATATTTAAAATTAACAAATAAATTAACTGCTACATGAATGGGAATACTACTGGCTATGGTACACAGCTGCTGATGCAAGCGCCGCGGGATCGAATGCCGGCCGTGGCGGCTGCAGTTAGATGGAGGAGAAATGTTGAGGGCCGTGTACTGTGCGATGTCAAGTGCACGGTAAAGAACCCCAGGTGGTCGAAATTTCCGGAGCCCTCCAGTACGACGTCTCTCATAATCGTAGCCGGTTTTGGGACGTTAAACCCCAAAAATCAATTGGAGTATGAGAGCACTCACGTGCCATTCAAAGGTATTGGCTCTGAAGCTCCGGGCTTGTACTCAAAAAAAAAAAAAAGAAATGTCTCACGCTAAATATGTTCATCATACAATATTTCGCCCTACTTTTGTACTGGACGTGTTATTGAAACCTGCTGACCAATGCAAAAAATCCTTTACGAAGGAGACGCTTTGTGAAATCTGCCCCTTATGTTTGACCAAGTGCGAGCTACTTTGAAACTGTAAGCAAGTCCATCACCACTCGTGACGACTAGCGCAGAAATGTGTATGTCACCGGGGCCTTATGTAGTCGTCGTGCTCTGGAAGCAAGCCAGCATTAGTAGGCCTAAAAATATGTGACCGATTTCATTGACGAGGTCAGGCTGTTAGTGAGCTCCGTTACGACTGCGTTTTTTTTTTGTACAAGTGGGACATGGTCATTTAGATCAAAGACACCGGCAAAGCCTCGACGCCCTCTACTTCATTTACTGTGGAATTCCGAGGACGCTGACGTTAATAACCAGGAAACGCCCATTTGCATCGAACTGTAGGGGCGAGAGTTAAAGGGAAAATAAAAGAAGGGATGTCAATGAGAGGGCGTCTTCTGTCAACTACAATGTATACGGAATGGTGTCTTTTCTACAGTCGAGTTCAGATGTAGCGCTCATGGCTGTGGATGCATAGGGCTCGTGACTCTGGAGTTTGTTTTCGCAATAAGCTTCTCTGGCGAAACACCTTCCTTTAATGATCCCTTTTATCGCTCTTTTTTTTTTTGGCGCAGTCGGCTTTTCAATAGAACTTCGTGGAAAGCAGAGAAAGAGAAAGACATGTTCTCACTCGGGTACCGAAAAGGTTTGCTTTTGTCACTCATAACAAAGAAAAGTTCGGAAGATCTCATCTGCCTCTTGAAGCTTCCTTGCCTCTACATACAAACAGCCGCGGTGGTGTAAAAGCTGTGGCACCCTGCTGCTGACCCAAAGGCTGCCCTATTTAGCCTTATTTAGAGCAGTCTGTCGTATTGAGGCCCGTGACCTAAAGAAGCACATTTCTTCAATTGGCTACGTCCCGAACTTTACCTACTTTAGAAATTGACGTATCACTGTAAGTTAAGTGCAGCAGAAGCAGCAAAAGTTTAGTCAAGTCCCTGGCATCCTCTCTTCAGTGTTCTATAGCATCTTTACGTCGGTGCTTCACAGGCTAAGAGGGTCCCCTGGCCCCTTGCCGATAATATACGCCCTCACCTGCCCCATACATTAACCACAGCACAGAAGCTGTACTCAGCATAGCGACGCAAGCCTCCCGAGTCGCAAGAGTTACTGGGCACGGATTAGGGTATGGATGTTGGTTCCAATACCTGTCCTCTGACATCCCGCCCGAGTCCGAGGCGGCAGCGGCGAAGCCTGACAGATGGCACTGCAGCCTATCTTCGCTTCTTCTGCATTTCCGCAAGAGCGGGGCGTCCTAATTCGCCTTTGTCTTAGTCACGTGTGACAAAAGCAAAGAATCGGGAAGAGGGAAGGAACTACACGAGGATAGAAGAGGCCGCGCGACGCTGAGGGGCAGATGGGATTTGGCGCCAGTCGACTCGTCGTCGTAATGGCTGGATGGTGCGTGCAGGAGCGATCCTGACTTAGCTTGCATTAAATCCAGGCGCTACCGCACGTATTCGCCCAGTGTCCCTAGCAGGCAATGAGAATAGCAGCTTATCGCAGCCTTTCCCGTTTCATTTCTTGTGTTCGGCAGAGTTCCTCTTCTCCCTGTTTCCAAAGACCGTATTCGGGACTGTAGCTGCCACTACGATCATTTGTGACGGGAACGAAATCCGGTTTGCTGACAGCCGATTGCTTTCTGTTCCTTTTTTGGCGTCCTCTTTTTCTTTTTTTTTTGTTATCCCTTCATTGCAGGTGCGCGTGTCGCGTTCGTTCTATGACGCTGTAACGTAACTTATTGTCCCCTTAACATGTAAATTGTTTCGAAACACACGGTTTTGTTTACAAGCCCCATTTCCGTACATTTTTTTCGGTGTTTTTTCGAGAAGCCCCGGAAGTTTCACCGTAGAAAAGCTAGATATGTAGCGTGACTTCACCTAATTTCTAATTAGCCCTGTTTTCCATGAGCTTAGCGTACCTAGTGCCCCAAATTTTCGAATTTTGTTGTACAGTCTAGTTATCTCAAGTGCTCGACTCCGCTGTGTTGTTCTTATGTGGAATACTTCCTGTAGATTTAACGTCAAAATGGTAATCTGCCACACCCATTATATGACCTGCAAAAGGTCGTTTTGTTTCTCTTTATACCAACTAGAAAGTCGACAATCCCAGCTTCTTCCCTACTTAACGTCTCTTCGTCTCTGTTTGTGTCCTTTTATTTTTCCGCGTCGGTGCCCATTCTTCAACCTTATCCCAAGCGTATTTGCTAACAGTAAGCATTGTTATGACTTAGCACGCTGCCTGCATTCCCTGCGTTGCCGAGGAGACACATTAGTGTGTGTTTTTCTTTCGTTTGATTTTATTGCAGCTTACTGACTGCCGCCTTTCCTCGCACTCTCCTGTTAGCCTCGCTGATGATGCTGTTTTTCTCTGTGTCTTACTTTATTGCACTTTATTGACTATTTTCTTTCCTCACTCTTTCCTCATCATCACTTCCTTTATTTATTCGCTCTTCCTGAAACAGTAGGCTAGCGTTATGTCCCACTCGGGATATTTTTCAGCTTCCTCCTACTTTCTTTTCTTTTATTCCTATAGCAGATTTGGCATGAGCAAAATAGTGTTTTCAGTACGTAAGCCCACCAAAGCATGCAAAACTTCAAGTCTGTTGTTTTTATAACTCCTTTGTTTGGCATGCGAACTTCCTAATCATAATCATCTTAAACGAGGAATTATGGTAGAGTCTGTGGATTGGATTTGTGAACCTATTGTTGACATGAGCTGTTTGCGACATGAACTGTTTGCGAAACTGCAAAGGCGTTTCGAAGAAGGTCTGTGAGTTAAAGACAATTTATAGAAGCTGTTTGGCACTTCGTCCGGCGAGAAAATTTATTTCTCATTCGTCTCTGGCAACCATGAAACTGAATAGACATGATGATGTGATCTGACGATGACAAAAGCCTCAGATGCATGCCGTCTTTGACGGCAGAGGTCATTGTCAAACTGGCAGCACGGATGGACGAGATAGGACGGTCGAAAGGCAAGCACATATTCAACCACGTATCTAAAGCCGCAGTAAAATGTACTAATAGCTGCTTCACAGGTTTTGAGAAAGCAAAGACCAAAAGCAATAATATATTACATACATATGTGTACACATAAAGGTACTATGAGCATGTGATAGCGTACGCATGTAGGCATTGTTAATTAGACCGGAAAATGTGCTGTAGAAAGTTGGTCACTCGTCGCCGTCACGAAATCAGAAAAATACGTATTATTTGTAACTGCAGTTGCTGGCATATTGTCCATGTCATCGCTACCTCTACTCATAAAATTGTACATTTCGACATTTGCGCGGACAATAAACGCTACAAGCCACCCTTGTTTCTTAAATTGAAATACGAATTTTCTCATGTTGTTCGGCGTAGGAACCGGGACCAACAAAAACATATGCGGCATACCTGAATAAGACCCAATGAGCGCGTATGATTAATGTTGCTATTTGTCCGGCAGTATGGCGATACATTTACTCGCCTCAATACAACTGTTCAATATTTTATGCCATCTGTCTTGTCATCCTACTGTACAAGTCGCCAAAGCGTACACAGTATAGCGTCGCAAGAAGGACTACTCCACCTACTATAACATGTTCGTCCATGTGGTCACGTTTTTATAGCCTCGACCATCTCTATACCTTAACTGCAAGCACTAAGAGAGGCAAAAAAAAATGTCAAGAAAGAAAAACAGCAGGTCAGTTTATCCGAAACATGCTACGTGAAGCCTACGGTACATCGATTCGCTTGACACCAGCACTGGATAGCATAGCTCTTAACTTTTGCACAATGCTCTTTAGTGCTGATTATAATCATAATTTAACAGAATGCTGAAGCTTTACACTTATATTTACCGCTTGAATGCAACTGATGTGTTCTGTTCTTTTTCAGTCTCTGTCATACAAAGAAGGAAGACGGACATTGTTTACAATCTCCTACTCTTCCAAAAGCGAGTCCACACAGTACATAATAGCCAATACAAAACAGATAAAAGAATACTCACATAGATTTCACCCGACGCGCGGCCGCATATCGATCGGATAGACCTGGAAAGCGCAGAGCATGGACGTCTCTGTGTTACGTCATTTTGGTAGAACCAGACACAAAGGCACATAACGAACAACAGTGAGGACATTGGATGAATACATAAGAGATGCACCAAATTTTTTTCAGTCGTACTTCTAGAACCGCATGGAATGGCGCTTTGTCTGTGGGTGACTTAGGGATGTTCTATATAAGCGGCGAGAATAAATTTAGGTTTTCTGTTGCCGGTGTTTCAATTTCAGGCGCGCTAGCGTTGAAGTATGCAAACTATGCATTTTGCATCATCTTGGATTGAACGTAGTGGAACAACGCCTGAAGAAGAAAGCGAAATCGCGGTCACGTAAGACGTGCAGCCACGTTTGGTGCGTGGTACAACTGCCTTTAAAGAAAAAAAAAGTACAGTCAAAGACAAGTCCTAGCGTATACAAGATTGATACGAGAGTAAAGTCTACACCAAGTACACAAAAAAGCATTCTTCTTGAGATAACTTTGTTGTACAAAGCAGAACAATTGATAAAGTAAACCAGCAAACAAATTTTGGAAGGTTCCTGAGTGTTTTCGCGCGCTGCTTGTGAGAACAACATCTCGCGTTTTGTTATTTCTCATGCTGTGTGGTAAGCATTGCATAGAAGAATGCCCGATGGAAACATTACAGCAAAGCCTTGATAGTGCGCCTTTCCTTTGTACGTTCTTATGCCTTCCAAGGCGCTTCTGCTTTCGCTGGTATTTCGCTGCTGCAATGGTACAAGGCTGAGCGGCATATTTTATCAGCTATAGCGCTGTAAGAGTAATTGGTTTAAAATTCATGATGCTGTGAAGCCGTGAAAGTAGGAAATATGCGACCACTGCTGCACTGAAGCTGCGCGCCGTGATGGGTTCAGTATCAAATGACAGTCAAAGAATGAAGAACAACGCAACCTGCACATCAGATTACAAAAAAATTGTTTGAAATTTTGTGTGCAGCATTGTCGCTACTTGCTACGTAACTAGATGGCATCATGGTGCTCAGAAAGGTCCTCCCTGCTTAAGTAGTTGGTAACTTCAATCTGGAGAATCACGCTGACGTAACAAACTCAAGGTTACTTCTGTGTAAGATATTGCGGAGCTCTTATATACCGAATGCTGATTGTCGTAACAACCTTTCTCCAGTTGTCGTCGTGCGGCGTAGTTAATTACCAAGGTGTAATTATGGCTCCTGAGTTGCCACGGTTCACGTTTACGGCTGAACAGTGAGTTGATGCCACTCGTTAATGCCTGATCTCACTGCTGCGGCAGTGCCGTGCAGAACGGGTGAGATAAAATAGAAGCAGCAATAGTTATTGCATCCATATGAACACCTCGAACTGGCGTAGTTAATGTTGGGGTAATTAATGCATTTCTGGCTACATATTTAGAAGCACGGTAAAACAGACCGTAAACAACTAGGAACAAGACAGAACTCTCTCCTGGATCAAATCGCGAAAAAAAGAAGCTATAGTGCACTTGTCACGCCTGAAACGATTGGAGTGGGAAGAGCGATACCAAGCGGTCTTTGATGAATCTTTGTGTCATGTCTGTACGTACTGTAGGCGTGTATAGCGCTAGAGACGCGCCGCATGCAACGACGTACATTCATGCTATTTGCATCATGTTCACTAATTTATCGTTCCATGGTCTAGCTCGCTCGCTCGTGCGTACACAGCTTATTTTGCTCACACTGATTCAATTGTTCCTCCATTGCGATTCATCATTCCCTCGACGTGCGCCACTTTTCCAGAATTCTGACTTGTTTGCGAAGTCACAAGAGCAGCGAAAGCTCCCGTCCTTCAGCGTTTTTCTTCTAACACAGATGTCAAATACCAAGCTTTCTTGGCGTTTCGGAAGCTCAAACGGCCGGAAAAAATGAAAGAGTGTCATCTCGTTGGAATTGCGGGCATGATTAGAATATTTCGTTTCGTTGAAACCGTCTCGGAAAGAACAGAAGAAGAAAAAAAAAGGGCCACGTCTCCAAACTGGGAAGATCTCATGAATCTTCAGGAGTTTGCTCTCATTTCCAGAGTTTCGTTTTTTTGTTTTAATATTTTTTTTTTTTTGCTATTGTGCCTCATGCATTAATCGCGGGAAATGAAGTCAGAGGTAGAAACACAAACCGAGGAATTGACACAAGGACCGCTCCGTTTTTCAGCCAGGTTTTGAGTCTATTTCAGTTCACAGCTCAACGAAAATGGTTTGATGCTTGAATCACAGATCTACATGTATGCATCAAATATTGATGCGTTAACTTTACACGTCATCAAGTGCCGATAAAGGAAGTTATGCAGATCTTGGGTTGTGCTGTTTTTCGCACATTGGATTTTATTATGTGCTGTGTAAGCTTGATTAAAAGTGCTCGCATGGCATCGTGGGCACTGATAGTGGTAGAAAAGGCTTACAATAGCCTTTATGACCTCTTGCAATGAACGAAATTTATGGCCGCTTGTAATGAACGGAAAATTTGACCACGTAGGTTTCCTTAACATGCAACTATCCGTAAGTATACGGGTCGCATTACACCTCCAACGAAACGCAACTGGCGCAGCCGAGATCGAACCGGGGTCTTTCGAGCCAGCAGCAGAGTGCCATAACCATAATACCACCGTGATGGTGCATGTATTACTTGCTTGAATTTTTCTCCTCTGTAATAGCCATTATCCTGCTCATTAAAGGCATTTTAAAATAGTCCATTTTGAATCAGCAAATTACTACTGCTCCAGAAATATTCCATTTCGAACACAAGAGAGCGGTTGTCGAAAGGCGACGGTGTCACCACTTTCTGATAGTTAATAGACCAGCTCGCGCTGAACATCTGCAAGCTGGCAACCTGCATCGCTTCTCTTAGTTACGTCGGCTTCTTACGCTGTCGACGTGGACAAATCGGTTATTGATCGGAGGGCCAGTTCCATGAGAACAAAGAACTGTTTGGCCACTGCACCCTGTGAAGGTGGATCACTGTCAGGACCCGATGCAGACGTGACACATAAATGCTGCTGGCATCTACGAAAACATCTAGTGCCATCTCGGTGAGCCTGAGGAAGCTAACCGTGTTGACATGGCTAGGCTATAACTGAAAGTTAATTTCGAAAAGCAACAAAACACGATATCCCACCACTTAGAACCAGCCGCCTCTGCGAGTTCGTACTAACAAGAGTACAAATGTGAAGCTTCACAACAATTCCTGCGCTCCACAACATGTACTCGACAATATATCCTCACCCCAACTGTGATTACTGCCTAGCCCTAGCAACAACGGAGCCTCTGGTTATGCCCAATTCATGAATCAAGCCAAGCCCTTTTTACAAAGAGAGCCAGAAATACGCCCTTTCCTAAAGCGATCCACAATGATCTCGTTATACACGAGGTTGTGGTGGATGGAGAAATTCAGCAATGTGCAGTTGCGGAGGGTTGATTATGTCGGGTTGTTCTTCGAAAGCTGCCATCAAATGCCCACACGCTGATGTGAATATTTCGCTGAAGAACGGCTCTACACCGAAAGAATAGGACATGGTCTGCAGCTGCATGCAACCGTGCTTTCGGGAAAAATCTTCATTAATCTGCCCCAAGACAGCGAATGGAGTGCCTTGGTTGAAGCTGGCTCTTGCAACATGCAACAGCGGGAAGCATGACTAGGAGAAATTAAGAAAAATAGTTGCGAGCGTTGGTTTACGGGCGGAGCAGCTTGCGAGCCCTGCGCTGTCGGCGCCTAAAGTCGTTGTTGCCACGCTCGCAAACAAATGCTCAAAACAGGGCAAAATACAAGTGCATAATTAATGAACACCGGTTCATATCAAACTAATATGACTCACAATAATTTTGGAGACAGGAATAATCATGATCTATTCGCATCAAGTAGCAATAATTCATCAAAACGTGTTTTGCCCTGTCGACGCAATGTGTGGGCTGATCATGGAGGCAGTACAGTCATACGGTGCATGTCTAGGACTGTCGTGTGAGAAGCGATTTCAAGAAATTTCTGTTATTGAGCCCTTGTGAGGCCGTGCTTTCGGCGTCTAACGTCGTCGTCCTCGTGGCCAGGGTAAAGTCCTTAGGTCTTTTTTCCGCAAGAAATATCTAGGGACTTTAGGTAAAGTAAGCCCATTAGGAGCGATTGAGGTGTTGCTGTGGGAAACAATCGCGCATCACCGCATGCTTCGGACCTCTTCATGTCTCACGTTAGTGGAAATTGCATGATACTTTTTTTCTCCTCTCGTTCTGATACATTACAAAGTTTCAGGTAAAAGGCCCGAGCGCTAGGCAAAGCCCCCACGAAAAACCTTAATTAATATCAAGTAGTACAATGAAGGCGCACAAAACTTCAGAAAAGTCAGCAAGTATGCCTACAGCAATTTTGATGGGTGTTTAGAGTGATTTAAAAGAGGCCATACATTGATTATGGTGTGGTTTTAAAATAAAACACAATGTGCTTACGTGGGTTTAGTAGTGTACAATTACCGGTGATAAGTAAGGAGAGAAAACGTGGCCAAATCTGGCCTGCGGATTGCGTCATGGTCACCTGAAACCTCGTCTTTCACTGATCAGCTATAGCTGGAGTGCGAGTGATAAAAGAAGCTGTTTGAAGTTGGTTTATGCCCAATGTTATGCATTTTAATATTTGTACCCCATCAGGCACAATTTCACGTATGTATTAAGTTGAATGGTTGCGACTGTACGTTTTTCTTGGTTTTTAATCCGTCACATGAAGCGGAGCCAACGAGTCAAGACTTGCCCAGGCGAGAGCCATTACTGCTCATAGAAGCGACAGACGCGTTTTCAACTAGCTCATGTAATGTCGAAACAGCCACGTAAGCAGCAACGTCCCAACTGCTCTCAAGATTTCGCATTAGGCGGCATCGTAATCGTCCGATATTTTTAGCTTGTACTTCAAAGCTCTGCTGTGCGGTAACTTTCTTATATTTGCATGTTTTTTTTATTCCAAAGCAGCGTCAGTCGCTGGCTTGGCTCTTTCACAGAGGCCAGGGTTCGATTCTCGCTCGAATCCAGCTAGCGTTCTTGCGATGTTAGCATAAAGTACTAGAAGGAATTGTAAAGCATGTTGCAGCTAAAGCGTTCTGATATTGTTGTGCCAGATGTTAACTTGGTGGAAGAAGACTTTTAGGGGCGAAGCTCCTTAAAGCGGCACCCGTTCGTCCCTCGTAGTCGTAGTCGTAGTCGTAGTGCGTAACCAGTCTTACGCTTTGACCTCCAAGGTGGTGCCGGTGGGAGATTTCTCCTGTGCATTGTTGAACAATAAAAAAAATTCGCAGCGTGCGCGTTAACTAAAAGCGGAATTCTTCTGTCTCTCATTCCCCATTAGCAGCCATTGGCATGTTCCAGTAGGAAACGTTAGTAGAAGTAGAAGTGTTAAAAGCCGACTTCTGCTGTCTCTCATTCCCAGTAGCAGCCATTGTTTACCTCCAAGGTAGTGCCTGGTGAGATTTCTCCTGTGCGTGATTAAACAATAAAAATTTTGTTCAAAACGCCGTTGATTGATGAAATAAACTAACGAAAGACGCCAGATGTTTTCTAAAAGCAAAACGAAAAGACGCCAGATGTTTCTAAAGCAAAACGAAAAGACGCCAGCTGCTTAACGAAAGACGCCAGATGTTTCTAAAGCAAAACGAAAAGACGCCAGCTGCTTAACGAAAGACGCCATTTAATCAATCGTTTCACGTCATTTTTATCAGGCGAATTAACGGAAGAAATTTCACGGTTTAACCGATGATTACTTCCAGGAGCTTCGCCCAATCTCATCATCATTCACCTCGTGGATCTGCCGTCAATTTTTTTTTGTTAGCTTAACCAGACAGGGCGCTGAGGCTTTGTTTTAGAACCCGTGCGGTGTATAGACGATATGCTAAGGCTTTAGATCACGAAAAACGTTTTACTTCGTGCTTCGTTACTGAAAAGGTAGAGTGTCGCAATGACGACAGCTATGTTGTGATTTACGGTTGACAGCCATGGACAAACCCTTGCTACCTTTGTGTGACAGAGTGTTGTTTCACATCTCAATCTCGTAAAAATGCCAAGAAATGATTACAGGTGTTACTGAAGCTACGCGTCAATGTAACCGAATAGGCGGACGCTTCCGAGGTTTTTCGTTTACTAAGACAAGGATGCTTAAGAAAGACATAGTATTAGGGGCGCAAGGATTGCAGGTGTTACTAAAGCTACGCGTCAATGTAACCGAATAGGTGGACGCTTTCGAGGTTTTTCGTTTACTAAGACAAGGATGCTTAAGAAAGACATAGTATTAGGGGCGAAGCTCCTTATGGCATCACCTGGGCGGTTCTCGGTTGTCGATGCATCCTGCGTAGCAAGTAGCGTCTCCCTTAGCATACAATAGATGGCGCTGTCCCATAGAGATGCATGCAAACTGCAGTTGGGTGACGATACACTAGATGGCGCTGTACGCATTCTGTGTCGTCATCTCCATTTGTCGTCTCTATTCCGAGAGGGCGCTGTCCCATAGACATACGTACAATATGGTGGTTGGGTGAAGGTACGCTAGATGGCGTTGGCGGTGCAGGAAAAAAAAGTTCTTAAATCTTCTTACGAGCCTGGTGGCGCACATGTCACCGCCCCGTTACAAAGGGGAAGCTCATAGCATCCATCCATCCTCTCCGATTGGCTGCTGCGCTCCTCTCATTCTCTTGGATCGTCGCCGTACGTGTCGGATCGCGCTTGGTGGACCATGGACGATGAGAAAAAAATTCTGAACGTTGTGTCCGAAGCGCGGAATCGAACCAGGGACCCCTCGCTTCCGAACGCGCGGCGCTAGCCACTACGCCACGAAGCGGTTTTTTTTTTTTAACAAGACTAAACTCTTTATTGTTCAGTTCAACAGTGTGCTCGGTTACTGTTCTTGCAGATTTTGATAAGCTTCCTTAGGCACTAAGTAACCTGTGTTTCAAGAGCACATCACCATTTTCTTTGCAGCCAGGAATCGAGGAAAGGGCTTCGGATTCCATATGACAGAGATTTAAACAGCTTATTACTACGCCATGAAGCGCACATGGACACATGCACCACGATGACAGTAAATACCCAACATTAACGAAATACTGCTCGTTTCTAATGCGTTTGTGCTAGCGCGTTACGGCCCGTGTAAGAAGCTAGTGTAAGACGCTGTGGCCTCTCCGCCTTATACTCTCTCAGCAGTCATGTGATGGCGTCGGCAAACGCGGTGCGCGTTCCGGCGTGTGTAAGGGGCTGCGTAAGACGTCTTTACATGATGATCGACTGGGCGAATTACACGGAAGGTTCACGGTTTACTTCGCCCACTCATCATCATTCACCCCGTGGATATGGTGTGATTTTTTTTTTTGCTGCAGCCAGGACTTTATGTAGAGGTTGTTGTTTTATAGGGTAGCTTAAGGAGGCTTCACTTGGAAGGCCTGCTTAATCGCATCACCTACTGAGTGCCGGCCATTCGCACTTGCAAGCACGTCAGACCGCGTTTACGGCATAGTTCTTACGTCTAATGATGGAGCCATGCGTTACGTCCCCAATGTCGTCAGTATCCTATAGTCCTGTCGTCTCATTTTCAGAAAATCCTTGGATGCTTGCTGAAACATTGTGTAATACTTATTGTCGTGAGCGGCCGATTCGCTAAGTCATATCTTAGTGAAAACTTCAAGTGCTTTTTGTTCTGACACATTTAATGTGGGCATCCTGTGGCGAACATAACAGAACGACTGGTTGCCAAGGAAAATACGTCATTTGCGTCATCTTCTCATAATCAGAGCCAGATATTTAAGTATCATTCACTGAACACGAATAAACAAAACCAGTGGTACAACCACCAAAGGAAGCCTATTTTCTCTCCAACCTATCTTCCTGTGGGTAATCTATCGACGCTTCCTCTAAAAAGTCATCTGAGATGGCGGCGATATTTAATCCTGGTGATATTCTTTGCACGAGCACCGAGTGCACACTTCCACACACACACACATAAAAAAAGACAGATGAAGAGTGAGCTCCTTAATCTCAAAAAACATCGACCGCAAGCAAAGGGCACCTGCCTCCTAAACGACGTTACGGGCGTAAATAAGAAGGATGGCTCGAAATAGTCGAGCGGGCGTCCTAATGGACCCGGGTGACAGGACAAACAATGCGCTCAGGCATCTTGTTGTGTTCCATCGGTTTCTAACTGGAGGTCAAGCCCATTCTCCTTTCCGGTACACAGCGGCCGTGTGTGTATAGGAGACCACGCCGTATAGTGCGCTCTATATATAAGCACACAGATGTTCGACGAGCCGGAACACGCACACGTATACCACACACACATATGCGCAATATAGCCGGCATACACATCAGTGTAAAGGAAACCCCACAGGGAAGGGAAGGCAAACAAGCAAGCCCGCTAGAAGCGCGCCATAACGACGTTCATGCCGTTGCATCTGAAGTACGTATGTAGAAAGCTGGCAGGTGATACTACACATTGCGTAACTTGGTGGAGGTGGAAGACGTAACATTTGCCTTCTATCGTGGCTTTAGCACAGGTACAAGCATGTGGGAAAGAGACGTAGGGAAGGTGGGGAAGTGTTCGAGAGGCCGATACGCCAACCATTGCCCCGAGGCGATCACGGGTCGTTTGTATTGGCCATCGATTGGAAATAGTGTCAGCGACAACATGAAAAGAAAATAGGGAAATGAAAGACAAATGATACGTTAACTTGGCGCGCACGTCCCTGTGAGGAGTAGAATTTTTAGAAGATCCACTGGGGATCCATGAGCTCGGCTGCTGTGAAGGCCAGTCCTGTGTATACTTTCTAGAAGCGTCATGTGGCGAGCCGTTGATTGAAGTTGTCGCGCAGTACCCTCTCCAGATATTGAGAGTGGTATGGACATAATAACTAAAGCTTCCTAGTGAAAGCTTCAGTGATGCTATGTGTGCTTCGATTGCGTAACACCCTGACCAGCCAGGTAACTAACTAACTAACTAACTAACTAACTAACTATGTTGTTGTTGTTGTTTTGTGGGGTTTTACGTCCCAAAACCAGTTCTGATTATGAGAGACGCCGTAGTGGAGCTCGGAAATTCGACCACCTGGGGTCTTTACGTGCACTGACATCGCACAGCACACGGGCCTCAACATTCGCCTCCATCGAAATGCAGCCGCCGCGGCCGGGATTCGATCCCCGACCCTCGGATCAGCAGCTAACTAGCCCTAGACCACCGTGGCGGGGCTAACTAACTAACTAACTAACTAAGTAAGTAACTGACTGACTGACTAACTGACTGACTGACTGAACAACAAAACAACTAACTAAATAAATAAATAATAAATAATGAACAAAGAAAGAGCAAAATGGACATGCAAACATATATTGAATTTGACACTGTGGTTACGTAACAATGCTGAAATAGGGGACAGAGTCGATGCCTTTGATACAAGCGCTCACACGAGTAGTTTTTTTCCTTTCACAGCAGATCTCCAGCAGGATAGTTTAACTGCATTGATGCATACGATTTGGCATTCCTCCTGCAGTTGATTGTCTAAAACATGAACACAATCCGCCCGCTCTGAAATTGTCTAGATGGGCGGCGAAAGCACGCAACGATTCAAGAGAAGAAGAGAAGGTATGATAGAAATCGCAATTCTCTTTCGAATCACTACACTTTGCACACGTGTACGCGCTTGGGATTACAGCAGATGCCTTGCATAAGTAAGCAGCATTTGTGCACTCGCTTATGCGTCTCGCATAGGCTACAACTTTGGATTTACATTGCTTATGAATGCACTCGTGGATTTTTGCCGTAATCCTTATTTTGCGAATGAATGCGAACGGTGACAAACTCCCGCCGTTGTCTTCAAAAACCGGGAACTGACGCGTCTGGCATGTGCAGTGCCATGAGGTTGCTTAAAGTTACTTTCGTAGACTCGTTCGTGATTGTGAAATGCGTGCTATTCCATACGTTTGTGCGGCCTCCGGAGTGCTTCTTTGGCATGATAAAACAAGGCAAAAACTATATGTATTACTCAAGTGCCCAGAATCACGTACGCGGTGATTAATTTAGTGCTCGGCTGCCACCCCCCCCCCCCCCCCCTAAAAAAAAGGCAGGTTCGATCACGGTTGCTGCGGTCGCATTTTCGATGGAGGCGAAAATCACAGAGGTCCGTGTGCTGTGCGTGGTCAGTGCGCGTTAAAGAGCCCCGGGTGATCTAAATTTCCGTAGCCCTCCACTAACTACGGTTTTCCCTCCATCCTGTCTCTCACTCCGTTCTCCCTACCCCTACGGATGCTTAGTTGCGCTCACTGTATGGGCTGCAGAAATTAGCCTCCTTTCCTTTCGTTAACCGAGCCACAATCATCATCACCAGAATGTTTAAGTGGTGGCCGTTGAGCGATATATATATATATATATATATATATATATATATATATATATATATATATATATATATATATATATATATATATATATATATATATATATATATATACATATGCGGGGAAGAAGTTCCGTGGGTCCGGTTCAAAAGTAGATTAGAAACGAATTGTACACCTGCGAAAATAGCACGTTTATTATTGTTCAACGTTTCGGCCGTGGCACGGCCTTCGTCAGAATATATATATATATATATATATATATATATATATATATATATATATATATATATATATACGCATACATACATACACACATACATACATACATACATATATGGTCTCACATGAGCGAAGGCTACGAGAAATTGACACCCTTTTAAGATGATTTTTGAGTGGCGCGAAACTACTGGACACAACAAGCAGGACAAAGGATTCGTCGTCGATACCACCCATGCCCTATATTGCTGCAATGAGAACAAGCGGCGCTTGGCGTATGCGTGCCTTTTTCTTTCTTCCAATCATTTAGTTCCGTTTCGCTCTCTTCCTTTCCCTCTTTCTTTCTATTTTATTCCTTGTGTTGGTTCCTTTCTGCTGCCTTCATTCTCTCTGTTGTCATCTTCTTTCTTGCTTTCCACGTTCGTTTCTTTTCTTCTTCCTTCCTTCGGTAGAAAGTCCAACGGATTCACATGGCTCAGATATGTTCACATCTTTGTTTGTCGAGCGTCTACAGAAGAGCGTGGACGTGTTATGGGCGGGCGCCTTGTACTTCTTCCTGCATGCAAAACCACACTTTAACTTGCGCGTAGTGGCTGACAGCGGCCGAATCGTTTAGGGAACTGGTTTAGGGAACTGGAACCGGGACGGTTGGTGGTTCGAATCCCCAGCAGGAGGCGGTGTTTTTATATTAGCGCTGCAGGAGATTTTCGCACGCTGCAGAACATATTGCAGAGCTAAAAGACACACACACACACACACACACACACACACACACACACACACACACACACACACACACACACACACACACACACACACACACACACACACACACACACACACACACACACTCTCTCTCTCTCTCTCTAGAAGAACACATAAAAATGACAGGCGATGTACTGACCCGCTTATTCATAGAATAAGAAGGCGCGCATATATATGCACATTAATATGCGCAAGCGCGTAAAAAAGATCAACGCAGAGGCCGCCAAGGAAGACCAATCAAATTATATATTTCAAAAGTTTGCGTTCAGTATTATACAGGTAAACGAAAGTTTGGCTTGCGCTTTGCGCAGGGTCCTCCGACAGGAGGTCTTGGGTCCAGAAGACGCCGAATAGCTTCAGTGGTCAATTGGCTCGACTAGCAAAAGCCGGGTACCATAATTCGGTCATACTGTAGGTGGTAGCCTCCCTGCGTCGCAAGTTTAAAGAGTGGGCGCCTTACAAAGGCACAGCAGTCGGCGAGCGGAGAGGCCTAAGTCCAATTGTTGAGCCCTATGTGCACGAGATGAGCCACAGCCTGAATGAAGTGGCTCACAGGTGTGTCTGTTGTGTTCGACGCTCCTAACAAGCTGGTCCAACTGTGCTCCAGAATTATGGGCACCTCCAAGACTGGATGCCCTGTACAGCACACCGACTTTTTTGAGTCTCTATGCAGACAATGACGATGTGGTCCGTCATGAGATACTACTACGTGCGTGATGGCTGCATTGGGAGATTTTGAACGAGGTTCGTTTGCGGCTCCAGCACCTCTAGGACGCTTTCGCGTACTCTTCCGCTAATTGACACTTCGACGACGACATTGTGTGCTAAATTTCATGTAATTGGGTGCTGATTTCGCTGACAGCGGCGGAATCGTTTATAGGGAACTTGTATTGGAACCCGACGGTCGGTGGTTCGAATCCGCAGCCGGAGGCGGTGTTTTGTAGCGTTAGCTACACTAGCATAGCCAAGCCCGTTTCGCGCGGCACATCAAGAGCCGTGCTGCGCATGCGCAAGGATCAGTGATGTTACACAGCTTGCGCACCGGAGCCACCGGAGCCGGCACCTCTCGCGCACTCCGCCGCCGCCGCGCGCGACTCACCGCCGCCGGTCTGCGCATTCCAGAGGAGTGACGTCGTAGCCGTGGTAGACGCACTGGCGCCGGCGCGCGCTCGCTGTGCAGTCGCCGTCTGACACTGCGCTGGAGCCGCTGCGCTTCTGACTGGCGTTTGCCAGTGTGGTATAGCCATGGAGAAGGAGAGCGCAAATGCTGCTCAACAGCGCAGAAGAACGGAGAAGCTTGACTCATCGGATCCCGAAGTAGTTGCCTGGCAATTAGCGGTTGAGCGTAGGAGGAATGAACAGGAGAAGGCTAAACGTGCTGCGGAGACACTGGAGCAAAGGGACGAACGTCTAGCAAAGCGGCGTCGCCAGGAGGCTGAGCGACGTGCCCGACCACCCCTGCAGCAACAACAAAAATCAGCTGAACCTTTGCTAACGCTACGTATATCCTGGCATAGCCGAGCTAAGCCACTGCAACATTTTTTTTATATTAGCGCTGCAGGAGATTTTCGCACGCTGCAGAACATATTACAGCTCTAAAAGACACACACACACACACACACTCTAGAAGAACACACAAAACAGGACAGGCGATGTACTGACCCCCTTATTCATAGAATAAGAAGGCGCGCATATATATGCACATTCATATGCGCAAGCGCGTAAAAAAAGACCAACGCAGAGGCCGCCAAGGAAGACTAGTCAAATTATATATTTCAAAACTTTGCATTCAGCATTATACAGGTAAACGAAAGTTTGGCTTGCGCTTTACGCAGGGTCCTCCGACAGGAGGTGTTGTGTCCAGAAGATGCGGGATAGTTTCAATGGTCAATTGGCTCGATTAGCAAAAGCCGGGTATCATAATTCAGTCATACTGTAGGTGGTAGCCTCCTTGCGTCGCAAGTTTAAAGAGTGGGCACCTGACAAAGGCACTGCAGTTGGCGAGCGGAGAGGCCTAAGTCCAATTGTTGAGCCCTATGTGCACAAGATGAGCCACAGCCTGAATGAAGTGGCTCACAGGTGTGTTTGTTGTGTTCGACGCTCCTAACAAGCTGGGCCAACTGTACTCCCGAATTATGGGCACCTCCAAGACTGTATGCCCTGTACAGCACACCGACTTTTTTAGTCTCTATGCAGAAAATGACGGTGTGGTCCTTCACGAGATACTACTACGTGCGTGAAGGCAGCATTGGAAGATCATGAACGAGGTTCGTTAGCGGCTCCAGCACCTCTAGGACGCTTTCTCGTACTCTTCCGCTAATTGACACTTCGACGACGACATTGTGTGCTCAAATTTCATGTAATTGGGTGCTGATTTCGCTGACACGTTGGGAGTGTTGCTCAAGGCGGCTAACCTTAGCTACACCGTGAGCCACTCGAGTTTGCTGCGGAAGCGACCGGCCGAAGAAAAAATAAAATAAAAGAAGAAACAAGAATCACCGTCGAAATAAAAAAAGTGGGAAGACTGAGCGGAAGACACACCATTAGTGATTTGTATTCTGAGTTATTTCTATTGCCGGAACAGGCCCCAACCTTTTGAAAAGCCTACTGCGTACGACGCCATGCAGCTGTATGCTACGCTTTACAAGCAAGTACAGCGTAATACAGGAGTGCCGTCATAATAAATAATGACACGCTGCATTCAATTTGCCAGTCGGCGTGCTTTTATATGCGGGGCACTGTAGAGGCCCGGGATGTCAACGTCGACTCATATCGGGCTTACGCTCAGGAAACAATAGTTGAAACCAATGTCAAAATATGCTAATAACTGACCAAAACCGCTTAAAATAAACAAGATTGGTCTAATAAAATATGGATGCGCAGTAAAGGTAAGTAATCGTTAATGGGAGTAAATTAAGCGAAAATAATTTGAAAACGGAGATATCTACAAGAGAAATACCGGCGCATCATTGCGCCGCCGCAACATTGCCCTACTTACCCCGATAAATCCCCCAATGCCGATTAATAATGCTTCAAAATAAAATAAATAGATCCAGATTAGTATAGTAAAATAAAAGATAGACTATAAGGTTAAATAATGGCATAATGACCTAAATTAAACGAAATTGTTAGAAAACGCCGACGATAAACAGACCAGAAATACTAAAGAAACTCAGCCGAATTCAATGACTTCTTAGGACTTCGTGCAACTTTAACTGCAGAACGACGGCATTCTTTGTAGTATAAAAATCGCCAAAATGCGCTTTGGGACAGCTGCAAGAGCTATCCCATAGTTTAGAATGCACTATTGCCCTAAAACGTTCATACGTTTGTTCTAAACACACACCCAGGCCTACCGACCTCTCTCATAGTAGAGCGCGAAGTACTCTTAATCGTTCCCCTTATGTTCTACTCACATTAGATAGATAGATAGATAGATAGATAGATAGATAGATAGATAGATAGATAGATAGATAGATAGATAGATAGATAGTCAAGTTGGCTGTGGTGCTCAAACACAGATAATGAAAACGATATTTCTGGTTGGTTGCAACGTAAAGAGAATCGTCAAAGGGGCAGTGAAGGGGAAAGAAAATATTGAGGTACGTATAAGACAGTGTGGACGCCACCACGAAAGTCTATCAAGACTTAAAGCTATAGTCACGTACGTTGATTTACACACCGACATAGAACGTTACAAAGCACACAGAGTCACGCAATTTCGAGGGTAGCTTCTTTGCGAAGGCTTATTCTGGTTTCAGGTCCTTGTAAGAACCTAGAGGGCTGCAAGGGTTCATTTATCCCACTCTCCCACACAGCCAAATGTTTCTATTTTTGCAACTATTTCTCGCTGCTTTCATAATGTTGTGTACATATTTCGGCCAATCTTGGAGAGCAGGTGCAACCGGAGTCAGGCTCCAGGGAAGCGAGCAACTGTGCTGCTATATGTGACAGTCTAAGATGCCGAAAAGGGTACGAACACACATTGGAAGTAAAAAAGCTGCAATACAAAGCGCTTAAGGTACAAGGAAGCCGACGTATGAGGTGCGGGTGTGTCGGTGGGTCGAATGAGTTCTGGATAACGCAAGTTCAGCTATTTCTGAGGTACCGTTTGCCGATAAAGTTTATATTACCAAGGAAACTGAAACAATAAAGAAGAATTGAATGAAAATGTAATGTTGTAGGTGTGAGAAGAGTGCCGGCATATCACTAAGCGTGCGCGTGCTCCATCACTGCGAAGGCTATTGCAAGCAGGCAACTGCGAACCATTATTTACCCGTAATGACAAACTTACTGCTCCGCCAAGTAGTTATGTATGACTTGTAGTTTCTCTCTCTCTCACTCACTCTCTCTCTCTCTCTATATATATATATATATATATATATATTGTCACGAAGGTGATCGACAAGGCTCAGCAAAAGTGGCACGTCCTGCTTTAATGATGGCGTCCAACTCGATCAGAACGCTCGCACGATCTCCGCTCTTCTTCGTCTTCGGACTGTAGGAGGGGTGGCCATAGTGGGTAGCTCGCTGCCGGCAAGGAGTAATCGTAGTGGGCACATCCCCTCGCGTCATTACTCCCCGCTTTAAAAGCGACCGTCCCGGTCGCCGACTGGCGTGAGGCAGCAGGAAAAGATGTGGGCGCGATGAAAGCAGGTAGAGGACCGCCTAATCACGGGCATAGTACGGCTTCATCCGTACAACGTGAACGACCTCCGGTCGCGGCCGACGTCGGCTCGAGCTGGTAGACGTAGTCTGAGGGACAACCTCATAGGTCACGTCGCTTAGGCGTCGCGTTATCTTGTACGGACCAAAGTAACGTCGCAATAACTTTTCCGAGAGCCCCGGTTGACGGACTGGTGTCCACACCCAGACGCAGGCGCCTGGTTCATACTGGATGGTCCTGTGGCCACTGTTGTATCGCTGCGCGTCGGCACTCTGCTTGCTGCGGATTCGGGTGCGAGCAAGCTGGCGAGCTTCTTCTGCTTTCTGGATAACGTCGTCAGCATTGTCGCTTCTTGGAGTTCCAGTGTCGACCGGTAGCATGGCGTCCAATGGGGTCGTAACGCAGCGTCCGTAAACGAGTTCAAATGGCGTGAATCTGGTGGTTTCCTGCACAGCGGTGTTATATGCGGACGTGACGAATGGTAGAATCTGGTCCCACGACTTGTGTTCTACGTCAACGTACATCGAGAGCATATCGGCTATGGTTTTGTTGAGGCGCTCTGTTAGGCCGTTCGTTTGTGGGTGATAGGCCGTAGTTTTGCGATGATCAGTATGAGTCAGCGTGACAATCTCCTGCAATAGGTCAGCAGTAAATGCCGTTCCTCTATCGGTTATTAAAACAGAAGGGGCCCCATGACGAAGGACGATTTCATGGATAAAAAATGTGGCAACTTCTGCAGCGGTTCCCCGCGGTATCGCTTTGTTTCTGCATACCGTGTGAGGTAGTCCGTTGCAACAACTATCCATTTGTTCCCTGCTGACGAAGTGGGGAACGGTCCCAAAAGGTCCATTCCCAACTGCTGAAACGGCGCTGCGGGAGGGTCCAGGGGCTGCAGAAGACCAGCTGGCTTTACAGGTGGGACCTTGCGTCGCTGACAGTCGCGGCAGCTGCGCACGTACCGTTGTACAGACGAGTATAGTTGGGGCCAGTAATATTTCTGTCGTATGCGGGCTAACGTCCTGGCGAAGCCCAAGTGTCCCGCGCATGGGTCGTCGTGGCATGCCTGCAACACTTCTTGGCGCAGTGAAGCTGGGACCACAAGGAGGAACGTTTCTTGGCTGTTGTCGAAATTCTTCTTATATAGGACATTGTTCCGGAGGCAGTAAGAAGCGAGGCTGCGCGACATCGGCGGTGGAATAACAGCGTCGCCTCCCTGAAGATGAATAATCAGAGGGCGCAATGAAGTGTCTGCACGTTGGAGATCAGCCATCTCTACAAAGTCGACTATGCCGAGAAACGGGAAATCTTCTTGTAAGTCGCTGGTCTTCAGCGGTAGGGGCGCACGTGAGAGACAGTCAGCATCCCCGTGCTTCTGGCCGGAGCGGTACACAACTGTGACGTCGTACTCCTGAAGACGGAGGCTCCAGCGAGCGAGGCGGCCAGAAGGGTCCCTAAGGTTCGCGAGCCAGCAAAGTGAGTGGTGGTCACTGACTACGCGAAAAGGCCTGCCGTAGAGGTAGGGTCGGAACTTGCCAATGGCCCAAATGACTGCCAGACACTCCTTTTCGGTCGTGGAATAGTTGCCCTCCGCCTTTGTCAGGGTGCGGCTCGCATAGGCTACGACGCGTTCGGCACCGTCTTGCCACTGAATGAGCACAGCACCAAGCCCCACGTTACTCGCGTCAGTGTGGATTTCTGTGTCAGCCTCGTCGTCGAAATGTGCGAGTACAGGAGCTGTCTGCATTCGGTTTCGCAATTCTTCAAAGGCTTCCTGTTGGTCTTTGGTCCACACGAAAGGTGTATCTTGACGCGTTAATCGTGTTAATGGTTCGGCAAGCTTTGAAAAGTCCTGGACAAAGCGGCGATAATAAGCACAGAGACCCAAGAACCGCTGTACGGCCTTCTTGTCCGCGGGACGTGGAAACTCTGCGACGGCAGCTACCTTGTCAGGGTCTGGCCGAACGCCCTGGGGACTGACTACGTGTCCGAGAAACTTTAGCTCCTGAAAACCCAAATGACATTTTTCAGGCTTAATAGTGAGATTTGCTCGGCTGATTGCGACGAGGACGTTCTTGAGCCGTTCGAGATGTTCTTCAAACGTTCTTGAAAAGACCACAACGTCGTCTCAGTACACCAAGCAGGTCTGCCATTTCAACCCAGAGAGAACAGTGTCCATCATACGTTGAAATGTGGCAGGTGCGGAACACAGGCCGAAAGGAAGGACCTTGAATTCATACAGTCCATCAGGGGTCACAAATGCCGTCTTTTCGCGGTCGCGCTCATCAACTTCAATCTGCCAGTACCCTGACTTGAGATCCAACGATGTAAAAAATTGGGCGTGGCGTAGGCGGTCTAGAGCGTCGTCGATTCTTGGCAGTGGATAAACGTCACGCTTCGTTATACTGTTAAGCTTTCTGTAGTCTACACAGAAGCGCAGTGTATTGTCTTTTTCTTAACTAAAACAACGGGTGACGCCCATGGACTTGCAGACGGCTGAATCACGTCATCCTTGATCATGTCTTGGACCTGGCGCTTGATGACCTCTCTCTCCGTAGCCGAAACGCGGTATGGATGCTGGCGAACGGGGCGTGCGGCCTCCTCGGTAAGGATTCGATGTTTCGCTATAGGGGTTTGCCGAACTTTAGACTCCGTAGAGAAGCAGTCGGAAAAGTCGTTGATGAGGTCTAGGAGCTGCTTCTTCTGTTGTTCCAGTAAACCGGGATTTATGTGTACGCGATCGGTCAGGCCGACGCTTTTCGGTACGTTTGGTTCAGCGGTTTCTAAGGAGCTGACATCAGCAAAAGCAGCAAGTTCATGGAGAAAAGCGACTGCTGTGCCTTGGGGTACGTGCTGATACTCGTTGCTAAAATTTGTCAGCAGCACTAATGAGCGTCTATTCCGAATCTGAACGACGCCCCGCGCGATGCAAAGGTTCCGCTCAAGCAGCAACGAAATGTTTGCCTCGGCGACGCCCTCACAACCATCGAGTGTGTCGCACGTTACGAGAGTGAGTACGCTGCTTCTTGGCGGTATCGTAACGCTGTCAGCAACAATGCGCAAGGCATTCTCAGTGCTATCCTCGGCGCCAGCGTCACTGGCCATGGCTTTCGCAGTAGAAAACGTCACCCTCGGCTTCTCCAAGTCAATTATCGCTCCATTCGCCTGCAGAAAGTCCATGCCGAGTATCAGGTCTCGTGAACAACTGGGCAGAATAATGAAGACGCCGATGTAGGTATACCCGCGAATATTTACTCTAGCAGTGCATCTTCCCACGGGGGTGAGCAGGTGTCCTCCTGCTGTACGAACCTGCGTTCCAGTCCACTGCGAGTACACTTTCTTTAACTTCGTCGCAAGATCTCGGCTCATGACCGAGCTGTCCGCGCCAGTATCAATCAAAGCTGTGACTTCTTCGTCGTCCACGGAAACCAGTATGTCCGACGTTACCACTCGCCTTTCATCACCCGCGTGTGTATGGACGTCGGCGTGTTCTCGTCGCTGTCGTCGCTGTCGTCGTAAGGGAGGATATTCGATGGCGTCAGTGTCAGCGGCCCCACCTCCGGAGGACGCTGAAGTTAGTTTCCCGGGTTTGCAGGGCTGGGCGAACGATGTCTACGGGTGTCTCGAGGAAACACGGGACTTGGTGATCTGTATCGAGCGGGTGATGCGGAACGGGGTTCATGCCTACGCTGATCGAATGAATTGTCACGACTGGCGATGAAGTTTTCTATTTCGGAAGGTCGTTCACCAGGTCGTGGGCGAGGTGCATTTGGAGCGAATCCCCGAAGACCCACGCGTCGGTTCGGGCACATTCTGTAGATGTGTCCAGCTTCCCCGCAATGGTAGCAGAGGGGCCTGAAGTCTGGAGCCCGCCAAATGTCGGATTTCCTGGGCCTCGACGCCTCGACGTAGGGGGGACTGCGACGCCTGGACGGTGGTTCTGTTCGGACGAAAGGACGCACGACGTTCGAGGCGGCGTACAGCGCTGGTCTTCGCGCGGCTTCCGCATAAGTCACTCGAATCGGCTCCTGCTGTTGCGGTACCTCGTAACACTGTGGTGCGTCGTAATGCTGGGGTACCTCGTAGTGCTGGGGTACATCGTAGCACGGAGGTTGAACCGCTTGACGGACCTCGTCGCGCACCATCTCCGCTACGGAAATTCGCGTTGTCGCCGCGTCGGTGCCATGAATTTTCTGGAGCTCCTCACGTATCACAGCCCTGATGAATTCGCGCAAGTCGTCGGTGTTGTTTCCCGTAGTCATCCGAAATGGGCCGCTCGAAAATTCCATGACGTTGCGGTTGTACTGTCGGGCACGCTGTCGAAGAGCCCTTTCCATCGTTGTTGCTTCAGCGAGGAAGTCCGTAAGAGTTGCGGGTGGATTTCTAATAAGGCCAGCAAATATTTCTTGCTTCACCCCCCGCATCAGATGTCTGACCTTCTGGTCTTCGGCCATTGAGGCATCAGCACGTCTGAACAGTCGAGCCATGTCTTCCGTATACGTGGTGACACTCTCATTCGGGGCTTGAAACCTTGACTGTATAGCCAGCTCCGCTCTCTCCTTCCTGTCCGCGCTCGAAAATGCGGCGGTGAGCTGCCGACGAAATTCGTCCCACGAGGTCAGCGCCGCTTCGTGATTATGGAACCACGTCTTCGCGGAACCTTGGAGCGCGAAGTACACGTACCTCAGCTTACGCTCTGCATTCCAGCCGTTGCATTCGGCGACCCGGTCAAAATGGTCAAGCCAGTCTTCCACGTCTTCAGAAGGGTCTCCGTGGAACACAATTGGTGTCTGCGGCTGGTTGACAATGACCTGGTGCGCTGCTGCAACAGCCGCGGCAGATGACTGCGGGTCCACGTTCATAGTGCGGCTAGGAGTAGGCAACAGACCGTGTTCCGGCTGCAGCCCTTGAAGACGACGGCTGGTGCGTACGTGCACAGGGGTAATGTCTCCCGGGCTACTCACCGGAGTCGACTCAGGGGTGCGCGGCCTCTCCGGCAGCGGTTGCATATACCCAGCACCTCCACCAGTAAAATGTCACGAAGGTGATCGACAAGGCTCAGCAAAAGTAGCACGTCCTGCTTTAATGATGGCGTCCAACTCGATCAGAACGCTCGCACGATCTCCGCTCTTCTTCGTCTTCGGACTGTAGGAGGGGTGGCCATAGTGGGTAGCTCGCTGCCGGCAAGGAGTAATCGTAGTGGGCACATCCCCTCGCGTCAATATATATATATATATATACACACACACACACAGGGCCAACAGGCATTACATTTCCGGAAGGTGTACAAAAAAGTACAGAAAATGAAACATCATCAGAAAAACAATCAATTAAAAAGTGTCACGAAAAAAGTTAATCGCAGTCAGTCACGTAAATACATATAAGACTGGAAAAAACAAAGAAAACGATCAGTTGGCCCGGTGTGCTCGCTACCATTTATTACCAGCAGCCCGTGCAAACTATTATTATAAGCGACTGGGTAGACATGCCGCTCTTGGCATTGTCATGGAATGGCACGGAACGGATTGTCTCCTCAAATGTCAGGTCCCCAAGAGTGCGCGTGAACACATTCCTGCAAAGCCCAATGTAGGGGGCTCGCACGCGCGCTTCTTTCTTCCCTTGCACACATGACCTCAGCCCACTACTGCACTGGCGGAACTGCAGCTGGCGGCCGCAAGCAAAAGAAAAGAGTGATTGATCCCTCTGTAATAGGAATACGGTATAACATCGAAGTGAAACATGTCTTCGTGAAGCTGTGGAGTGCATAAACGGCAATCTTGCGAATAGGGGGGCGGGATACACTGTACATGCGAACCCGTTGCACGTAGACGTCAGCAGCAACTCGTCACTGATGATTGTGGTTCCGCTAAGGAAAGAACGCTAATTTCTGTAGCCCATGTTGGGAGTACGGCCAAGTTTCCGTGGGGGAAGGGGAAATGGACTGTAAGAGAGAGAAAGGAAAGCCGTAGTGGAGGGCTCCAGAAATTTTGACCACCTGTGGTTCTTTAACATGCACTGACAACGCACAGTACACGGGCCTCTGGCATTCTCGCCTCCATCGAAAATACGACCGCCGCGTCAGTCACTGAACAGGGATCCTAGCCAGTTTTACAGAAGGGAAACTTGGCCAAGTTGAACCTCGCTACAGCCAACTCCAACCTCGTTACAGCCAAGTTCTGCCTAGGTAAATGCAAGTTAAACCTCGTTACAGCAATAAATAAGCATGGCACCGATCACCTTCTCTGTGTATGAGCTTTGCGTGACTTAGTGCAACTTTGAAACAATTTTAAAAAAAAAACTGAAGTCAAATTAAGTTTGAGCTTGAATAAAAGAGTGGTGCATTACCTTACCCAAGTAAACTCAAATGGTGCTCTCGCCACAGTCGTTAAGAAGCAGTGAAAAAGCGTAAGCCTAAATTGATGCCATTGCCTGGAAAGTAAATTGGAGCGCCTTGGGGCAAATACATGACCGAAGACGCAGCCTCTGGGATTGTAAACAGTCGGCCTGTGCAAATGCAGAAAGTAAAAAAAAAAAAGAAAGGAAAGCCCATATACAACAATGGAGTTGGCTCGCTTGTGGAATAAACTGCGGTTCTCGAGCTTTGGGCGGCCTTGGCATCCTGGGCGCGAAATTGGCACCCTTGGGCTTTTGTAGTTCACTTAATCTTCTTTCCTAGATAAGCCATACAAACGTTTATGGCCTTGCTTCGCCGAGGAAGAGGCACCGAAATGGCGAGAAAAACCGGTTGCCAATTTTCGAGGCTGTTTGGTGAGGCCTTAGAGATAACGCCAAGAAAAGTCTGTGTTAGAAAGAGCCGAGTGCCGAAGAAAGCTATCGCTGTGTTCGCTGCCCCTAGACAACTACAGCGCGTGAGAACGAAACTAATATAGCGCGGACGCTGCGTCTTCTGTCATAATAATCACATGCTAGTTGTACTGACCCGTGTTTTTTGTACGGTTCGATTAAGAGTGTGTAGTATAAAATCACTAAAGAAGATGTACTAGTGGCACAAGCACCGCCTGACACTCTTGTTCCTTGCGCAGCACTTGCGATTACCTTCCTGGAGGGACCTGTCACCAACATAAATAAATAATAGTTTAAAGCGTAATAAAAATAACACAACCATAAATAATAATAGAAGCATTGTAGAGATGGCATCATTGCATGGGTCTTTTATACTAAAGCGTCCTTTAACTAGCCGTATAAATAATGAAAATAAATAAAGCACTTCCGGTTCGAATTAGCACCGCGTGTGGTTTATACCTGCTTTGGAAATGAGGGTATGAGCAATGAAGTTTTTTAAGAGGCGTTGGTATGAGACACACGTATTAAAGAAAGAAAGAAAGAAAGAAAGAAAGAAAGAAAGAAAGAAAGAAAGAAAGAAAGAAATCCGGTATCGCTCGTAACTCGCATTTTGGGCTTCGACAAAGCCGCCGAGTGACTCCAATGCCGAGGTGTGGGTGCCACTATGCGGCAGCCAAGTTTACGATTAGGCTCAGCTACCATCACTTGTGCTCTCCAAACTACCACGTCGTCAACGGGCCCGACCCAGTTAACCATGGTAATCACGATAAACAAAAATGCGTTTTAATGAGAAATGCGAATAAGATTACAAATTAACCCTTATTTAAAGGATTCGCAATGCTTCTGGTAGGACAATATTTCTCCAAGTGAACAGAAAGAGAAGTTCAAGTTCTTTTATCTTAGGGTAACCGTTACACCCAAACTAAATTAATACCGTTGAAAGTCCTCAGGATCTGAAGTGAAGTGAACTTTATTGCCACATACTTACAAAACATGTTTAAACATGTTTTTTTTTTCAAAAAAGTAAAGTCAGTTGATGTCTAGCGCCCGTCCAGTATACTTGTGTCTTTTATTGTCCTTGTTTGTTCACCAGCGCTACCACAAAATGAATGTTTAAACAGCAAGGATGGTGGGATAAAAGCTGCATATAGGTAGCTTGACTGGTCCCACCTCCCCGAACAATAACAGCAGCAGCAACATTAACAAGAATTCTCACTTGTCGCAATAATAAAATAGGAATACACAAAGCAAAGCGATAAAAAATTCAGTAAGAAACACACATTTTCAACAAACACAGAAGCCAGGTTGGTATTCGTAAAATTAGTTGACACAATGTCTTTTTAGAAAGATGACGTATGTTGTCATCGCATAGTTTATATTTGTTTAGTGTTGAAGGAAAACAGTAAGAGTGTTTGAAAACCGTAGTTTGTGCGTGGTCGCGGAACTGCCCAATGTTCAGTGTGTCGGTTTAAGCGAGATGATTGGTTGATTGACAAGTTCGCGATGTTCCTCATATGAGTACTGGCTTTAGTCATTTCATGTTTAAAAGAACTCATAAGCTGATACTCATAAAACTGGTCCAACTCGGATAATTTTAAACTTCAAAAACAGGTCACGCGTATGTTCATTGTAAGGTACACCAGCAATAGCCCGTAAGGCTTGCTTCTGCAGTGTGACTAGATGATCTAATGATTGTTTTGTGCTGTTTGACCAAACGAGGTGGCAATAGCGCAGATGCGAAGCAAATAGTGCATTATATATCATGAGTTTCTGTTGTATTGGTAGCAGTTTCTGGCATCTGCGCAACATACCTAAGGCTTTGGAAAGCTTAGATTTTAAGTAATCGGTATGGTGGTCCCAAGTCACCAGTTCATGAAAAATAACACCCAATGTTTTAGCCGACGCGGAGAGTACTACTTTTGAGTCATTTAGCGTAAGAGACTTCGTGAAATCGCAAAGCGTGGATTTCGCTCTAAAAAGCACTGCTTTTGTCTTAGAGCAATTGAGCTGAAGTGAGTTTTTTACCGACCAATTATATATTTTTCTTAGTACTTCATTTGCCAAATGTATAAGTTCGTCATCCTTGGTTCCTATAACAAAGAAACTGGTATCATCCGCGTAAATAATGTAGTTAATTGAATCAGCAACATTCACAATATCATTTATATATATAATAAATAAAAGTGGGCCCAGTATGCTGCCCTGAGGCACACTCTGCCTAATAGGTTTTAACGAAGGGTAATGTCTATTTATTGATACGCATTGTTTTCTATCTGTTATGTAACTTCTAATTAAATCTAAAACAATTCCGCGTATGCCGTAACAATTTAATTTGTCTAATAGGGTTGCATGATTTATTCTATCAAAAGCTTTTGAGAAATCTGAAAATACTTTCAGTGTTAGTTTCCTAGCCTCAATACTGTTCAAAATTATTTCTTTTTGCTTAAGAAGAGCAGTTTCAGTCGAACAGCCTGATCCGAACCCATGTTGTGACGACGTTATTACGGAATGCTTGTCAAAGAAAGAGCTCATTCTGAGGAGAATAATTTCCTCTAAACCTTTAGAAAACAAAGGAAGAATTGATATCGGTCTATAATTGTCTAAATTTTCTCTTTCACCACCTTTGTGCACCACAGTTACCCTTGCAACTTTCATCTGTTGAGGAAAAATGCCAGACGTTAATGCCATGTTGTAAACGTGAGTGAGGCAAGGTGTGATCAGATCGATGACATGAAAGATTGGTTCCGACTTAAGCCCAATTCACATCCTCACTTTTGCTTCGCCTGAATTTTTTGAACACGTTTAGCACTTCATTATCATCAGTTTCATATAGATACAATGAATGTGTGAGGGGGTTGGGTAAATACGTCAACGCATCATGATCACGAGTGCTTTCAGCCAATGATAGAAAGTATTCATTAAATTTATTTGCTAGGGCTTCATTTTTAAAGCTCTCGCTTCCTACTTTAAGCTCATTAGCGGTGGAGGCGGGCCGCGATCGTGACAGGACAGAATTCAGCTTATTCCACATCTGCTTTACATCCACAATGCCATCAAACATGGAGTAGTAATAGTCACGTTTGGCCTGTTTAAGCAACTTTGTCAAGTGATTACGGAATGTTTTAAACTCCTTCAACACACCAGGGCCACGCGTACACACGAATAAATGATACAATGCATTCTTTTTCTTTATCATTTGGATTAGCTTAAAGGAAATCCATGGTTTGCGAGCTTGCTATGGTTTTTTTGCTTGTCTATGAGGGAAATGTTTATGATATACTGAGCACAAGGTATCAATGAAGAGGTCATAAGCCTTTTCAGGTGAAGGACAAGACAGTATGTCATTCCAGCTTAACAAGCTTATTTCTTCACGAAAGCAAGAAAGAGATCGTGGATTGATGTCTTGAAAGTAAATATCTCTTTCCTCTGAGTGTTTTTGTTTAGTTTGTACATTAGTAATCAAATAGATTGGCAAATGATCACTAATCGTAACACTAATCGTACCATGATGTAGTATATCAACAGAATTTGTTATAAATAAATCAATTAACGTCGCTGTAGTGGCTGTAACGCAAGTTGGGGTAGCTATAACATTCGAGAGGCTGTATGAAAGAAGCAGGTTGGAAAAGTCGGTTTGTTTGTTAGACGTTGTGAGCATGTCGATGTTCAGATCCCCTCCAAGTATTAAAGTATAATTGTTTTCATTTACGAAACTAAAGTATTCGTCTAAGAAGTGGAAAAATCTATTGATGCTGCCGTGAGGGGGTCTATAGACAACTGCAATGGGAGTTTTTTCAGATTTCAAGCACATCACTTCAAAATCTTCGCAGCTTCGAGACCAATCATCAACATATTCATAGGTGATACTAGCTTCAACATATATGCATACACCACCGCCCCGTCTTTCTCTATTCATGTGAGCCACATTATACCCATCTATATTCATAACATCAGCATAATTAGAGTACCAAGTTTCACTTAGCGTAATGACCGAAAACTTGAACCCAAATTCATCAATGAAACTGCAGAATTCACCACCTTTAGAACGCGCTGACTGTATATTCAAATGTAAAAAACTTAAGAGTCGATGCCCACGTATCCCCCAAAATTGCAGTTAATTCACAGGGGCTAGTATACTTCACAGCCATTTTGAAGCCGAACGTTGAAAGAACAGTGGCAGGAACATAAGGTTAATAACATTATATGTACAAAACCAATTTTTGACGATAATGTTACAAAGCAGAGCTCTTTAGGGCTGGTGCTCCCAACAACAACACTATCACAGGGATAAATACATAAACGTAAGAATGGTGCGGTACAGGCTATAAGGCGTAAATAAACGGTACTGTTGAAAAAGGCTAACGTAATAAATAGTACCCGAGCTTTGCTTAGTCCGGCAGACTGTAGTACACGTAAATCAAGAATGAAAGATAAGCTCAAGTCCACAAAGTATCGGCAAATATAATTAGCATGTCGAATAAACATGCCTCTAATTATCCAGTGACATGTTACAGGAACCAAGAATAAGCACAAAAAGTTTGCATGCCTTAGCTCCATTTTATCAGTGAGCATAAGAAGAGTGAATCCAATCAGGTATACAGGGCACTTAAGTAACTCTGTCCAGGTCAGCATCACAGGCAATATGTAGAACAGGCGATCGCTCGGATTTGCGTATGAGAACCTTCCCCTGTGCTACCCAAACAAACTTCCATTCTTTTTCACGCCTCAGTTGCCGAGCTTTGCCCAACAGTCGCTTATTCTCAGCGCACAGATGTTCATTAATATAAACAGGACTGTTTGTCTGAAAGCCCAAAGTGCCAGTGTTTAACCGGACGTGTCGTGCTGCAGAGAGAAATCTGTCTCGTGCCGACCGAGTCGTGAACTTTATGATGACATTTGGTTTGTTCTTATCCTTAGAAGGAACACGATGTACAACATCAATGTCATTTTCAGTTATACTTGTATTGAGACACGTGGCGATATATCCCACACCTTTTTTCAAATCTTCATTAGCGACCAAAGGCAGCCCCTTCACTTCCAGGTTCATGTTTCGACTGTACTGTTTCATCTCTACCATTTCTCTTCTTGCCTCTTTCAACTCACTTTTTAGTTGCTCATTTTCTTGTTTACATCGTTGATTCTCAGCCGCGACCGCAGTGAGTTCGCGACGGAAAACATCGAAATCTTTCTTAAATTGTTCAAAGCCTTCGTTTATGAAGCCAATGGAGTCACGAACGGTTCCAATTTCGCGGTGAATTTCAACATTTGAGCTCGCAACCCCGCTAACGTCACCTCTTATGTCCGTCGCAAACGCCTCAATCTTAGATGACAGGTCAATCAGCACCTTAGCGACTTCCTTAATAGTACCTGGCTGCTTCTCAGCAAGAGACTTCGTTACATCGCACAAGCTTCCAGCATTTGAAAGCGCCATAGCCTTGACACATATACAATGCAGTGGAACACTCGTGGCAGCAACAGCGGCGGTAGGAAATGAACTGTGCAAGAGCGCAGCATAAGAAATGCCACCAACCTGCAAAAATCCAGACAAGTTGATTAGTTGACGTGCGTACGTCGCCGCTGCCACTGCCAAAGTGAAACCAGCTGTACGATGAAAACACCGCCCCCGAGACAGAAGAGATAAGCCGTGGTTACAGCACCCTCAGGCAGATGGCGGGATGCACATAGCAGTCGCAGTCCTGGTAAGCCAAAAAGAAGCAGCGGCGAATTGGTCAGGAAACTTGTATACTTCGAAATTGTCCCAGGCCAGGGATCCTTACAGATATAGGATGAAGCAACAACCTCTGCAAAAATCCAGACAAGTTGATTAGTTGACGTGCGTACGTCGCCGCTGCCACTGCCAAAGTGAAACCAGCTGTGCGATGAAAACACCGCCCCCGAGACAGAAAAGATAAGCCGTGGTTACAGCACCCTCAGGCAGATGGCGGGATGCACATAGCAGTCGCAGTCAGGTATAGGATGAAGCAACAACCTCTGCAAAAATCCAGACAAGTTGATTAGTTGACGTGAGTACGTCGCCGCTGCCACTGCCAAAGTTCGGTGTACCCGATATACTGCCAAAGTTCGGTATACCCTGCTCAGTATACCCGATGACTGTTTAAGTGGCTTTATATTCTTCCGAAGTGCCCTAATGGGCGCGCAATACACCCTCCAACGTACGTAATTCTAGCACTACCGAAAGAACAACCTCACCTGCTTGTGATGAACAAAGAAAAAGGCGCACAGACGTAGCTAAACAAAGTTCCTTACAAGTTATTCCGGCTGCTGCCCAGGCAGGAACAGGGGTGTCGCTGCAGGTCTCAGAAAAATGCAAGTAGAAATTCCTCCATTCATTTGCCTGCACGCTATAGGCTATAGGCTGACAGGCGTAGACAACAATAGAAGTCGTGCTTTCTATTCTTGCACCTTTTCTACTTTATTGCGCTATGTCGTGCACAAAAGAAAAAGGAACAGTACATTTCCTTCTACATTGACGACAATGACCAACACGTCGGCGTTCCCTGGCTGCATAGGAATTCTGGCTCGCCACTGTGACAGCTGCTATTGCCGTCGTTGCTGAGATTTTATTTCGCGCTATTCAATTACTGTGTGTCTGGAGTTCTCTCATTCAGGCTGCGATGTTATTTCGCGCTATTCAATTACTTTGTGTCTGGTGTCCTCTCCTTCGGGCCACTAATAACTAGATGAGTCTCGTTTATCACCGTTATCACCACAGGGCGACGCGCTTACACTCAACTCACTGCATTCTTTTAGTTCACATCTAACGCATTGCTGCATAGTTGTCGTGTTAGATCCCTTTTGCCGAACTACTTCATCTTTTTTCTGCGCCCTCCTACGCAAAACTCGCCTGGAAAGCACAGTCGTCTTTGTTTGCGGTCAGTCTTCGGGCAGAATAAAGCATCGCAAGAAAAACAGACACCATTGGGATGAAGCAACAAGGGTAGTGCAACATGAGCATAATAAAATATGCAAATGCCCTCGGAGCCGCGACTTCTCGACAACACTCTGTGCACAAGCACTTCTACAATGGTCGACCTCCCGGTTTTCAGATTGCATGGTACATCCTAGTTATCGCAAATGTGATATTAATTCATTTGTAAGATAATTGAATACTTGCGATTGCCATACATTTCTACTACAAAGACTGCGACGTCGGTAATGAGGGATCTCTTGCTGAATGCACTAAATTAAGCCTCTCAATCTGCAGCTCGTCTTCCATCCAAGAGCTAGCACCTACGAGCAACAACAAAGCGCTAAACGCCACTTCTGACAAATTCTCGAGGTCAGTGAACCTCAATAAAATTCGCTGGGCGCGTTCCATTGCACACTTGTCTCTTATGCGAAATTGTAGGCTTGAGAGATGCGCAGATTGCTTACAAATCACTTTTTGCTTATTACAAGAAACCGCCCATCTCACTCCCCACAATTATTGGCCACATTGTCTGCTGACATCATCATGGGCAAAGTGATGGAAGTGGCGGAAGTGCGAGAGTGCTACTCCGAAGCCTTCGAGATTGGCGCGCCAAATGTCGGAGGTCATGCCTATAGCCAAAGTGCTTCACGGCGCGTGCGCCTCTCACAAGGGTAAGAGGCGCACGCGCCGCCGCACCGTGCAGAAGGCCGGCTGATTTGACGCCGTGCCAAGACAGCACTGCTCGGTTGCATCTCAGTTGCGGTTTTGTGTTTTCGTTTATTAAGAATTATTTTAGAATTTTCTGAGCATTTCCACAATAAGCTGCATGACAGGAGTGTCTCAGGAACATAGAGTTGACATTAACTTGACACGGTAAAAAAATAAAGAAATTCGCCGGAGTAGGCCCTTACCTGAAAGGAGCCAGGGAGTCATACAAAGACCTTGAGACTAGGTGCATTTTAGAATCTTGTTTTGTGGGAAGCGAAGGTGATACATATCGGATGGCTTTGTAGTGAAAACGTCGATGCCTAATGGTTCTGCTTATCACTTGGATGATGCACGGAAATTTCCCAATTTTACAACAATGGGAAGCTTTCGTTTAGGCAATTTGATTTGTCACTGAAAACACTGATGAAGAGTGAGAAAGAATGAAAACCAGTGAAGTCACGAGCTCAGAGGGCACAATATAACAAGACAAAGTATGACATGCTGTTGCTTTGTTCCCCTACTAGGAATGTTCTTTTGCACTACTCGTCAATATTTTGTCAGAGTTTTACAATTGATTTAAAAATGTCTTCCGCCGGTCAGTGTATTAAGCGACCGTACCGGCTATGTAAATTATTCTTACGCGTGAGCATAATAACTCGTTACATACCGCAGCTTTTCCTTATTTTGAGCACCTTAATTTCAATATAGCCTTAATTTCAATGTAGCCACATATTTCCGGCGTAGAGAGATAGGGAGAAAGAGAAGAGAAACAAATAAGAAAAAACAGGAAAGACAAGCAGGCGTACATGTAGTTTGTTACCCTGCACTGGACACAAAACTTGTCATGTCTGGCTTGTGTCGCAGTGTGAAAAATGAAAAAAAAAATTATAGGTCATGGAAAGATAGATCGCTTGAATTGAGGACACCGGGAGCAACGACAACAGTGAAGTCGAGGACACCTGGAAGCCAACTAGCGGCAGAGCGAGATGAAAACATGTCACAGTTGAAACAAATTTTATATCATGAAATCTTCTATCAGATTGGCGATACTTATAAATTCGTGCACGTTAAGTAAACGCATTGAAAAATTAAAAAAAATGAAATGAGTGCGTCAAACTTGTGGCAACAATACCAAATGTCTATTGGCCTGGCACTCACGGCAGATTTAGACTTATCCACTCAAACGGCCTAGCGTGGACATTCTATATACAGAGAACGCAATGCAGGTACGACTTCTATTGTAACGGGCGCACCTGCATCCAAATGACCTCGATTTGCAGGGAGCTCATTTTCTTCGGTGCGGACGCGCCAGTAATTGGAAGGACCAGAAGGGCCAGAAGTCTCCCGCTGGGAAGGATAACCATTTATTTTGTACCAGCCAAGCCACTCTCAGTAGCCCATTCTAAGCCTACGTCTGCACTATGGCAGGTTAGCATGTTCGATCTTTTTCTTTTTGGCTGCTTAAGTACTTATTGGAGCAATTCTCTTTCCCGCACTGCAGGCGCTAGTGAACGTATTGATTTTGGTCCCTGTTCAATGCGGACATTGTTTCCTGTTTTATTGAGATTGGTGTTGATTTTTCTGGTTATGGCACGCGGCTCCTGATCCAATGATCGTGGCATCGAATCCCGGCCGCAACGGCTGCGTTTCGATGAAGGCGAAATGTTGAGGCCCGTGTGCTTTGAAATGTCGGTGCAGATTAAAGGGCACCAGGTTGTCTAGAGGCCCAAGCCACAGAGCCCATCATAATCATATGATTGCTGTGGGACGTAAAACCCCAGAAATCAACCAAATCTTTTTCGGTAACAGTTCCCAGATTGCTACCGCCCACACATGTTTTTGTCACTCAGTTTGCACTTTTTGCACTCGTCAAACGATCATGAAATGGAGTAGACATTCTGGTTCTGCCTATTTATTCAAGGCCAGTTGAACGAGCGTTTCTCTTGGCTGCAATGCTGTCGAGAGCGTTCGAACGAAAGCCCTAGCTGGTGAGGGACTCGTCTTCTTCGCCAGAACTTGTGAGAGCACAAAGAAGCGACTAAATATGCGGTGCTAGCAATATTCAAGCAAACAGAGAGTAAACGTTCCATACTTCGCCGACTAACCCGACAGTGCACGTTAAAGAGTCCCAGGTGGTCGAAATTTCCGAAGCCCTCCGTTAGGGCGTCTCTCATAATCATATCGTGCCTTTGGGACGTTAAACTCCAGAAATTATCATCTACTAACCCGAATAGTCCGATCGAATACATGCACAAATTCACGGATAGAATTTTGTAGCGAAGAGCAAAAAAAAAATTATAGCATATCCACGGAGAGAATGATGATGAGCGGGCGAAGCTCGGGAGGTTCATCGTAGATCGTGCCGAGTTCCGGATTAATTTAGTTAACGCGCACGCTACGAAACCTCATGGTTCAACTACGAACAAGTGAAATCTCCCACCGGCACTTCATTGCAAGTCAAGATCCAGTGCATATATATATATATATATATATATATATATATATATATATATATATATATATATATATATATATATATATATATATATATATATATATATATGGGTGGCCGGTAAACGGTTCTCCAGCGCGAGCAGTCGGTATTTTTCAGTCAAGAAACTCGCTGGAAGACGCTGCCTGCGCCAACGTTGTCTCTCGCGGGTGAGGGCGCGTTCTCCTTCTTTGCGAGCTGGTAGAACATTCATCGAAGAAAGAGCGTTTCCATAGTCCACGCGCGCCTTTCGCTCTCTCTGTCTCTCTCTCTCTCTCACACACAAGACAGCAGATGGAAGAGTGAGAGAGCTCGCGCGCCGGGAGGCACGCGCCGAGGGCGAGCGCCAGCCTCCCGGCGGCGCGAGGTGTCTACATACATACTACTACAGACTTACTACTACAGAGGAGGGAACGACCCACACCCTAAGGAGCTTCGCCCCTAAAATTGTCAGAGAAGGCAAAGTCAGCAATAAAGAACACAAATATTTTCGTAACGCTCACTTGGATTTTCACAGCTCGGTGAGGGACGCCTCATGATTCTGGCATGGTAGGGTCACATAAGCAAAAGCTAAAACTATATTGAGAAGGCATTAAAATTTCATAAGTACACCATTTTTTTAAAGGACAACGCAGGATGAATACCAAAGTGGTGGGCATCGGCAACGTCAGTGCAAAGACTGCAGGCCTGCGGAATCAACGCATGGAGATAGAGTACATGCTCTTTGCATGAAGTTATTGTGCAACGCATAGACTTGGCTGTTACTGAGCGGCTTACAACGTACAGCAAACCTTTTGCGATATATACTGTTTAGCAGCAAAAAAGAAGAAAAAACGTTTGGAAAGCAAAAAAAGAAAGTGTTATGTGGATTCGCCAAATCAAATGACAGGAAACAACGAAGAAAGGCATTGAGTCGTTGGAAGAGGCAAGAGTTGATTTTCCTGCTGCGATTCTCACAGCTGCCGCACAGTGCGGTTGGGCCGGCGGCGTGGACAGTGGAGGAAATCGACCACTTCCATCATCATTCATCCGCGGCAGTCTGTACGGAACGGCTGGCACACCGTCCAGGATTCTCTGCGTGCCCACATGAGCGGGAAAAAAAACACCCGGCTGCCGAAAACAAACCAGTGGCCAGTACTGTAACGGCTCCCATCGTTTCCATATTACTTGTACTCTATTTTCCTTGCCCTATACAAAAATTAATATACGAAGGGACCGCGATAAACTGGTATATATCCCCGTCACGTTCGAAGCATCCATTCGTCGCTCGAGGCATGTACGGCATTGGGCGCGTGAATGTAGATCTGTGTAGTTGCCATTTACTTCATGTTGGCGCATTTCGTTTTTAAAGTGACTTTCACGGAAAGATCGCTGTCCGCTCTTCAGCACTGGTTAGCCAGTTTCTAGCTTTTATAAGCAAGGAACTCGAGTACGAGTTGCGTCAACCACATAATGAGGTTATCCCGAACTTGAAAAGCCGACGGCAATTTGCGAGCAACAGCCACTAGCAAGATGTGATGTCGTACTGAAAGTGACAACACCATGCGTAGACAGTGTTCGAAGCCTTGCTTATCCATGCAAATGAACTCGTTTTCAGCCGTAGCAGCACAAAAGCATAAAGCTCCATTTACCAAAGGCGAAAGCCCACTAAATGGTGCGGCTGCTTCCTGTTTCTCGATATAGAAAGGAAAACTGATTCCGTTTCATGGTTTGATTCGTGTCACTCAAAAACAAATACAAGAAATGGTAGCTATTAGTTGTATAGTTTTACACAGCCTGCAGCTCCTGTTTACAGCGCTATGTCATTTTGAAATGCTCCAAGTAAAATGTTTCTCTAGATCTTTGTAGTGGGTGTAGACTCATTTCACTGCAGTGATAATTTTACATATAAAAGAAGAGCTAGCGGTTTAGTACGCAAAGCGTCTCATTATGACGGCACATCAACATTTTTTGCTGGAATTCCAGGGGACATGTACCGTAGCACCTTGTTGCTCTTCCCCGATTTGGGAATTCCGCTTGTGAAGGCAGCACTGAGTAATCAGGGATTCTGGATTTGTCGGTGAATTGTGACTTCTTGTCAAGGCAGAAATGCCCAATCAGGGAGTACCTAAGTGGAACAGTATCCTATATTCCGTGGGCCGGTACAGGAGCACAGATTCCCATTTTAGAGATGAAGTTATGAAGGCGAAGTAAGGCGCGGACAGGAATTCAACTCTCTTTGTATTATTTTATGTACTTTCGTTTCGCACCTTTATTACTCCTTAGTATCGACCTGCATCTCCCTTCACAGAGGTGTGTTGCGATAACCCCTTCCCCAAGAAGCAATAATGTCTTCGCACTGGGGCCCATCACGAGTCTCCCACAACGCTCACAAAAAAGCCCTAACCCAGCTTTTTGACAAGTGGACTTGTGTTCTTTAGGCCACTAACTGCCTTCCTTAACAAATAGTTCACGCACGCTTTTCTTGCTCTCTCTCAACCTCAAAAGGACAGACTGGTGGGCTAGTTAGAAAAAGAGCATTTTTTCAGGTATTAGCGCAAAACAAACACGAACGAAGAAAGATCGAGAAAGCGCTGTGCCCTGTCTCGTCCATGTTCGCCTTGCGTTAATAGGGGAAAAAAATTGAAAATAGGCAATTTCAAAATTATAGAAGCCAAAGCGTGTCTACAAATCAGGGAAAAGGTAGAAAAAGGATACGGGAACTATTGACACAGACAGGTTGTCATGGCCTCTACAAAAATGATCCCCCATTTGTCTAGCCAACCTCCGCATTTCAATAGCTCCATTCTTTTTTCCCTTTCTTTCCTTGTCCATATGCATTCTCTTCGCCTTGTTCATTGCGGCAGAGGGAGCGTCAGCAAAGCGTACACAAAAACACTGTTAAGGAGGGCAGTTGTTGCCCTGACAAAGGCATTCGCACGTGTAGAACAACTGGCTCCAGCGGGAATCTCCACTCCGCAAATTTGCAATCATTTACCGTCTTCACTTACCCTCGAACATCTGTCCTAAAATGTCCCACATAATTTGATTGGTGCAGGTTCTTCCCATAGCAAACGTAAATGAAAAGCGGCTCAACCTTGCTTACGTTGTTCGCTATTGCTTCGTGTAGAGTAAGCTCGACGTGCGCCTGATTAAGGAGCACTACGAACGAGTACGGCTTGATTGTTTTACCGTTGGCATTTGTCAGTGTCGCTCTGTGTAGCCGGTGCCTTCACGAGACTGGAACTAGCCCTCTGTCCTTGTTTTCACGATCCAGGCCGGATGCCAGCATTGAGGACAAACACTAAACAAAGATAACTGCCAGGCACGGGTCAAAGGAAGGGTAGGAGGAACTGCGTAAATTCCCGCGATGGGAACAAAGCATGTCTGTTTGGAAACTAGTAGCCAAAGACAGCGGAACAAGCGAGAAGCAAATGTTGTTCAGCAGGTTATTTGCCCCCTGTTCCCTTGAGTATAGGTTCCACATTGCTGCGATTATTACTTCTTGTTGAAGTAAAACTGTATGATAATAACATTAACAAACAAATAAAAAAATAAACTGCTCCAATCGCTGCGCTCAAATGTTCCCTTTTAAAGGAGACCGATGAAGTCTGGAACAGACAGGTACTATGGACTGTCAGTGTTATCACAGATAACGGTCTCTTCAAGGAAGCCTTGAATGACGTTCATTGCCTCTTTGACTGATCCTTCGTGGGCAGGGAACTGATATTTTCGCAAGCGAAAAGGCTCGCGCTGTATCTAACGGAGCTCCTGTTCGAATCATCGTCTCTGCGTGCTTTGTTTGGGAGAGTCAGTCAACAGGTAATGCCTACCTCAGTCATCGCGACTGCATGAAACTCTTACAAATGACGCAGACTGAAATTTGAATAAAAAGTGCTTTTGTAAGCGGTTCCACGTCGGAGCCGATGCATTGGGGTGTCGATGCGTCGTGTGAGCTGAGGACGTAGTCGGTACTCAGGACTGCGTCAACTTCGTCTAACATTGTTTTGTGTTCTCTGTACACCACTTAAAAAGGCACAATTCTCGTTTTTGTCCTTATGAGATGCTGTGTATGTCAGATTGTGACACGGAATGAGACATATTTCTTTAGATCTGTGAGAATCTTTTGCAAAGCTTTTTTCAATTAATTTCATTTGATTGCGCAGTAATTTGAAATTCTCTCTAATACCGCACGATGTCCTAGCGCTGCAGCTTGTCGAAGTTCTTCTGGGATAGCGCAACACACGTATTCTATTTGTAGACCCTCCAGAGAAATAATGATGAGCTACATTTTTGGCGACTTTGGTAATTTAATAAATATTATTGGTAGTAAAATGGCCTCCACTTCTGATGTTGCTGAAGACAATAGCTTGCCATGCTGACTTGCGTGTTTTTCATGCAGCTCGGTTACGATAGATTCTGATGTCTAGGTCTCCTTGATGACAGAGCCATCTGTGTACACAGGTTCGTAGTATCGATTAATGCTTCGAGTTGGGCTTGATAGCACATAGCTAAGACAACGCGAAGTGCCTTCGTACTTTCGCTTCGTAGCTGTGTGCCTTGTTGCTGAACTCTCCTTGATATGTTGTTTGGTGTCCATCGACCAGCTAGAGTGAGGCCAACAGCGCGCGCGCACGCACGCACGCACACAAATCAGGGAACAAATTGTGGACACTCTTGGCGGGGACATGACCGTGTGTTTGAGGGTTGTAGAAGAAACAACTTACTGGTTCGAAGGACCAGCTTGACGAAATTGTCGATAATGTTCCTGGTACTCGCGTGCATGAGCCCTGGTATTTATCGTAGGGACACTAAAATAAAGCACTACATCTCGTTATGTTGATATACCTTTCTTTGAGAACTCTATTGCCTTGCGTTTCGTCATCATGGCGTCATGAAAAATGAAGGTCAAACCTTAGTTTGTTTTCTTAAAATTTCGCTTCGCGGATTACGGCATGACGTCACGGATTTCAAATTCTTTGAGCATTTTGATCGCATTGGTTCCATGACATTTTATAAAGGTTACTACCTTAGCTGCCTGGCTACATATGAACACAATGCAATTATTAAATTGCAACAGCGAATAATTATGTGGGCCCTAGCAGGCGCTTTCAAAATTTATGACGTCATGGTGGGTTGGTGCGGGAATCTCTGAGGGGTGTCGCCACCTCCTTTTTTTTTTTCCTTATGCGTGTCTTCTAGCTTAGTAACTGCCTTTTCGCTCCAAGTGTCGTAATTTTCGTATTGTGAAAAAGCGATTTACGGACAGAAGAAAAATAGTTTTGCGTTCTGGTGTCCCATTAAGCGAGAAGGCTAATTGCTTTCCGAGTGAAACAGCATTACAGACATACCTCAGCATATGTACACATGAATGGGAGAAATTGTTTAATCGGCTGATTGTTAATACAATTTTCGTTAACAATTCATTGCCCGAGTGTTGACTAGGCGTCGCAGTGCATTTCAGGGCAGTGCTGTAGCATTATATATTGAGAAACTCTCACCCACTATGCGTTGAAAAATGCATCGCAGACTGCGCGCTTAAAATTTATTGACTCGAAGACAGCGCACTGCTTCATTATGGAGCACAACTCCACGTGTCAAACCTATTGGAATGGGGCTTCTGTCAGACCAACGAAAACGTATTGGTTCAGACGCGGCGGAGGAAATAGAAAATGCGTGAAATATTGACGTTCGGTAAGGCAACGGACGGCTTGAATGTGAACGTGAAAAACGTACTTAACGAATGAGCTTGAGTCAGGATTTCTTCGTCGCTTCCCTGAAACTCTACGATGTATTTGACTGATGAAACATTACTCAGCATTTCTCGAACTGCAACGAAGTTTCTCCATTTCTATACTCAAATGATAAAAGAGCGTATTGCAACATAGGTGTTGCTAGCTGAACCTATTTATTCTGGTTGAACCTATTTACTCTGGCTTTTCTCGATAAGTTTCTACGCTGGCGTTTGCGCCTGGGCGTTTGTCTGCCAGTCAAATTACGTATGAGACATTTTAGGTCCAGACATACAACTTTTCACTGAACTTTAAGATTGCGGGAACGCATGTCCACTATCGTAAAATGCCCCTGACAGCGTACTACTTCTCAATTACCGGAAAAGTAGATCTACACAATAAATAGCAACCTCGAGTTACTCGTGCTGTCGTTGAGGAAACACTGCAAAGGGTTCTTCGCCGGCGTCGCTGCACGCAATTTTTTTTCACTACATATGTTTCTGCTATTCCAAATGCCTATCCCGTGTTTGAGCGAAATGAAGAATTTCTGTAAAAATTTGTTTGCAACAATTTTGATTACTTCACATTGCAGTGATGTAGAGATTGATTTGACTGGTTGATTTCTGGGGTTTTACGTCACAACACCACGATGTGATTATGAGAGATGCTATAGTGGAGGGCTCCAGAAATTTAGACTTCCTGCGGTTTTCTTTACCGTGCGCTGGCATCGCACAGTACACAGGGCACTACATTTCGTCTCCATCGAAATGCAGCCATCGCGGCTGTGATTCTATCCCGCGACCTTCGGTTCAGCCGCCAAATGCCATAGCCACTAGACTACCGTGGCGGAGCAATGTTGTAGTGAAGGAAGGGATTTATTTGTTGCTGACGTTATACAATGGACATCACTTTTATGAAGCTATCACTCGATCCAGCTTCATCCGAAATTTTTGGAATGTTGAATCTTCATTCTACGGCGGACAACGTTGCCTAATTTGGACAACACTAGCGTGGTTTTGCGGTTACGGCGGGAAATATTAAATTCCGTTCTTCCCCACACCATCCCACTCAATAGAGACAAAAAACGTGATACAGCCCGCCCATGGTTACGCTGCACTCTGAAAAAGCCTAAGTGGTGAAAAGGAACTGTAAGTTGCAGCAATTTGTCGTCCCTCGTAACTACACTATGATCTTGGAATGTTACAAAACGGAATTTTTTGTCCAATCAGATAGCGCTCGCTACGGGCATATCCTGTAAATTTTCATATTCATGCATGCACCAACGAGAACTGTGGAGTTTGTGGTGCTAAATGTACACAAATACCGAAGTGACGTGACAGTTAATATACCAGAACTGTGAAATATTTCTGTGAATTCCCAGTTAATTGTTCTTCTTTGGAACTAGCTAGGAAACCTAATAAGCAGTTACAGTAGCGCAATATCGCTTTCCATCATTTTTTTTTCGCGAAAGTGGGTCTCAAAGCATTGCATAATATGCTTTACGATAACTTTAAGAAGCTTTGTATAATATGTACTCACTGTAAATCTTATATGAAAAGTGCCCCGCATAACACATTCGTCACTTTACTCAAGTCATGAGTTAATTAAAGCGTCGGTGGGTGAGGCACGTTTTTAACGGTACACCGCTCAGAAATCACATATTTTCGCACTTATTTTTGTGAAATATCAGTCATTTTATTAGTCACTGAGGTCCAGTGTTGTGTGTTCGCAGTTATTTTCGTTGCTTTGGCTTTCAGAATCCCGATTTCGCTTACATTATTCCGCGCCCTCGTCGCCATACTGAATCCAGGGCTAAGCTTTGCAGAGCAAAAGTAGCTCACAACGCAAGGTAACAGAAAGAATGAAGACGCAGCAAGCCGAGAAGTGCATGGTTGCCTGAGCAGTGCGCCGCTAATCTTCTTTACGGCTTGCAAGGGACATTGTTAAAAGTTCTGGCACTTTAAAATTAAATAAATAAACGAACGATAAAAAGAAAGATTTTAAATATCGGCACGCATCAAGGATGCTTTGCTGAACTTTATGATTATATAATTAAACAGTTCGTATATTCAACAAGAACTTTGCGGATTACACTTGTTGAACGTAGTATACAGCAGTAAGTTTTAACTATATGCCGGGTGCCCATAAACGCTTAATCCTCCTTTGAGGACGCTTTCCCAAACTGTCTTCATTTTCCGTTATTTCAAACACAGGTGCGACGTGTGTTTATCATAAGCCTTATCTTGCCTTTATTTTCCCAGACAAAGTGTCACGAGAACGACGCACCAGCATGAGACGCTCAGCAGAGGGTGACGGCTTTCAATTTTTTTGTTCATTTACAGTCTTATTCTGGTTTGCAGGAACCCTCAATATCCCAAAGGCGGGAACGTGCATACTACCTTTGTCAAGCCACGCTCCTCGTAGAGTGGCATAACCAAAGAAAACTTCATGCCTTCTACCGGCGAGAAAGTTAGCAAATAGAGAGCGCATGAACAAGTCACGACTGTATTGCAAACGAAAGGGAGAACAAAACGGCTGCTTGCTTGAAGTGAATGCCACTCATTCACATTTCCTCGCAAAAAACGACGGGTAGGCCTGAGTGCACTCAGAACTTGAGTTAGGCGACTCTGTCTCGCTATTCTTCCCGTCATTTCTTTGGCCTTTGATGGGTAGCTCATTTAATAATTGCATGCATCCATAAGGCACGCATGCATCGTCTAGTAATGGTTAAAGGAGTTTGCCGAACTGGGGACGAATTCACAAAAACTGTTTTTCGTATGTGTTTCTTGCGATTGGTCGAATGGCTTCGCTAATGATATGCACAGCTTCGGGATTCGCTGGAATATTCTTCGACGAACTTTTTTATCATAAGATAATTTTGCAAATACGGGCCCTCTATTTCTTCGTAACTCGCATTGCTGTTGCCGTCAAAAACTATCGCGAAAAAGCAGTACGACGACGACGACGACGACAACAAAAACAGCAGCAACAACAACGACGATGACGACGACGACGACAATGACATTGACGACAACAACAACAGCAACAGCGACCAAGCAACGAGATTACGAGGCGAATCATACATCGAGTTCATCCTGTCGTGATATGTGCTTTATTTTTCATTTTATGCAGTAACACCTTCGCAATAGACGTTAATTTAAAACATGACATAAATCATGTTTTAAAGATGGAGATGTCGATGCAGGCCCTTTGTGGAGCTGTTGCATGATCACTCCGGGGAAGCGACCATGAATTGCGTAGATAAAACCACTAACGAGGAAAGAATTACAGAACTTTCTCGAAAAATTTCTGTGTAGAATTGATACCTAAAAGACACAGAGTGCTGGAGTACGTTCATGGAAATATAATTAATAATCTAGATAACAAAAAATGATTAAAGCAAGCAATATTAGATGGTTTCTGCTTTGGTCGACAAGTAATAACAACGATATGACTCTGCAGTTGAAGGCTAAATCTCTTTGACGTTACAAAATTTCTAACGGCCTAACATACCTTCCTTTAATTCTGCCGAAGAGTCAATGCTCGCAGAGATAGTAAACTTAGAGCAGCACCACATGAGCTAATTATACGGAGCAGAGTTTCCAAGGACACTTATTCTTAAACCCATAAATCTTCGACATGAGATAAAGAAACGACCTATCTTTCCCTCTTCTCTACAATGAGAACAAAACGGGAAGGGAGTCACATCAGCTCTGCGTAAATACAAACAGCGTAGCCGAGTGACAAATTCGATATTTCTTGAGTGGCACAAGATACATTTTCATAGTGTCAATAGGCGATTCAGATACGGGGAATTTCTCATAGACAGGTTTTAGAATTATTGCATGGTAATTTGCCTGTGAAATGGGGAGGCAGTCAGAAGCCAAGATAAAAAAAAAAAAGATACGACATATCTCATGTATTGTGGAAATCGATATCACGAGAACAAGTCAGCGAGTGCATTGCCTATAAGCCTAATCGTTTGAGGTGAGTCAAGAGTTAAAACAGTAGGATAAACCTCGTTGTGCAAAAGCCATTAGTGGGTGTACGCTTAACATGTGCTAACCAAAAACGTCGATGGCACAGTGACTACTCAGTCAGTGGTAGCTCATGGTACGACGCAACGTTGGCACTCACATTTGTGCACAACACAGAGGTCTGTTTTATCAAGGAAAAATGCACACTACGGTGCGCTGAGGTGCGCATCACACGCATCGTCCGTTGAAGTTGTCTTACGGGTTCGAGTACTGTTGGAAAAAAATACTTGCCGAGTGACGGTAAAACATAAATAGTGCCATTATATTGCTATACCATATTACTTAACGCACATTAGAATCGCAGTTGTCTTTACACGAGCACCAGCAGCTGTTTGCTTTATTGTGATAAGTGCCGCGAGCAACGAGCGGCCGTAGCCTGGTCACAATGGGCTTCCTTGGCTCCTCAGAGGCTCAGGTTCCCAAGCCCTACCACTTCGTAGGTTGCGCGCGTCTCTGTGCTTGTTATGTCTACATTTCAGTCGATAGCTACCGAAAGCTACCCCGAAACCAAACCGACTGCTTCCCAGCTGCAGAGGCAGACGATCTATTCACTTTCTGCATGCACCCGCACTGTTTCTCTTACACTCTCCATTTCTTTCCTTTTTCTAGTTACTTCCCCCTCTCTCTAAAGTATAGGGTAGTAAACCTAGTGTTTGGGCTAGGTAGCCTCCTAGCCTTCCTTTTTCGCCTCTCTCTTTCTTGCTCATGAGCATTCAATAATTTCTAAATGTTTCACATTTAACTGTGGCCAGTGGACTGAACCGTGGGGACTCTGCGCCGTAGGCTCACTTTCTTTTAACTACCCTACGTTCAAACTTGTGGGAAACCCGGAGCATCGGTGCTATGAGCGCTCCGCCATCGGCCAAATGTGCGCTTCAAAGCCTAAGCTGTCTGTAATACCGGCTAGCACTGACGTCACATGCAAGTATTTTACTTATTCGACGATCTGGACCCGATCTCAACGCCATCATGGCGACGGAATCACCGGCCGTAAACCGCTTTACGACGTCGGCTATACTTAACTGGTTTTAGGGCTTAGAAGCTCAGGCGCCCGACACGCCGTGGTGGTCTGGTCTGTAACGTTTCGCAATCCCTTTCGTAGTCACTCCTTTTCCTATTTTGTATGTTTCTTTGGCTACAACAGCGTCTTCTGCTGCATCATATATCTGACATTATACGAGTCGATTTCGTTTCCGCGTTTCCGCATGACTTAGTAGTACCTGTCAGCCACGCACGCTGTTGTTTTGAAATTTCATTTTCATTTAATTTAACTTAATTTAATTTATTTGGGGATTTCACGAAATGCCCATGAAGGGGGAAAAGGAGAGTGTCTGTCTCCTGACTTGGCCCACTCTTCGTGAGGCACTTCAGGCAGGTACAGCAAGTGACCACATAGAAATGTACAATAATAGATATACAAACAATATAGACAAGGAATACTAGAGAAGGAGGAAAAATACATAAAACAAAGATGCAAGAAAAGCTGGTCTTCATCGACAAATACAAAATACACCTGGGATTAACTATATATAGCATATATTCAAATACATGCAGACTGAAATGCATGCAGAATGAAACACAAAATAGAAAGCAATGAATACGTTAAATACATTGGATACATTCAGCACATGCGATATAGAATTGAGTATAATTTATTGCATCCATAATTCATTTTCTTCAATGTTTCGGCTTACTTAATTCATTCTATTTTTCTTAAATATATAGTGCTAATTAAATTTTTCTGTTTTTCTGCTGCGTCAAAATAAGTGGTTTGATTTTGTAGTAAATATATATAATTCATACATCGTTTTGCACTAAAATGTGACTTTTATACACATCCTAGGTGCATTTGAAGAACGGCTCACTTTTTCCACTTCAGGCACAGTTGCCCCGATGGAGATGTCACTAGCAAGCATCAATTACTGAACCTTTGCAGTTTAGAGTGCCTTTATAAGGACTTAAAACGCTTAAAAACTCGTCCAAGACGAATTATGCTCATTATTTCGGCCCGTAATGACTTTATTGGGTGAAACATATCGAGTCTTATTGCAGCAGATAGTAAGTGGGGCAATCGGCATTTTATATTTGTTAGTTACATATTAAGTTCCCGATTCCACGTCCACATGTCAGTTTCGTAACTGGTAACATCACATTCCAATACTCTTGAACACGCAAAGGGATGAGTGGTTCTCGTTATGTTCAAGATACACCGTGACGTTCAAAGAAGAAATTAAAAGCAGTCCGCGCCTTTGAAATTTAGGGTAACAATATTCACGTAAAACGTTCAGGTGAATTCTTTTGAATGAATAATAATTGTTAAGGCGAAACTCTCGTGTCTCAGACGGCCAAAAAATGTTGCGACGGTGCCTGCGTTAACGCGGATGCTGCAGATAGTACGCCACAGACAGTACGCCACCGAGTAAACGTACGTGACGTCATCGAGGTGACCATTAGCAGTGAGCCGGCCTGTTCGGTCACAGCAGGAGTGTTCGCTGTTGACGGAGAACTCAGGGCACCGGGGCGACGAATATCCGCGCTTATACGGAAGAGCGGGCATTGTAAGAAGCGCTTCGCTTTGCCTAGGCCTTGCGCTTCGGCCCTTGAAGCTGCAAAGCCCCGCGAGTGCTACAAGGTGAAACAAATGGCGGAGAAAGCCGGCCCACCTCTGGAACGCAGTTAGGCTGATTGCATTCAAAGACGCATTACAGTCTTTGCGAGCATTAGATCTAAACAGATCAACACAATGTGGAGCAAATTAGGCTTCGCGCCTACCAAGAACGACTTTTATTTCTTGCGAAGCTAAGCTGCGCATACTGCAGGCTACATCGAGCAGTGCTTGATCTGCTGTCGCTTTATTTACCAGTCTGATCATTTGGCGCTGGTATATAGCAGTCGTTTACACATTTGTGCGAAGGCAAGACGCCTCTGTTGTGCCGAGTGGCTTCGCTTCGTAACGTAATGGACGTGTAGGCTGTAGCCACGCATACGAAAATATGACCCTAGGAAGATAACACTAAATATATGAAGCAAGGCAATGAATAACGCTCGTGTGGGCACGAATGTTTTCTGCAAATAAGGATGCGGTGAAAAAAAAATTCGAACAATTGGTTCACTAACAAACGACGAGGCAACGCAACAAAAACAAGAAAGTTCGCACCACGCTCAGACTAATATCTCCGTTAAGGAATTGCCGACGAGACAAGCTTTAATTAGGAGCACAGCATTTAAGCCACGTTCACTGGGCTACATATACGAAAGGAGTTAAGTGAGCAGACACATAATTCTGTGTAAGGGCTCAGCTTGTCTGCGCGCGCTTTCGCCTCTTTGTTTCTATGCATTTTTACCTAGAAACAGTTGTGTGGCGCATCGTAGTTATTGTATTAAACCCAAGTAGACTTGAGGCAAACAGGTAACTCACAGAGTACACTCAAGTACTGAACTGATAAGTATGCGCCAATAAGACACCACCATGTAAAAGGAAGGTCGGCATGCAGCCGCGTTCAGCTCGGCAATTTTGCGCAGACGAAGCGATCGAAGTGGTAGTGCCAATATGACTCCCAGTTCCACGTAGTTCGTGTTGCCAATCAAAAAAAAAGTAATAAAATGGCTTAGACTTTTTTACAACCCCCTTGCACTGGTATATTTAGAAGTTTGGTTGGCTTTGACGCGATCGATTCTCAAACGGGCCCGCTAAACCTTGCCTGGATACTGGAGCGATATACCGATTGGTTTAGCGTTTGAACGCACTCCTGCAAATGCGCAGTGCGAAGCTAGGATAACAAGGCAGGGGCACGTATAAAAGGAAGATGCACAAGCGCAATGCAGGAAACTCCGATGTCTATTGATCTGGTAGTTAGACCTAATTTGCACTGATCGACCGGAACAATCCTCGTGAGCTTTCTTTCTGTTGAAAAACTCAGACTATAATAGGCGGCCTGCCGCGCGAGGCTATAGTGCCTCTGTGTCCAGCAGATGCCAACCTCTTCTAGTCTTCTCTGCAATGCTCTCGTTTTCTCCTTCTCCTCATTAAACAAGTTAAATGCAACGTTGCTTTCTTTTTCCTTTTCCTGTGCCATAGGAACCGATACGCGGCCGAAGCTGTTTGCCACGAACAAAGGACTCATTTGGTTAGCCGTTAAAGAAGCGCCTAGTAGTATCAAAGTTTCCTGCACGTCAGAGAAAATACCCTTTTAAATCCGAAGCAGGTACTTTCACGTGCCATATAAACTACCCTGGTCGCCAATAAGCAAAAAAAAAAGTTTATCTACCAGCAAAAACAAAACAAAAGGAACTCCGGTCACATTTAGGGATGACTGCAACAGCTGGCGGGACAAGGGACATTCTTATAGCAGGGGCGGAGCCTCTCATATCAGAATGTCGTCATTCGGTTCAAAATCGAGCGTGCCTAAATGAGCCGCCATTTTTTTAAAGCGTTCGTGACTACGAGCATCAATGTTTCCAGAGGCTGAGAGCATGGCGCTAGCACGTTCAACCCTGTTCACACAGACTTCTTCCCTTTGACTGATTTTCTCCACAATAACGTTACTTTTCGCTTTTTCCAGACACAGAAACAGGTAGACTGTCAGAAACTGAGCCGCATGGTTTTTTCCTGCTGGTTCCTTAAAAAAACAAGAAAACGTGTGGCCCGTTATAGAATGCTGTCGTGATTGTTCTTTGTCGATATCACTCCCTCTGTTTCCTACACGGTATTCTCGTGGAGCGGTAGTTTTCTTCTTTCTTATAGCCGTTGTTATACTAGTTGCTACAGGATACTCTGAAATCTTGGTATGAGGATATCTTACAGCTTTGCCCTAAACGTACGCGAAAGGCGTCATGCTTCACAGTTATGATTATCGCGCAACAGGAAGCGCTGCATTTCTGTGAGAAGTTTCGTTACAAGAATGCGCCACGGCAAAACAAATACGGGGTACAACAAATGCGATAAGAGATAAATACATGAAGAGGCAACTCACTGATCGTGCGTATTCAAGCTCCCTTTGACCGGCATTTGTAGCTCTCTAGTGAATGACAAGTTTACGAGTTATCATAAGCTGCTATAACATTAGTATAAAAAGAAAAAAAAAACGTCTTGTTTATAAATGCTACAGTAGGGCTGCGCAACATCCGCTTGGACGCTGCATTGTGCGAACTTAGAGGACCGACAACTCATCTCCTACTACGAGTAAGACTAGCTTGTCACGAGCGAGTTGGGTTAAATGCAACTAGATAAGGTGTAATTACACAGAACGGGTTATTCTGAACACCCAAGTGACACACCCCGCTCGAAGTTAGTTCCTTCCAGCGAAAACAACAAAGTGTATGGCACCGGGGAAGTTGGCAAAAAGGGAAAACACGCCATCACGTTTGGGGCGACACGTGGCGTATAATGAAGGAGGAGATGAGTTGCCACGCATTCGCAGAATGCACGTGAACAAACGCTCACAGAGAGTACGCCAGCGTGGGCTGCTTTCGGAGAAGACAGCGCTACCTGAGCGACGCTTAATTAACTGCGTCGCGCGAGGCTTTTGGTGCACAACCAGCAAGAGTTGACGCAGTAAGCACTGCTTCCGCCAACTCACCTCACGCTGCCTCCCCGTATGAGTAGCCTGGAAGGCTGTGGACTGCGTTACCTAAGTGCATGCGGTAACTTAACAGACGTTGCGAATAATTCGATCCCGCTACGCACACAGCGCCGAATGTTCTTGCTTTTATTGACACTAAAAAGCGTAGGCGATCTTCTGTTGAGCGCTTAAGTTTTCCATTTCTATTTTTGTTTTTTTAATTGTCAATCATAATGAAATTCAGACGGAAGATTTGAGCAGTGGTGCAATTTTCGACCGTAGTACTTATGTCGCCAAAAATACTGACTCCGAAAGTCGCTTACTGCTTTCTTGGAAGCGATATCTCGTGGATCGCTTCCTTCGTACTTCTTTGCTAATAATGCACAAAGAGGATACTCATGAAGTTATTTGCCGGTCTATGCACTATTCAGCGGTGCTGCCTTCCTTATAACCATACGCAAAACACGAAGCAGCGCTGTGCGCCATGGCACGTAATCGTAGCTAGTAGAGTAATGCAATCAAAGTACTTAAATTTCTGTTCTACCAATATAGATTTATGAGGCCAGTCGTCGTGAGATGTGCGGAATTAGTTTTCTTCATTTGCGGACCTTCGCATACACCTAAGGCAAAATAAACAAGTGCACTGGTGCTTCGACACGGGTAAATGTGGCCGGAATAAAATAAGTTAGTTTTGAAGTCTTCGGGCTTTTGTAGGAAGGGCGCAAGTTTTGAGAAAAGGCCATGTGGCTAGGTGCTTGCACTCATTGGCAAGAACGCTCCCAAATAGAGCACGCAAATATTCTAAATTTCGAATTATCTTGGAAGAGCAGTTGCTATTTGATTCAGTTCACAAATACCACTTACTATTGGAACTATTGAAATTTGGTTGTTAAGGGGCAAAGTATGCCATATCTCGTCAAAAGTGGCTTATTCCATCATGTAGTGCGCTTCGCCGTATCACAACCCTGTAGTGCAACAAAGCTTACACTTGCGCATTCACGTGCAGCGGCAAAGCTGACCCTGGCGTACTGCAGCAAAGCTTACACTGCGTACTGCGGCAGAGCTGACACTCGCGTACTGAAGCAAAGTTAACAATAGCGTGCCGCGATAGAGGTGACACTCGCGTACTTCGGCGAAGCTCACACTTGCATACTGCGGCAAATTTGGCTCACGCGTATGCACAGTTCTCTGTTTGACTTTGTTTACACACCTGACTTCTTTCTTTAGGAAGAAAATTGTGGAAGTGCACTAAGAATTCAATAGATTTTCTTTTTATTGCCCGTGTTACGCAGCACATATCTATGTAATTTGACATGGCGTTGTGAGAACCATATTTAAAAAATATTCTAGTAGAATTGCACTCAAACATTAACATTTAAATTCGATTCGCCATAACAAAGCTTGCTATTCGCATAGCTCGACTCTCAAACACTCTATTAACAAATAATCGATGAAGCACACAGAAGCACCGTACTTAATGGACCACAGAAAATATTGTGACCTTTTGGCGTTATAACCTGTTCATGCCTGCGGTATGCGTGAAAGCTAAAGTGCTTGGCAATAAGAGCAAGCAGAAAATGAAGAAAAGCGCGGTATAACAAAGAGGTGAGTAAGGGAGGTGAGAGTGAGCAGGAGGGAAGGAAGGAGGGTAAGGCCACCAGAGCTGGAGTGTAGTATAACAAGGGGGTGGGATATGGAGGTGAGGGTGAATAGGAGTGGTGTGACAGTGAGCAAGAGGGAAATTATGAGGGGAAAGCATGAACCGTAACATACCTAACTACGGTACGGTGTAGCAATGAGGTGGGGAATGGAAGTGAAGTTGAGAATGGGAAAAGGAGGAGGGGAATGCCACCAGCTGCCCTTGCGTCCCTGCTGCAAGCTGCCCGCAACGTTTTGTTTTTATCAGGAAGAACAGATATCACTGTATTAGTTAGCCTACTATAGCATTAGGTGACATAGAATTTGAATTGCTCTGCATTCGCCCCTGGTGCACGCGTTTCCTTATAGCAGCGCAGCTGTCGAGCATGTGCCGCGCGGTGGATCTCGTGGCGCCTCTCACACAGGAGGGAAAAACGTACCCGCTTTTGTCCCGAACTCAGTTCTGTGTGATATTGACTATGCGATAATATTTAGAAAATTTTCAGCTCGGATTTGCGAGTTGAATCCCGGCCTACGCGGGTCTTTTACGTAGCGCGAAGTGCATAGAAAGAGATAACCCACTTTTGCCCTCAATCCACTAACCACTGCATCACTTTTCAGCGTACCTCTTCCCTACGCAGCGTCACTATCCTAAAGTACCTCCACAATTATTTGATGCTGCCCTGAGGCACGCACATTCCCTGGCAGAGTATGGACGGTCACAGTGGTCTCGGGACTCGTAAGATAATAAAGCGCGTGCTTGTACTGACAGAGAATGGATGGGTATCGCCACCTCAGAGAGCATAACGCAGCTAGATTTTTCGCGCCCGGACGCTGTAAAACACTGGAGGTTAGCTATATAAAACTTGTCTGCTAAATGGTCCAGCTCCGTTGAAGCAACGTAGCAGGATACATAGAATAAACGAACGCACGAAATCTGTGTGCATTGTACACCTGAGCATTTCCGGTTAATATTAGCAGGAATTAGGATTGTGATTTCAACGATGCAGCAAACACGTCTCCTATGCTCTTCTCATAGGAAGGCTCCTTACACCTTGACCGAGAATACACTGGTCATCAAGGAGAGGAAAAAGAAGTAGAAGGCTGGACGAGGAGCGAGAATTTCGTCGGAAACTAAACTTAGCGCATCTGCCAAGGAAAATGCATTCTTCCGCGTTTTACACACATAGAGAATAAATTCAATGCGAAGGAAGGATGGGAGGGTAGCTGGAATGATAACCGAAAAAGCTCAAAGGAGGGACAAAGGTCCGAAAAAAAAAAGTTGTTGGAGAAAGACTTATTGTGCCGGATCTGGTTCTCTTTGCCTGCCCGTAGATTGCTCTTCGCCGCCGGTCAAAAGTGCGGAGCAAATCGAGTGCTTCTACTTCCATTCATCACGGACGTTGTGTGTCACGCTCTGGCTGGAATAGCTTAGTGCTTTCTCTCAAGGTTAATGCGAGAGGAAGAAGACACATTCGGCTGGCAATGAGGCTGCAGCCAAGGTTCCTTATCCGGGTCAATTTTCGCTTCCTTGCTCCTCTATCTTCCTGGTTTTATAGTTATTTTCCCTGCTGAAATACAGGCACACGAAGCTGTCTGCGCAGGCATGACCACATGCACTTTCGCCCTGGGGGGCGTGTCATTCTTTTTATGGAGAACCTACCGCGTTTCATTTCTTTTCGGGCAGCGAGCCTCGACTTTACGTAAGTTGGCGGCTGCCACCAGTATGTTTATTTTAGCGGGATAGCGCTAAGAAGTTCGTGTCGCAGAAAATCCGGTGTTGGCATAGGACGCAGGCGCCAGCGTCCGTAACATAATATATTATCCGGAATCACCTCGAACGCGCATGCACTCCTCCATGGTGCATATCCGTTAGAGAACAAAATTGAATTTCACAAAGTAAAATACACCAGAGAAATTCTAAATTACGACTTATCAAGAATGCACACGCATGATGTGTCGGACTGTACGTTGAGTGTACGAGAAAACATGATTCTATTAAGAGGAAACTCGAACTAATCTCTTTTTCCAACATTTTTATCATAACAACAGCGGCGCGCCCGGGTAGTGCCACCCGGGCGTGCCACTACAGAGAATTTGCTAGGTAGGGGTAGGTTACTTGTCAAAATATCTTCCAGATGGCACTCGCCTCGTCGAGAGCGCCGCGCGGAGAGGTACGCGGAGTACTATCGAAGAGGCGCTGGTTTTGCGCTATGAGAAGGCGACGTGAACGGGGCCAAAAACGCTCTGCAAGAGCCATATGTCACCTAAAGACGTCTTATGCGTAATACAGCATTGTAAAGTTGCAATAATTGTGCGTTAGTAGAGCACTACACAGCGCATCTTTGATCTGCACAGTACTGTTTTTCTTATGCGCAAAGTTTCTCACCTACCTTTTGTTCTCCAAAAAAGCCATGATTCTTCATTAATCATGAAAATACTTCGTTTTGTCCCATGTAATAAGGTGTGGCAGTTGCAAACGATTATTCATCCCTCGTGGAATGGTCAGCAGAGTTGTACTGACTCGCTGCTTGCTTGGTGGGACAGCAAAGAATTTCAAGAACCGCAGCCCAACCATCGACGCTTAGCGATATTTTCTGAGTTAGTGTTGTGAACTGCCCTTAAATGATCTCCCTCTTCTTCTCGCTTTTATCCTTTTTGTTTTCCTGAATTCGCTGGCCCCTGCAGTGCAGGGAAGCACGTCGGATTCGACCTAGTTACCTTTCTTTCAGTTCCTTTTCTCGCCTCACGAAAACAGCACGACGGCCTAAGTTGTTTTTCCGTACGAGAGGCGACATGCGCCTATTTTTTTTCTTTAGTGATCCGTATGAATATTTTGTGCCTGCTGAGCGAACGTTTCACCGGGGTTTGTCCAAACGACATCTTCGCCATTTCTTTAATTTTATCCTTTTCTAACCCGTATTTGCCCTTTCAAGTGGTCGGTATGAAAAAGTATTGCGCGGCCTTATATTACTAGACATGTTTCCTTTTTCCTATAAATGCTTGTCTGTGAATCTCCCACTCACCATCGCGCCGTATTTTAAACAGTAACATTATTGGACAGTATCCTCGCGCTCGACATCCTGCTTCACCTGTGGCTTTGTCGAAATCACGAAGCGCACTTGACCCTTCACTCTTCCAGGAAAAAGCCAAAGCCACTCCGTGATGAGCACAGAGTAAATGCAGGACGCACATACAAGGAAAGTAATGAGTAGGTTTCATTACATTCCAAGCAAGGGTTGCTTGTTTGCGAAGCGGCTGCAATCGTGAAGTCAAACCCGGCTTTGCATCCGCATCCGCGTGCTTTTTTCAGAAGGTCCCATAGCGACAGCTTCCCAATTCTAAGGCAGAATCGCATACTCACTGCCTTCAGGCAAAATGATGGCGGATGCATAGAATACGAAGGTCTACACTGTAGCCAGCTTGTCTCCTCTTCAAGCACAGTGATGTCACAAGGCCGGATGATGAGCAGAAGGATGTCCTCGGCTTTAGGCGTATTTATTATAGCAATACATTCCGGAAGCCGCTCCTCTTAGGAAGGCATCATGAGTTGGACAATATGTGCAAGGCTATTTACTATGATGTCCACACAAAGGCGCATTGACAATAAACCTCCTGCAGAAAGTAATCTCAAACCTGCTGAGCAAGTATAAAGAATGAGCAAAAGAGCCACTAAAATGACTTCTAGTGATCATGCAAAAGAAACTAAACGATCGAAACAAACTACAAAAGCTTTGCCCAACATAAATAGAATGTTCCCGCTGGCCGCATATGCTTGTCTGAAGACGTAAAGACCAAAAAGCCCGGTAGTCAAGTTTCTTGAAGTAAACAAGAGTAACAAAGTTTCCTGGGAAGCGGACTAATGACGTGGACGTAGAATGTTTTGAATAGACCGTTCCGTGTGTGTTCAAGGGCCACTCGTTTTTCCTTCACCAGCGTAAATAATGGAAAGAACAGCGCTCAACGGGGAACACGACGATGGCTTTATTTTCACTTTACGTCTCTCTCGTTATTTAGTACATCTCCTAAACCCACGGAGAGAACAGGAGAAGACGTTGCTAACTCTAAACTCTTTCGCTGACAGGGCAAGAGAACAGTCTCGAAAACGCACGATAGCACGTTCTTGGTATTATTTAAGTGGCCGTTACCATTGACGCAATCGTATAACAGGAAATTTCGCCTCTCTACAATGTCGCTTGATGTACGTTATTAAAGCGTATTTATGCATGCTTTTTTTCTACTGCCCTTTTAATCTTTTCAGCTTAGGGACTTGCATTTCTTGTTGTAGGCATAGGGATTTCCAGCACGAAAGGCGCCAGATGCTCCTCCCAGATTATTCAGATTTAACATTACCCTAGTTCTCATTGCTTTGCTGATGAGGGCAACTGCGTCTCTTAAAAACAATTGGCATAGGCTAGAAAACAGGCAAGAGAAGTGCGTGGTAGACTTTCTCATTTAAAAGCAACAACGGATGAGGGCGGCTCCAAAAGGCAGTCATCGTAATGCCTATATGTCCAAACATTCCCTATAGAGGTAAGAAAATAAACGCCAATTTAGCTAGTATTTAAGTACAAAAATAAGGGGTCTCAAATAATACAGTCCCATTGACTACTGCGGCATTTCAGAGTACACACGACTGCTCTACGGTCGCTCAGCAATTTGCTGGCAAGGAGCTGTATCTTTAATGCTGAATTAAGTCAGTGAGCAATTTCGAGTCCGAACATCGAGTTATGTTTCATCCACGTGAACCGCACGCACAATGAAAACTGAACGAGCGGCCTCTGCAACGAGACCACAGCGAACACACTTAAATTATCCTCCCCTGCATAAACAGGCACATAAGAAGACAGACTGTATGCTTAATTAGGACAAAAAGATTGCGAGTCTTATAGATCATTGCTATTCCGGAATAAACAGAAGGGCTAACAGCAATCCTGTATACCAATTTGACGAAGTAGATGGGAAATACCCAGTTATGCGCGCAACTGTATAATGCAATTCCTATTGAAGTATGTACGAAGTATGTACGGGGTATCGACCTATTTGCAGCGCGCACCTGAAAACGTATAAATGCACGGCGATATGCGATTAGAGCGTGACATTCGACTCGCATGAGGGCCGAGCTTCTGCTCCCCCGTTTATGCCATCAGCGGTGATCGAATAGGGGAGGGTCAAACGTGCTTCGTCTTTCATCATAATAGATCATTTCGACGACGCAATACCGAGGAGTGGCGCGAAATACACCTGCCTTTCTGTATGCACAGCAATAATTTCATTTAGAACAGTTAGTACTTCGATCACAAAGCACACTACGCATCTTTATTGAGATTGGTTGATTGAAACGATTGATCCAGCAGAGCTAGGCGGATCGAGCATACGTGACTTCATTTTCTTAACTTCGATAATGACCGCTCGTATAATGGAAAGTGATACGGCGGCAAAACTTGGAGAAAATACAAGAAAAGATGTTACGGAGTGCTTCGATAGGGATAAAGAATGGGATGAGGGGAGAGATTAGGGATGTCATCGAAACAATATTTTACAGGCTTGGCACCCAGTGGCACGAAGCGAGGTTCGGCATTTATACTTCGTCCAGGCCGTACCGCGCAACCAATTTTCAGCACTGATTCCATTTCATGTGGATGATCGGACATCCGTAACAGAGGCCCCTTGTTACCGGCACATAAAGGCGCACCATTAGCTGCCGCACGCTGCGAGATCAACTTTAGTTCATACTCATGCCTTTAACGTTTCCTTAGTTATCCGAGGTATTAGCGTCTGTCTGTAAGTTTTGCTTGAGGGTAGCCCCTCCGGGCATGCCTTATGCGTAAAAACTTTTTTCGGTCCTTCGACACTGTTGAGATGGTCAATCAGCGAAGATGAAACGTGCGACACGGGTGTTTATCCTCGGACTATTTAATGAGGCTACACACGCGGTTACACACAAGGTACAGCATGTAACGTGTCTGTAGTGAGGTTACGCACAGGTTACATCTTGTAGCAGTGGGCTAAAGGTACGAGTGAGTCGAGCGCAAGAGAAGGAAGCGCACTTTTACAACGAAGCTGGTGCTGCATGAGAGTGCTACACAACAGTTATAGGGAAAGAAAAGAGGAAAAGAAAGAGAGAAAAGCATGAAAATGAGAAGAAGGAGTTGGGGTGACTTAGGAGAGGAGGACGAGATACAGAGAGAGAGAGAGAAGGAAGTGGTATCAGTAAAGCTGATAAATACCTTGGTGTAGACGACATGAATCCCAGATTTGCATGAGAAATCATGCTTTAATAGTTTCTTTCCGACTGTAAGGCTTATGTAGTACAGGAAACATGAGGCGTAGGTTTCTTAAAACTGTGCATTCTGACAACAATGACGCAAACCCATGGATATTTCTGCTTTCTTGTTCAGCACTAAAACTTGGCGCCAGCCTGTTATTTCGCACTTGGAAGCTAGTTTGAAAGTGACTGTCAAATCAATGTCGATGGCGTGACCTGCAGAGTTAAGCTATGTAAAAGAACCACAACCACAACCTAACCTAGCCTTTAGAACATTGTCCTTTTTCCTATTTTCTTGGTGACATTTCCTTACACGTTAGAAGCAAAACTAAACGTTCTTTTCTGAGAACAGTAATAGCTTGGAATCAGGTGTTAAACGGCACCTTTTCGACGTTAATGTAAATGTTAGAAATGCCACGGAACGCAGCGCGAACCTAACAAGCGGTTCTCATTCGAGTATCCCGGTACATAGAAAGCACAGAGGTATCTCGACATAAAAGAGCCAGGCCTGCGCGGAATCGCAGGACAGTGATAGCGTAAGCTGAAGGAGCGACCTTCCTAGAGGCCATTGTAAACGCTTGGGGAAACTAGTGCAAGTACAGGCGGTGGGTATCCCCTGCGCCATGACTCTGCAGTTTGGGCTCCTCTCTGCAGCAGCGGTCTGCTGTGCCCGACGTCGCCCTACTGCAGCCGCGCGCGTAACTCTGCGATTCACTTCTTCAGCAGCGGTCCGCATCTTGCGAGGAGGCGCCATCAGGTATATCGAAGAGCCATGTCAGGTTGCTGTCGGGGCTGCGCACGTCGCCTGTCGCGTGATGCACGGAGCGATACGACAAAACTGCTTCACGAGGCAGCGCTTCGTAAAAACACATTGCGAAGGCTATGCGGAGGAAATCAGCGCCAATAGATGGCAGCAGTTGTCCTGTTCTTCACGAGGAGCGATATTGGTTACGGACACGGGCGGACACCGGCGGTGGCGGCGGCGGCGGCGGCGGACAACTACGGCGCCGTTGTTGTGATCTCATAACAGCTTACGCTGTAATATGGTTTTATTTAGACCTGCACTATCCACAGCGGACGTCATGCTTCTTACGCAAAGACAGATTATTGATAACTACACCTAGCATACTAGAGGAATACTAGCTCTCGACCTGTCCAAAGCTTTTAACAGTATCTCGCAAAAATGTGTGCCAGGAGGCGGTCTCGGATATTGGTCTGCGACGACGTTTACACTCTTCTTAGCAAGCGCAGCGGAACAAACACACGAGAAAGACACACGTAGGACAGGACGTGCTTCTTTCCCGTGTGTTTGCTCCGCTGCGCTTGCTAGATGCACAAGTTCTACATTCACCAACTAGCCCAAATTTCTGCGTTGAATAGTTTACACTCATACATCATCTCTTCTCAGGGATTGCAGGGCTACAACAAATATCCTTCAATGCAAATGCGCGGAACCTTCCTTGGGAGTGAGAGGCACACCACAGGGTAAAGAAATCTCTACTATACTCTTGAATATTGCCATGAAGTGCCTCTTGGTGCTACTCGCCATGGTTCGCGGGATTAATCATGCTCTCTACGTGGAAAATATCATTGTTTGGTGCATGGGAGGGCCCGACGCTAGGGTAGAGCAGGTGCTTCAACGGGCACTAGACACCACGGATAACTTTCTCGTGAAGAACTTCACTCGTTTAGAGCATGCTCCCATGGAGTTATACGCACGGGATGGGCGGAAAATTGCCAGGGCAAACTCCACATGGGCTTTCGGGCCCCTGCTGGACACCAAGATGGCTGCTTATACTATATCCTGCATCACCTCCGAGACGGAGAACATGCTTAGGCTCACACTCATGGTTTAGAACCGCAGGGGAGGGCTGAACGAGAGCTATCTCGTTAGGCTCTACAATGCGTCTCTCATGAGCTACAAATGACATCGCTTCGACGCGGTACATGGTCCAAAAGGGAATAGGCAAAAATCTATGCACTAATGCACAAAAGCATAAAGGGAGTTCTCGGCTTGCCTATCAACATCAGCACCGAGAAGCTTGTAGCGAAAGGACTGGTTCCGCTGACGTCAGGCAGGGACATCCGTAAGCCCAATATGGTGGCGAACTGACCAAACCCGGCCGAGTTCCTGTCCCTCGGTCTCCTCAGCTGCCTCGTTTTTTGTAAGGGTCAGGTACGCTCCTGGTTGCTCCGATCCATTTCCTCACAAACCTCACGCAATTCGGCATGCATAACTCGCTCTAAGAGGTGAGCGAGGCCCGGCAGATGTCTCAAGTCGTGCGTCTGTCGTCCTTGTGGGATGGTAGGCGCATCCTGGAGTCCATAGGCTACGGTTTTACAGAGACCAACCAGCGCAAAGTGACTCCGCACACCTCGACCAGAGGTACGTTTGCGGTGGGTGTACTTCCAGGAAGTGTCCACCCACAATACAATGTGGGGTGCCGCAAAGATCGGCCCCATTCTTTATTGAAATTGGTTGCAGATAGTCCGCATCGCACGACTTTTGCCAAGGCAACCCAGTATAGGCGCTCTGAATTCTTCGCAAAGGTCTTGGTTACCATAGTTGATCATAGAATCCAGTCGTTACATTCTATGCAGTCTTTCCATTCTGCCAGGGTCCCGGCGCATTCGCAGGTGGGGACGCTGGAAGGAACCGGGACTCGTCCCTCATTTTCCATGAGATCCCTACGCACTGTGATCTCCCTCGGAGCGTTCTTCCTTTCCCTCACCCTAAGCTCGCTTGACCTCAATTGTCGGCCTTGAGGATGCTTCAAACGGTGTGTTTCCCTTCGAAGCACTAAGTTAGTCGTTTTTCGCCTAAAATCTAACCGCATTGTCCGGACATTAGAGGGGCGTATTGTTCATTAGCTCATATGCTCTGGCAATGTCTTTTGTTGCGTGACACAGAGCTCCACAAGAAAGAGGACTGGGAGGAAGCTCTGAAAAGGAGCGACCTCTCGACTTCGGGCAATCTAGAGGGCCTGCGAGGGGGAGAGGGAGACGGATTTATCCTCCCTGCGCGGGAGCAGACCGTCCCTACTACTGACTCCACCTAAGCCGTGCCCCGACGGCGGTTTCTCAGCACCTGAATGAAGCTGTTTCATTGCCTACCTGCATTTCCTGGGGCATGTCACGGTTGTATACACTTAATTCACAAAACGACTCAAGTTATAAAAGCGTGAGTACCTCAGAGAAACGGGATAATGTATGGATCATGCGCTATGAGAAAATAATTGCTTTTTGAAATACATGATATAATTCCGTTAAGCCCAAGCGCCATTCTAAACGTGTCTACTATCATGTCTAAACGTGTCTACTCGAGACGCAACCTCGACCCAATACCTGCCGTGACATGCATACTATACGGGATCTGTTAGAAAAGCAACATTGCACATTATGCGAAAGTGAACACCTCGAGAAAGAGTGTACATAATACTTTCCTGTTAATACGTGTTAACTTTCGTTCCTTTATTTGGGCGTAATAAATGAAGCGTTCAACACCAATACCCTTACATTGGCTTACACTCTAGAGAGAGAGAGAGAAGACAAAGAAAAAGAAAGGCAGGGAGGTTAACCAGACGAGCGACACTCTTGACGTACCAAAAAAAGGTATGCGCTAAAAACCAATGCCTAAACTAAATTTCTCATCTAGCTCTTAAATAATTTTGTGCTGGACACCTTCTTCAACTGAATAAAATATAGTGGCGCTGCGCGTTTTCCTCGGTTGATGATAATGTACACAATAAAGATTGTTCGCGAAAACCAAAATGAAAGCTACTTTGAAACAAGCACTATTCTCTGAATTTTTTTTTTATCGCTGCAGCTCGGAGAGTACGCTTTGCGACAAAAAAACTCATAACAGCCCTCGAACACAGAAAAACAGCCAAACCAGAATTCTCTGTGCTGGCTACGTGGAACACCGTGCAGCGACTTCGAATCACCCACTGCCAACCGAGACTATCTTGGCGCACGCATTGTCGTTTCCACTGCTATCGCGAAGCAAGCATAAACTTAGATGGCTTACTTTATCTCGCCCCTCTCTTCCGTCGCACTTTGGCAGGTGTAAAGCGAGATGGCTTCAACTCGAAGTAAGGCAACCAAAAGCGACAGTCCTCAAGCACCACCTGGAAGGAAAAAAATGAAGTGAAAAAAAAAGAGCAGATATAAACTGGGCCCCAAGAAGTCGAGATTGCGAGTGAGCTGTCAAGGGACTTGCTATAGAGTCAGTCATACAAAACTCTGTGCCGGCTCGAGGTTCCTTTCTTTTTCTTTCGCAGCGTCTTACATGGGATCCCGCGAAAGTCCTTATTCCTTGCTTCTGAGTTGGAACACCTCGTTTCGATACGTCACGACGCTACAACTTCCGCTAAAAACAAATAACAAGATGTTCCCGCAGCTACAACCTACCAGGAAAATGTTTACGTGAGCATTTATTGCCCATCGTTGTATCGCGGCAAGGAGGAAAAAAGAGAGAGACAAATAAGGGTGTTAGAAAAATACGCGGGTGGGTAACCAGGCAAGTTACAGAGCTGCCAAAACTACTTTCTCGACAATGCTGCGACTACGATAGGGTGAAATGGCAGGAGGCTGTTACGATGCCCGAGACGCGGAAGTTTCTGCAGTGGCAGTTGAGCCTTCACTAAAACCTGAAAGGTAGTAACGGAGTTCACAAAGCTCGTGTCGCCAAGTTCTTCGATCACTTTTGGGAGCAAAACTGGTACAGAGTGTACCACCCTGGGTATATCGTGTTATTGACCCGAGAATTCACTTTTATTCGAGAGTCATAAACGTTCATTATTTTTCTCTACTTGCACCACTCCGCAAAAATACACGTTTTGTAAGGAAGAATAGTGATAAGCAGTAGTGTACTTACTAGATCTTACAACCTGAAGCTGATCAGTTATCTACGAGGGAGTCAGTGGTAGAGAAGTGGGATGATTTCAATGTCAGGTATGGTCAGGTATGTCAGGTATGTCAGGTATGTCAGGTATGTCAGCTGGGCGAGTCAGTACACTCCCATGAGAACTTACAGAGTGAAAAGAAGTAACTTTGACGTGTGCAACATTGACGCCGAGCCGAAGGTTCGGTTCGTCCTCGGGAAAACGACGCCAACAGACTCTCTAAGATATGCAGTTATACAGATTTGCGCGTTACAATACCGCAGTAATTATGGCGTAGTAGGTACTTCCCTACTTGGCGAAATGATAAGAGTTATGGAGCAGGGGATACCCACTACCTCTGCTTGCACTAGTTTCCCCAAGCGTTTAAAATGCCCTCTTAGAGGGTCGCTCCTCCAGCTTACGCTGTCACTGTCCTGCGGTTCCGCGCAGGCCTGGCCGTCCTTTTTTTTTTTTTGTACTGTCAGGATTCCACGCAGACGCATGTAGATGAGTAGTGGGTCTTTTTACATTGTAATTGTCCCTGCGAACGCTTGAGCAAGTGAGGATAACGAGAGCACATAAGGAGAGGGGGGTTCAGATCTCGACGATCCAAATTTAGGCGACCTGAGGCGAACCGATATTGTTGGGACGGGGTTGCCAAATTAAAAAAAATGCGACTGACTCATCACTTGCTTTAAACAGGCTACGTGTTTGGCGTGCTGGCACGAAGTGCAATATCTGTACGGTCGACGCAAGGACAGCGCGTTGCCGGTGAAGCTAGAGTGGTCAAGCTGCTCGCTGTAAAATATTTGATCGCGAACCTGTCGCTATACTCTCTCGGTTTTCATCGTATTTTGCGCGCTTGTGCGATGTTGCGCGGCTGAGTGATAATTAGTAATGCTTAGCTTGAGGAAGCATGTTTGACTCCCGGCTATGGCAGCCGGATATCTGTGTCACAACACCCAGGCGGGAAAACGAACATGTGGAATAATTGGTTACGTGTTCATTCTATGGAACAGCCGCGCAGCTGTTGCGTCGACGCCATTATTCGGCTGTACGCGATGTTCATGTGGTTCTCGTGTACATGTGGAGAAGATGAACGATTAATATAATGCTTACACTAAATACATCCGCAATTTCTCGCTTGTGCGGAAGCGGTCAACCTGGCCGCTGTTTATAGTGCTGTGGTGCGCCGTATAAATGGCTGTAAGAGCAAGACGTTGACGATTTCTGTGCCACAGTAACGTCCACCAGAAAACGTGTCAGCGGGAGTGACGCGGTAGTTCACTGGAGAGGTTTTCTCGACAATAATGTGGGGTCCCATGAAACGTGTGCGAAAACTATATTTCATAGACTATATCTCTATCGATAAACTGTAAGAAGGACTTAAACTATATATATGAAAATGTCAAAGAAAAACAACCTAAAGACAGATGCGCAACCTCGCGGTCCGCAGGCGCGCGCCTCGAACCTCTCGATCAGTGAAGCGGCTCATCTTAAAGCGCAGTGGGCACTGTATTTGCCTTGGCGCCGTACGAACGGCCTACGTTTGTGAGCCCCCGTCGATGACTGTATTTCTTATCTCGGATCGTTATTCTTCTTATCCATTCGGTTCACTTCACGCCAAGAAAATCAAAAGGACCGAATCGAGAACGATTAAAAACAGCACTGGCTCTACTTGCAAGTTCCTTCACTTAAGGGTTGCTTCAAAGATCACTAACAAGACAGGAGAAAGAAAGTCACGAAAATATCGGCAACGAAATGCTTCTTCCGCTCTACTCTACCGACCGGCTCGTTTGAGCGTAACTCTTCCTTTGCCCTAGATTTGATGACGAGCAGTTCTGTGCAATATCATCTTCTCACGTCTGCGCTGCTCCTGCCGTTCGCAGAGGCACCTTTAACTCCATTTTGTCCACATCTTGTTATCTATGCCTCCGTACCGTAGCAGGGTTTGTTAGGAAGCGAAGGACAATTGTTTTGCTTCTTTAGATAAGTTTTCCTGCTGTTTTTTCGTCTCGTTTTCTTTTGTCTCTGCCACCTGGTCTATTTCAGGTGAAACCTGAGAGCGTTTCTATAATATAGGATCACGCAGAGACCTACAAGAACGTAATACGAGTGGAAGGCTGTTACTTCTTTCTTTCTTTCTGTTTTTTTTTACATGTGCATATGCGAAATCGTTCACAGAGTTCTTTCAGGCCCAACGCAGCTTCTGCGATGGCAACGAACGTACTCATTGAGTTTACTTTCTATTAATGCCAGGCGTTCCCGTACGAGTATTCTTGTTACGTCCTTTGATGAACCACCATCGAAGCCTATTAAAGGACATTTATTTATTTGTGAGGTATAAATGTCCATATATTGAACGCCTTTTCCATACTATCTGAAGCTAAATTTATAGAGAGAGCTTTTTAAGTCTGTGTGGCATTTTTGTGAACAGTTTCTTGGTTGTAAGTTTAATTATTGTATCATGTTATATGAAGAAGAGGAGGACTACTTCATATTGCAGAATCAAGATCAAGGTATGACGAAGGCATTTCGCATGTCCAGGATTCGTTAAACGGAACGATTGCCCGCCACATTTTGTACAGTTCACGAGCCAGTGATCTGGCAATGTATTGACGAGCATACCAGCTTTGTTTATTTGGTTATGTAAGGTTTTGCGATGCATGTAAGCGCACCCCTTATTTTCGAGTAATTAAGCGATACTTAAGTCTTCGATATAATCAACATTTGTGAGATGTGGGCCTGCCCTGTTCTCTAGTCGCTGTTGTATGATAGCATGTTAAACCTACTGATATGTTTCGCTCTTTATTTACAATATATCCTCCGTAACGTAGTCGGAAATTGAGTGTGTTGGGATACAGTGCGAAATTGGCATGCTAGCAAAATAACAATTTGCGGCACAGGGTAGCCAGCCGGTCTCAGCACTGGCTAACATCCCTGTCTTTCCTCCTTTCTCTTCCTCCTCCTCTCGCAGCTATGCGCCCTGCCACGGTGGTCTAGGGGTTATGGCACTCGGCTGCAGATCCGAATTTCGCGGGAACGAATCCCGGCAGCGGCGGCTGCATTTCGATGGAGAGGAAATGTTGAGGCCCGTGTGCTGTGCGATGTCAGTACACGTTAAAGAACCCCAGGTGGTCGAAATTTCCGGAGACCTCCACTACGGCGTCTCTCATAATCAGAGCTGGTTTTGGGACGTTAAACCCCACAAATCAAATCTCACTGCTATGCCTAGTGAAACGTTGCACGAAGTGAGAAAAGGCGGCGAGATTTGCCTGAACGTAAGGGGACCTATGAAGTTAACAGAGCTCCTGAGGTCACAGTTTACTCTTTTCATGTGAGCTGTTCCTCCGGCCCACCGCAAACGTGTGGGATGATGGAGTGATAAGGCCATTCGGTCCCGTTTTCCCCGCCGTGTCGACTCATGCGGTACAGCACTGGCAGCTTCTGGTTTCTCCCGCAATATCGAGAGGTTGCCAATATAAGGTGCGTCCATATGAAGCCTCTTGTATTTTTCCTCATTTTTGTTCCTTGAAATTCCGTACTGACTGGCCAATAGGGCTTGTATTTAGTTATCTTAATTGCCTTTTCTCGCATAGATCGTTCTCACACCAGGACATTTCCACCTTTACCTTCTTTTGTTGTGGCTATTTTAGTAAATACAATTAATAAACATTTCTTGCGATGTTGGAAAAATTGTCACTGTCTGTTAATTTTTCCTGCATTCAAACTAGATCCCAAATATTTACTGTCATCAAGCTGCACTGCGTGACTAGTTCAAGATGTGTATTTTCGGTGGATATGTACGATATAAATCTGTACACTACGGAATTTGTTCCGGCGAACCTTTCTAATCCTTTCGCTTCCCTGACCTATTTAGGATTGTACTGAGTGACGCGATAGATGCGTTCAACAGAACGGTAGTCATTCGCAATATATTTCTGTCATACAGATAATATTTCTAATTTTCATATTTCTGTTTACGTCACTGTCACAGTAGTTCGCCATGGTAATATAGCAGGTAAGGTGTCGCGCTCACATGTTTCAGGACGGGTGCTCGAAACCTGGCAACGGCACTCCTGAATTTTAGTGTTGAATGCGACAACGCTGGTGCACGTTGTACGTGGGTGTGCGTTAAAAAGTTACAGGTTTAAAGTTGACCTTCATCTGTGTGCCTCATTGTCTTATCGCGGTTTCAGCCCGTAAAATTCTGGAACCTAATCTAATCTCTTAACTTTCCGACGTGGGAGGTAGCACACACACACACACACACACACACACACACACACACACACACACACACACACACACACACACACACACACACGCACGCACACACACACACACGCACGCACGCACGCACGCACGCGCGCACACACACACATCGATTTCTCGGTCTGACGAGGATTCGGCAAGAAAACTCGCCAACTACACGACAGACCTGCAGGAGTATTGGTGGAGTTCTGTACACACATTCATACCTGTGCATTGATGGATCGGTGAATGCTGGTCTGCATATAAGAGGACCTCTTTCCGACGGGGTGTAGTCGCATTTTATAGGAATTATTAATACGGTTTTCACGAACATATTTTTCATCTTACACTGACTCTCCTTGCGATAAGTGCAACGTTCAGTATGATAATTTAATTCCCCACTTGCGACAACTTTTATTTGAAAGGTAGGAGTATTCAGACAGCCAACAGCCTGTTTCGATTTGTACAAAAGGTATTCCATCACCAAACACACGGCAATACGTTTACGTTCTCGATACACGCCAGAAGAGCGTATTTCATATTGCTTTTCCTTACTACCTAGTAATGATGCTGAAAAATTAAGAGTTGACTCAAGCTGCATTAAAAATGTTGGAAGTAATGCAATATTCATTGCACCAAAAGAGGGCTCTATGTAAACATGCAAGGTATACGTAAACAGATAACTCTATTGTTTGTACTTAACATTCGTTCCTTGAGGCAGGCTGCAATGGACAAAATCAAATACATAGAGAGTGTGTATACGGCTGCATGTTGATGGCCAGCTTGTTGCTGGCAACGTCACTTTTCTTGAGATTAGGGATCCTTACGTCTACATATATGTACGCGTAAAAATAATGATAGGAACCCTTTGACTGTTCACGCCCTTTACCTTTGTTGAAAAGCTTGCAGAATTCATCTTTACAAGAATATATGAATTTGAAGTTCGAATGACAATGAAATTTTCATTAACGTCATATACAGAAGAGGAATGGACTCTAACAATCAGTCCAGCTTTATTATGAGATCTGATCATTTATTTAAAACGTACAGTTACTTGTTCTTCGTACAATACCTAATTTGATTGAATTACAATAACATGTGTACTTATAAGAAAGCCATTACACCTTAGTGCTTTTTCTATTTAAATGCGAAAAATATGGGAAGGTAGGCCGCTAAAGAGCCGGCTATCCCGACATCATTAAACTGGTATGAAGAAAAGAAACATAACAAAAAGAAGAAAAAAAGGAACGAGAGAATAAGAAAGAAAAATCCTGCAGATCCCACGCATTGTGGGAATCGGCGTCATGCAAAGCAGTCAGCGAGAAAATTGCCTATGACGACTTGTTCGGCATTCGGTGAAGTGCGACGAGTTGGATCAAGGTTTTTGTGCAAAGCGCATGGGAACCCATTCTTGAGTATGCTTAATGTGGGCTAAACGGGAACGTCGGCAGCACCGTGGCGTCTCAATGGTAGCTGATGGTACTACCTAACCATTCCAGCACACGTAAGTCCGAAGCACAGACATCCATTTTGTTGAAGAAAATGCACTATAGGTCTGTTGATGTGCTGTCATAAGCATCGTTCGTTGAAGTATTTCTACGTGATGGAGCAAAGTTCTACAAAGGCATATCAAATGGTAACAGAAAATATTTATTGCCATCATAGTGCTTATTACACATTAGAAGCGCAATTCACGTTACACAAGCACCGTCGTTACAACTGCAGGCTCAGTAGGTTTATTTACTATATACAGTATACCCTGTGGGAGAAGCCGCCGTAAGCTTGCAGTAGCATGCTTGAATGGCACCTAGAGGGCCCGTGTTCGATGCCCCGCTATACCACTCGTTAAGTTGCATGTGTGTCTGTGTGCTTTTTATGCCTACATTTTAATCGCATGCGAGGACAAACAATGTTGCTTCTTCGCTTTGAGAGCGCAGCTATTTAGGCCGGCTGTCCCGTGTGTGGGCCTATCCTGCAGGCAGTGCACCGTGTCATGTACCGAAAACTATGCGTGACTGCAGGATTGCTAATCGTGACGTACATGACTAGCGTGTCATGTAAGTGGCTTAAAGATCAGTCATTCATGTTCGTCATACATTTATGCACTACGCACCTCCCAAATGTTTGGGCATACCAGGTGAACGAGGCGGCGACCAGGCGAGCACCGAGACGTAGGCGGCTAGATAGATAGATAGATAGATAGATAGATAGATAGATAGATAGATAGATAGATAGATAGATAGATAGATAGATAGATAGATAGATAGATAGATAGATAGATAGATAGATAGATAGATAGATAGATAGATAAAGCGCAAGTGGCTTCAGTTCGCCAATAAATGCTTCGCATTTAAAACACAAACTTAGTGCGATCATATCATGAACCACTTTTTCAACAGGTACCTCAACACCTGTCGAATTTTTGTGTTCCTTCCGAGCTTGCTATGAGGCGCGAAATAGTTTCAGCTTGGCCTAACTCTGCGTAACGTGCAAGCAAACGATAAGCTATGAGCCTGTATTTCAATATAATGAAACGACAGAAAGGAGATGAGCCGCTTGTTTGCCTGTAAGCATTCAGCTCTTATGTTTCTCGAAAAATCTTGGTTGTGTTTTTTTTAATAAATGTAATTTGTGTTTGTGTTTGTTTCATCTGACACAAGGGGAATTGTAACAATGTCAAACGAGGAAGCCTCGTTTAACAGACTACAGCATATAATATTTCTGAAAATTTATGAACCTAGGTTAGTTTTGCGTCACCCTCTCAGCAACTGCGGACTTCGCGCGGTCGCCATCGCTGGCGCGCGCGCTATCTTGGCAGCCATCAACGGACTGCTCGTGAAGCCCTGTACGCGTTGCGTTCTCAACGCGGAAAGACTGACAAAACTGTTCCTGGAGCAGCCATATTCTCTTACACCAGCGCTTTGTAGAGTTATATGAGATCGTATCCAGAAGAGTTAGCTGCCAGCCTCACTTCGTATTATATGATGCATTGTTATCGCATTCATTGCTTCGCCCCTCTGGCGAAACTGTGACATTCTTTTTTCTAGGAACGTAGCACGCGTCGGCTTGTCCGGCTAGAAAACATCAGGTGTAGCAACACTGATTTCCTCAAAGCAATGGAGAACGCGTTATTGTGTTAAACTATCGATACGCTAAAATTGTGAGCTTATGAAAAACCCCATTAAGGCGTTTATTCCCGTAGCGCCTCGTAGCGCCACTTCGGCCCTTTGCAGTAACGTTTGCTTCAGTGGCAGAACGGGCTGCGTTCAACCCCAATAATCGATTCTCATCAACGAATTTGCACGCTCATTTCCTCCGAAATTAAATGAACCAGTAGGCGGAACTGATGGCGCGAATGATTACCAGGGCTGACGACATTTTTGGGTGCACCTCTTGAAAATAATTTCCATCTGATTCTTGCCTCATGCCAAAAGAAAGAAAGAAAGAAAGAAAGAAAGAAAGAAAGAGGCAGTGGGTTGTTTACGCGGAATTAATTAGGACGTAGCACGTTTCCCTAATGAATGTAGCCCCAGAGGAACTAATTCCTGAGTGGACAAATGTGTGCGGATGTTCCAATTATAACGAACAGGAGTATATGCCATGTTGCGCTAGCCATACTACGAGAAAATTCTCCTTCAGGACATCTGATTTCTGCTATTTATGATATAGCCTCCACTAATGTAGCCTATCATCCCAAATGTGAAAAGTTATGAAATCATGACACTTTCTTCGAAAGCGCTTGCCTTTGATACTTCCTTCTCAACAGTTGTCTTATGTTCATACGAGGCTTAGGACATATAACTGTCGATGAAATTTCGCATTCATAAGTGAAGAATTTTCGTAAGCAGCTGATTTTATGAAGGGTAAGCCTTCACTGGCTCATGCGCTCTGAAACGTCAGCACCCGGAGTTGTCTCCTCGGCCATGGCACCAAAACCACTAACTCACGGACCATCCACTCGGTATATACCAAGGTTGACATCGAACGATACTAAGGTACTGCTAACGTGACTGATAGGTCATGGCACCAAAAACATGGCACGGGCATGCTTGCTATTTACTTCACAGTTAACGATAATAATATTCACCGTTTTATTGCCACATGCTCAGGTGATTTGACTGTGAAAGCCACTTTACAATGTGATAAAGTTCCTTCGACGTTTCCAATTGTCATTGTTTCGTGACTATTGCTCATACATTTATTGTCACGTTCTTTGTTGCGTCTATTTTGGCCATTCCTTGACTGACGTATAAAGTTAACATTGAATACCGTGTGGCTCATACTCGCGTATCCCTGGCCGAGAAATGAGGCATAAATCTAATACACACGCAAAATTACTATGCCGGGATGCCGCTTTGTATCACTAGAGAGTCTACTAGCCCGCAAAATACGAGGAATTGGAAATTATGAATACTGGTTATCAATATTATCACCATCTGATTTTCGATGCACGAAATAAAGGAAACTACACGTGCACTCACCACTTTTTATGTGCATTTTCAGCTCTATACGACAAGCGGATGACATATGGGATTAGTACCAACGCGGTAAACATCAGTAGGCATACCATTCAATAGCGCTACATTGAAACAATGGCTAAGCCACCTTTTCGCAAACATCTCTTCCACCGGCGTATTGCATATCGAAAAAGCAAGCTCAGGCTCATACGGAACGTCTTCCTTCGCGTTAACCTTGCCGCGGTACGTAAGCCTCAGGGGAAACGTGCGGCCTGCAATCTGTCCCCTGGAGGCCCTCAGAAGCTTGTCAAGCCTACTGATCATACACCTCAATCAAGCCTACTGACCATACTACCTCAGTCAAGCCTACTGAATGTATCAGCTCTCGCAGCTTCAGACAATCTACGCGGCTCTGTCCGGATGCAGGAAAGGGGTCATTAGAAACAGATGGCACCGCGCAAGCATTCTTCAGCAGCTATATGTGTCAGAGTAATTGGCATAACGCCCTATGAAATACTTCTTGCCCTACACCATAAGGTACACTATAATAAAGATGAATGCAAGCAGTCGATGGTTCTGTTTTATAGACAGGGTGACGTTAAATGTCGCCGTCGCGTTGTCATAATGCGGATGAAGAAACGTCGTACCAAACCACACTTTATAAAACAGGTCAACAAACCATAAAAAATGCAAACCGTTGAGCTTTTTCTTTCTCCTTTTCTCCCTTTTTACTTGATGCAATAGTCGGCTTGCTTCCCATAGAACACTTTGTTTTTGAGACTCATTTATTTCTTTATGTGTTAAGTAAAGCTTTGACCCCCAATACAGAAGGAAAGAAGATAGAGGAATACATGAAATATACTTTCTAAGCAGTGAAAGGAAGCGAAACCAGAATCTTCCTGAATAGCGTAAAATGAAGGTGCACTGCCGATTTTAATCGCAAAACGCCTTAAGTGAAGTTTCGGTGTTAGCCTGTGAAACATTAGGTCGTTTGCTAAGTGGGCATCTGCACACAGACTCCATGCCGAGCACGGACATTGAAAATTACCCTAAGGTGATCGGTTCGGTGCCCTCTAGGTTAGGGATTCGACTCGTAAAACACAAGGGTTGCTCCGTTACAAACTGCACTCCCCTGGCTGGTTTAGCAGCAGAGCTATAACAATTTTTCAACAACCTTTTTAGTGAAAGACGTATATTTTTAGAAAGATGTGAATTCGTGTTCAAATGGCACTCAGTTTAAGCGTTGACACGTAGGATTTACCTTCCTGCCAAAGGCCATTTTTCTAGTTCTGTTTACAACAGGTCTACGACCACTTTTTTATCGTGTGAGCACGTAATTATCGTTTTAGTTAATCTTAGGTAATTATTACCGTGGATGGCGGTGGCTACTAAACGTTTTCTGCTGACCTTGATTCTCTCAATCATATGCAGCCATCAACTAGAACTATTTCACAAAGCTTTTGTGATTTTTCGTGCCCTCTTCCTGAGAGGCAGACCTCCGCACCACGCACTTATGACTAGCACCATAAGAAGGAGACATACGGGCAACAAAGTAGGAATCTGGAACAGGTCGTCACAATGTAGATTCGTGATGTGGCTTCATAAATTAAAAAAGAACAAGGGTTAAGGCTGTTTCTGCAAGTACAAAAAACTTCGCAGCCTTACAATGCCCATAAGAAGGAGACCCGGAAAATGCGTGCCACCCCCTAAGCAGCAAAGGCCGGCACCTAACGACCTGGAGATAATGTACGCCACACGTAGAAGCACCGCCGTATGTTCCGAAGGACACGTAATTGATGACGGCCTCATTATTAGTTTCGTTTCAACTAAGGAGAAATGAGAGGTCGTATTAGCGAAGCTGCTTTTTCTGACTACGCAGGTATTGTTCTTCTGGTTTATCCTCCATCCAGTTGCTCTGTCCTTGCTTTTTCTTGCTTTTCCTAACGTTGGCACTAAGTGCGTTCTTTCCCTCCTATTCGATCACGCCCAAATTCCGGAGACAGCTTTTGTTAACCTGAGCACGCGAAATTTTTTCGATGTCTCCTCTTAGCCTTTTTTAATCGGTTGCAATAGTCAGCGTCAAAATGGGTGGTTTATGAAGGGGAGATGTGTAAAAAGGTGATAGGATTACAAACGACAAATTAGCTTGCTCTTTTCGTGAAAGAGTAGACGATTCCAGTATAGATGATGGAGCAGGAATAACTTTAATGACGAGAAATAAAGAAATGGCAATTGTTTCACTGATGAGGCAAAGATAAAAGCATGACCAACACTCATACTACCTTTGCACGTTCCCGAGTGACTGAAGAGTAGGTCAATGAAACATAAAAAAAATTGCGGCTAGCTTGGCACTAGTGGTGCCAAGTCTGAAAGAGCAGCCAAGCTCTTTCTTCAGACTAGGCACCGCTAGTGTCAACGAAATCAGAACTAACGTAAGAGGAGAACCTTCTGTTGGATAACTGGGCCCTAACAGAGAAGTTTGTCCCTTGTAGATTCTGTCGCGAACTGGACACCCGTGCTTTTGTCTATCGAAACAGCACGGCCTGTTTACCATTCAGTATCCTGGTACCCGAGAAATGGTATTGTACGCTCGCGAATGGAACAACAGGGTCTGTAAACAAAAAGAAATCAGCAAAACCCAACCGTTCCTGCCCACGCTTAGGAATAATCAATGCCAGAGTGGTTGTCCTTGCTTAATTGTGCGCGCAACCGGACGGCCCGTTTCCTAGAAAGGTTCGATTTGTCGATACTGTTTGTCGATACGATTATGTTTGTCGATAATTCTGTTGTTGCTGTAGGCACAAAATATGCCGGCATTGGAGGATTACTAGGAAGCCTGTTTTTTTCCTGCACGTAATAATAGTGTTCTATAAATGAGCGAAGGCAAGTAAACCACGGAGCCACGAATGAAAATGAGAACAATATAGCGCGACAACACAATTACTTGATTATTGGGGCACCTCTGTTTTGCCGATGTTGCTGCGTAAATAAGGACCGCACTTTCATCCATGTTTTAAAGAAACTTGGTGTTGCTGAATGTAACGCATAACATAACTGACAGCGTAGAAGTAGCCAATGCAGAGCAATTACCAAATCGTAGTTGTACGACCTATTGTGCACAGAATCGAGGAATCGATGGATGGATCCAAAGATCGACCGATAATCACTCACGGGAGCATGCATTATGTCAAAGGATCATAAGTTTGATGCCACGGAAGGCATAGGTAATGAACGAAAGATCGAGCATCACTACAAGATGAAGCAACGAGAGGCATATTGACCAGAAAACAACCGCGATAAATTGTACTTCACCGCGCACAGCACAGGAAAGTCGATTTAGGTAGCACAATCATTTCTTCTTGAGCTCTTACATCTATCTCTCTCTGCAGTCACGCTCACCAGTGAGACCAACGTCGAAGGTGTTACGCAAGCGGCAATGTTTGAAAATCTTTTATAAAATGAGAAGAAGAGCAGGGAATTCTCTAGACTAGAAAGGCACTTGAATTACAGTATTTCACAAGCGCTTTTGGATCGCATTAAGTGCACTAGCGTTTGCACGACAGTCTCCTGTGACGTTAAACCGTGTCGATAGCATATGATTCTTTCTTCTGACGTGCGCGTAGGTGTGCCATACAATAGCATGAGCGCGTTTGAAAGGGACTGTACTTTCACACTGCCCTGCGGATAGTCACAGTTATTACCGTTACTTGATATGTAGACATAAGAGGCAAGGATTCGAAAGAAGAAATCCTGCAGATCCCATTCACTATGGGAATCGGCGTTCATAGCGGAAGCAGCCTAGCGAAGGACATTACCCATTGTGAATTGCATGGCATTCACCAAAGTGCTACGAATAGGCTGAACGCCTTTGTACAAGGTGCATGAGTAGATGTCTGCTTGACATGGGCTAACTAGGAAACTCGACAGCACCGTGGCGATTGAATGGTAGCTCTTGGTGCGACGTAGCGTTGGCGCTCACGTCAACGCATAGCACAGAGGTATGCTTGTCGATGAGCAATCCACGCTACGCTGCCATGATGTGCGTATGATGAGCGTAGTTCGATGAAGTACCCCTACGGGAACGAGCAAAGTTGTACAAAAGGAAGCAGTGTGCTAGTAGAGCACGTGTATCGCTTAATACGCTTCTAGGAAAGCGCTTAACACACATAAGAAGCGCAAATGGCGTTGCACAAGCACCACCATCGCAATGGCTGGTGCATTAGGTTTATGACGTTTATGTGCTTTATGGGAAGAGCTGTCGTAATCTTGGGGTAGCGTACTTGCTTGGGAATTCGATGACCCGGGTTCGATACCCGCCAACAGCGTGGTAGGTTGCTTTCGGAGATTGCAGCGCGTTCGTGTGTCTCTGTGTTATGAACACATTTCAACCCCATACCACGACAGATGGTACGGGTTTGATGTATTTAAGTGTGTTTAATGACACGTTAAAAGTTTATTTTAGTTTGCCCAAGGTCGACATGGGGGCTGCATAAAATTTAAACACCTGTGGCACATACCCTAATACCACGGTCCGAGCAGTACGGGTATGAGGCCCACGTGAGTGCAATATCGTTAATCGTCACGTACATGACCAGTATATCATACAGAAGGAGGTCCCATAGTCTAGAGACCGCATCGGGACCTCCTGTACAGAGACAATTGAGGTAGTAAGCACTTCATAGCAACAGTAGCGGAGGGTTGATAATATCGCGGAATTTGGCTCTAACGCTTACAGATGGTCCTGTAGCAGAAATAAAACATTCTTTTTGCCACTCGTACTATATTTAATTGAGAGGTATCTGTTTTTTTTGTATGCCTTTCTTTTTTAAATCAGAAAAGTACTCGATGGAAAGACATCCACCGAATACGCTATAAAAATGGAAATAAATATCGAGCGGCTCAGATAACCTCAAACTTGAGGCCCACTAGATCTTGGCGATGCAGTTGCTTAAGCATTGAAAGAAAAGAAAGAACTCGCATCGAAACGTGTGCATTATTTATAGAACAATTTCCATGCTCTGGAGCCCAAATCCACCCGAGGATCGAGCGGAAGTTTTGGTGCGGGAAATTGGGGTATTCAGAAAGGTCTCCCTGCTTATTTAAATAAAAAAAGTATAATTTCTCAATTTTCCATATATAAAGAAAGTATTGTTAGGAGTGCACCTAAAGGCTACTTCCTTCCTCCACTTCTCCTCTTCTTTCTGTCTCTTTCTCGATTCTGCTTCGCGGTACACCTATGGTAACGCTTGCCTTTCATCATGTACGAAGCTTAGTGGGACGCACGCAGGGCAGTTCATCCAGATCTTGATTGCGTAGAGACGAGAAAATTGTGCAGCAGTTCGAATTGACGAAGGATGATTTTACTCGGACGTTTGAAGGAATGTAAAATAATAGGAATGTCGTGCGAGAAATGGAAACTCTCGCTGATAAATAGCAGAAGAGTGCTGATAAAAAAGTGGCACACTTCCAGGCATGCATATCACGTAGATCATACAGGAAAGAAAAGGACGATACACTTTCTGTGGGGATGGCGGTGTTGTTCTTGTATTTTAAGAAAATGTGCATGAGTGAGACTTGTGGGTTCCGTAATCATATTCTTGAAATATTTAAATGAAGAAGTGGCCATATTTGTTTACAAAGGTACGGATTCTGCACACAAGCCTCTTTCTTAGCCGCAAAAAGAGCCAGAACCTCTCCCCGCCTGCAAGGAAGCCACAATATACCAGCGACGTATGAAATGTAATAGATATAGCGGGGTGCGTCTAAAAAAATTTAGGGTGCTCGTATACGCTTGGCCTTAAACAGCAGAACCCAATGCGTCAACGTAGTTGGGTTGCATCCATTCAGAAGGCACACAGATTCCTTGTAACTCAGTGGCCGTCACATTCTCTTGTGTCTACAGCGCACGGCTACAATGGCCCAGGTAGGTGGTAGGTGCTGACCTGCCGCCGGTGAGTGCTGGTGGTACACGTGCTCCAGGTTTGCAGCATTGCTCTTGTATTCATTCCTTTCCTCGGGATTCTTCGTTCACGAAGGTATGGTGTGGTACTCGTAAGTTCAAGGATGCGGGCACAATTTGCGGCAGTGCCAAAGGCATGTCGATGAGAGCAGACTCACTAATCTGTTTTCATTCTTGCCCGAGCTTTTTGTTTTCCTTTTGTAGTTTTTCACAGCTTGTGCAATAATGCAAAGCCGCACTGTCTACATTCAAGAGTCCCTGAATGTTGGTTGCTTTCTCGATCACTTAAGAAGGTGAAATTAGGAAGACTCCCGGCGGTGAGAAAATAGCCCCACCGAGGGAATCGTCTACCAGACGCACGAAAAACCATTGCTGAGTTCTGTTTATGCTTCACGTGCTTTGCACGAAATGCTCCCGAATGAAAACAAAAGAGCAGTTTCCACCGTTTAACTCCTCTTGTCGTAAACATTTTGAGCGTTCGAGCCTACATCTCGGCTTGTTTTTGGCGTTCGATACATCTCTGTTGTCGGGTCGGCATCAGTCTCACTTTACGAGGAGAGGCAAGCTATTGTGCATGTTGGATGGCCGAAAAACAAACGCGGCCTTATGCATGCGTTGCAATGATATAAGTACATACGGCCTGAGAAATGACTCGCCCGTGAAAAGTGTGGTAAAAGAAGGAAGGCGATAACATAGAGGCGGCGATAACAACTGACTAAATGGCTCAGCCATTCTTCGATATACGACGATAAACCGGGTTTAGTGTATACGGCAATCTCAGCCATTTCGACGCACAAGTGACACTACACGATCTTTTTATGGCAGCAAGGCCCCTTTATTGATGAGCGCATGAATGGCGCTGTAAAATCTGTGACTTCCATTCGAAGAAGGTGCGTAATATGAATGTTTACAGTCGAATGAAAATGGCGCAGGATACTCTAACGTCGATACTGCTTTGGTGCAGCTATCGGCGGTATGACAGCGGAACAAAAAATCACACGAACGATTTGCGCTTTCAGAGTTTTGCATTGGCGGACTAACAGGCACGTTGGTAACAGGCCAGACGAGAGATGGGACTTACCAAACGGTTATCCATGCAGAAATATATAGGCCTCTCGATTCTAATACCCTGTGACCGCAGAACTTCAGAACAATTGTGAGCAGCTGGTTGAAAAAGGCAATACATCTGTTAAAGGTATACCGTTATCTAAATATACAATTCTGATGAACGACGTGTCAAGTTCTTCCATTCCAAGGGGCGTAATAAACTTAGGACTGTGAAATATTCTCAATATGTGCGCAAAATCAGCCGTTGCAGACAAGCACAGTGACCATAAAAGATCTCACCAACACATTTCCGCTGAAAAGTGACGGAAGTTGTTTCCAAACAACTTTACAGTTTCGTCATGTTGTGTAGACCAATGTCTGTAATGGATGAGCAAAAAAGCATGCTTAAACCAGAAACTCTACGGTTTATTATTAAGTAAAAGCCATCGTGCCTTTCGCGTCTATATGACCCTTATGAATCCGCTGTATGGAACAAACAATCACGTGATGCTTCAAATGTCAGTGTTTTCGTCATGTGGAAAAGCGGACAGGGGCATTTTAAATTCACCTGGATCTCCCCATGTGAACCCTCCGTTCCATGTGAACCTTCGGTTTTGAATCCATGTGGGCCTCAACAGAGTTCACAGCGATTCCTTGAACTGTGTGCAGGTCCGCATGAACTTAAAATGGATGAAGGTGACTTCAAATGTGCAAATTGCGATGGTGGCCATGTCGTGAAGTACGGTGGTTGCCCAAATCAAGGTATGCGCGCTTCGTACACAAAAAGCTTTCCCAAGATGACCTAAACCAACCTCTGTCATGCCAACAATTCTAAAGAGTCTTCGCTTTCTGCTTTGTTAAGACCTGAACGAAGTACTCAGTCCTAATTGGAACTCGATGAGGAATGAAACTTTTGCTAGACAACGTCACCAAGATGAGAAACGGAAAAAGCAAGGCGAAACCTATGCATTTTTTTGCGAACCTTTATTGCTTAGTTTGGTTCTCGTCCGCTGAAAGCTAGACTCTTCGTCATTGGAAATTCATGCCGAATACGTTCAACCCGAACATGCAGGGACAATATTGACCAAAGTTATTGCCAGTGGCTCATCATGCCATCAAATCGGTGTCATTTATGCATCATGTCTTTTTTTAATTGAGCAGGAGTCCGTCTATAGTTGATGCGCCTAACCGGTCGCATTTCCTCAACACATCGCGCATGAAAAACAGCAAGTAATACTTCCTTTATGAATACAGGTGGCAGAAACAAACCGGATTGGCATCGCTAATAGTGGTCCTCTACACGTCATGTATGTCTAAGACGACCATTAGTGCGGTGCATGCATGTGGGAATTTTCGTATCAATGAATGTTTTATTGCATATCTCGTTGGCCATTCGATATAACCGACTGAATAAGATGTGTATTTGTTCAACGAATAATGTGCGATGCCTGCCGACTCTGATTTTACCGAAATTAATGATAACAGTATTCGCTACGATTACCCGCCCGATATTTATAAATGACCAGAATAAGGGCGGTTACTTATACGAAACCCCGTCGTTAACAGCGTGATTAGCCTGGCGTACTCATTGATTTTTCTGATTGTGTGTCGTACGCCATTGTGGAAATACTGTGTATGAAAGTGAAGGGCGGGTTTGCCAGAGAGGACGCACCAAATAAAAGTGAAGGAGCAGATTGTGCCCGCAGTTGCTGCATGGCTTGTTCAACAGTGCTTCGTGCTATGAAAACGCGATCGCCCGGTGGAAAGCTAACACAGCCTTAAGGAAACCGTGGCTTTAAAAGGATGTGCGACATAGCGCAAACTGAGAAGTTCCACTGGAGAGAAGACAAGTACATTTCTGAGCTGAGAAGCTAAATTAATCACTGTGTACAGGACGACTTTGGGGAGCGAAAAAATGCATCTTATGAAAAAGAGCGACAAAATCGCCCTTGGAGAGGCTGTTCATTACAACAGTGGCACATTGTCCCCCAAAACGGGGGCGACAGAAGTAGCGTTACTTTCACTTCCATAAAACAGTAACCCAGACCCTGCGATGTTAAATTTAGTAGAAGACAGGGAAACACATCTCGACCTAAACATTTCAGGTTAACACGTGTTTTTTATGTGCCTTCTTATCGGTCTGTGATGCCTTAGCAAGCCTGCCATCTCGTAGTTTTAACCTTGTCTACACCGAGGAAATGGACGACGCAGATGTTATCCCGCTATTTGCATAGATTTCATCTTAAGGAAAGCCTATGCATCTCGCTTCTTCCTTTTTCACCAGATGTTAAAAAAAGAAAAATAAAGGAAACTGCAATAACTGAAAGCTGGACTCTATTTCTGATTAGCTTTCTTTTTTTTTTTACGGCCACTCTCGTCTACCTGAATCAGATTGAGTGAGAAGGAAAATAATGTCGTCCCTGCCTAATCGTTTACAACTGCGAAGTCCGTTTTCAATTTACTGTTATTAATTGTTGTAATATATGTGTCGTATGTGACACGGTTGCTGTGGACTTGTGTCTAGAGAGACGGCACACGCAGCACGCAATTATTTCAACATAGTTATCACTCTGCTTCCTTTCAATTTATGAACAGTCAACGCTATTATTTAAAAAAATAAGGAACAGCATCATTTATTTGTAATCTGTAATATCACTTGTACTCACCGTTGAGCCCCCCATTTTCAATTTACTCGTATTTTTACCACGCAGCTATTTGTCATTTTTGTAATTGAGTTATAGAAAGAAATCATTTAGGTATATATCCGCTAACTATAGCATATATTAGGTGGACTTTTGATTTGCGTTACTGTAGTATCGAACTCTCTTTCGAGAGCTAAAGACTAAAGCCATTACCGTTGACAGTTGAACCTGGGACATACAAGTTCAATCCCAGAACCTTTGGGAATTCGAAATCACGTCAATGTAGCCTGGCATAAGCAGCTGACGTTGGCGTTCGATCATATGCGTTTCTCATACCCGGATATCAAAGGCGCGCATGAGCCACACCTGAATATTATCGTTAATCTTGGCGCAATTGACGAGCGTGACATGCCATTCAATCAGGACGTATTAGTCATATTCACGTTCATCATACATTCATACCCTTTCATTCCAAGTTCGGTATATACGAGATATACGGTAATTCTCCTCGACTTCTCTATTTCAGTGGTGTGTTTACTGGTTGGCTCACGTCACGACCAACCAAATATTATTGCGAACAGAGGCAATGATATTTGGTTGGTCGTGACGTGACTCACGAACATGTGATGTGGTGTTGTCCATACTTATCGGTGTTGTGCTAGTCATCAACTTGCAGGCTTTCACGCAAATTTTCGCACACGTGCACCGAAGTAATGAGGCGCGAGTTTTGAATTTTTTTCGCAGTTTACTGGACCTTTCGCTTCAAGATCACGAGAGATCAGCTCACCAATAAGCAGATGTCGTCGGGAGCTAACGGCACGTCAAGTGTGGGGACCACTCGGACCAAATGGCTGCTTTTCTGCTTAGATATCCCTCATGTCCCGACTACACCCGTCCCGTCTTAGTTTTCTGACTGTTGTGTTTGATCACTAACTGAGTTTGTCTTCCTTTTGGGATGTCATATGCCATGCTTTAGCAACCAAAGACAAGATCAGATAGATAACTAGCATAAAGTGTATGTGTGGTCACGGTGTATTTAATTTTTTCTTTTCACTAGTGGCCATCGGATATCTTACACCCGGGATCACCCCGAGGTGGTACAAGCGTACTCGGTACTATCTAAGTTTGATACGGGGCTACGGCTAGGGACAATTTTTTTAATATATCATCAAATATGCATACATGTCCTTTTCAGTTGACAAGAAGCTGTTAGATCGCCAAGAGTAATTCTGTGGACGCTACCAATTCTTCTTTTCGGTTTTCAATTAGACAAAGTGCACAAAAGATGTGTGTTGTTGTCGGGCATTTGTTTTTTGTCCTGTATGGCCTATTATTTCACAGGGCGGCGGGAGTAAAACTAAGGTATCGTTAACAGTTAATGTGAAGCAATGTAAAAGCACCAGAAAGCACAATGATTGAGGAAGTGATATGGATACAGAAGAATTATTAAGATAAGTTTTGACGACAGGACATAATAAGACAGAAAAAGCTATGCGCCTACGCGCCCAACATCACACTAAGCTATGTAACCTGGAGTCCATAATTAAGCGACCTAGTAGCTTAGCGGCTAGGGTGATTGGTTTGCTAAGGGCGTAGTCGCGAGATGAAATCCCCGCTATGGTGGCCGCATTTCGATGGAGAGAAATGCAGAAACACAGATGTGTAGTTAGATTTAGAAGCCCTTTAAAGAAAACCAGGTGGTCAAAATTACTCTGGTGCCCTCCACTATACGGGGAGAGCCTCATAAATATATCCTGCTTTGGCGCATAAAACACCTTCAGGTATTACTGTTATAATGGAGTTGATAGTTACGCAACATGTGCAAAGTTTGGAAATAAGCATCACGGGCTATCGATTAGTTTATTTTCATATTTGCTTACGGAAGTGTCGCATGCTCTTTGCGACACAGGGTAGGGCGAACGAAAGCTTTCCAAAGTAAAGAGCGAGAAGCTAAAAGGAAACGTGCTCGAATAAACATAGCGGTGGACTTAGGCGGAACATCCTAATGGACCACTGAGTGCCGAGACAAACAGGGTCGCCTACTAAGTCCTTTGTGTTTCGGAGGCCGAGCACATTAGGAAAGGAGGAGCCTTTTTCGAAGTAACGCCTAATGCCCTCAGTTAAGAACAGGCGTCCCGATCAATCGGATGTTGTCCTATAGGCACGCGTGAGGTCGCATAATATCTACAGGGCGCCACACTGGATATATTGTGTCGACAAATAAAATACATAAACGGAAGACGGTCTGAAGGAGCAGATGAGCCTCTTTAGAAACATGTAGTAAAGGGAAAGTCTTTCATGCCAGCTTCTCTGAAGAACGTTAGCGTGTATCCACTATATCCTTTACAGCGCAGAGAAAGTGCCTCTTTGATGACAGCTGTCGGGTAAGCATGCCGCAGATAGTGGGATGCGACACACCCGAGGATAGTGAATGTGGCATCACGATCGGGTCATCGTGGGTCATTCGCTCGCGCAATTGGTGCGGGACGCACCGTGGCTTCCCGAATAGAACGCACGACGAGGTCACGCATTGTATGGCGAGTAGCAACGTCATCACAGCCGGACATCTGGTGCACTATAGCGCAGTGAGATACAGCCTAGCCGCTTTCGTTGGCGGCCACTGCCATCACCTCGCAGGGCATTTATTACATACGGCGGCAAAGGCGCGAGTCAATTTTCTTTCATGCTTTCTGCCTATCCCGCTTGGCTTCACCGCGTCCACCAGAACAAACTGTATCTTAGCATTTTCATTAGCGTGAAACGCAAATGAAGCAGCCTATACACTTCCGACAGAAGAAACACAGGTTTACCGCCAACTCCAATGACTCGTTTGTCAGGAGAGAGCAAATTCGCATATCAGGTTCGGTTTTTAAATTCTCAAATTTTGGTAATATACCTCACTCTGCAGTGACATTCGCTTGATCGCCATTCAGAAGTATGCTAAACTTCAGCGCAAGATAAAATCGCTCTTTGAGATAAACTTTTTTTCTACGTTGGCACCGCCGTCATTCTACTTTAAGTATATATTGTCATCCCTACTTTAAAATCTGGCCCAAAAACACTTTTCCTGTGTTCTACGGCTTTTCCCATTCGCTTGCAGGCCGATTAGAACGCTTTCGTTCGTCAGATTTATCTCTCATGAAAGGCTACTTACTGCAACAGTACGGTATTGTACACGACTCTGTGTTATAATGCCACGCCGATCACTTTGTTTTTAGGTTGAACTAAGCAAAAGTATCGACCGAATGATACCGTGCATTTTAATTGACTTCGCAATAAATTAAAGGTATGAGCGGAGTGCCCCGCCACGGTGGTCTAGTGGCTATGTTAAACCCCACATAACAACAATATGAGCGGAGGGAACAAGGTATGTATATGGACAGGTTTTTCGATAACTTTCGTTGCATTTGAACTGCCACAGCATTCATTAATTTGAGTAAACGTTGCAAACAACGCGCAAAGTTTAGCCTAAATGTGAGTAAACGACCTGATCATGATGCTAAACGCCATAAAGCAGTTATAAACTTATACACAGAGAAAGAACGTTACACGTTTGAAAGACGCTGTTATGACGTCTTTGTAGCTCGTTCGCATGTGTGTTAACAAAAGTGACTTTAGTAAATTGTCTAGATTGCGGTCGAACAATTAACGACAGTTGTAGGTATCCTTAATTGGTTTTGCAAAACCGGAAGCCTGTTAAAGTGGAGTGCAGTTTCACATATTCGAAGCTCTAGAAAACAAACCGGTTAAATGAAGAGACAGTACAGTGAACACAGTAAGTGAACGTCATCTGTCCTTAGAACTTTACTTCAAAGCGACGGGTTTTACTTGTGTCTAATTTGGACCCAACCGGCCATGAAGTATTTCAAAAAACTTTACCTCAGTCGGAATAATCGGATCCCGCTGCACGGTGATGGTCATACTTATCGTCTTCAATCGATTATTTAGTGAACCTATAACAGCTGCGCTATAAATACGGAAATAATAAACATGAAAAATGCGTTAATAAAAAAGCCAAAGTTTCTAGAATTGCGGAGTGTTCGCGACCGAGAGACAGACTCGAAGTGAAGCGTACAATCAGAAGCCTTTCCTCTCAAGTACGTCGACCCAAAATTGAGAAAAATTTGCCGTTAAAGCGTTTCTGTCAGTCTTTGTGCCTCGACGAGCTGCAGTTTTTAACTATGAAACGTGTTCGACCGGCTAAAACTAGAGCGAGGCCGCGGTTTCATCAAAGATTCATCTTCAAGCCGGTGCTTTCGTGGAATTGGAAATGCGCCGCAACGTCGGCCGACATATTTCCCCCTGTTCACGCCTCATCTCACTCACGCTAGACCGGGCGCACTCAAGAATGCATTGAAGTGCGCGGAGCGAAACCTGCTGTCCCAAGGCTCGGTATCTCCCCATCCGCCTTATTATTTCTTCAAGAACAACAAAACGACCACTGAACTCGGAGATTGGTTTTCCCACATGGATGTGGAAAAGCGTCATATGATTGTGGGTAGCAATTTTCCTTCCTATATGTGTGTTATTTGAAAAGTCCTGAGAGAGTTTTCCCAATAATTGGTTAGTTGCCACCCAGTATCCTCGCTTATTTCTCCTGATGCACTCCTGATGTACGTATTTCTTCTATGTGTACTTCCTTGTCAAAACATTTTCTTGGGCACAATAAATCAAACTGATTAAGTAGAAATACTGGCGGAACGGCAACGACAAAACTATGCTGTGCAGGAGAATCACCAATAGTGTGGTCTTCTTTAGCCCAATCACGGTAGTGGTTAGCTTGAACGCTTCTTGAACACCATGTCATTGCTCATCTGAGCGCTGGCACCACTACCGTTTAATAAACTCGTATCATATATAACGTGTACTGCCGATATTCGGATAGCTTTTGTAATTTTTGCATGTGAGATCCTGAGATCGCAGTTCTATGGTCTATGAGGCAAGGTCACTATGCCGCCAAACAAAGGAAAGAAGGAGGGAGGGGAGAGAGCAAAATATGGAGATAACTGTTAAACTATTCTTCTAAAGGGGAAATAGGGGAGATTGCAATATAGAGCATAACGAGGAAAGAAAAAGACAGGGCACACAGGCCGCAATCAGCCGCTCTTTTGGGGTACGCAATCTCACTAAGAATTTGTGCTATAATGCCTAATAAAAAAGAACACAGTGAAAAATAAAACGCTTGTAACTGTATTTCTTAATTTCAACTAGCCGTGATGACAGCTTTTAAATTGTTCTAAGAGCCAGGCGCCTCCAAGACTCTCGATTTGTTATGTTGGGGCAGATGAATGAAGATCGTTCTTGAAGGACGGCTGCATGCCACTGCATACCATATGCTAATGTCTCGATGTAGAGCTGCTCATCAACAGAATGTTTAGGAAATCAGCTTGAGGCATTTGACGGGAGCTTTCAGTGATCAGCGCCACAGAATCAACCCTCAGCAACTGCACGTGGCTGCACTTTGCGATCCTCCCCAACGTGAATGACCAGCTCATCTTTTTTAATTTCACGGCCTGATATCCCCCTGAATATCCCTTGCAAGAGCTTCTTGAAATTTATGAAAGTGCCTCTACGAACAAGTCCCGCTGAAGCTCTTTGAAGAGGGTACTTCTGTTGATAACAGTTGCCTATTGGAACACCATAGGTGGCTTTCAGGGGCTCTTTGAGAATGACGCTGCTTCTTATATATCCACCGAATGAGTGGTATTCAAGTGGTCCGAACAACTCGATCGGCTTGTATTCCTTGAAAGCGCTTCAGTTTCTCCACTTAAGGTGAAGCGAACCTTCGCGTTCCCCGGCGAAAGGCGCATGCATTAAAGCCGAAAGCTCGCCACTTCACAGAGATTTCTGTGGCGTACGCTGTGATTATGATATCTGTATAAAACTACTCGCTCATATCTGAAATGAGGTTCGGCGGCATCTTTTGAAGTTTCCAAGTTTTCCTAGACAACCAAGAAGCGTACTATAACATACACTGCACCTCCTTGGCAATTCTGGACAAAAGGACTTCTCTTCTTTAATGCCGCCTTTTAATGCGCTCGCCTTCTCATGCGGAAAGACCCAAGTTTGCCGAGAGGCGCGGCCGCTCTATCTGCATACGGTTTTAGCCGACAGCAACCCGAGTCACAGCGTCGTTTTTACAATTGCATAATGCATTCATTCACCGGATCATACCTGCTCAAGAAGCCAAGATATGGTCAGACTCCTGGAGAGGCAAACGGAAAAAAAGTGAACGCGTTGGTGAAATATTGCAGGAGAAGCAGCTTCAAAGGAAGAATTAGGATACGCAGCTCTGCCTGCCGCGCCGAACGGAGGAGCACTCAAAGCACAGCTTACTTGCACTCTAAAGCGTGTACTACGTTAATGAACGATGCTCTAGATATCTCTAAGCACACCTTTGTAACATTTTGTAACCTTCCTTTGTATCTTCATCCATCCTTTAATCTTTCGCTGTGAAGTGAAGGATGGAGGGAGCATGCGTTAAGTAAAAGCTTCACTTGACGATTTCCAAATCTTTATCTCGCTTCTGTAGCTCCTGCGGTGAAGAAATGTTGCCTCGCAGGCGACGAAGCGCTGTAGCCTTTCTAACGCAATGCTATATACGTTTTAGGAAGAAACAATTAACAATAAAATGCGTGAAATGATTACATCGCGCTCCTTTGTATACCAAGTTGTTTCTGAAGAAACAAACTGAATTCAGATATTACTTTTAAACTTAGCCGTATTCAGGCGGAAATTGAGCATGTCTAGCTTAGCATCTTATAAAGTTTGATGTGGTGTATAGAGTGGTAAGCAAGGAGATGCGGATGGGAAGTGAGTGTGAACAAGAGTGAAAGGAGGAGGGCAAGGACACTAGCGCCGCAGTATAGTACAACAAAGGGGTGGGAAAGGGAGGTGAGTGTGAAAAGGAACGGTGTGAGAGCAAGGAAGAGGGAAAAAAGGAGAGTGAGAATAAAGTGTAGCATAGCCATGTATAGTACGGTGGAGCAAGGAGGTAGGAAACGGAAGTGAAGATGAGGAAGTGAAAAGGAGGAGGGTCTTCTTCAGCTACTGTTTGAGTTCTGTCAGGATCGACACTCTCGCCATTTTTCTTTGTGTTGGTCTTTCATGATGATGACAGTTCTTCTTCAAGAGCTGATCGAGTGGCACGAAAAATCCTGATAAACTAAAAAATAAGAGATTAGCGGCAAAATTATGTGGTTGTGCGTGCCAGAAACACGATATGACAACGGGGGACACTCGGGTACGATTAAGCGCCGCAGCAGAGTATTCCGCTTTAATTCCTACGACCTGGGATTCTTGAACGGGTACTTAAATGCGTTGGCGTGCTCGTTAACATGCGTGTGGGGTTGGGTCAACAGAGACACTTTGATTTTTCTCGGCTCAAAATACAGTCACCGTGGTTCGGTAACTGCCCCTTCAACCATGGCCTAGTGCACATCAGCACGATGCCCTACCCGATAAGCAACCACGGCACGTCTTGATTAGAAAAGAAAGGATCCTCTGTCACACCATCAGCAAAGCGTTTAAATGCGATTATTTCTGGAGGAACCTTGGCAACGAGCACAGTGCTTATCCTTCTCCACAATTGTATATTACTGAATAAGTGAAAAGTTCATGAGGCCAGATATGTTGCAGCAACTGAACTGTTCACTACAGTACAGGAAAAAAAATACATCGAAATATTAAAACGTCGTTTAACTCGTCCGCGGGTGCCTCAAAGCATACTTTGCATCTGGTTTCGCCCACATTCAGCGCTAGCCCGACTGCAGGAAATTGTCATTCGTTCAGTCCAGGTAAACTTTTCGGAAGTGCCTAGAGAACTTCACTGACAAAGGTAGTTAATAGTGGCACGAGCACTGAGTGAAGGTCTTGTTTCTTGCGCTCATTCTTCCATTCGCCTTCGGCATAAAAATGCATTGTTTTGAATTTCGTCACGCGTTTCCGTCACAAAATTAAAACAAGATAATTAAACTATACAAAAGAGGACATTTTGAGCATTGTCTGTGACAGATATGACATGAGATCATAGGTCCTTTATGTTTAAGAATAATTTACACACGGACTGAAGAATGCCAATTAGTTGATGAATAGTGCAAGAAATTGGAAAGCACAGAGCGCTTGCGCCTCGTGCGAATGCCATTAGGAGACATGCAATTGAAGAATTAAGGCCCCCCACAATCATTTTTATTACTGCTGCGTAGCTACTTATTGGCATTGAGAACTAGCATACCCATACTAAAAAAAATATTTATACGCGAGGTATTTATAGCAGCTTTTTTACCCATTGATATAGGCAAGGAAACGCACTATACATACTGAAATATTTATACCTAGAGAAATGGAATTAAGTGGGCTAATTGTTGCTAAGTCTCAAATTCAGGGCTGCAGCAGACCACGTCCCTGTGACCTATTAGGTGTCTTCAATCTTACAAGCCTACACTGAATTTACTGAAAAATGTTTACTGAAACGCTCAGAACTGCGGATTAAAGATGTGCCCTCAGCGACATAGTTTTAGAGTTTCACATGAACAATTGAGAAATATGGAATGAAACATATTCAGCAGCTATACTTCCGCCGTTCCCATTAGACGCTGCCCCTTCTCATAGCCAACGTCCATGTGTCACGGTTCTTGCATTTCGCATGCTTACTTTAATAAGGCAAATGTGTTTTAGAAACTTTGTAACACATAGTTGTGAACCATTTGCTCGATGATAAAAGATTGCCCTAACTTCGAGTGAGTAAACTTTTTCAGCTCGTATCCATAAGTTTTCGAACGCGTACAGGTGGGTATCGCTCAAGGCGAACGTTTCCGCACACCTAGACAGGGTCACACTTAGCGTAGCGTACATTACGGTTTTTTTCGACAAGAAATGACGGTGAAACTTTAGCAAAATGCTGTGCTGAAGGTCGAAACAGCTTGAGCTGTGCACATGCGCATACGTAGGCATAACTGTGCCTGTAAGTTGGATGCATAAGTGATGAATCATGTTTGCAATGATCATTTTGGCTTTGTAACCGAAATAACGTAACTGCATGCTCGAGAAGATCTTCCTGGTTATTTGGGCACTTAAACAAGTGAGCCTTTCTGTCTCGAAATCTCGGGCACTCATCCTGGTTACTGCCGGCCACGCGCCTAATTTCTGTGATTTTGTATGTTTGTGATCGCAAATAAGTTTTGAACTTGGCGCCAAAGTACAGTGCTGCGCAAATATACTAAGCGCGAATGAAGACTGATTGGTCGAGGGCTGGCTCCTAGTACAGCGCTGGTTCCTTGAGAAAAATTCATCAGCGGAATTATTGCTACGGGTGTTGCATGTTCCTCTGTATGCCAGCAGTGAGACAATACAAGTCGATAAAAGGGAACGGTGTACATCATTATACCGTTTCTAGCGATTAGGAAGAAGGTGTAATTTTCAACTTGTCAGCTGCATCACACCTGTTAAAGGTGCAAGAGCTAGATGTGCTCAGCGCTGCCACGCTGCTTGCAGTGTGGCATGTGTACGAGTGCTTGCAGCCTATATGCTAGTACATCTGATATTCGAGGCGCAGCGCTCTCGGTGGTCGAACTTGAGAGATTATCGTTATTTTTCCTTCGGTTTACTAATTCTAAGGAGGCAGTATTGGTAATAAAAACATCGTCTCTGCATTCACGCCCGCAGTCGTTTGTTGGACGAATAAGCTGCAATTTCTGTAACAATGCCGCTTCGCATTGAAAGAATGTACAATAACTATTACCACGGCCCAAGAGCCATTTTTTCACTGTAGACGTATTGAAGGGCTAATTAATTTTACATTTTGTGCTAGTTGCCCCCCTTGCAATTTATGAGGTGCAAGCAGCTGTACACTTTCTCAGAGGCGATTTTCCCAGCAATTAAATGCGCTGCTAGGTGCTCTGCGAACAAGAGTGTTAATATGTTCAAAAAAGGCCATGAAATTAATCGAAGTTTGGTCTTTCACAGTTCTTTTTTTGCACGTGCTTTGTAGGTTCGCACGCGTGGTCGCCCTTAATAAAAAGCCATGCCTGCGGAACAAATGTCGAACTCCAATGGTCACGTTAAAACCGTGCGGTACAAAATCACTACCACAGTGCTGCCATTAAACATATTAAGTTTCTCATTGTAGCGTGCGCGCGAAGTACAAGCTATCTCCGCTCTGTGATGCGCACTTCTAGGCTGAATGCGGTTGTTATGAGTTGTCTCGAATTCATTTTTTAATTTTATTAGGCGTTAGTCTAAAGCACGGTGCCTAAACATTTTGCATAAGCCTCATTAAACGCAGCACCTATACCTCAAAGCAGTGCCAAAGCTAACACCCGTATGTTCCAGCATACTTCGTAAACTTACAATGAATTTTATGAATACCAGGAGGTTGCTTTCTGCACATCTTATTCTTTGAGAGATAAATATTTTCAGTTATATGGGTTGTTTGTGGTCGCAAACACCTTGTGGAAGAAAGTTTCTCATATCTTTAGATCCGTCAACACTGAGCACAACTATTAGAGGTTTATGCACATCCGCCGAGAAGCGTAGACACAGAGCAACCAATAATGTAGTCATGCGTCAATGACACACGCAATCCGAATTCACAAGACAGAACTATCAGTGTCGGTTGCGTTAAAAGGCGTGTAATAGGGAAAAATCAGCAGGGAGCTATTTTAAAATATAGATGCAACAAAAGTTCATATGCAGTGATGTATGCTTCTTTTTAGACCAATCTGCTGTCTACTAATAACGTAATGCATTCCTAGCAATATTCCTGACTTAAATCTGTGAGAAGGTGATATGCTGGCCGGCACGTCGAGAACAGGGGTTATAAAACGGCCATTATAATCGCATGCGTGACGTCGAACACATCTGCCTTGCGGAGGTAGTGCTGTGAGGAGAACGATGACACGAACGTTCAAATTTAACAACGCTATAAATTAGAAGTCGCTTGCACGCGTCCATGCGTTGCAGATACAGCCTCCTCGTCATGCTATAATGCGCAGTTCTCTATCCCCTGCACGAGGAAAAGTAGTGCACATATAATTTACTGTGGTTTGTTACAATTCCACTCCAGGGTGATCCGCACAGTTGTATGAAGGTTGAAATGGTCACCACAAACACAACACTATTTAGTCAAAGCGGAAACCCAAAGTTGAAGTTTGCACTTTCATTACATTCGTTCGTGAAAGGGAAAATTAGCATCCACCCTTTTGTAGCACAAAGCTACAAGGAAATCCATACGGATTTCTCAGAAATGAAAGCCTCCTAGTTTCCGGAAAATTCGTCCTGGTCCGGCGTTTCCCCAGATCAGAATTTCCCTTTCCCTTTCATAAGCGTTACTCCATCTTGCGGATTTCCGCAGAAGCTCATTTGCCATATTCATGCCATTGTGCTTCGAGTTGTCGATGGATTTGCCCTCGCGCTGTCAATCGCTAGCCTCCTGGTTAGCTCCATTGGCAGAGCGAGCGCCCCGGACAGGCGTTGGTCCCGGGTAACCAGGACGAATTTTTCGGCAACGAGAAAGCTTTCATTTCTGAGAAATCCGTATGTATTTCCTTGTAGCCTTGTGCTACAAATTGGTGGATGTTAATTTTTGCTTTCATAATGTTACTCCACCTTGCGGGTTTCCGCAGAATTCATTTACCATGCATTTGTTCGCTGCATTGCTTCGCAAAGAGAAGAAGTGCACCTGCATCGGTCAACGATTTACGCAAAGCGCACGAGGGTACGTGTCTGCTTTAAAGCTCGACCGTTGCCCATACTTTCTTTAGAAAGTACTTCTAGAGATTAAAAAAAAAAAACTAATGAAATTGTTACTGCCCGTCTGCCGAACACGATAACTTGCCTTAAGGGTGACCTCTTAAGAAAAAAGCAATAAAGTCAGAACAACATCACATCGGACATTGCTGCTCTACAGAGTCGAAGCCCTTTATTGCGTCTTAATCTACGCACGACAAAATTGATCACATGCTAGGAAAACCCCTAAATGATCCGCACCAGCTAATTGATTTGTCGGGTTTTACGTCCCAAAACCAGCTGAGATTAAGAGAGACGCCGTAGTGGGGGGATCCGGAAATTTTGACCACCTGGGGTTCCTTAATGTGCACTGACATCGCACAGTCGATGGGCCTCAACATTTCGGCTCCATCGAAATGCAGCACCGCGGCCGGGATTCGATCCCGCCACCCACGGATCAGCAGCCGACTACGATAGCCACTAGATCACCATGGCGGGATTCGTCCCAGCTAGGCTCGAGTATTGATTCCCTGTTAAAAGAAAGTAAGCCCACCAATCTAGCTCCTAGAGACAAGCGAAAAGGGCGAGTAACGAAAGTGCCCGACTGTCAGGTATCTCTTAGCTCGTCCTGTTGTCTTTCGCTACTAGCCCCCAGACAAGGATGCTTTGTCCGGGACGCGGTCGCTTCGCGCTACCCACCGCCTCCCTTCCCATGGGCCGTACCTGGTTGCTGTCTTTCTTTGCTATTCATACGCAATGCAGATAGCAGCCCCGGCCTGCGGGAACAAGTGCCGAGCGCTGTTTCCTGTCTTATGGAAGCACTGAATAAACAAAGCGACGCTGACAAATGACGACGGGGAAATAACGAAACAGCGCTCTCTTTCGGTGTTCCTTATTTCGGTGCATGTCAGGTTTACTTCGGCAGAAGCAGAAAGAAATGACGTGGTACATTAAATTGTTACGCGCCATTTCTCTTACGCGTTTCTTGAAGCATCATCCTCCGCCAGGAAATTCGCTTAGGTCCACTTATGCAGCTTTTAGAAATTATAATGCACCACATTTTGAAGGTATTACACTCACATGCATAGAAAACTAACGCCGTGCAGTTGCGCGTCTGAACATGTAATGGACATTTACGAATCTCTAAGAACGCGTGAAGCTGCTTAAGGAATACATGAACGGTTGTACTTTTGTGCAGGTGATACTTTATATACCTTGACGGTTTTCAGGATGGCCGATGTTGCCTCGTCTTCCTCACCTTCCTGGAAGCCACGGATCTGTGTGTTTTCAAATTATCTCAGCAGTGATAACCCACGAATCAAGCACTGACTCAAAGCACGCAGATGACCTCATAATAGTTGGAATCACAACGTGCTCGTCCTACTTGCGTACGACGCGTGCGTGGCCTGAGGCAAAGAAGTGGCTAGACACTATACAAAAAAAGAGGAGTCTTTTACTGAAACTCGCTTAACACCTCAAAAAGTCACTGCCACCACACCACAATCATCATCATCATCATCATCATCATCACACCACCATCATCACCATCAAGAGCAGCAGCAGCAGTGGCAGCCCATCTTATGTCCACTGCAGGACAAAGGCCTCTCCCAATTTTCTCCAGTATAATAAAATAAAAGGCAACCTCGAGATGAACCCCATTCAGACAACCTACGTCTTGACGAATTGGCTTACAAAGGGGCACGCGCATCAAGAAATGGCCGGGAAGTTAGTTCATCACATTGTTTCGCAGGCTTACGTTCGAGCGGCGGAAGGAAAAAGGGAAGTGAAATAAGGAAATAGCGGAATGAGGGAACGCTACTGGCCGCTGCTTTATTGTCGGCAGCCGGACGTTTATTTTCCCGTTCATCGTAGCCCGCATTGATTCCTGGACGATGCAGCAGCCGGTCCGCACAGACTGCCATTGATGGATGATGATAGACGCGGTCGATTTCCACCACTGTCTCTGCCGTCGGCATACCGCAATCTACGACATCTGTGAGTCTCGTGGCAGGAAAATTAACTCTTTCCTTTGCCGGTGAGTTCGTGTAAACTTATGGTTCTTTCTCGTCATTCACTCTTGCTATCCCAATTTTTTTTTTTTTTCGTTGTGTCTTGTTGTCTCAAGCCTCAAGAATGCCATTTTTTTTATGGCTCTGCTATATATAGCAGTACGTCTGCTGTGCGGTGCCTTTGTCCTCTTTACTGCGTTCAATACGTTCGCAGGTCAATGCGTGGGCATTGCCACATCATGCTTCGACTATATTTTGTTATCCATGTGCTATTTCCGCAGGCTGGCAGCTCTGATAGCATCGTCCGTGCCTCTTGTTTTTCATGCATTGTGTGTCATTCCTTTTTACAGGATAGCTTATTTAATAATTTGCAATGCTTTCGCAATACTCTTTTCCATCTCTTGCTACTTTGACGTTATCATAAAAGAGTAATGTTTAGTTCAATAAGATTTTTAGTTCTCCTTTATTCACTGCGATAAATACGGCGGTACTATGTCCAATAAAGTTTAAGTAGATGAGACCAAAAAAAAATGCTATGACCTAATTGTTGCAGGACCATTTCCTTTATTCTAGCTTCCCATTGTAGTCTAATGGTGGTTTAGCTAATAATAGATACGAACTTTTTATATCAATCAATCAATAAATAATTAAATATTTATCTCTAACGACAGTTGGGTGTCCCACAGGGGAACAGCGGTTACAGAAGCACTTCAAAGTGCGTGAGCGGGCCCACATGCACGGGCTGAGAACTTATGGTTCTTTCTTGCATTTTAGTTGCCCCTTTCGAATGGCGGTAGCTTCGTTTATTTTCTATCGCTAGCTAAATCCGTTAATCTCATATTTCTTCTAACACCATTTGCATTGTCACCCACGAATCAGCGCAGAAATTTAAGGCACAGATGTCAGCTCCGTACTCACCCTGACACTGGTCGTGGCGAGTGGTACTGATAACGTCCCAGCATAAATGACAATCACACGTGTCATGACCTGTGTTTGACACAAGTGCAAGATAACCTTCTAAATGGCATCATATAGAGATCATAGAAGGTTTTTATGACGAAGAAGATATATTTTTTGTGTGTAAACATGATTCGCTAGGGTGTGACGGAAATGGCGCTTTTGAAATGATAAATACAACGGGAAAGGAAGCGTCGCAGCGAGGACTGTACTTCCTGTCGGACTTCGCTCGGTGAATAGAGTGAAATGTGCCGCGAAAGCATTCCACAACACGTTATTGCTATTCACCCCTTCTTCAGCCTCATCAAGCACCTTCAAGCGCTTAGTACTGAAGAGCGTTTGTGACGTTGATGTCGCCGCCCCCCGGATGTCATCCCTCGCCCGCAGCTCCCAACGCCGCAGATAGCAAGGGGATAACGCAAGCTGCTTGTGCGGCCGGAGCGGCCGGAGCGGCGGTGGCCACGGGCGAGTGATGAAAGCCGTTGGGACAGGTGACATCGACGTCACAGACGCTCTTTTCCGGCCAGTTTTGGTTTCAAGGAAAACTAAGCCAAGGGGAAATAATTGTTCGCGTAGCTCCGCGGCACTCAGCTATTCAAAATTTGATCGTCGGGATAGGTAGCGTCGAGGACGGGCTCCAAAGCACTCATTTACTGCACCCAAAAATTACTGATAACTAAACATTAATTAGCGTAATTTCGCTAAGTATGCACGCAGGTGCGGAAATTGTTCTGTACCTAGAGGCCGCCAAGCCGTACAACCGAATGGTACAAAAGACATTATCGTGATTTATGTTTCCGTAATTTAAAAAATTTGTTACAACTAAAGAAAAAAACACCCTGTATAGTTCAAAAGATATGATCCCCTTCAGCGAGCTTATGTTATGTGTATAGCCCAGTGGGTGAAAACTGCGACTTCGGAGCGTGGGGCCGCAACATTGAAACGCCCAGCCATTAAAAAGACTTCATTCATTTTATACAATTTTCACTACACCGCTTCTTCTAACAAAGCAGAGGAGCGCGAGAGGTGAAAAGACTTGCCATTTAGGCAGAAAAGTGCTCGCGGTTCTACAAGCCAAGAGACGCCAGAAAAGCTTTATACAGGACGAAGAAGGTCACACATTACCACAAGCATAGATAAACGTTACCCCAATACGTGAGGAATCTCTGGGACACCGGAACATGCGACATCTGCATGTGGCGTGTCCTATGTCCAGTGAAAGAATAAAGTAAGTGTAAGCCTTCTGAAGAGGCACAGAAGAATGTCTGCAATAAAAAAATTACTGGAAGCGTCAGAAACGGCCATGACACGGACGGCTGACGAACACACAACAGGAAAGGCTTCCTAGAGGGCAGTGTTCAGCATTCCGGAGCACGTAAGCAATAGAAACTCAAAACAAAAGCGAGTCAACAGACTTCAGGAAAGGCTATCTGCAACCGTTCGCGCTATCTTTTTCCTATTGTCCTCATCACCCTTCTCAACTTTTTCTGTTCGCCCATCCGCATATGCTTGCAACGGTATGGCAAAAGAGGAATAATTTCTTGATAAAAATTCCATTCTCTGCTGCGACCAATCGTTTCTTCTATGGCACGTTCCGGCAGAAATGGTTAAAGAAAGAAGTACAAATATGACCATCAGTCTTGACCGTCCGCCTCTGGAAAATGTCGTCCTTGTATTCCGAGCACGTCAAAACCTTTCCCGCTGTCGTTGGCGCTTTGGTTGGCAACGGTGGCGTGCCCACATTTCTCTGAAGGCCCATGTTTGCATGCCCTTCAATAAACCTTTAAGCCGCGTTGCGTGCTTCGCACTTTTCTTGACGTGTGGTGGTACCGGACGAAAGTGGCATCCCACGTCGTGCACACAGGACAAAATTTCGTTCTACTGCAAAGCAGTCACGGTGACATTTTTCTGCCGGCTTTGGTGGCTTGCCGGCATTGCAACGAATGTTAGCCATCCACTAGCCATAACGCCAATCAAATCACGTCGTGCGCCAGCTTTGTAAGCAAGGGGATGCGGATTCGCAAATATAATTTTCACGATGAAAGTAAGAAAAAATACTAGGAACTTCAAGTTTAATAAAAGTGTTTTGGCGCTGAGGTGCTTTGCGAGCCACTTCTTTTAATGAAAGGGATTTATAACTACTACGCTATTTTGCAAACTGCTAAGTCACACTCGCGTTCCTTGAATAAGCAGAAAATGAAATTGGTATAGAGCCGAAACTCAGTTTAATATGCGAAGAAAATCATTTCTCTTCCTAATTTCAGGCAATTTTAGAACCTACCAAAAGCTTGTTAAAGTACAGAAAATACATTATATTTGAGAAGTAAGAATTTCTCCAAAAATCTGAAATTTTCTATCAGTTAGGTGAATAAGGGAACCTAAATATAGAGTAATTATGGGTATATTGTCAACTTGAAAGATTAGATTACTCCATAGAGAAAAAACATCGCGAAATACACGCGCTTAAGGATCCCTCCTTTTTCGGTGTCTTGGTACAGAAACTCATTAGACACAAATTAACGCATTCAGTCTCATTCAAAAAAAATTTAGAACGGTTTTATGGTGAAGTCGAAGAAGTAAATGAGATGGCCCTATTCACTTTTCTAGGCAGGACTATACAGTGCGGTTCAGCGTAGCATTAGTGTACTAATAAATGCGCAGAAATAAACGCATCGCCCAGAATGGTGAGGTAGAGGCATCAGTTCAATATTCTGCTTTTCAGTAGGCAGCTTTGCACCACGAAGATCGATAGCAACCTCGAAAAAACACGACAAGTTGTTATGACCGTTGGGCTGCGACCAAATTTGATAAATTTACTGTCACACGCGGCTGCAGAAAAGAGAATCGTGTCAGCAAAAACCTAACGCACTCACAAAGCAATAAATATGCGAGCTGGCAGTCATCCACGCCGGAAGCTGAACTCGCACTATTGAAAGTGGCTTGGCTAGGGCAAAAGCAACAACAAAAAAAAAAAAGACAACCTACTGATCACCTGCATGTTCGCAAAGAAGAAAACTAGCCTCCGTGTAACTGAACATCGGTCGCATGCAGCTAACGCAGTGAAAGCAAGAGTCTGGTTATTAGTCTGATGTACTGCAAAGAAGGCGTAAGTCGTTCAGTTTGGGTCGATATGTCTCAATATGGCGGGAATTCCAGGTCAGTAATTCCCTAATATTACTGCGACTGTCCGTACGCGGGTTATTTTTGCTTCATCATCACTGCATGCGGTTCCCGTGCAGGTGTTCACAAGCTTTGCCAAAATTTTTGCCAACATGGTAGAAATTTCCCAGACCAATGTAGTCCATGTGCACCCTGAACATAATTGGAATTTCTATAGAGCGCTTGCCTGTACATAGCGCTTGTCGTTCGATTGCGTTCTTCTGGCATCCGGTACAAAATGAGCCCCTTTGCTTTCGATTCTTTGAACGCAATATAGGTAGCCATATTTTAATTAACCTAGATACGCTTTCAGCTCCCGCTGTGGGTTCTCTTCAGTTGACCTTACGCCAGAAGCCAAAGCAGTTATCTTGCTACCCAAATGAGAACATGCGGGGATATAATTTCTAGTTTTTGCGTACCAGGACCACTTTATATGATTATGAGAGACGCCGTAGTGAAGGGCTCCGGAAATTTCGACCTTACCTGGGGTTCTTTAACGTGCACCTGACATCGCACAGCACACAGAGCCTCACAACATTTCGCCTCCATTGAAATGCAGCAGCCGCGGCCGGGATTCTGTCTCGCGACCTTGGGATCAGCACACGATCGCTGTCAGATTGTGGCTTAAGGACGTTAAACCCCACAAATCAATCAATCAAAGCATCATTTTCTATGTAAATCAAATATTTATGTTGTGTACAGCAATGTAATAATCACCTTGAGTCATTACACAGACCTCTTTAACTTTTTCTCTATCTCTCTCAACACGAAAGCGATTTATGCCGGTGTCCACCAAGAAATCAGTGAAGTGCTTCCGTAACGGAAGTGTATCTCTGAAAAAAAATGAATATACATTTACCATGAAAAACTTCCGCCCGCTCGGACTCGAGCCCACATTCACCCAGGATCCGACAAGGCGAATTGAAGCTGTATCGATACGCCACCACAACATTGCTTATATAAGGGACAGATGGGAGATGTAATCTTCACTACAGCCCTTTATAAGTTGCATCTAATTCTCGTCCAGTTAAAGTCGCGGTGCTTAGTACGGAGAACCTATAGTGCTTAACAAGCGAATTACTCCTAAATTATCGCCTCCATTATACCGCACTCCTTCTTCGCTTAGGTTCGCTGCTGTGGTACCGACATCTTGGTACCGACTTCTAATAATCTTGTTTCGTGTTGTAAATAATGAATTATCCATTACTAGTTTTTCTGATGTCGCTCTTGTAAATACCAACAACACAAGGTTCGCAACTAACCGTAATCTACATTTACCTAAAGTACGTACGAACTATGGTCGAATGACGGCAAGATTTTAATGTGTAACACTGTGGAACCAGCTACTTTTTAACTTGAAAACATGCACAATGCACTCATTTCGTAAACGTCTTAAAATTCAATTGTTTAATGATTTCTGATTTAATTCATTGTTTTGATGTCTTTGTCTCAAGCCAATTGACTTTATTACTTCTGTTTCCCTACTTTTTTGCACACCTTTTTCTATATTTTGCTGCTTTTTCGCCACTGTTTGCTTAACTATGTGCCGTTCCTCTGTTCATTTTTTGTTAGGAGGTCCCCCTGAGAGTTATTACTTTGGGACCTCTGACTGCTCTATCACAATGCGAATGTAAATGTATATGTATATATTTTGAATACTTTCAATAAACTTTCAATAAACTTTCATTCATTCATTCATTCATTCATTCATTCATTCATTCATTCATCTAGGAACCATAGACAGAGCGAAGAAGATTGCCGCTCTAATTCGCGCCGGCAGTCAGCGCTTCAGCAGTTTTCGCGCCTCGACCACCGCGCAAGTTAGGGGCGTGGCGGCGTCATGACGGTGCGCTCCTTGAGTAAAGTACGAAAGCGGCGGCTACAAAATTTGTCGTGCGCGGCCAGGTGCGCTGACTTGCGATGCGCACTGCTCTAGGAACGCATAGACGGCCGTCGACACGCAAATGATTGGACTTTCGCTTTAGTGAGCTGTGTGTTCACAAAACGAACTGCTGACAACCCGTTCGGTTTCGCTTGCAAGGTGTCACCATTTGCGAACGCTCCATGTTTATGGAATATTTGCGGAAGGCTCTGGGGCGTGCAATTTTGCCTCCGGAGCAATGTTAGTCGTTCGTAAACCTTCGTGTACAACTGTCGAGGATCCCTGTGCCATGCCGAGGTGCCGCTGATATCTACATGTTCACATGTTCACACTACTCAGCCAATATCCTGCCCCTCGGTTCGCCAGACTGCCGTTTATGCATTCCACAACTTCGCAAGGACAGGTTTCACTTTTGTGTTATATCCATTCCTATGACAGAGGGATTAACCATATTTTATACTAAAGATCTCCTCTACTTTTTTTCATTCTTCTTTTCCTTCTTTTCCTACGCTATCAACATCATGCAACATTTTCACTATCACCTGAAGTTTCATGTAGCTGTGGGTTTCAGTCAAGGCCATGGGTCGAGGGCCAAGCGCGGGTCTGCTTTACACTTTTTCGCAACCAGCGACGTGCCCGCGACTTTCCTTTCTTTCCTCCTCCTTTCTCCTTCCCTTTATTTCCTTCTTTACATGCCTTATTTCATCAGCGAAGCTGTTCAAGATAACCATAAAAAACTCTGTCGGGGCACTTTTACAGCAAAGCTGTTAAAGCTAGCCGTAATTTAGAGATCCGGTCAGGTAACATTCAATACCATGTGACATTGCATTACGTGATTTTGGCGGGATCATGTCACGTGATATTGCGTTACGTGATTTTGGCGGCAACATATCAAGTGGCGTTGCGCTACATGATTTGGGCAAGGACATGTCACGTGCTATTGCGTTATGTGATTTTGGCGAAAACATGTCGCGTGATGTTGCGTTGCATGGTTTTGGCGCGAGAATGTCACGTGACATTGCGCTACGCGACTTTGGCGGTATCTTGTCACGTAACATTGCGTTACGTGGCTTTGGGTGATCACGTCATATGTTTGGCTTATCACCGTGACGTCGCCGCCACTGAATTAAACTGCTGAAATGAGCCCTTAAGAGCTTACTGTATAGCAAGTGAAACTATTTTCAGTATACGTCATACATGAAAAGCAAGTTAAAGGCATCCATGATAGTTTCGGAGCAATGACATCTAATATCGTCCTTATTAAAAAAGAAAGGAATGACTAAATGAACCCAGCTTCTCTCAAGGGCTCTTTGGCGACGGCTTGCCCCTTCTGTGTGAAGCATTCTACACCGCTGGTCGCATTCCTTCTTACGCAAGATAACCTGCTGCGAATCGCGTTCCCCAAGTTATTACTTTATGTGGAATACTTGTTATTCTCAATTAGTCATGTTAAATTTATTTCTAATGACACCACATTAACATACATTCGTTAATTACATGCCCTTTAAACACATGTTGCATATCGATAAAGAGAACCGCTTCAGTAGCGTCTACATAAAGAGAGTCGGCCCGAATACGCCACTCCAACCTCATTTGCATAATTAATTATGCCCAGATTGCGCTTCCTCATAATGTCTGACGTCAGTGTGCCATTTCTAGCCTGCTATTACTTTTTTTTTCTCCGGGAAAAGGACCTTACACAAGAGTGACTGTTGGCGACACGGGTGGCGAAAACACAAAGCAGTGTTGGAATGCATAGAGAAAAGTCACAGAAACACACAAAAGTTTTACCAGAGAGACGCTAACATTACTTCTGTGCTGCACTCGATAAGAACTAAAAAAAAAATGCGGTGAGCTCAGCGCAGGAGCACCGCCCCGTGGTGATAAACGAGACCCGGCTGGTGAGAGAAGGCTCGAAAGAGAGTGCACCGAATACATGGTAATTGAATAGCGCGCATTAAAAGGCCAGGGAGGACAGCGATAGCAGCAATCGCTGCCGAAAGCAGAATTCCTAAGTAGCCCAGGCACGGCTGCGTGTCGGCTGGCACCGTCAGTGTAAATGTAAAGGTTTTGTTGGCTTTTATTCTTTAGGCCATATGTCTGAAAAAAGAATCAAAAATACGAGAGTGAACGCAGAATTACTACTGCGGTCCTATGCACGCAGACGGCTAGTGCCTAGGCAAACAAAGACCGCTGCTTGCGGCCCCTATTTTTCTGACAGCAGCCGGCTACCATGCCGGTCCCACTCGTGCAGCAGCCGGAATAGCCTAGAAGGGGCTCAGCTTAACAGCGTTTGACTGATTTTTTTTTTCTACCGTGGTTTCTCCTGCGACGTTAGCGGCTATATTTTTATATTATCGTGTGTGGAAGCAATGCATTAAGTGTCCAGGTGAGTTCGTTTATGGAGGGCAGAAGTAACATCTAAGGAGTCAATCCGTATCTCGTTCTAACACTGAGGCCTTTGACTGGGATCACTCTTGGATACAAGAGTAATTATAATTTTAGATACTGTGAAAGTCTACATTTGAACACTACTAGCATATTTATCGAAACAAAGTCTTTGCCAGTCTTTTAACGGGACCTATTTTATAAAATTCGCAGTTCCAACAAGAACGCATCATTTTCTGATATGATTAACGCAGTCATATTTAGCCTGCCCACTGTCGACGTTTATATGGTGTTAGTGCTTGGTTGAAATATCTCTCTGCTTCATTGCATTTACACAACACTTTCTTCATAAAAAGAAGAAATAACAGTTGAGGAGATATGGAAAACAGTTCTAACCAAATACGCAGTAATTAATTTTTATTAGCGCTGTTTTTGTCCTCATGTGTTGTAAATTCCACACAGGCAGCCGCCACAGCATTAGCCTCGCGGATTCTCCTCTTTGGAACACATTTCTCCACTCCGGAGTTGCCTCCCAGGCCTCTGCAAATGGTCTCGCAAGTTGGCAAGTCGTTTTTTCTCGCTGTTTCGGCGCCTGCATCTCGGCGAAGCAAGCGCATAAACGTTTGCATGGCTTATCTGGGAAAGAAGTTCGAAGTCAGCTAGAAAATCCCTGGGGGGTGCGAATTTCGAGCCCTAGCTCCCAATACCGCTGAGAGCTTAGGAGCCGCATTTTATGCACATTGCACTGTTGTCTAGAATCTTTCTCTCCCTCTTTCTTTTTTTTACTTTCTGCATTAGTACAATGCGACTGTTTGCAATCCGAGATACTCTATATCTTGTCGAGAATACGCTTCGAAGGCGTCCCCGATTTACCTTCAAGTTTGTGTTGCTATATTTGTTCAGAGCTTCTCTTGTTACCGCAACTCCCACATTCAAAGGAAACGTTCACGTATGCATGAATGAACCTAATGTGCCCGTGCATCCTTTCAGCGCAGTTACTTTCTGCGCAACGTGACGTCTATTTAGAAATACCCGGTGAAGCTCTGTGCAAGAAGTTTAAGGAAAGACAGAAGCTTCAAGGGATGAAGACATTGTTGAGCAGGAAACGTCACTCGAGCCAGTGTGCTTGACATACGGATCTGTTTAACAAGCTTGTCTCCCTAAATTGTTTTGTTAACATAATATTACTTATGTGATTATTATCACGAAGCATTGCCCTTCACTTTAGTCTTGTTTAGGATAGGTTGCGCTTTTTCGCTAAACACCATCAGGAGTAAAGATTCTGTCAGACTCCGGAGCGGCAAGTCGTTGCGCTGGTTATTTCCCTGTTCTCATGCTTTAGTTTCCCGCTGTTTGTCTTGTAGGTCTGCGTGATCAATTTCGTGTGCATCAAACTTGTTTGCGAACACTGTGCATTTTCCTATTTCTCTTAAGCAGGATACTATAAGGTTGCGTTAAGAATATTTGTCGTTTCATGTTACGTCCAAAATATGTATTGCGTACTACTTACCTCATGAGACCAGCTCATCATTCAAAACGGAATACAATCAAGCGCAAACTAGGAGTATTTATTTAATAGTCTGGGTGCACCGTTTATTGAAGGGGGTGTTCCCTACTGCACTGCAATTTGTGTAGGGTGCTTTGGTTTAAACTGTGCACTAGCCAACTGCCAACATACTATCGTATTTACTGGCAAATCATACTAGTTAGCAGTGGAAATGACGGCTAAATTTGGTGTAATCGCGGCTTGTGGTTTTGTCCGTCCTGTCCAGTCTCTCTGCGTCCGTGTCTTCGTTTGCGCTGCTTATGTTTGATATTAGAAAAATGCAAGACCAACTAGCCCCGGAACGTGTTCTGCTAACGTGGCTTGTAGCAACTGGTGGTGGCTATATGCTGACTAGTGTTGTTTAAACGATTGGAAGTGTTGGCTGATGGTGGCTAATGAAGGCTACAGGTTGTCATAACGAAAAAATTGTCATCATTTAATCGAAAATGCTTATTACACTTCCTTATGCTAGCCAAAAAAAAAAGAGTTTGTTGTGCTTGAATGATATCCGAAAATACGAATAACAATGAATAACAATGGTATACGGGTTCATTTTATAGAAAAAAAATTGTTATATTCGTCGGTACATGTATGGACCACGGTCAAGCACGCGCGCAGCTACGGTTGAGAGATTGTCATCCTTGTGTTCAGGAGCCTAATTTTGTACATACTGAAGGCGCGAGTATGTATTTCGCGCATGTAAATGCTGCGTGTCTTTATTCATTAAGGCTTTACGTACAGGCATCTACAGCGCAGCGCACGCGGCCGTTGTACTGTACGGATGATGCCAGTGCTCGTAACACCAACAAAAATAGTTCAGAATTACCGTCCCTAAAGGTCGATCCTTCTCCTCTGCCTGTTTCTTTGTTTTTGCTGGAAATACTTTTTTTACTCATTTTTTTCCAGAAAACTGGAGTGGTTCGCGGGCAAATAAATTTAGCACACTTGAGCAACGCTTCTGTTCTCCCAGAAATCAGACCAGTTAAACAAAATTCGGCCACACGAGTCCATCGTTGAAGTGCCAATTAGCGGAAGAACGTGATGGGGCGTCCGAGAGGTGGCGGAGTCACTAACGAACCTCGTCGAGACCTTGAAATTCTGCCGTCGCTCGCGAATCTCGTGAAAGATCACACCTACATTATCCGCGCTAAGGACTCTACAAAGTAACCGTAGCATGACGTTTGCACATAAGGCAAAGCGATACTGGTTGTGTCTTTTGAAAAGTAAAATTTATTGACCATGTAGCCCTTCACAGGTAATACAGGGGCTACATGCAACATGAAACAATAAAAAAATGAAAACGAAACCAACCACACGCATGGATAACGTGCGAGCGTACAGCCACAGCATATTTTAAAGCAGTATTTTTTTTGTTCTGTTGTCGCATTTTAAAATTTTCACCGAGCGTCCGCCTCGATAAGCCATTCGCCATGAAAAACTCCGTGGTAAGACTATCGCGTTTAATAGTAATTGAGAGAGTCTTACGTGCTAAAAGAACGATGGGATTATGAGGCACGACCCGAGCCAGGAGCCTTCCGTATCGGAGGGCTCCTGGCTAACTTTGACCACCTGGGGTTAATCAAAAAAGTCAATCAAAAGAGTTTTATTTTCGCTTCAGTCAATACTTTCTTGATTGATTTTTTTGATTGACCAGCTGGTGTTCTCTAACGTGCACCTAAATCTAAGTACACGGGCTTTTTAATGCTTCGGAAGTGACGTCATGCATTAAGCATGACGCCACGGGCTTTTTAATGCGTCTTCGGAAGGGCGTGAAGTTCACTATAGCTGTCATGCAGCATTATCTTTATCATTGTCGCTATTGTGTAGCAGTATAGGCTGTGGGCAAGTGTGCGGGTAGTGGGTCGAGGGCAAGCGCGGCTTCCCTTTTCTCCCGATCCGAGACTACTCTTTCTTTCTTTCTTTCTTTCTTTCTTTCTTTCTTTCTTTCTTTCTTTCTTTCTTTCTTTCTTTCTTTTGCTCTCGTCCTTCCTTCCTTCCTTCCTTCCTTCCTTCGTTCCTTTCTTTCTTTCTTTCTTTCTTTCTTTCTTTCTTTCTTTCTTTCTTTCTTTCTTTCTTTCTTTCGACATTGCCCTTCGCATCATGACTGTAGTGTAGTGTAGTGTAGTGTAGCAGTGGGCTGAAGGCAAGGGTACAGATAGTGGGACCAGGCTAAGGACAACGTGTAGGTAGTTGGTCAAGGGCAAGAGCGGGTCCGCTTTTTCCTCCTGCATGAGAGAGGACATCAGGGACATCAAGTACGGTGGACATGGCAGCCCCCCCCCCCCCCCCCCCTACACCTCCACTGTTAAAAGTCGAAGAAGGAATGCAGCACATTATTCGATAACCAATAGTTTATCTCGAAACTTGGGTTTTGCATCTCCGTGTTCCAAAAGCGATCGCTACGATGTAACGACCTTGAAACGGACATGGGCTGCGACTATACTGACGAAATCAACCAGCCAGCGACGATGAGTTCGTGCAAAGAAAAGGCTTCGCCAATTGAAATCTTAATTAGCCGACACCAAGACGTATGTTTCGCCGATACTGCACACGTTCAGCAAGTTCAGTAAGATGGGGCCGTAATGCCAGTAGGAACCAATGTAGGCGGCGTACAGGAAGTATACTCCCAAGGCACGGATGGGCGTACTACATCCATAAAAAGAGTCTCCTTCAAAAAGGTTCACAGAGCAGGGGCATACGTTAAATATAATGGAAAGCAAGAAAAAAAAAACGAAGAGCATAAGTCTGAAACAGAATCATAAGATCTCTGTCATAAGACGACGGGAAGCTCGAGGTGGCCGTGTATTTGGCGTATATGGTGCAAGACATAGAGTAAACCGCAGGCACTAGGCTCTGCCAATGGCGTCTAATCTGATGTCCGGTCTCCGAAAGCTATTATATCCACCGAGATTTCCCAGGTGAATGAGGAGACTCGAGGTGATAACGAAGAGAGGTGCTAAATTTATGTGAAGAGAAAGTTGGCTTAGTCGGGAAACGTTGTTTTTCCTTTTATTCGGGGTTATTCACTTCCAATGGCGCTTTTATTTTTCTGGATTGCCGGCTAGATGCCAGCCCCAGTATTAGCGACCTAAATTTTTCAAGAAAATTCTTCGACACGAAGACGTATTTCAACTTGACGCTTCATCCCTGGCTTTTTGCTTTGCTACAGTTGAAGCGTCGTGCAAAATTATGTGACCGCGTATGTCGTCTCAGTAGTTTTCCACGAGAATTTTTAAATCGGAAATTATCACATATTGAACACTGCGAGAAGTCTGGACTTCGATATCGATTTCACGGGATATAAAGCACACTGGAGCTCTTTATCATTCGTACTATTTGACCGTTCGCACTCTTTGACGGCACTATAGCTCATTGCGAACCAATAGTAACCAGACACCATTGGCTTGTACATTATGTGCATCAATGGAGACTGATACTTCCGCTTAAAACTTACAATGGGAGGTTGCCTGTAGCGGTTATTTCCTACCTGTCTAGGAGGTACACTCTCATGCTTCATGAAACATAGGCTCATTTTTACAGTATTCTGAAGAAAGCCCATTTTGACACATTATGACACGTTATGACACACACACATTATGGCACATTACGACAGCGCTACGGTTAAAGAAAATCCTGTTATTGTGCGTTCTGTGGTCACTGTGCACAGTTTACTGGCACAGTTTATTATTTGGACTTAGTTGTATTCGTGTAAGAGCCGCATGAACACCAACTAGTCCGACATTTTGCAACACATTCATCCGGGATGCAGTTAATTTACTCCGTGGAACTTTGATCAGTGAAGCTGTTTAAGCTGGAGAAGGTCGCCGGATAGTTCACAGATATAATGAGGAGATCGTCACGAAATATGCCAAATGTGTGGCAATTCCAAGCGCAGCCCTTTCTTCTCTTGCGCTAATGTCTTCAGCACACTACTGCATAAAGACAGATGCGTTTCATCTGGCGTCTTTCGTCTCTTGCGCTCATGCCCTCAGCCGAGTACTACACAAATGCGGAAAAGTTTCATCAGACGTTATAGCGGCGTCGTAGCTTTACCTAGCTGCGCCAATCCGCGGCGCCGATGCCTTCCACCGGGAGCCGCGCCACGGGTGTGGAAGTAACGTCACTAAGCTGATCCTTCTAATAAATGCTCTGAGCTGGCGACACCGTGACAAAGTGCACTGCTTCTCGGTGCCGAGAACATCGTCGGGAAGATAGGGCGACCGAGGAAGTGCGTCACTTCCGAAGAAGAGGAAGCGTGGTGCGTAAACTAAAATTTGCGCATGGAAAAGTCACCGCATCGGTGGCCTCAGTTTTCATTTCCATGTAATAAAGAAAAAAAAAGCAGCGGCGGCGCAACGGTAGAGTATCGGCGTCCAGTGCGAGAGGTACGAAGTTCGAATCCCACTGCCGGACCCAGGACCATGGGTTTTTCTTCAGGAAAGCAGAGCGCCGGACGTCGCCTTCTGTTGAGTGCAGTACCTCCTCGAAAGGATATCCTCCAACGTGGCGAGCAAGTTGCATAAAAGGCCTTCTTTTCGAAAAAATTATTGCGAAAGGTTTCTATTGCCATCCTAAGGAAAATCTCTATAGAAATTTTTCTTTACAGTCTCAAAAAGAACTCGGTATAAATTCTCTATTGAAATATGTCTGTATGATCTTAAAAGGAACTCGATAGATATGCTCTATAGGAAAACATCTATAAAGTTTCTATAAGAACGCGGTGGCCAAATAACTATTGGAACTCCATAGAGAAATTCTATAGGGCGTCAAAATAAACACCATAGGATTCTATCGAGCAAGCTCACAAGGCTTTCTAAAAAAAAACGCATTAAAAATTTTCGTAAGGGTTAACTCCACAACAACAGCAAAGCCAGAGCCAACCATAAAGAAGTCCCTTTATATAGATGGCTCCTGCAATTTTTCTGCTTCTCATTGCCTGCGCCAAGGTAATAGTCTTTACTGTCTATGGGTTTTTGTTCAGACATCGAAACCCCTTTATGCTTACAGCCAAGTAAAATGACACGTGACAGGCCCAGGTCAATGCCTGGCTCTTAGGCTTCTCGAGCCAACGACCCCGATTCTTTACTTCTATTTTTCATATCAGCCGCGGCGGCGCTCAGCGCCACGATCAAAGACAAATGTTACGCTTCCTACCCCCACTGAGCGGCAAAATGTGGAAGAAGATTCCCGCTCTCCCGTATACACTTGAATGCAGCAGCATAAACAGAACGGGCGCCTTTGTATATGGCGGGGTCGTAGCGGCCCCCTCTGTTTTCTGGGCTCGTAAACGTGTTTACTTACAAGCCTCATTCGTTGGCGCAAACTATGTTGTCTATATTGCCTGGACGTGTCTGTACGATTGCGTCATAGAGCGTTCCTCGTTGGAATGCGTGTGTCTAGAGCGAACTATTCGTCGAGGTCACTTGCGTAGAGGGCTATAATTTACTGCAAACAAGAGCGGACTTGACCTCCACCTGAAAACTGGTAGAACACAATGCAGACGCAAATGCGCACTGGTTGTCTTGTCACTCAGGTCCGTTATGGTGCTCGCTCGACCTATTTCGACCCATCGTTCATATTTACATACATGACGTCTTTCGAGACTTGCGCGCTCGTTGCTTGCGGTCAATGCCTTTTCTGATACAGTTGCGATCTTTTTGTTTCTTTATCAGTTATTCTGATCTTTCCCGCGGAAACAACATATTCCGTGCAAACAACGTCCCGCAGTTTCACATTAGCCGTCGCGGGAGACATTTTGCGGCATGCGTCGGTGGAATGGCCCCAGAGAGAGGAGGCACAGAGCTTTCTTTTCTTCGTTCTTGCGCTCGATTTTGAGATGGAGGATTTCTGAACTAGGCAGGGTCAACGAGCCTAACATGCCTTATTCTTTCAGTTGTATTTTTTAACTCGGGTTCATGTGAGTAATAGTATTCGTCGAGGTGTGAACAAAATCGCTGCCCACTTGTCTGAGACAGCTGTTTCGCAATTGTTTGACAGTTAGTGCACGAGCGATGAACTTATCATTAGCTTCGACCGTATCAAAGGGTTGGAGTCGAGATCAATAAAATTTAGTGGTTCTTATAATAGCAGAGGACTTACGGTGCCCAGTGTTACGTCGGCGAGCTGGATTGTCAGCGCACTGTGCATGTACTCTGCTGTCATTAACAGAATGCAATGTATGCAGTATGAGATTAGTGGTAAGCAGAATGAGCTTGAGAAATATCGCGACGGTAAAGAGAACCCTCTTAAGGTAAGTTCCTTTCAGGGTATGCTTAAAATCAAGGATAAGCCGGAACATTTCAGCGTATTCCCAATTTTTCCTGCTGTTTAATTCCCACACTCTAACCGCAAAATGCCCATTCTTCCAACGTTTATTCAGTCCCCCTAATCGAACACCTCAGCAATTACGGCTATATCGCTATAGTTCTGTAACGTTTCTCACTACTTGAAGAAGCCCATGGTGAACGTCCCTAACTGGGTGACAAACAGTGACATTTTTACAGGGGTGTAAGATACACTGTGAAGTTCCCTGCTTGGCATTCTTACCTTTTTATTGCGCGATTTATTCGATACACGTGTATATAAAGGCTTTATGACACAAGCGTACGATGTCGTGCTATGCAAGAAATACGTGAACCGGCGTAGGTTGAAAGGAGTAGAAGACTATTTGACGTCAGCCAGTTTAACGTTATAATATGAATTTTTTTGGAAATGTTCCAAACATTAACCTGCAGCTACCGCAGCTCGCGTTGTGAGCCATGCTAGAGAAAGCCAACGAGCTGGCCCACGCCCGCGCGCTAACTTACCCACAGTGCCGGGGAAATGCCGCTCACGGGCGCGGACGCGGGGCTCCACAAGGACTCGCCCCACACATTCAACGAGATCACCGAGCACTATCAGCTCGGCAGGAGGGTCTATCACCTGCACCACGTCAAGCCCTACAGACCTCAGACCCCCACGTTTCGCATGTTGCAAACCGGGTCCTATCCCAGCCTAGCCAGGCTCAGCAGGTACGCGGACTCATTCAAGCCCGATTGTCCGGGGAGCGGAGATCGCTTCTTCACTTTAGAACATATGCTCTGGCGGTGTCCTGCATTACAGGAGGACGACCATCTCACCACGGAAGAAGCCGACCTCACCGCTCAGCTACGGGCCGTCTATAGGGCCCACGACGCAACGGTCAGGCACGGCCTGCCCGTCCCGACGTGGGAGCGGCCCGCGGCGGCTCCTCCCCTGTAAGGGGTTTTCAGAGTCGCTCCTCAGGACCACAATACAGTTCATTGTCTGTCTGTCTGTCTGTCTGTCTGTCTGTCTGTCTGTCTGTTGGGATAAGGTCGGTGGCTCCGTAACAATACTGGTAAAGAATTAGGCATAGCGAACAGAAATGGAACACAGATGCGAACTAAGAATAAAATGTTGGAATTCTAGTTGACATCGCGAGGAATAAATAGACTCGTGCAAGCCGTGTAATGTATGAGGCATGTTACTGTCCAACCAATAAATTTCCATCAAATTTTCCGGAGAAAGCAAGGAGAGTGGAGCACACCTGGGCACTTGCCTGCGGCGTAGAATTCGGAAATGAATAGGCAAAATGTACGGTCAGCCGATGGAAAACGAGGCCATTCTTAGATAACTGGCAGTTTCCTTCATGATGTAAGCAATAGAAGAGGCATGGCGATGTTCCAAAAATGTTCACTTATCAATAATAATTGATAAGGTTTTACGTTGCGAAAGCACTTTATGATGGGGAGGCACGCTTAGTAGAGATGGGCTCCGGTGTAATTCTGAACACTTGCGGTTATTTTAACGTTCACTTAAATCTAAGTACACAGGTCCTCGTTTTTCTTTGTTCTTTTCTTTTACTTGTATTTGTGTTTGTTAATTTGCATTCCACTTCATCGACATGTGGCCGCTGAAGCGGAGTTTCTATACCACGATTTCGTGCTTAGCAGGCCAACACCTTAGCCGCTAAGCTATCACGGCTTCGATTTTGGTAAACATATCTGGTGCCTATACGTCGAGCTGCAACTGTGTACCTAAACTTTCTACGATTAATCGTCCATGGGCGCTCTCAGAAAAAATAGAGACTGCATTGAGAGAGCAGGTTAAAACGAAATAGCAGAGCTAGCGGCATCTTTACCGACAAAGAAACAACGAATTGCGTTAAGTCGTCATAGAGTACGTACATACATACATACATACATACATACATACATACATACATACATACATACATACATACATACATACATACATACATACATACATACATACATACATACATACATACAAACAAAGAACTTTATTGTCGTCATAGAAAAAGGCACCTTCACCTAGAATGAAGGAATAACGCAAGACGGTGGAAAAGCTAAGTCGAAACTTCCATGGCACCGAACCTAATTTCGTTCCCGTCACGAATGATCAGAGTGGCACCTAATGTGTCACTGGAAACCGGAAGCAAAGGAACTCCGAAGCAAAGAATAAACAAAGATGGGCCAACGGAGATAAGCCGCTTTTCTCATTGGCCGCGAGGGACACTAAGCTAGGCACAGCTAAGTCTGGATCGTGCCGACACGCGCCATTCAGCCATTACGCCGACGAGCCGACTGTACTCAGATCCGGTCTGCCTTCATCGTCACCTTGCCTTTCCTATCTGCCTGAACTCCACGATCCCCCCCGACCCAGCCATGCACGCGCCGCCATTATACGCTGCCTATTCTTTTTGCTGTACGCGACTAAGGCAGAAGTGAATTAGGAAGCTCGGCTCGTGCGGAAATGCAGCAGAGAGGACAGACTGCAGCGCCATCTGTCAGGCTTCGTGGCGCTACCGCCTTGCACTCGGCGCGAAGTCGGAGGAGTTTTGGAACCAACACCCGTACGTAATCCATGCCGAGTACCCCGTCCGTGTCTGGATAGCTTCACGTATCTACGCCAAGTGCAGTTTCCGCTCTGTGGTTATTAACGCATGGGGCCGTTGTGGACCCACTCGTACATTTGCCGTTACGTCGCAGAGTCCGGAATATTGTTATAGCATCAATACGGCGCCTATACAGTCACGCTCCGGAGAAGCACCCGAAGTTGCTACGTATTCAAGCGTGACACATCCGGGTGCGTCAATTTCTATAGCTGATTCTTCTTCGCGGATCTCCACGAATAGGATTTTGGGAGTTGGTGGCGTTAACGTAATCGTTGGACTCGCCATGGTGGTATAGTGGTTATGGCACTCGACCTCTGATCCGAATGTCGCGGGATCGAATCCCGGCTGCGGCCTCTTCATTTCGATGGAAGCGAAATAATGAGTCCTGCTACAGGTGGTCGAAATTTCTGGAGCCCTCCACTACGGCGTGCCTCATAATCATGCGTGTATGGTGCTTTTGGGACGTTAAACCCCAGAAATTACTCGTCAAAGAACGTGATCGTTGATGGCGAGTGGCGTCGGTTCCCTTGGCGTCTCTTGTCTTTTGCTTTCAATAACTGGTTGAACAAAGACCATTTATGCAGCAGCTGTGAAGTAATAAACGAGTAATAGTGAGTGGCTTAAGCACAGGCATAGAGGCCTCATTTCGCGGGTGTTTCTCCTAGACTGCATCATCTGCTACAGGTTATAACGAGGTGGCCAAAAGTCTGTCAAAGTTCTTTGAAATATGCTAAATTTATGCAAGGAGCGTCCTACGTTAAGTACCATTTCAGTAATTATTCACAATGTAGGAGCACATTTTTTAAATTTTCCACCTTAATGAAGCAACTAACAATTATTTTTTGTTACACAAAGGATCCGTAACAATACTGGAATCCAGGAACAAAGAAAGGTCTAAATTTGAAGGTACCGTGAAGAGCATATTGGTTTCTTTCCAATGAAAAAATACTTCTATTAAAAATTGTGCCATCATGTGGTAAAACGCGCCTACAGTAAATTTGGTGGTTTCGAATAAAAGGGGAGTAGAATCCTGGGTCTGTTTGACTCGAAACGTGCCATATCCATTATTGATTGAAAGGCGGGGTTCGTGAAAATTCATTTGCGCCTGCAGTTTTCAGTCTTGGACAATTGGCGACATTAATCGCCCCACTAAATATGGTACAGAAAAAAAAACAATTACGTGGTTACTTTCGTTGCAACGCATTGCGAAGTTGTTCATGCGCTGTCGCATAGACTCTTCATGGGGTCGAAACAGCAAAGAAACAAACAATGTGAATCGGAACGCGCCAAGTTTACGTGTTACTTCTTAAAATCGCTCATATTAAGTTACCAATATTTCAACTGCAAGGCAAGTTTGACGACTTTGATGACATGAACAGTCTGACAAAATATTGTTGGAGCAGGTTACACCACAATGTAAGCCAAAGTCAGCTGTGTTTTAGCAGCAAGGTTGCTTAAGCTAACCTTTATCGTGAACAGCGAAGCTGTTTAAGCTAGCCGCAATTTTGCTGGCATAATGCAATACAACGTGACATTGTGTTACGTGATTTTGGCGGAACATGTCACGTGAAATTCCGTTGCGTGATTTTGGCGGGAATATGTAGCGTGACATTGTGTTACGTAATTTTGGGTGATCACAAGACATGTTCCCGCGAAAATCACGTAACAAAATGTCGCGTGACATGTTTTCGTCAAAATATCGCATGACTATCAAGGGACCCCTTAAGTAAACTATCAGCCAGCTTCGCTGTGTTCTTGCCTTGCGCGCCTTGGCGGAAGCTGAGTACTTTTTTTTTCTCGATACCCTCAAGGTTGATCTTGCTCTTTGATAAAAAAAAAAAAATGAAACCAGCTCTATGCCGTGAAAACCATCGGAATAGTGAAGCTGCTCTATTAATGTGACTGGCAGCGGTTTCAGTTATTCTAGTCACACAGACGCCGTACTGCGCCAAAACACTATCTCCTTTATCATATGGGGATGTCTAAATGTCTATATACTCCACCCTTCACCATTATCTACTGAGCATATATGACATTTCAACATGCGCTCATAAACGTTTCTTTCTTTCTTTCTTTCTTTCTTTCTTTCTTTCTTTCTTTCTTTCTTTCTTTCTTTCTTTCTTTCTTTCTTTCTTTCTTTCTTTCTTTCTTTCCTTCTTTCTTTCTTTCTTTCTTTCTTTCTTTCTTTCCTTTTTTGCGTGCATTTCGCGCGGTGAAAATGGCCAACGCAGCTACGGGGACTCATCCCGCAACTTCCAGCTAAGCCTTCCCAACACTTCAAACCTTTCTCATACGACGCGTTGCACTTCGCACTTGTTGGAATGAGATCTGCGTGTTCTGATCATGCAACGCTAGGTGGGTCGGCTGCTCCATCGTTGAGTCAGACCGTTCAAGTACGACCATCCGGCATAGGACTCCCGAACAACCTACCTAAAACGCAACCTACCTAAAACGCACTAAAGAGAACTTAGAGTGCTTAAGAGAGATTGCTTGCCTGGAAAAGAAAAAAAACAGAGTTATGTGACACGAAAAGTGGAGACACTGACGGTACCAGCAGTGCGTTTAAACTCTTCAATGCTACGCTTGTGCCATACCTTGCCTTCCCTTCTCAATTATTACACATTAACTAATTTTGATATATTTTGTTATTCATCAGGCAAGTTACGCTTGAAATTTATAAGCACTATTGGTTACTAATATGTATATATTTGTTTCTTTCATTTTGATTATTTTCTATTATCTTGTTCAAGCCTTTGTTTCCAAATGATGTAACGTTTTTACAATGATGTAACTTTCTGATTTCTCTTTTTTTAAATTATATGTAAATGAAACTGTCGCTGTGCTGCCGTGAGCCCTTGTAAATGGCGAGCTCGTCAAGCTGTCGAAAGACAGCTTTTCTTCCGCCGCTCCTCTGTTTGTTTGTGAAATAGACACAAATAAAGTTGATTGATTGATTGAATACTGGAATATCTGGTCAGCGGTTTGCATTGAAGCGTGCTAAGTTATGAGTGTTTCCCGTGCCCCCAAAATTTCATCACATGGACACTGGTATCGTTAGGTATAAATACAGAAGCGAAATCTGTTGGCAGCACTGGCCAAGTTCAGAAAACACACTTTCTTGTTGAATTCATCACAACGTAGAAGTATCGACATATTGGTTGTTGAGCGTGGCATCTTTTGTAAATGGCCAGTTGCCAGACTTCGGGCAATTGTTTCCAGGTGTCACCTTCGCTCGGCCTGTCAAAAGGCTCTGTTTCCGAGACTGTTGCAGAGGGAAAGCCGCTTGCCCATCGTCGAGGTCGTTGGAAGAGCGCTCCAGTACGCGGCTGCCCGCTGACCCGAAACGTCAGAAACATGTGCAACGGCGCCATAGCCAGACACTGCAGCCGAACAAAAGATGCTTACATCGTTGCACCTAAAGGAAAGTTTGCAAGAGGGGAACACCAGCCGACGGAAGGAAAAAGTTGCGGAAGTGCACGAAGGGACGCTGTGCGTGTCGGACACGAAGAAAAAAAAAATACTAATTTACACGCTCGACTGCTGCTGTTAGTCCACCACCGTTCGGTATTTTCTCTCGGGTGCTTCGTAGGCCTGCTGTTTACTTGGTAATCTCCTAGTGATGTGGTTGCTCTCTTTCTTTTATTTTCATGGAATCTTCATGAGAGTCCGAAGCTTCCGGGGAAAAGAATGAGTTAGAAATGGGCGCTGCTGATTCGTAAGCGTCATCGCGAAGAGGATGTGCAGGGTCACCAGCTCTGGTGAAGCAAACAAGGAGCTCGCACTTCACGAGTTTGTATCTATTTTCATAATTACATAGGAATGAAATTCGCGTACCTATTCTAACCTATTTTTTTTAGAAATGGTGAAAGTACTGTTGTAGGTAAATTGCCATCAAACGCGAATAACAAACTGTGCATAAATGATCGCGTATATATAAGAAGAACTGTGGTTTGGAATCCTCAAGCCCGGGTAGAAATACATCTGTAATAAGCTCAACCGCGCCTTCAATGTGCCACTGCGAAAGTAGAACATAAGTTCAGTGTATTATGTCAAATAATTTGAACCTAAATTATGAATAAGCAGAAATAGATGCGTTACAGCTGCCACTTGGATGTCTATCCTGACAAGAAAACTACATGCATTTATGGTGCAGCAAACTTGGTGGTTCAGGCGACCACTTTAAGAATTTATTTCTTATTTCGGTCGAATAATAAATGTCTACACATTCCCCATGCTGTCTGTTTTTTACCTTTCTTTCTTTTTTTTCAAGAATACCAAAGGGGAACATACTGCCCCATGGCATAAATGAGCTAGGATTTTTAAATGGGGCATAATGTGAAGGCTGGCACGGAAGGTATGGTGTAAGCGCAGGCCCAATTAGAAACACGTTCTTTCCGGAATGAAAGTTGCATAGAGATGCCATTCTCCGGAATTGCGGTAATAACGCGGCTCTTTGCTGGACATCCTATCACCCGCGCTCGAGCATCGACGATCCTGAATCGGTTGCTCCGCGTGTATCGCTCACAAGCTAAAGGAGCGCGATTTCCAGCTCGCCTCCCCCACGTGCACCCTCGTACTTCTCTCCACATCCATAACGCTTTATATTAGAGCACACCTGCTATCGCAACCAGCACCGCAGCTTCGATCTGTTCACCGTACCGTAGTTACTGCTTGCCGTCCAGGCGTAGCTGTACTCGTTACAGTTACCTTGCTCATCTCTCTTCTCCTTCCTCTCTAAGCCCCTCAGAATACATGCATTTTGATGGCCGTATATATCTCATACGTGCAAGCACCTGCTTTGTCCGTAAGCACTGCACCGCTTTACCGTGGATGATACAAGGCGGAATGTGATTGGATGGTCGAAGCATCCGGCGCTTTCATTACGGGGTCACTAATATTGCACAGTTGATATGTCTCCGCCACGAGGATCTTGACAAAACCATGCTCCCTGAGTGGCTATTCGTGTATAACTGACAGTGTTAGCGTTGCAACATATTGGCTAGTGGCCGACGTGTTATAAAAATCGGATTCTATCTTTTGGGAGACCAAATCGAACTTTTCCAAGGTTTGTTTCGATTTGTTTTTATTAGGTCTCTTGGGAGACTTAATCGAAACTGCGACATAGGTCGCGAAATTGCTATTTCTTTTCTGCGAAAGTATATCGCGCCGCCTCTTAAGATAGCCGGACGTTTCTATCGAAGTATGCTGCATTGCGGTAGATGTTCGCCCTGGTTATGTATCTTGAAAGCGCACCATGGTTAACGTTATCTCTAGGCACATGTGTAAGCACAGCCGAAATTGATGAGGTCGACCTCTCAGGTAGGCCTTTGTGTCTCAGGGCTTGCAATGTCCTTTGAGCGATAGTCCTGGGCGGTTAGATTTAAGAATGCGGTAGATACGTTATATTTATATTCCAGAACGCTTGTTATATGGCGACGCAACGCGCGTTGCGAAATGCTGCAACAACAAACAGTCTGTACTGAGTGTCAACCTATAACCACCACACGCACGCAGGCGTACTATTAATAGCTTCACATTCTTCTTTTGCCCTTGGATATTGGCATGACAACCATGCACGTAATCGTCAATAGAACTTATTTAGAAAATAGACGATGGAAGCAGACGCAGTCCGGGGATATTTAGCACGAGCGTTTCATTTTGATAACGATGAAGGAATTAATAATAATAATGTTTAGAAACACACAAGCGTAAAGAGAGGTACAAGCCTAAATTTGTTCGCATTGCTCTTAATTAAAGATTTCCCTCGGGGACTCATGTTCGCTAGTCTCTAAAGTGCGCTTCGCCCACGTGTCCTGGGTTTGCTTGGCAAAGAGCAATTTCAAAGAGACGTTCAAGGCTGTCCCAAATCACAGCTAGACACGCGAGGGTAAGCGGCAACATAGATACATTACTGACTTAACCATGAGTAGCTACGGCTTGGTCTTTCTCATATAAACGAGCCTGCAAGTCAAGTGAATTAGCCTGAGCGTGATAAAATTCTATACAGTGTATACTTTGGGAGTCTTCTCAATGATATACGCAACTGCTCTGTTGGGCATAATTGCACTGTGTCGTCTTTTGTTCTAAACTTTTCGCACGTACTCATCTACATTTTTTCACGTGAAAAACACCTTATGAACACGGTAATAAACACTCAGCAACGCTGTCATTATTAGCAACTAATATATAAATTATCTGTCAGCATTGCTTGATTTGAAGCGCATAGGCGCACAGGTGTAGGTTACAATGTTATTAGGGAATTAACGCTCTAGCGTAAAGAACATCCCGTGGCCAAAGAAACGCATCTGTTACGTGATGTGTTTCACGTTATTTTTTTAATTCGCAGTTTTTTTTTTTTTTTTTGCATAGCCATACTACTTCTACATGAGAGAAGCAGAGGAATCCCGATCGGGAGAGGTGTCAGACAAGGAGATGCAATCTCCCCGATGCTATTCACTGCATGTTTAGAGGAAGTGTTTAAACGTCTGGACTGGGAAGAAAAGGGAATTGGAATAGACGGAGAATATCTCAGCAACTTAAGATTTGCAGACGATATTGTGCTCTTTAGCAATAATGGGGACGAACTACAAAACCTGATTGATGACGTAAACCGGGAAAGTGTTAAAACTGGACTAAAAATGAATAGGCAAAACACCAAAGTTATGCTCTATAGCCTAGCTAAAGAACAGGAATTTAATATTAACAATGAATCCTTAGACTGTGTGAACGAATATTTATATCTGGGACAGTTACTAACAGGAACACTTCCCCATGAAAAAAAATTTCTCTGCAGAATAATGATGGACTGGAGCGCATTCGGAAGGCATAACGAAATCATGACTGGAAACTTGCCACTGTCACTAAAGCGAAAAGTATACAATCACTGCATTCTCCTAGTACTAACTCATGGTGCAGAAACGTGGAAGATAACGAAAAAAACTAGAGGTGGAACTAAGGAGCACGGAACGTGCAATGGAAAGAGAAATGATAGGTGTAACGATAAGAGATAAAAAGCGATCGGAATGGATCAGGGAACAGACAGGAGTAGCTGATATTATTATATGAATTAAAAAAAAGAAGTGGACCTGGGCAGAACATGTCATGAGGAGGAAAGATAACAGATGGACAGTAAGAGCGACGGAATGGATACCAAGAGAGGGAAAACGCAACAGAGGCAGGCAAAAGGTTAGATGAAGCGATGAAATTAAAAAGTTTGTAGGCATAAAGTAGAACCAACTTGCTCAGAATGGGGTGGACTGGAAATCGCTGGGAGAGGCTTTCGTCCTGCAGTGGAACTAAAATAGGATGATGATGATGATGATGATGATGATGATGGTCATTTTTAAAATGCTTAGAATGGGATTTGTCGCCTCTATAGGTCGTCCCAGAAAGAATTTTTTTCCCAGCATAATGACATCTTTCCAAAAAGCCATCACAGATGGTGCACCCTTGCGCGCGTTCTATACCACTGCTCCCATGCATTTATATGGTTCAAACGTGTGCCCGTTCTGAAAGCTTCAACAGACAAGACTCTCGACTTCAGAGTGCGCGGCTGGAGGTTTGAAAACCATCATCGCCAACCGGGTTTTATTCTCTATTGTACATCGATCTTAATTCACAGCAATTCGTGTTTCTTTAGCGATACACACATATTATCATATTATTACTGTGTGATGCCTGAAGGCCACTTCGTAATGTCTCATAAGAGGAAGGAAGGACAAGGAAAAAAAAAACAGAAAGGCAGGAATATTCACCCGAAAGGCTTCCGGTTGGCTACCCCACACCGGGGGGAATGGGAAGAGGGAGCAGAAAGATTGGAGAGAAACGAGGAAGGGAAACAAAGAAAGAGACGTTGCAGGATGACTCCATCAGTCAGAGGTATTCGCTCAAAACCCGTTGTCTTCAAGAAGCACAAAAGTGCTGTCAATGCCTTGTGGGCCGACAAGCGATCAGGGCGGTGTTCAAGCAGCATCTGCACGGAAAGCGGGCTATCGTTGAGTCGTAGCGGCTGAACAATTGCTTTCCTTTCCGCGTCGTCTCGTGAACAGTGGCACAGCAAATGCTAGGAGGTTTCGTAGGTGCCGCACACTACGCATGCCTCACTGTCGGTCGCTCCAATTAATGCATTGTGTGCCTTTGTGAAGGCAACCCCTAACCGAAGTCGAAAATAAAGCGAGGCCTCATGTGGAGGAAGTCCTGATGGAGGACGGAGATGCAGGGAAGGGTTTAGTTAGTATAGTCGCGTTCGTCTGATGTTTGGTGAGTTCCACTCAACCAGTGAGAGACGGCGTGCCAGGTGCCGAAGCTTCATTGCAGCATCTATCTCTGAGAGCGGAATTGAAACAATGTTCGCTCCTTGATGTGAAGTGCGAGCAGCGCGCTCTGCGGAATCGTTGCCGCTGCTTCCGCAGTGACTGGGCACCCACTGAAAGTCAATCTCGTGGCCATTTTTTCTGAGGTGGTGGTGAAGCACGATTATATCGTACGTCAGCTGTTTGTGGCATACGCACCTAAGAACTGACCGTATGCACCGTAGCGCCCAGTGCCTCGACCTAGTTATGATCCTTGGATACACGACAACAGATACCACAAAACACTACTTCAGTTCACACGCAACGCAGGACTTGCAGCACACATTTAACACAACACACTAAAAAAATACGCCTTAAAAGCCAACTCCGGCAATTTTCTCACCATGTCAAAGTAGTGGCATTTTTAGCTTCTAGAGACCACCCTGTCACCCGTATGACAGCATGATTGCCCCTAGAATCGTAAAATAATTTTAAATAAGCAAGAAAACGTGAAAACGAAACCGAAACTCCTCCGGCAGTCAAGCGTGCCGCTTAGAGTGACGTCACAAATGTCTAGTCAGTGGGAGGGTGCGCAAGGCATGCCGGTCGCGACATCGCGAAGCTCGAAAGCGCGGAAGAGCAGACGCTCAGCGCGTCCAAATGTCGCGCCGGATAGCACTGATCCACCGCTCGCGAAGTTCATCGTCGCGAGCAAAGTTATGATAACTAACTTTCCTTTGCTGCTGCGCGTTGTGAGAGTGGTTTCTGCAGCCAACAACGCAACACCACTTGCCACCCGACATCACTTTACCATCCACACGGCAGGAACTTGCAACTCCAAGCTCTAGCTCACGATCGTGCACTTGTCCGCGTTCTCGTCGCTGTCGGGCTGGCATCTGCACAATCCTGGCATGCTCCGCGTTTGACACTTGTAGCGTCATACCCAATGTGGCCTGTAACTGGTGGGTGGTAAGGTAGGGCGTTCGAGTCAATTCATTTATAAGGAATATGTGCAACTGTCGAGCCTCATTTTCTCATGGCATGATGTAAGTGCGCAGAGTAACGTTCTCAGTGAGTTTCATGAGAATCCGTTGACTTGAAAAAATCGCCGGAGTTGGCCTTTAAGGGCAAGCTCATTTCGCAATAAATAAAAAAAAACAGTCCGAAAACAGAGCCCATTTTCTCGGGCTCTCAGTACTAATAACTTCCAGTGCACGACGCAGAGCCGTGAGTTCGGCTGCCGTGGACGTCATGACGTGAGACGTCTTTCCTCTTTCCTCCCTATAGAGCCTGAGAATAGCAATGAATTTGGACCTTGAGGGCAAAGTTTTCGCAGTTTTTTCTACTACTGCTGTCAGGAAGTGCGTTTCCTCTGGAGTAAAAAACAAAGATTGTTAATGGGCAGAATAGTTTGCCTCGTTCTAGGCAATCCAGGGAAACTAGGTAGCTGCGAATCTCTTGTCTCGTCGCGTTCCATAAGTCGCATAATCAAAGAAACGCTTGATTGGCAATGGGATTGAATTTCCAGCAAATTAACCCCAGGTGCACTCACTCGGCCACCAATGACCGCATAAGCGTCGTTTACCAAGTGTGATTATCTCCTTGAGATGTTTGGCGAGAATGTAACGTCCCAGTTTCTCGCGGTCTTCTATCGTTGCAGCTCGCGCTCTGAGACTGTTACATTTGACTGCCTTCGGGATCGTCCCACATTCCTCAGCAGGAACTATGATGCCGTACTTTCATCGCTAACGCTAAAATATTTCGACTGAAAAATATAAGTCCTTCGACTGACTGGCTGAAAAATATTTAGACTCTTCATTGGAGGATTGCAAATGACACCATCGTTAAAACATATGCGGCATGACGTAGCCGCAATGGAGGCCGACTCCATAACACCTGCTTTCTGAAGGGGTCACATGATTGCTTCTAATGCTCACACTCGTGAAGAGTAACAGACACCACAAATTGCATCCCGGAAGCGTGCGTCAAATGACCGGAAGAAAACAATTGGAGGCGCCTAAACTTCGCCTCTAAGAGTGAATAGCGATAGCTCAGCGAGCGCCATGTAGACGATGTTTATTTAAGTAAGCTACTCTAGCCAACCTTGGAGATGCTCAGTTTTGTTGACTAACGCATCTGCACCATAGCGCTGGGCCTGCGCGCGCTCGGGTTTAGGATGAGTTTTACCGTCATGGACGCCAGTGCCTGCATTGCACGCCGACACGGTAGTTTATACTACACGAGCGCCTTAACTCTATCGCGTTAAAATGATGCAGTACGCGCAACGCAACTGCAGTCACCGCTGTCTTCTCCAATGTGGAGACGCTTTGCTTAATGCCTAAGCGGTAATGCAGTACCGCATACTTTTTTATTGCTGGTTACCCATGGCTACCCATGGCTATGAATGAATGAATGAATGAATCTTTATTTCATCTTGAATACTTTTTCAAGAAAGGTACAGGAGCTAAAGGCGAGCAACGCCTGACAGGGGCCCCTGCACCCGTAAACATGTTAATACACCATATTGCATTATATAATGGTAGTTCATTGACAGTGAACGAAAAAACACACAAAATCGTAATAATTTGCGATACAATTCATCAGGAAAAACAGAAAACTTACATACCATTACATACCAATTTGCGATACAATTCATCAGGAAAAACAGAAAAACTTACATACGATTACGCTCGCATAGTTATTGTGCTACTGTTTTCTTCAAAACATAGGCCATGGCATATGAAAAAGAAAGAGAAATGCTGATAGGAGGAAAAAAAACTAATATAAAAACGGTAAGATGCAGCGCTGAACATATAAATTACAACAGTATACAGAGATGAAGATACGAACGTAAGCATATGCATAATTACTATAGAAAAAAACCATACACATTTATATATATGTACACGTACACACACGTACACATATTGTTTTAACAATCACTCTCTTAAACCCTGTGTTAGTAACATTTCCATTACATTGTTTTTGAATGCATTTCTAGTCGTATTGAATTCAATATTACCTTCTTACTTATTTAGAATTGTTAGCACTTGGTAGCTGGTTGTTTGTTTACCATAGTTAGTCCTTGTTTTTAGTGTCCGTCTTCTCTTCAGTCTCATATCGTATGGGGCTTCGTTACTCCTGCCATCTACATGTAGTGCATTGGTATGTATATGCTGTAATAATTTAAATTCATAAACTTGGCTTGCTTGAAGCATTCGATATTTTAAAAATAGCGGGTAGCCAACAATAAAAAAAAGTATGTAGCTTCTGCTAGGTCACATGAGGCCATATCACAGCGAAGCCAGTCAATAGTTTATTAAAACAAGTCACTTGATAGTTATTTGGTATTTTGGCGAGAATATGTCACGCGGCATCGTGTTATGTGATTTTGGCGCGATAATGTCACGTGACATAGCGTTGTGTGTTTTGGCGGGAACATGTCACATGACGTTTCGTTACGTGGTTTTAGGGCAACATGTCACGCAATGTTACGTGAGATGCTCCCGCCAAAATCACGTAACGAAATGCTGCGTGACACGCTCCCGCCGAAATTACGTATATAGCAAAATGTCACGTGACACTTTCTTGCCTTAATCACGTAAAACAATTTCACGTGACATGTTTCCGGCAAAATCACGTAACGGGATGTAACGGGTATTGACGATGCCTGACAAATTGCGGCCAGCTTAAACAGCTGTGCTGTTAAGACTGGCACGACATAGTTTTTACGGTTATCCTAAGCAGCTTCACTGCTAAAATATTTAGCTTAACATCAGTTACATTCTGCTGAAGTTTTTCTTCGTACGGCATCTCGTTAAGAAGCATACTTTGAATGGCTTGCAATAGTTTGACGACCACGTGTGAACGTAATACGACACGTTTACGCTGGGACTGAGCTTATCGGACATTTCTGACTTTTGGTAATGCACGCACTTACCCTCATACCCAGCATGCTTACTTCAGGCTATTACAAAGCGCGCCAAACCAAAATTTCATTGTTGGCTGGCGGTTCCATTTTAGTTGTTTTTTTTTCGGTGGTGAAATCTTTTCGCTCCGCAAAACATGATTAACCGGGCAAGGCATCGCCATCGTAGCGTCAATGACCACAGTTAAGAGTAATAATGTATTCTAGCCTAAGTACTTCCGGATCACTTTTAATGATGAACGAAGAATCATTAATCCTGGTCAAAAAGTAATTATGCCACCCAGTGCGCGAGGCAATCTGGCGTGGAGTGAAAGATTTATAAATGGTCAGCAAATTATTTCCAGCGGGATGCTGCGCAAGGTCGGGTGGATAAATTTATCGTCAGCTGTAAAGAACAGGGCCCCCCAATGCCGGTGATTAATGTTATCCCCTTTCTTACAATTTCTCGCTTTCTGATTTATTTCCTCGTCATGAATCTTAGTAAACTATAACTCTATAGAATTTCTAACTTGAAGTCGACTTGTCGAGATTACGTCACACTTTTGGTGAATGCGCAACGACTACAGCAGTGCAATGAAAAATGAAATATATACATCGATTAAAGTTTACAAGCTTTCCGCGCTTTTTTTGTTGTTTTTGGCACCGAAAGCGCACGAAACTACTCATATACATAAGGTCTCGTACTTCAGTTGGTCATCCTGTTATGGATGCGTGCATTGTTCGTCAATAGTCGTGCTCAGCGCATCGCAAATTGACTTAACACCAATCGACACCCTTTCTCTCTATATTGAAATTAGCTTCCTTCAGCCATTCAAGGTCCACATTCACAAAACGTCTAATTGACTGAAGTCTGAAGTTTCAAGTCCCAAAAACACAATATGAATATGAGAGACGCCGTAGTGGAGGGCTCTGAAAAACTTCGACTCCTTGGGATTCTTTAACCTGCAGTGACATCGCACACGACACGGGCCTCAACATTTCGCCGCCGTCGAAATGCAGCTGCGGCGACCGGGATTCAATCACGCGACCTTCGGACCAGCATCCGAGTGCCATGGCCACTATACCACCCCGGCGGGGCACAAGAACATCCAACGCTAAATACACTAGTAAGGGAATATTTCAGTCAGTCGTGAAGCTCGCCATCTCATTAGCGCCGCTGACTGCGAATGGCAAAATCGCTTACGAAAAAAAAAGAAGTGCTGTGAATTGGGCCCCAGGTCAGCTAAGAGAAACCACCGTTTCAGAAACAAGATTCCTGGTACAAGGACAGCGTATAGAACTGCATTTATGATGTTAAAATGAGTAACAACGTGTTGTATCTCTCCTAACATCAGAACTGCCAAAAAAAGAAAAAAGAAAACAGAGTGCCTCTCTGCGAACGATGTTCTTAGCGAAATAGAACCGGTCTCCGGCGCTCGGCTGTGTGTTTTTCGCAGCTCAGGCGGCAAACGGTCTGTCGGCAGTGAACGCTTTCTTCCAGGTAATACATCACGCTAAGCAAGTTACTTTGTGTCTTATGGGCCTAGAGCACGCCATCGTTATCTCTTGTTGTGCTTTCGCTACGCTTAAGCGTTCTTGAAATGGGCGGAAAAGGGCATACCACACCGACTCAAGCGGTCTCTCCTTATGCACGGTCCTCGCTGCTTTGCGCCTCTTTAAATCAATCTTTCTATTTTCCTTTTCTCTGTTTTGGCATCTGTTCTCTACATATCAAGCTGTTAATTTACGACCTGTAAGTTATTTCCGCCTTTCTGATAACCGTCTTTTCACTCTATGCAAGCATTAAGCCCTTAGTATTAACCGCATAACGCACCCACGATGAAAAGCAAAAGAGGAGCAAAACATAGAGAGGACCGGGGTGCTTATTTTTCATCGCTTTGTCTGGACGTCCGTACTGTAAACAGAAATTGCATGTGTGTTCCTGTGCAAGTGCTGTAAGCTCTTTCAAAAGTGATGGATAGTGAGTAATGAGTTTCCGGTCGGGAAATGACTTCCGGGTCGGCTCCTTGGTTTATGATCTGCCTTGAATAAAAACCACTCATTAGACAAACTGAAAATACCGTCATCCGACGGGTGATAAGAGACAGCGCTTTGTTCCATAATGCCTCGGTGGAAACTTGGAAACTGCTCTTGATACGTAGCAATCAAGTTCCATCGAATTTCATAAGTAGGTACACCAGTATTTTATATATGCACGCCTGCTTTCTTTGCTTAAACAACACGTCGTCTCATGAGCGCTTGTGGCCTGCATTTCAACAAACGTGTTGAAAGACGTCATAAATATTACCAAGGAATTCATTTTCTTTGGACGAAAAGTACAGTTCTGGATCATCACCCTTATAGATTTTGCTTACGCTAAGAAAACAGCTCACTTAACTCTTCTCGCTAGCTTAAGTCTATTTGGCACAGAGCCGTACTTCTGTTTCGTATTCCAAAGTTTGTAAGGTTCTCTCATATCCATAGTTGCAGTTGTACACAACATTAACTCTTCGGCACTATCCAGCCTGGCATCACTATATTCAGCTCCAACAACGGAACTGAATTCATTGAGAGTAGCTGACATCGTCCCGACCTCTTCGCAGGATCACGTTGTCATCGCTATCGGACAAAATTTGGTGCTCAATATGGCCATGAGTCGATGCGGCCTTTAAAGTTGTCGTCTCCATTATTTCAGCGGCAAAGGTGGGTGGGGGTTCAATCTATTATCTAAATAATAATAGCGCACATTGCCAAACACGGGAAACGCACTTATGGAATACGCCGCAGTAGTAAAGCTTAGTGGCTCAGGTTCAGTAATATTTGTTGTGTTTTAGACAGACCCCTGTTCATTTATGCCGGTCTGCCTTCAGCCGTCTTGCCAAAGCCTGTCTTGTCTTGCCAATGGGTAGCGAGAAGTGTACTTGCTTATGTTAAGTGTCACATCTGTTTTAGAGCGAAAGCTCTACTACATCCGGTCTCACAAGGTCACTACTTTGGAAACCTGTCCTGGAGCCGCCGAGTGCCAAAGCGCAAGTGAGTTACGTCATACATCATGATCCACAGCACCACCACACGACGTCACGTGATCCACGACATCCATGTCACGTGATCACGTGATCCATGACACGTGATCACGTCACGTGATCCATGACACCACGTCACGTGATCCGCTGCGCTACCACGCGACTAAGGAAAGAAATAATCGCCCTGTGCAGTCTAGTAGTAAGTCAGTAATGATATTAATACTAGTAGTAGCATAAATAGTAGTAGTAGTAGTAGTAGTAGTAGTAGTAGTAGTAGTAGTAGTAGTAGTAGTAGTAGTAGTAGTAGTAGTAGTGACGCAGGTGAAAGTAAACAAATAAAAAAAGCTAATTTTCTTGGCGGGTCGGGTTCTGAAACCGGGAAGCGACAGTCCGAAGGCAACTGTTATAACCACTACGGTTATACTGTTATAACCACTACGGAACATGAATTTGTGAGTAGCATATGAATCCGTTGTACGATGATTGTAACAAAACTGAAAGGCAAACCACTTGCTATGGGCGCCTCATTTCCGTGCTTTCTAAACGTTAAGGTCAACCGTTAAGGCATAAACGTCGCGGTACTTTAGGCACAAAATACCGGGAAAGCAATTTGAACTTTCCCTTGAGACTTAAGATCGATTGCAATAACCCAAGGCTGGGCACCTGGGCGTCAAGATTGTCATGTAGATAAGAGGGAAGACAAACAGAACTCTCGCTGGTGAAAACTAGGTTTAGAAAAAGTTGAACCATCCAGCTAATGCTTCTTTTTCTTTAAGCTCTCAAATAAATTGAAGACTTCATTCACTTACCGCTTGAGTTTCCTGCAGGTTGCGACATTTACAACGGCAGCCACGACCTTTATGCTTTCTCTGCCACGGTCCATCGCCTTCGGCCTTCTCCCTCCAACCCTTACTGCATTATTCAGCAGCGGTTTCCTCCTTTTGGGTGTTATAAAAATGAACCATTTCCTACTTTACTTTTCTTCCCATGCAGCTAACAAACATAGCTGCTTCCTGTATCTCGCTTTTTCCGTGGCCGTCCGTCGACCTTCCATTGTGTCCTGCGTTGGCACCCAGCGCAGCTTTTCCTAAGGGCTGTCGCTTACCAAGACAAGGAAACACCAAAACAAAAGAAAAACTGCACGAGTAAGCGTCCTGAAATAAGAGATGCCAGTCATGGGTCACGTATTACGACAGCGATGCGTGCATAATGAATTATGGAAATGAGACAGGCGCGCACACTAAGCGCGAGTTTGGTGCGTATACTTACTATACCGCGCACTTTTCGGCTGTGCAAGTGGTGCTGGAGTTAACATTACTGTCGTAGACGAATCGACGACCGCATCACAGCGCTGATGTTTTGGGCGGATGACTCAGGTCCCGCAAGCACGCCAAGTTTTTAATAGGCTTGCCTGAAGTACGGAGGCGTTAGGGTAATTCTGCGGCTCTGACTTACGTGAGGGATATCAGCGGTGGGCTGCCACTTTATTAAGGGCGTATAGACCACCAATTGTATTTCATTAGAAGGCTCTGGCATTTACAGATTGGCGAGAAGTGCGCAAACACAGCACCAGGACAGAGTAGAGAGAAACAAACTGCGCTCGTTTGTTTCTCCCTACTCTGTCCTGGTGCTGTGTTTTCGCACTTATCGCCATGAATGCACACCAACTGGCCCGATTATCCGCTCTTCTGAATTTACAGATTGCTCATTCATGGTTATAGTGTCGTAACTTCTCCTGGGAAGCTGACAAAACGACATGCAAGGGTAACATCCACAAGTTTGCCAGTATTTTATTACCGGCTCCCTGTGCCGCCTTTTCACAAGTAGTGCTTGAAATAGATGGAAGTATATCTTCGTCTCAAGTTAATTCATATATTAAAAGCTAGTTTCATCTCTGGAAAAACTGTATCACCACTAGTCTGTTACTATTATTGTAGGAAGACGGGAAAAAAGAAAGTTCACTTACTGGTGTAAATCATGTGAAACAAAACAGCTTTCATGCGTTCGGCATGTAAGAACATTAAAGTGAAAAATAAAAAAAACTGAGTCATGATTACGATGTTAGCGTATTGCACAATACGCGAAAAATATTGCTCGTTATGCTGAATATTGCAGGCAGACGTATTTCGAGTTCTCTTGTTAATGATCGTATTCGCATGATCGTACTCTGTCAACGCAGAGCACCGGCACCAGGCTTTATCTTTTTTTCTTTTTGTTTTGCTCTACGCAACTTGATAAACTAACCTTGTCCACCATAGCCTTATTTCAGATGGTTAAATTAGTTTTCTTCTCGGTGCACTTTCAGCAATGAAGGCTGTAGCAGCATTCTGTCTTGTAAGTAAACAAACTCAAATGAACAAGTTATATGGCTAACTATCCCACAGTGGGTAATCCGCGCTCGGGAGAATGACGGATTAGCTCGCCTTGCTTGGTACACTGCTATGGTTGCTCTTTGAAAGGCGTGTGCACGTTATAGAATACAGGAGATCAAGCGGGATGATTCTGCGTCCCTTATAAGTTTTTCTTCCAGAAATCAACACCTTTCGTGTAGGCCATCGCAAGTCACCCAAGAAGCAGCATAGTTATTTGGTAGCTGGAGCAGCTACAACGCAGCTGTGTTCAAATATATTTACTAAAGGAACTAAGGGAACATAGAGGAAATAATATTACTCTACATTAAGCATGAAGAGTTACTACATCGGCTATGTTAATGCACCAAGGGTCCTGAAGCACAACTACACATTATGTAGTTGTGCGCGGGATTCGTAATGTATTATTCAAAGCAGCTCCTTAAATCATTCGATAGGAGACAAGGTTTTTTTTATGTGATAAGCTGACCATAGATATTTAGACGCGTGCAAGCATAGTGCTATGCGAAGTTTAAGCGACGCATTACAGCTACAGTATAATATATATATATATATATATATATATATATATATATATATATATATTATATATATATATATATCCGAAGGTCGGGTTCGGTTCCACCGAAGGCAGGTTTGTCTTGCCGTTTCTTCTTTCTTTCCTTTCTACTTACCCCGAAAATGACAATATCATAATTAAGAATTGGAATAACTCCCCCGATGCTTTCTTAGACTTCAATGTTTGTTTTTTCATTAAGTTGTTCCTAACAAATAAAAACGAGCCCTTGACAGCTTCCCCTTGGTTAATATTATATATATATATATATATATATATATATAATATATATATATATATATATATATATATATATATTATATATAATTATTAGAATTTTGATTTGTCTTAGTCTTATTTTAACATGACGGCGACGGCATAAGTACACCTGTAATGCCCATCTACTTTCCATCGCGTTAATTAAAAACTAGCGCACAGAAGTTCAACCAATATTGATAAAAAAATTACATTTTTTAGACCTATCGACCCAAATGGTCGCGGCACGTTCTGCAGAGCGGTGGCCTACTATTGCAACAGGAACATCTGCGGCCAGCAAATATGAAGATCCTGTCCTGCACGCCAAGCTCATTTCCTTTCTGCACTGCAGGGGAGTAATTTGGTATGGACAATACATTTGTTATTTTTTTCCAGAGCATGTTGCATTCAATATGTATATTATGTTATGTGGCACTCTATGTTTTTGTTTTATACTCTTCTGAGAGCAAGCAAGACCACTTGCTAGGTTCTCTACGCAAAGGGCTGCATCGGTCGTTGTCGTGACCAAATTGGCCTCTCAGATATAAGAAAGAAATCATCAGCTAATTTGTTCAGCAATATAGAGGAGTAATGCTTTCAAAGTGGGGCTGCGACATCGAGCAACTACTGTATGCAGTGTGCTCCCATACTCCCTACTAAGGAAAGAGGGAGAGAACTTGCGCGCTCGATTCTTTACTGTATATCAACGTGCTATTATGGATAATGCAAGCGTGTGTAGTCCTCGATTGATCCCAGTGACAGAGCTCGCCAGTTCACCAAACTGACGTGATTAATTGATTTCTGGGGTTTTACGTCCCAAAACCTGATGTGATTATGAGAGACGCCTTAGCTCCGAAAATTTCGACTGTATGGGGTTGTTTAACGTTCACGAGATGAGCGCCGTAACCTCTAGACCATCGTGGCGAGACCATAGCGACATACTGGTTGGGTGTAGCTGCTTAGAGCTTCATTAATAGATAGGGCGATCCATCAATTAATCAATCAATTAATTGATAGGTCGGTCGCTTGATTGATTGATTGATTGATTGATTGATTGATTGATTGATTGAATGAATGAATGAATGATTGATTGATTGATTGATTGATTGATTGATTGAAGCATTCATTCATACATTGCGGTTTGTAACCGAGCACATGTGTTTAGACGTCGGTAGTGGAACGTCATCGACCGTGAGCCGGCGCCTCACTCCTTATGCTAATGCAGAGTCAGATCCAAATGTGCTGATGTCTCAACATTGTTAGATAATATGAATACATTGCTCCTGTGATTTTCTAAAATATTTTAATATTTCGCGCTCTCTTGATTACGAAGAGTTGACAGTCCACTGACAACTGATAAAAGGTACAAGCAAAGTAGACCGTGCAAATTTAGGCGCACTGTCGTAAGAAGCGTTTCTTACTCCTTGGAGAGATACGAAGAGTGGCCGCATAATTTTACGGAAACTGACCCATTCCGCGCTGGTTAAACAAATACACCAGACAAGAAGCCTTATGTGTAGCTGATCTAATGAAAGCACTTAGGGGAAACACGCTACTGAAACAAAACACACGACACTAACTTCTAAGGTTTTTCTTAGATGTAATCTTCTCCGCGCTTAGCAGGACAGGTGTTCTGAGCGCACTAACAGCGCCTCACGCCTGCGGACACATATCTGCACCAGGATGATACAAGTAAGCGATGCAATTGAGCGCTACCATCGGTTACCATGTGTTACATTTCCATGCGATCTCTTTTAACCACTAATGTCAATCTCGTCAAATAGAAGATAGCAGGTGTATATATCGCAGCAGAGGGCAACAGACTTATCAGGCGGCACTTTCATTTACCGTTTTGTGTGGCTGAGGCCTATAAGAAAGCACTTCCTCGTCTTACCGGTGTGTCCAGCCTCGCTCGTCGATACGATTTGGTGAATGACATTTATCTTGCACTTGACATCGCTGCCTGCGTCCTTCTTTTCACAGCTTTTTTTCCTCTTCCACCAAGAACTCATCGGCCGTTCTGCCTGAGGATCATACAATGAAGTTAACTAGCACCAATATGGAAGAACACGGAATCCCCCCAAAGACACACCCACAGAGAGAGAGAGAGAGACAGACAGACAGACACCTGATGGAGGTCAAGTCGGAATCTTCTATCCAATTGAAAAGGTTATATATTTACTTTTGTGATACGCCACTTGGTGTGCCTTAAAAGCACTCTATTATTTCAAGAAGTGCATCCACGTTCACCCCATCGCACTTTCCTTCCTTATTTTTGCTTGGTTCTCCTAGAGGAAGTTTCCTTTATTCGACTCGTTAGCGAGCATTCACTTCCTTTCCCTAGCAGTGCACCCACGTGGGGCGGGACAGCGAAATGTCAGGACTGTAATGCACTTGCGCCTCTCCAACGTTCTTATATACATCAGCATTCAGAACAAAGTTGGTTCGTTTTTTTCTTTTACTCTTTCCGCTCTCACCTTTCAACCTTTCACTGCGGCATTTCGTTCCGACCACAGCAGGCTATACAGCGTTCTCCTCATCGCGTCCCGCATTTCCCGACGAGTGCTTCATAAGCATCGAGTCCTGACAGTGCTGGAGCATTTTCGGCAGGAACGGAACAGAATCGAAATGGCGCTGACTCTTCGAATTCAAGTGAAAACGTAGTAGGTGACCATAGTGCCAACGTGCGCTCTCGACGCGAGGTCACTGTAAAACTCTAAAAGGTTGCTGTGATACTCATCACTAAAAGGCTCGCTGTGCTATAATGCCATTTACCAAGTTCCTGCACTGCCCACCCTGTGTGCCCTGCCCTGCCTGCCCTGTCTACCTGCCCTGCCTTCCTGCCGCACGCTTGCGTCTCTGATGGTAGTTGGGGCGCCATCAAGGACATTCTTATCTTGCAGTGCACGTATGCTTCCGTCAGAGCTTTGGCAACCGAAAGCGTGCTCGACGAGTGTTGCTGGACGGAGAGAGTCAGTGACACTGTTCCATAATTATCTACGGTGACAGAACTTGCCTGCATCGGCAAAAACATGGCCGGCACCATGCCCGGAATTTTCATTTTCCTATTTGAATCTTATTTGGTATTCTTCTCCACTTTTTAAACTATATTCCTGAATTCATCTTGTAACTTCGAAACGTCCCCTTCTTTATCTGTCAGTCTTATCTACACTTTCTTCAACCGATTGCTTCATCGTAGTAGGGGTGTCCTTTCTTCTTTCCTATTGGAAACACGTAGGGACAGGATGAAGGGATGCGTAAAACTCAGGCGAGGTCTTCCCTAGTATACAATGACGATCTATCAGACGGGAAAGGAGAAATAAAAGGAGAGAAGGTGCTGAGAGCAAGGAAATGCTCGGCTTCTGCAAGGAGCCCGCAGTGGTATTATACTTGCAACCACTAATTGCTTGCGCGGACGAATTACAATGGCGCATACGAACTTCTTTCTACACACACGGCAATGGAATCGTACTCACAATAATCGGCCTTCTTTCTTAGATTACATCCGAATGTGGCAGGATGCTCTATATTACCGTAGACTCAATCAATGGGAAACGGTTATTAAAATCCAGCCTTCTTTTTTCCTAAAGTTATTTTTCAGTATTCATGGATGAGTTCAGTCAGCAAGCTATGACTGTGAGAGAATCGGCTGTAGCCGATTATAACCAAGTTATAGAACCGGCTAGATGTCTAGCGCTTGGAAAATGACTCTCACGCGGACTCTTCATGTGACTTTAGAACTGTTGCTTAATTTAATTAGCTAAGCGCAATTAGAAAACTCCCCTTTCGTAAAAATATGTTTCATGTATCAAAGTAACTTGCAGTAATAATGCATTCGTTGTAGCAGTTTCACGGTACATTTTTAAATGCGAAGCAATTTTTCGCAAACTTGAGTCACTTTGATCGTATCTATCTATCTATCTATCTATCTATCTATCTATCTATCTATCTATCTATCTATCTATCTATCTATCTATCTATCTATCTATCTATCTATCTATCTATGTAGCGGTCTACGCCTCGGTGCTCTCCTGGTCACATCGTTTACCTGATGCACAGCAATGTTTGGAAAGCAGGCTGTGGATGTAGGGATAAGATTACCCTTATACCGTTATACCGATAAGATGACATACTCGTCATCTACGTCACCATTAACGATACTGCAATCACGTGCCGCTCAAAACCATAGTGCTCGGCCCGCGGCACGCCGGTACCTGCCACAGGTGTTTGAATTTTATACACTCTATTTCACTTAAATATCACTGAAACAGACATCTCACATGCCATTAGGACACAATTTAAAACAAGGCATACAGTTCCTCGTAGCTTGGAACTGAAACGTGCACACAACAAGCGCAAAGACACACGCCCATCCTACCAAGCGGTAGAGAGCTGTTGAACTCGAAACCCCGAGGTACCGAAGAATGACGCTACTAATAGGCTACGGCATCTTCGTCGACACAGTATATATAGTAATTAAACCTATTGCACCAGCGCTTGAGAAAATGACGCTTGTGTTAACGTCAAATGAGCTTCCTGATGTGTGTTAAGCATTGTCATAGGAATTGTAAGAAAAAATACATAAGTTCTGCTATCCCTCGACGCCTTTGTGCAACCTTGCTCGATCCTGTAGGAATCAACGAATTAGGTTTATGATGAGCACGTCATCGCACAGCAGTGTAAATGTCTTTGTTTTTGTTTTTTGTCTTTTACAAAATTGATATCTGGTGCTGTGCACTAACGTCAGCGCCAATGTTGGGTCCTAACATGAGGTACCACTCAGGAGCCACGCTGCGTTTTACGTTTTCTTAGAAAGCAGCGGAAGCGATCCCTAGGAATTTTTGTGATGGGCGCTAGCAGCATTTTCCAGCTACATGCTCACTATCAGAATTGATCGGTGCCGGTCCCTGTCGCCTCTAACTCGAGAAAAGTGCTTCTGTTGTAAGAACTTCTTTATGGCTTGTCAGCTGCTGCTACACGCGGCGCATTTTCTAAAGCCTCGGCGGCGGCTGCCTGACGCTGCCAGTGGGAGCATGTTAGAAGCACACACCCTTTTTGGTTAATGCTCAGGGACAGCTGGCGCCTTTCCAACACTTTACCTTCAACTGCCGCACCATATTCTGGCCTTTGCGTGCGCCCCTTAAACCTCAGCACGCCCAAACGAGCTCTAATTACTCGAGCAAGCACGTTGCAGCCTCAGTGTCGTCCTTGTTCCCAAAACTTCCCGCTAAGCTAAATACGAAAACCTACGAACGCCTGCACAAAGCGAGGCAAAAATGAGCAGGCAACCTGGCTGAAACTAAGGAGTGACACCTCGGGCATGATGCCGGTGCATAACATTTACAAGCAAGCGCAGTGTTCGTGCCCCTAAAAGCGTGCAGCTCTATGAAAGCGGCAGACGTTTACGGGCGTGAACACCGCATGAAAGTTGCACCACTGGCTGAGTCTATTAGAACAAAGAGTTCCCTAGAGACTTTATTAGTCAGATCAATTCACATCGTCAGTTAACACGCAAAGCAGCATAGATATCACACCGCTGTGCACAGTTGAAAACATGTTAGAGAGTTTATATCGGGACTCATTGCCAGCTTTCCTGTTATCATGTCGGTACACGAATATCTCTTCATGCGCCATGCCAACAAATATACAGCTTCTGGAGATTGGTGCGGTAAAACAACGACGGCGTCGTATTGACGTTATTCTCCTGCCATCTTTCTAACGGCCTATCTTTATGGCGTACTTGAGACGTCTCTCGAAACAGTCACAGAGTCCACTAATGTAATAGAATCGGTAACAACTGTTGCGTTATTACGAGCTTGAGAACCGTCTATGCGGATCTTTGTTATAGCCGAGGCTATTAAGAGAGAGCACGCGAGCAAACTTCCAATACGTTCAGAAGTGAAAACAGAGAGGGAATCGAGCCGTTCGGTGCCATTTGTCGGCTTTTTTCGGCTTTTGTGTATGATCTGTTCAGTTGTCCTACATACATGCAAAGTACTATGGTCCCTGTTGTGAATACGGCTTTGTTCTCACTTGGGAGAGCTTAGACATCGCTGCAGCGCTTTAATGAAACTGCGCACGTGCGCAAGTGCTTAAGCTAACAGCGCATACAGGTCGTTTCTGGGCAAACGACTACCGCTGAGCGACGCCTAACTACACCGTGCTTGGCTTCGTGTTGCAAGGACAAGAGTAAGCTTTGTTCCTGGATGACTTGTTGATGTTAGGCGCTGTTGTTAGTGCCGTTGTTCACTTGCACGTGGCTTTAATTTCTGTCTTTACGTACACTGTGGTACGAGGTTGTTGGCTTTCCTTCCCTCCGAAAAGAACTTGCAGGCCTGAACCCTAACTCTTGTTACGGACTGATCTCACAACTGACTCTATATGACGCCTAGCCCTTGAAACTCGTCAGCATTTCGCTTGCTATTACAAAATCTTGACGTGATTTTAGTCCATAAGATAGAAAAGAACTACTAGGAATGGGACACTCGCAGTGATGAACGCAAGTGCGACAAGGGAAGCCAGTCTCACCTTGCGGGCTTCAGTCCACAAAGGGAGACATAGATCGCAATTCTGGTGTTGTGCACGCGGCGCACTTGGTAGATTGTTTGGGCATTCTGACAGAATGAGACATATCTTGTGAAGACGTGTGTCCTTGAACATAGTTTGTCATGAGGGCAGTGCCGTCCACAAACAGTATGAGCAGTGCTCGGCAATGTCACAGAAATTAGGAAGAAACGATGCGACACAAGCCACACGCCTAATTAGAGGAAGGTCGTTGCTTAATCAGAGGAAGATAGTGCAACGATAGGGGTGCAGCGCATAGTAGGGCTGCGGCGTCGGTGGATTAACCACAATATCGGTTAGCCGTTGTAATGCGACGTTGGAGTTTTGTGATCTTGGGCTTCTCGACGGCCACATCATATATTCAAGGGATCAACAAGAAGAAATTTCCGAGAATAGACCGTTTTCCTTAATTATCTAAAGTAAGAGGTGTTCGAGTCTAAAAACGAGACAGCGTTGAACTATTAATAACGCTCATCACCGTCAGTTTTGGGCAAATTTGCAAAGTCTGCAAGAATTATTAGGCACTGCACAGTTCATAGTGAGATTTCGTTAGGCTGACTTGTGCGGAGCTAATTATTTTCAAGCATATCTGTATGTTGAGAGTGTTAAGAAATTTATACTGCCTAAATGAATGTCTGTATTCTAAGAAACTGACTGCAAACTGAACATGCCTCCTGCTTCCCTTCTTCTCTCATGGTAGCTCTGGTTCCTTACCATAATAGAACAGCTGCGATTATTTGCCATATACTTAGCGTCACGGAGAAAATCAGGCTTTTCAACCAGATGGCGTTATGAGGTCGCAGTTAAGATGAGGTTTATTCGGGCCAAGTACTCTGGAGCAAAGGCACACACACGGCGATATGGAAAAGAAGACGAGGGTCATCCAACGTATGGTGACGATTATAACGTGCAAACGAGGAAGAAGTGCGTAATAAACGTCCACATTATTAAGGTATTAAGGGCGTAAGCCATATATTGTCATGTGAACAAGAACAAGGTATTGAGGGAATGATTCTGTTCACAGTAAACAAATTCATTGGACACCTTAGGTATCGCTCAGGGACGTAAAGCGATAGCTATGACTTTGCCTAGTCAAACCCGGCTTAAATGTTCGAAGCCAGATATTCTGGTTGTCGAAAAATGACATGATTTATTTTTCATAGATAGTATACAGTTTAATTAACGTTCGATAACGTGCGGCCCACACCCACATATACCTGGCTCATACCCAAAGAGGCAAAGTGGGTATGGGACACACGCAATATTATTATTGTTAAAATGACGTACGCCATTTTTAACGACACGACATGGTTGTCACGTAGTAGGCAAACACATCGTCTTATTGATGTTATGATCTATTACCAATATTTTTCTATTCGCTCGTACTCTTCCATGCAAATTTCCGCAAATAGCAAATGAACGGGAAGCAAATTTTTGACATATTTCATGCACCATATTTTTCTGCCACCATTCTTTTAAGGTGAGCTTTGCAAGAGACGTGTGAGGCGTTCGCTTTGAGAAAAAAAAAGTCTCATGTGTCATAAATCAAGGTATAAAAAATAAGAAATAACAGGATATTGTCTAACAACAAAACGATAATACATAAAAAGAGATGACTGGGTTTATGATTACACAGCGCTGAACCAGAAGACGAGTACTCAAAGCAAGAGTGTTTCACAATATTTTTTTGTGGTATAGTGCACTTCATTCAGGTCGCATTCATGCGGCCATAAACGCTGAACCACGTAAAACGCATTTGGCGTAACTTCGTTGTACTTCTTTTTCGGCACTCAAGGTTATCAAAGGTTATCAGTAAATTTCACACGCCGAAACGAGTACTTTTGCAAAAATATACGTTTCCCCCGGTTGTTTCAATTCAATGCCGTCATTATTTTTTTGCTACTCTGTTCCAAAAGTTTCGCTTCATGCTGATTACCTTGTTTTAACGTTATTTTATTGAGCTCCAGAGTTTCGTTGGAACACAATTAGAAGACCGCTTGCGATCTTCATGCTTAATTTAAAGCAGTGAACGTTGACTTGAATGCACTTAAGCACGAAACATTTCAGGCATATGTGATTGCAATTTTCGCTATAAGAAATTAATCAGCATCTTGCTAACGGTAGGACAAACAGGTGTTGCTGCGGGAGCACGAACTTGTGTTTATGCGACCAACACGTTAGATATCAGAAATTTTGCGCGAAGAGATGTCGACGATGCTTCTTCAATAAATTACGAAACTAGTCTAGTCTGCTTGCATAAAAGCGCGGAGAACGAAACGTACGTGAGGTAAGGACAGAAACTCGGCTCACAAGGCCCAAGATAAGAGTCCGCAGAAAACCGCAGCTCAAACAGCCGACACGGAGGCTATTTGGCACAATAGCGTTCAGTGGTGCGCACACGTATTCCTTCGCTAAGTTTGTCTTCGGCTCAACGAGACAGAAAAGCGCGGACGAATATTTATGCGTGTAATTCTGCGGACAAAGCTGATAGAGAATGGCAGACAAGCAAAATAGGCATCGAGTGAAGCAGAGCTGATTCGCCGGGCCGATTTGCGAGTTGCCACACTAAACCACGTGACGGAGAGCCTAAAACTGCGGACCCGTAAGAGCCGGCGCGCTCGCGGTACGAAGACTCTCTGCGTCTCTTCTCCGGACCCGTGGCTTAGCCCCGACTCGCTGGTAGAGGTGCCGAGTCCGAAGAGCAAGACTAGCGTTTCGAGCGTATTGATTTCTGAGGGCTCGGCTGCGCGTTTCAGCAGGAAAGATGTTAGATGTCCCGACAGGAGAAACGAGGTTCGGTACCGGAGAAAAGAAAGAAAGGCGCTGCGATAGCTAGCATCGCCGCCTCGCGCTGGGAGAACACAGCATACCGAACACTCAGCCCGCTGTCTCGTCCGCATGGTGATACGAGCGGTTCAGTAAATGGCGCGGTCAGTAGGCGCTGTATTAGGGCTGGACCGTACTCTATTCATTTTGCATGACTAGTGACAGTTTCTGTATTTATTTATTTATTTATTTATTTATTTATTTATTTATTATTTATTTATTTATTTATTTATCTATCTATCTATAGCAATCACTGCTCGAGAAACCGCCATGAAGTGGCTGAACTTAGGGTAGAAACTCTTCGAGAATAGTTCCTGAATACTACACACAAGTATCGTGTTTCTCGAGACTTATTTAGAGTTTCAAGAGAGAAAATAACAAAACTTGCACATTCTACAAATCGGTAAGAACACAGTGAGTGTACATAAATCCAGAGATAATATGCACGAATGTAGGAAGCCACTTTTTATGATCTAAAGTATGGTGATAGCGAAATGTTCAATTTCCCGGGTGATTGTAATTTGAACCAAGTCGAAAATGCCTTTACGTTATCAAATGTGCTATAAATTTCTCCTAATATCATATATTTTCATTTAGCTATTTACACTTAGAACTAAGTTGTTACATTGCGAAACATCGTCGTGAAGCACAGGACTTTTATGATAGGAAAAGATAAAAACGAGGAGAAAATGAGGCAAACAATTTTGCCGTATGATTGTGCTTGGTAGCCTGATACATGAAAATCTGAAAATCACAGTAAAAAGCGTGACGAGCACTTACTGACCTTTTCTTTCGGGTGACTGATGCATAGCAAGTAATATGTAAAAATATAACAGAATATTGTCCAAAAAACAAGAGGATAATCACAAGACTAGAGATTAGCCAGCGGTAAACATGGAAGTGAGCACTTAGAGCAACAGTGTTCTCCAAAGCTGTTTATTTTTCAGTGCACATTGCCATACACTGTAGAATGCGAAGTATGCGTGTACACGCAACCTGTGATTGTGATCCCAATGACAGAACCTGAACGATACATATTCGTTGCGTTTATTTATATTGTTGTCGCGCTTGTCTCTGGTCTCAAGGTGGCATGCGTGTGTTGTACTATATGCTCTCTGTCTCTTTTCTCGCAGAAACTTTCTTTCTTCCCAATCCTTCCCCCTTTTTTTTCTTTTCTTTTCTGTGTGTGTGTAGAGTAGCATACCAATTGTCCTGAACTGGTTGAGATGCCTGCCCTTTTCCTGTCTACTATTCATTATCTCTGCTTGTCTTTTTTTTTACGTGTTTTGAACTGACTGTACTACGTCTGTTCGTGCGTGACTGTCGCGGAAGCACCTGTTGCTACAGTGCGCTAGTTCGCAGAAGCCGTTAACGTAGCGTGCACGTGGTCGTTTCGTCGCCTCCCAATGTTGTCTTCCTCGCTCGACGGCACGGCAGGAATATCCTGCACCTCGCTGCCGCATTCAATATTAACATTGTCCCAGATTCCGCCCTCTTTATGGTACCGCGCACCGGAGGTGAGAACCAGAGTTTTGCCTTAGCGATTACATTTACCATTTCTTTTCTTTTTTTCTCAGGCAAAAGCCTTAACTGGCTCTCGTGAAGCTGAGTGCGGCCGTCCTGCTGACCATTCGACACGCTGTCTCACGCGCAGGGATACGAAAACCGTGGTACGAAAACCTCTAACTCGCGTCCCGTTCACTCGGTATATGCCAAAATTGGTATGGAAGCGTTCATATGTAACATTAACATGACTGAGAGTTAAGACGTTAATAACATGACATGCTTACTACTGACGTCACAATTAGCAATAATAACGTGGCTCTGCTGCCGCAAAACGCCAAAGCGAAGCTATTGGGAAGCCACACTTGATTAACGTAACTTTCGCTGGGCTTCCCACAAGTTCGCTGGCTTTTGGCGTTTGCGAATGCAGAGCAACGCGTAATTTCTTTCTTTTTTGAAATGACAATGCATACTGAAATGCAAGGACTAGTAATTTCTCTCCTAGCAGAGTGACGGCAATTCAGAATATTCAGCGTGCGAAATCAAACCTTTCATTTTTCAATCCAATCCTAACCTGAACATCGCTTTCGTTTACACTTCTCTTGTTTTTTCTTCACATTCACCAATCGTGCTACTTTCATCTTAATCCGTCTCTTCTATGCAGTTCTCTTCTTCATCTTCTTCACGGACTCTATACGCTTCACACATCCCAACTTTTTCTTTGTTCCAGCATAGATTCAACGTTATACAAGCGGGCGTCTTCGCTAGAAGCGAGAGAGCTGGAGAGAAATGACGTCACACAACCTCTGCGCCCGCGCCACGCCGCTACTCCTTCGCTATGCAGCGGGATACCTTATTTATCTCGGCGAAAATTGCAAACGACGGAATGATCATTGTAGCGAGATCCTAACAGCTTGGGTGTAAAATCAAGCGTGACCGGTACTAGCATTGTTCGGCCGAGGATGCGCCACACATTAAGCCGCAATATAAGCCACACATTGTTGAAGGTTAACCTTTGCAGCCTGTATCAAACAAGCAAAAGCGAAAATAGCCTCAAATCTCCAAACGTGTGCCTATGTAATAGGCGTGAATTAATAACATATTAGTAGACGTAAGTGAATAACATAGAAAAAACGTCACATTTGTGAAATTGCGCAATGGCGTTCACCGTTTATAAGTATCCCTACCATGTGATAACGGACGGGTTGTACTTGATCGTGGATAATAAGATTAACATGGCATACAACATTAAGCATTGCTGCAATATACCGGCCCATCTATCCAAAAGACAATGGGATGACTGCAGCTAGTAGAAGTGGCGGCACAATGAAGCACAAAGCTGCTTCTGTCAACGCTCCAAATATAACAATCAACCTGGTGCGTTAACAAAAAAGGTGATAGAACTAGGTGCAGCCAAGTTTACCGATGTACTTTAATTATGGTACAATGCGATTCATGTTGAAAAGACTAGAAGGCTGTGAAATAATGGTAAAAAATTTTGTAGATTTGAAAAAAAAAGGTATATGACCTGCTTGACCACAATTTTTTAATTAAAAATCTTCACCGTTACTGTTTCCGTGGCCTGAAATCTTACTTGAACATTCGGATGCAGGCGGTCAGCATAGACTGTTTCGTATCAGAAAAACGGGAAAGTGAATGCGGTATCCCCGAAGAAAGTGTATTACGCCCCTTTCTTTGTACCATTTTTTTATTAGTGATACATCACACACTTCACATGCTAAAGTTTTAACACACGCCCACTACACCAGAATGTTCTTCTGCGGCGCCGACATAGATTTCACAATGGACAATGCAAATCGCGCTGTTGAAAATATTTACTGAAGGACCAAAAGAAATGGATTGCGTGTGAATGTTGCGCTACCAAAAGTTGCTATACTTAGAGCAAGGTATACACAAACCTTCAACTAACCAAACACTGAACTTGAACTCTGTTCAACTGTAGACGTCTCAATGTCCTGTTTAACGAATAGATGTACTGGCGTTAGTCAAAGATAACGGTACCCATCTACAGCAATTAATCGGTGCCATTTTCCGCAGTAATCTTCTTCTAACGCTATGCGCCATGAAGCTGTTGTACCATTCACTTTTCTCAACCTGGACTTAAGCACTGCCATCTAATCGGGGCCAACACGCCATAAGGTAATTTAACAAGGTGAGACATTCTACGCAAAAGTTTCTTAGTGTTGTTCCACATGTCCCTACATTGTATCATACTGAATAGCTTTTTTAGAAATAGTACTTGCAGTTATATGCATTCCGCCGTTGTATGCGGCTATTAGCAGTTATGTGCATTCCGTATCTACATGAGTTTTCCCACCGTATGAAAAAGGTTGGAAACCGCTTTGGTGTTAAGGTGGTTTTTTTCATCTAGGAGAAGTTGGGTCGTATATGCGGAATGGTAGACAGGAAAGTTGAAGGTAAAGAAAAAAAAGTGGAGTGAATGTGATGTTAACCACCGAGGCCGGGATGGTTTGATTGGATGTGGAAAGGGTGCTGTGTATCTCATTCGTTTGTCTTGCGAAAAGTGTTATATCGGCCACACCGGAAGGTGTTTGAACAATCGTTTAATGGATCACAGGGCATCATTGAAGGGCCACCCTTCATCAGATTTATGCTTACATTGTAAAGATTGCAAATGTCACCCGTTGTTGCGCCAAACAAAAGTGCTGTCCCGGCATAAAGATAGGAAAGCGCGAGAGGTTGTTGAGGCGTTTTTCATTCACAAGTATGGTAATATGTGCGTCGCTAGGCCGTCGGTTATGTTGCACGAACTGGAGATTGGTTATTTACCCGCCAATCTCTAATCGTCCACGTTGTTTTTTTATCCTGTTCTTTATATATGTGGTTTTTCTTCAATAAATCTTCAGTTGCTAGTCTGCACTTGTGCGTGTCTCTTCCTTGTCCCTGTTTATTTCGCGCAGTTCGTCTCCGTCATGGATTACCAACTCGCCCAGCGTTCAATCCTTCTGAATTATGTAATTATCGCTTATTTATTCTGCTTAAACGCGAAATAACCCAAAACGCATCTTTATTTTTGACAAATTTCTCATTTATCTAAACGCAAACCTGCCCACATAACTAGACTAAAATATAAATGGCTTGTTAGAACGTATGGAAACATACGGCTGGCAGTAGTCAGAAAATATGCTGCCACGACTTCCAAACAATTTGTAAGCAAAAAGCATCGTTCTAAAAAAATACTGTTAACAAAAAGATGACCACTTTTCACCAAGAAGCTTAGGTTTGTATAAGTGCTGTGTTGCTGTTTTTGTAAGGTTTGTACCTTCTACTGTTCTGACTTATTTTCATATCGTCACAACGATGTATCTCGGTTACACTTTACTTGAGACTGCCCTTTCATAGCGGTGTGTTTAAGCTAGGGGCAGGGTAGTACGTTGTGGACAAGCTTGGTGGGCTGAAACCCAAGTTCGTACGTGCCCACCAGATATGCCTCGGAGACCTCGCGCAACGCAGTTCCGACGAAGAAGCAAAAAAAGAAGATAATTTTGAGCTAGACAAACATCCGACAAGCTTTTTATCCGTGAGTTCTTAGCAGTAGACTTTGGCCATAGCTGGGAGAGGCGTTTGCTCTTGGCCGCCACCGTGCCCTCCTTGACCACGCACCCACGGAGCTACATCACTGTGAATATACGAAGGACAATGAAGATAGATAGATAGATAGATAGATAGATAGATAGATAGATAGATAGATAGATAGATAGATAGATAGATAGATAGATAGATAGATAGAAGTCAAGTAAGCCTATTCACTGCCTGCGCGAGATACATTCATATCCTCGACCCAATGCCCACACAGGTTTTCCTCAGCCTTCTGGCACATGTCAGTGATAGCGATATTACAGTGGTTCATAACAGCCATCGTAAAGAAAAAAAAAGAAAGGGAGAAATAAATGTATTTTGCTTTACTTGTGCCTTAGACTCACCCAAAAGTTAAGAAAAGGCTTAAACTTCACCGTTAAGACTGCAGCTAGAGAGCAAACGTGCTACATTCAATTCTTAAGTAATTGATGGTGGAACCATCTCGCCTTAACGCATGCAAACGCAAATCTTCTACTGGGAGAGGACGACGCTAGGGCTAGCGACGACAGCAGCGCAATGCCAGGAAGGGCTGGAGCGTGCAGTCACTCACTGTTAATTCCGGTTTAAGAAACTCTAATCCCGAAGTCCTCGTGGTGCTCTTCTCTTTTCCTCGTGAGCTCTTCGTGAGCTCGTCCTCGTGAGCTCTTCTCGCTCCTGGATGGACTGCGTTCGATTGTCAACCTGATCTCTATTTGTTCTAAGCCCAACTACATTACCTTAAGTTCAACAAATCAATTTCGGCGAGTGGCGTTAGCACGATTAATGTCGGAACGCCCTTAAAAGGCGAGGGATAAAGATGTACCGCTAGTCCTCGCCCTTGTCTTCCCCTAGTCGAATGCATTCCCACATTCGTCATATTTTACTTTGCTTGCGGGAATTCTCATAAGGCATTTGGCGAGAATCCAAGGGTCCTTTGGCCTGCTTTTCTACATTGCATCCATCGGGATATTTTGCTGATGGTTAAAGCCTCCGCGAACGGTGAATTTCTTTCGCAGACGAGCTCCTTAACCATGTTACGTTAAAAGCTTCCTGTTCGGAATCTTATTTGGGAAAACTACACTAAAGCAAGAAAGAGAACATTGACAATGCCGGACGTGAGTTCACAAAGCGACTACTAGACTTGTCGAAGTACTTGTCAACTCCACGTCAAATAAATGTGCGTCGCTTTGAACTCACACAACTTGATTACGACAGTTTTACTTGCGTAATTGAGCACCCGCCCACACGAGCACTTACCCGAGTGCATCAGTTAACAGGCAGCTGGGGGACGGTAACCAACCGTAACTACGGTTAGTTAGAATATCGTCGTTCCTCGAGACGACAGCTGCTCGAGATGGCAATCAACCTAGTTACGGTTGGTTACCCTCACGTTCTTGCATGAAAAAGCTCACAAAGGAGGTCACTACTCAGACAGCGTTCTTGAGCTTTCACTATCGTTAGTTCTCAGGACACCTTTCTAACACAACGTCGTCTTCAGCGTAATCTTTTTTTTTTAAATGTAAAATACATGTGACGTTTTTTTTCTCGACTCGTTCGTTATTCATATCTGCTGTCTGGAAATATTTAATTACTTCAGCTCTAGTGCTCACTCCTAATGCCATCGCTAGTCGTTCTTCCTCTTTCTCATCCCACGTTACGTTACTCTAGCTCTCAGTAATAAATAGCCGCCCATCACCTTACTAATCTTAGATATTTTTTCTCATTCTTCATGCATTAAAAGTAGTCGAGTGTCTCAAGAGTGCTAGCCAATGCAATTTGCAGCTGTCAGCCTGCATATGTGCAGTAAAGGGCCCACCTCAAACATGATGTAATAACTCTGGCATGTACCCAAATGGGCAATAGCGCGTTCCCGAATGCTAAAATGTAGCGGAACACTAAGCCTTGGCAAACGGTGCAGCCTAAGTCAATAACCCCAACTTAACCCACGCACAAACAATTTCAGGAATGTCTATCGAAGAAATAGTGTCGCATCATCCAGATGCAACACGCTGCTTTGTTCTTAGAGTATTATAGTCAACAAGCTATGTTTCAAAGCCTTAACTGTCTGTAGAGCACGCTATCACCGGCGTCACATGCATTTTACTTCTTCGACCATATGAGCCTGGTCGCAGCGCCATTATGGCGACGGAATCACCGGCCGTAAACCGCTTTACGATGTCGGCTGTACTTAACCGGTTTTAGGGCTTAGAAGCTCAGGCGCCAGGCACGCCATGGCCGCCTGGCCTCTAACATTTCGTGATCTCCCTCGCAGTCGAATTTTTTTTTCTATATCTTATGTTTCGTTTGCTGTTGCAGCTTCTTCTACTCTTTCATATATCTGCCAGTCTTCTACTTCATTTCCTTTCCACGTGACTTAGCACCCTTTAGTCTCGAAAATCAACTTTAGGATTCTATACCTAGTGCTACGTTCGCTTTAATGGTTTCGATTCACTTATGTGCCCTTCCCGTAAAACATTTAAAGCTAACTGAATCCTTACTTTGTTTGTCATCTATACTTTTTGCAAAGTCTAACGGTCCAATCACCCTTCAATTGCTTCAGGAGTAATCCTGATGCGCCGGGTAGACATTTTTTTCCTATACTGTCCTACAGGCAGTATCTGCAGAAGCAAGCAGCTAACGGCAAAGGTTGGCACCCAAAACTGCGGTTAGTAATTTCATATCACTAACAGTAGCATCTGTCCGATTAGGCTGGGTGTACTGGGTCATATTGTAGTGAAAATCTCATCAGTCATTCGCGTTTGATTTCCTTTCAAAATTTCTTAAAGTGAAGTTCGTGGCTACAGATAACAGTTTTGTGAAAATGAATACGAAATTGCAATACTCTGGTTAAATTTGTCGCGCCAATGAATGCAGAGCCGTTACAAACAGATGCATGCCATTTGTACTTGGCAAATGTAAATCTTCCGAGCAGAAATCGCACTAATAAAGTCACTATGCTTGGATCCCCGATATAGGAGCATGCCTGTGGGAAGGGCTGCTACAACCCCGATCACGGACCTCTCTACTGTCAATTTCACCACTTACTGACAAAGTCCTGACAAGCTTTACCCGAAGATTACATCAACTGGTATTCTGGTGTTAGTCACTGTGAGCTAGGATAGCTTCCAGCGAGTTATGGCTGCCATTTCGAAGTAGTGGTACCATACTCTAAAAACTGCGCAGATGCATTCACTGGGTTTAGGATAACATATTTCTTCATATCTTCTCTTTTTTCTTTCTACCATCGTCTACCTTCCTGTGCAGAGCTGTCCATCTGACAAGCATTCTGGTAAACATTTCTTTCATTCATTATTTCTTCGTCAGTCTTGTCGCATGACTCTCGCTAACTTCATCTATTATGCACTGGACAAACTTCATGGTTGGAGTTGTTCTGTTGATATGAGAATACCAGCCTGCAACCCCCCGATCGCAGCGTGAGGACTATCGCACCAGCTCAACGGCCTGCTTGTCACTTTGCATTTTCAATGGTAGCGGCAACTCAATATCCAGCTACATAGCTTTCGAAAGTGCACACAATTTTAGTGGACGGAGTCGCGGCAAAGGAGCATCCCTTCAGAGTCTTGTCTTCACTTCTTTCACGACAGGTCACCGTGGCGTCGTGAGCTCTGAGAATATTGGTGTTCTTGGATTTACCCACAAATCTCTTTTGTTCGCTTTTTTTTAACTTTCAGAAGCTCCTTATGGATCCCTCTTTGCGCACACTCTGCTACTCAGTGTCTTACAATCGGAGCTCTCAAGGGTCGGCTACTTGATGTGGCATCGTGTCACACCAAAACTCTTTGGCAGCAACCGTCCGCCAACCATTTCGTGTTTCTTTATTCATTTCTTCGGTATCTGCTGTGTTCACCGCAATCGCGTTTTTTAGCGGCCGTCATTCACTCAAAAAGAAGAAAAGCGAGAGAAAATGAGCAGTGGCATTCTCGGGTCCGACATTAAGACGACGACCGATGCATAATGAATTATGCAGATGATGTGGTGGGGCTCACTTACCAGATGCTCGCAACGTGATCGCTGCAGCTCCGATAAGTCTGCCTCTACATTTTCAGAGGCCTATCTAGGCAGTACGCCCTTCTCCATTCTTTTCCTTTTGTTGAACCCAGAAACTGTAGCAAGATCAACACTTGATCAAAATGTGTGGTTGAAAAAGTGGAGAAGAAAGTATGGGCACTTTTTATTTGTTTGTTTAGCCATTTACTTACTTGTAACACATTCCTATATCTTTCCGCTGTACGCGACCTCATTTGTGTATCTCGTTCCATCGACATTGCCACCTCGAGTCCTGCACGATGAAAGTAGGGTCATTGAGCAAAGGGAGAAGGATAAACTCCATCGTAGGGTCCTACACATATCGCTAATAACCCCTAAGACTTGTGAGTTGCGCTGGTGATAAATCATTACCGTTGTTCAAGGTGCTGCATAATGCAATATATGAGCACAGTTGTCACGGTTATATAACTTTACGATATATAATGCTATCTGTGTAATTAATTAAATAATTGCTCAAGCACTCCTCAAGGACATTCAGAGTGTTCACATTGGCAAATAATCACCCACTAATTAGAAGAGCATGAATAAAAAATAAACAATTTCAACAAACAGACAGTTTCTGGCTGGCGCGTGAAACACTTTCATTATGACCTGCAGTTCTGCGCATATCGTGCTGTCAATGCAGTTGCACCTCTATAGTTATGGGTCCATGTAGCGTTACAAACAAGGGCAACTGTAACACTTTCACTGCCTTTTATTAGTTGCGTATATAGTTGGTTGGCTTTGGCGCGAACGATTAGGAAAAGAGCAAGTCAATCCTTTCCTACGCACTGGCGCGAGAGGCCGGTCTGATTGGTCTGGTTTAGTCTGGAGTTCTGACCATTCGAATGTAGATTCGTAAATATTCGAACACTGAAGTGGCCAAAAGAAGACCAGGGCAGGATACCCAACGAGAATATACAAGTGCAATGCAGGAAACTCCGATATCTATTGATCCGCTAATTAGGGCTAATTGAAACTCATCGACCGGAACACTTTACGCCCGTCCTCTTCGTAAAGTGAGACTCAGACTCTACTAGGCGGACTGCCACGGAGACTATACAGCACCTGCCCCCCACAGACTTAGATTTGTTCTCCTGTTCTCTAATGTAAGTTCATTTTCTTCTCTTATTATTGAGCCAGTATAGCACGGAACCACTATCGAGGGCGGAAGCCGTTCTCCGTTATCAAAGTATATATTTTCATATTTCAAGACACAAATATGAAAATATTTGCGTCTTGCGTCTAAATAATGCCGGTATACCCAGAAACAGACCGCCTGTGGAAAGCTTCTCCCAGCCAATAACTGATAGGGCTCTTAACGCAATTAGAAAGGAGCTGCTCCAGGCTGACTGGTCCACGATACTCAATTTATATGATGCTGACCTTGCATGCAATGCATTTTTAGATATATTTAAAAGTGTTTACAGAGTTCACTTCCCTGTCAAAACACGCAAAAGAAATAGAAAATTTAGGAAACCGTGGGTAACGCACGAGCTCTACCAACAAATGAGAACAAAGGATAGGCTCTATAGACAGTTTCTCAAGACTCGCAATCTTGATGACCTGACCAATTTCAAAAAATATCGAAACAAACTAACTAAGAATCTGCGTATCGCACGAAAAGAGTACTTCTCGTCTTTCATGGATGTGAAAAATTCATCAAGCGAGCTGCTTTGGGACAAACTAAACGTGCTACTCCATCGTGGTAATAACCGTAACAACGTATCCAAACTTACAATTGAAGGAAGAGAGTTACATGGGGTGGAATTGGCTGATGCTTTCAATAATTTTTTTACAAATATGAGTACCTTAGGTAGTCCCACAGATGCATGTCAATATATGAACATGAGGAATGATAAAACTTTATTTATGCCGCCAGTCACAGTTCAGGAAGTGATCTCAACAATTACAAATTTAAAAAACAGCAGCAGTTAAGATATAGATGAAATCCAGATAAAACCGGTAAAAGTTGTTGTAGACATAATAGCGCCAGTTCTTGCACACATATTCAATACCTGCATTAACTACATCAGCTTTCCCATTAAAAATGCAAATAGCCAAGGTAGCAGTGCTCTTCAAAAAGGGGAATCGGAACGAATTAGGAAATTACCGCCCTCTGTCTATATTACCTATTTTTTCAAAACCTCTTGAAAAACTAATTCATTGTAGGCTCTCAAATTTTTTCGAAAACTCCAATAATAACACCACATCAATTTGGGTTCCGGAAGAACAGATCAACAGAATTAGCATTGCTTCACCAGAAAGAATATATTTTAAAGGAATTCGAAAGCAAGAAAATAGTAATTGCCTCATTTGTTGATTTCTCCAAGGCTTGTGACTTGGTGAATCATGAGGTCTTGTTAAGTAAGTTAGATATTTATGGTGTTCGTGGTTGTGGGTTAAATTTACTGCGGTCATACCTGTCTCATCGGCGAAAACCGGTCAAATAAATAACTCGCGGTCCCAAATTCTGCCACTGCTTTGTGGTGTTATACAGGGCAGCATTCTGGGACCTTTGCTCTTCAACCTTTACATTAATGACATCGTTAACATTAATAATAATGCCATGTTTATTATATATGCAGATGACACAACCATATTTTTCTCTGGAAACAGCATCGACTACCTTATCTCAAATTGTGCCCCGCCACGCTGGTCTAGTGGTTATGACACTCGGCTGCAGATCCGAAGGTCGCGGGATCGAATCCCGGCCGCGGCGGCTGCATTTCGATGGAGGCGAAATGTTGAGGCCCGTGTGCTGTGCGATGTCAGTGCACGTTAAAAAACCCCAGGTGGTCAAAATTTCCGGAGACCTCCACTACGGCGTCTCTCATAATCAGAGCTGGTTTTGGGACGTTAAACCCCACGAATCAATCAGTCAATATCTCAAATTGTATAGATACGTTAGTTCAACTGCAACAGTGGTCTTTAATCAACTCCATGAAGATTAATGAAAATAAGACAAAGGCGGTTATATTTCGAGTCAAGAATAAGTCAATCCTTCATCATGCAGATATTATTTTCAATTCCCGCCCAGTTGATATTGTCGACCACTTTAAGTGTCTTGGTGTTGTATTTAGTGCGCACATGTCTTGGGAATCTCACGTGAACTTAGTGCTAAAAAATTAGCTCGAATAACTGGAATAGCCGGTCGGCTCAAATACATTCTCTCTCCAAAACTTAAAGTACTAGTTTACAACTCTCTTTTCTATTCACATCTTAACTACTGTCAACTTGTCTGGCGTACGACTTCATTCTCTAATCTACAAAAAGCTTACGTTATGCAGAAACGATATCTACGCAATGTTTACAATGCTGGATAGGTTTCTTTCATAAAACTGGTATTATAACAGCTCACAAATTATACCGTTATCGGCTGAGTTCTAGATATAAATATGAAGTAAGACATAACATACATAATTTAGACACCCTAGGACATTTGGAAAGAAATGACCACTACTATAAAACGAGACATAGAGAATATTGGAAAGTTGTCACACCCCGTTTTAATACTGGTATAGAGCGTTTATGTTATTCTTTACCATCATTGTTAAACCATTTTCAGTCAACCGATTTTGATTTGTTTTGTTGTTCCTCAGCTGCACTTAGATCTATGTTTGTATAAGAAAACTAATTTTATTGATCCTGGCGTCGTATTCTTGTATGCTTTTTTGCAGGCTATTGTATACTGCTTTTATTCTGCACTAATCATATGTTTTCAAGTTTTCGTTTGTGAACTGTTTTCCTTTGCTGTTGCCCACATGCCATAGATTACGTTGGGCTACGGACTAGCCAAGCCGCCTCTCGGCAGCTTTTTTTCCGTTGTCCTCCATCTGTGAGATTGTACATGGTGGAAATAAATTTGATTTGATTTGATTTGATTTGATTTGAAGTTTTGCTCCCTCATTTCACACAACCATTTCGTTGCAACAATATGAGTCGGTCTCATCCTCAAGATTCACGTTTGAGAAAGGGATAGAATACGCTATTATCGACAAAAGGTCCCACAGTGCTGTATTGCGAATCGACAAGGCGGGTCGAATAAATGTGCAACGATCCCGCTTAAGCAACAGTGGGAAGGGAGAGAATTTTTGGGCCAGTTGGCGGTGGTACATTTAGGTTGGTTGATGGAACTCATTCGTCGTAACAAGCGCGAAGGAACACGAACAAAAACAAGAGACACATAAGGGGCAAGATGCCCGTCCTCTCGGTGCTTTCGTTCTGTTTTCTTCCCTTTGCGCTTGCTTAGATATCCAGGTAGAGAAGTTTACCGTATTTATTGGCTAATAAAACAGCTTTGCTCGGGAAAATGGTCCTCTGAGTGGCCGACACAGCTCTCTTTACTCGCGCTCTTGGTTGAGGTATCTTCTGGGGGACCTATCGTGTGCCCGAAAGTCACCAATTTCAATCGCGAGCCTGCACTAGACTGTGGTCTTGGATCTGGCGAACGATGTTGAATACATAACAATATTTTTAGGAAAATACGAAGACGTTCACGTAAGTGTATTGCGTTGGTTTGATATATATGTTTACTTGAACACAGAATTACCATGCGTAGGGGACGGGTAGTTGCCTGCAGGCATAAGTAGTTCAACGCACTATTCACGAACATACACTTCACGTACAACCCACCACGTCTATACGAATGCCTGATTTTTCTCGACAACGGAAATGATGCAAGGCGTTTACGTTGGACATCTGACGTCGCTTCAAAACTAGCTACAAACGAAAGCATGCGACGCCGACTGTTTGACAAATGCCGTATGGCCACAACATCGCCAATAAACTCCCGAGACGATCTCACGTGTCTTAAACAGCGCTAGCTCCTAGCGTTTGGTATACTTTATTTTTTTTTTTTCGAAGTGGATGTTCGGTTGACTTGGATAAGCTCAGGAGGAGGAGGAGGGAGGAAAGGAGGAAAGACAGGGAGGTTAGCCAGTGCTGAGACCGGCTGGCTACCCTGTGCAGAGGAAGAGTGGTGAAGGGAGTGAAAGATAATAGAACGGAGACAAGACTAGAAACAAGAAAAGGATAGAAGAAAAAAACACGCACAAACAAAGAAAGAAACGCGACACTGCTTGGAGCCTGTCCCTTAGACCACTCGTCCCTAAAAATCGCAACAACGCGTTCAGTTCTTTCCGTGCTGACGATGGTCCTGGCCAGTGTCCCAAGACTCGTTGCTCGGACAAAGGGCGGCTGTCAAGGCTGTCTAGAGCAGCGGTAAGTTCTCTCCAGGGACCACTGAAACGGGGACACTCACATAGAAGACAACATATTGTTTCGTCGCAGCCACAGTTCTCACAGTTAGGGTCATTTGGCATCCCAATGCGAAATGAGTAGGATTTTGTGAAGGATGCTTTGCAGGTTGACGACGCGCGGGTACAGTTTTTACAGATTTGTCTTTTGCTTCTGTGAGGTTGCTCCTTGTTTGTTGTGGCTCAGGGTAATCTATAAATTGTACTGAAGATGTATGACATGCACCCAAACGCCTAGATGCAGAAGACGATGACAGTCAGTGGTTCTTGCCCACGGTCTTGCGCGCGCTCATCTGGACCCAGATCTACCTTCCTGTTAGCAGTCTGTAAGACAACGCTGCGGCCTGCTTGAAGACCAACATCCAGGCGAGCGCGCGCGAGAGCGTGGGCAACAACCACCGATCGTCGTCGTCTCCTGCATCTAGGCGTTTGGGCGCATGTCATACATCTTCAGTACAAAATGTTAATATTAGGCGGGCTGGCCCATGCGCATGCGACATATCCAATGCGGATATGAGTACAAGTGATTTATTGTATTTTTCACCCATCCAATGCGCTTATGAACCGCATGTGATTTTATTATTGTTGATCATGACGTAACTGACGAGAACGTTATGTCGGTCATGCCAGAACCCATCAGTCATGTAAGTCGTGCATACGAACACTTCATGTTAACCTTTTGGTGCATACCAATTGATGGAGACACGAGTTACTGCAAATTCTATTACAATGATCTGTACTAGAAGTCTTGAATTCCAGCGTGCTGCTCGAATCACGTGAGAATTTAATATGTATGAAATGCAGATCTGATATACGTGCAATGCCCGTACGTAGTAGATGTTTTATTGGTCTTCAGGTAGCTCTCGTTTATATTAAACTAGTTATCTGTACGTTAACGTGTGAACATTCCTCCTGCCTGTAAGCTGTTCATGTGCATTTCGCATGGGTCCACACTAGTATGACGCTAAGGATCCAGATGTTTAGATACATTTTTTTCATGATCATACTCAGTCAAAAAAAAAAAAAACTCAAACTTCGAAGTTCTAAATCGTTATCAGAATTTGTGATTGTTTACGGACGACCTCAACTTCCCGTTTTCTGTAGGCGAATAGAATAAAGACAAGGCCCCTAGTGCTAGAGCCATAAAAATGGAGTGCATATCGACGCCTCGTAGTACTAAACTACTTGCTTTTCAAAATGAGCTTGCGTCGATAAGTATCACCCCGATGCTAGAAGGACACGTCGGAAGCGTTAGGCTCCTGTAGGGAATCCCAACGCACGAAACAGATACGCATAGCGTAGCCAGTCCCATTCTGAAGATGCACTATGGGCAACAGCGTCACTTCTGGATATACGTTGTGACGCTGTCCCGCATGTCAGGACAACGGAAAGAATGTCGTGTAACTATATTGTAAATTTCTCGATGAGTGGACACACCTCCACCGGCGACCACAAAGCCGACAAGACGCCGTGTTGTGCCTGAGGGTCGGCACTTGAAGCAGACACTCATGGCCGAATTTCATTCTTGGTCTCCGTTTTAGTCTAGAAGCCAATTAGTCTCTTGTGAGCCAATTAGTCTCTTCTTTTTTTATTGATTTGTTTGTTACTTTACTCCTGGACACTTTATAGGTATGGCTAAGCGCTTGAAGAGTCTGTGATATGTTATGCGGAGAACTTGTCAAATTTGAAAAGACATTCCCGACAGTGACAGCCGGGATCTTCATACTTCCTTGAGGGCGAGCAGAAATATTTGACATGGTTTTCCTGAATTTAATGTATTAGTGAGTTGGACCTGTATTTCTCTCGAAAGGCGTTATGCTTTTTGTACGGCCAATACAAGCACTTAGAAAGGACGTTGCCATAAGCACAAATGTTTGTTTTATTTTGTTAAAACGTCCGTCAAGATCCGAAGAAGACAATTTCAACGGGTGATTAAGCTGCCCTATTCAGGGGCCCACTAATATGACATTGGTGCCCGCATCGGACATTTTTGGTGGCGCACAAGTACGAATGAAACATCTGGTGTGGAGATTGAAAGTGTGATAGTGGATGCGGAGAGGCACGTCTGGGTGCAAATGAAAGCCTTCGCATAAATGTTCCGCCGCCTTTTTCAAGCATCCATCACTTTGAGGGTACATCAACGGCTTCAGACGCCGCAAACATGGTGGTCACGTTCGGCCCAGTTTACAAAAAAAATTTTTTTGTCACTTCGACTACATTTTAATTTAATGCTTTTTGTTGCTGTTTGGTCCAGATAATGAAAGTGCGTGTAAGTTTGGAAAGGCGAAAGCATGGAAGCATTTCTGGCACGTACTTTGGGAGAAGAGCGCGTGACTTGTTTCAGGACGTTGTCGTGATTCTATTTACGTGATAACGCTCGCTGCTATTTCTTTCACAAAATGTTCATTACCCGGCCATTCTTTTTCTCCTCATACAGCTTTTAAGCGGTCATCTTCCTATTTTGCTTTGCCGAACCATGCCATGAATGAGAAGCGACGCCTTCATTCATGCTCCGATATCAAATTTCAGCAAGCTTTTGCCAAAACATAAGATGAAATTACATTTACCGTTACAGCGGTTTTCAGGGATGGACGTTCAGCTCAAAATTCGTATTCTTGTGTCAGAAAGTACAGGACGCATTTAGGCAGACCTTATAACTTTGCTATACCTCCCAACGGCCTATATTTTTCCTGCTGTATGTATGTATGTATGTATGTATGTATGTATGTATGTATGTATGTATGTATGTATGTATGTATGTATGTATGTAAGTATGTATGTATGTATGTATGTATGTACGTATGTATACATACATACATACATACATACAATCTTCATGGAATGTGAATTGGGCATACGAGCAGAGGGTGTAGGATCAGCAACACTTCACTGGCGCATTCACCGCGCCTATAAGCTCTTTTTCGTATACTGTTGTGCATATTGAATTTCGGAGAGTGCATGTTCCGTTTCTGACATATAAACTTATTGTCTTCCTTCTTCTAATATATGGACTCGCTGGAGAAATGGTCAGCCATAATCCCGAATGAATTTGGTAATCAGTAAAGTAACAGAAAAAAATAAAAAAGTAAGGCCAGTGCGGCGTTTATGAAATAAGGGTAAACACCGTAGCTGGCGAGCAAGTGTCACCGCCTGGCAAACGCAGGCAGTTCTCTCTTTCCCTCCCTCCCTCCCTCTCTTTCTCCCTCCCTCCCTCCCTCCCTCCCTCCCTTCCTTCCTTCCTTCCTTCCTTCCTTCCTTCCTTCCTTCCTTCCTTCCTTCCTTCCTTCCTTCATTCCTTCCTTTACTGCACTCTCCTCTTTTTCCTCCGGAGGAATGGTCGTGACGGACTACCACACAGCAATTCCACAAGACATTCTGAAGTAAACGTTCTCAACATATGCACCGGTAACCTGCTTATGTGCGTAGAGCTTTTTTTCTGCGTGAAACCAACACTCAGGACAACAAAGAAAAATATAAGAACTCTTACTTTGAGTGTCCAATTACCTATAAATGCTTCCATTATTTTTTTTTTTGGCAGCCCACCATACTTCATATGAGATGCGATTTATAACTAACACTCCCTAGCTCATCCTGTATCATAACAGAAACTTAGTTCGCCTCTTTCCAAGAGGTTGATATCTTATGTTCAAGTGCATAGTCTGTGCTAGCATCTGAACCTACAGGTACCGAACAAAAAGCATCTCTCGCCTGTATACGCCTGAAGTGACAGCTTTAATTAGATTGGCAGCTTCGGCGAGTTGTTGACACCATATTTGCGTAGTTCCGCAGCGCAAATGAAATAACACAAACAAGAGCACACAATGCAGCTCCTGCGTTGTGTCCTCTTCTGTATCTCTGCACATTAGTGCTGTGCAACCAAGCTTTAATTACTTGTTTATACGACTAGAACCCCATCATCTAAACGCGAAGCCACCTGCCTCTAGCAATACTCTAATGCTGTAAAATCTAAATTTCTGGGACGAACTTGGGATGAGTAAGGCTCGCTTAGCACGAGCTAGTTGGGTTGAAGGCAACTAGAGAAGAGGTAATTACACGTAATGGGCTATACTCACGTTCCGAGTGACGCATCCCAGTCCGGTTTACTCCCTCCAAGTGAAAACAGCAAGGTATATGACTAATAAAACTAAAGGGGAAGACTAATAAAAATGAAAACAGGCCATCACAGTCGGAGCGACACCTGGCGTATAATGAAGGAGCGAAGTTGCCACACATTCGCAGAAGTGCTTATGAACAAACACGCACAGGAAAGACGCCAGCGTAGGCGGTTTTTGGAGGAGACAGCGTTAGCCCGGGGACGCTTAATTAACTGCGCCCGGCGAAGCGTTTCGCGCAACACCAGCAAGAGTTACGCACGCAGTAAACACGGTTCCCGCCAGCTCGCCATATGCTGCCTTGCCGTGCGAGTTCCCCGGAAGGCTGTAAGCTGGGTTATGTAAGTGATTGTAGCAGCTTAAGAGGGCGTTGCAGAATAACAGCGCCTCGACATGCTGACAGCACCGAGAGCCTCCGACTTAAACGATACCGAAGAGTCGAGGAGTTCGCTGCGTGCCCTTGCGCTTGTTGCATAAATAACGCACTTTCTTGCCGTCGTGTATAATGTTATTGAACTGCTGGCTTCCGTTATAAGTCGCCGTTTTGTCCGAAGGAGCTAAAGCAGGGAAAACAAAAAGTTGACTCTAAAAGTCACTACTTCCATGAAACCAATGCCCCGCGAGCCGCGTCAGGAGTCTATCGGAGCTGCACAACTTTTAACGTGATAGTGTTTAAGGGGCCCTGAAATGCGGACTATGTACGGTGCTTTTATTGTACGTTTACTTGATGCGGGACTCAATGATGACCATAGCACCAGTGAGAGTAGTGAAATGAGAGAGCATTATATTTTAATTAGTACCCGAAATCAGCTTCCGTGCCGTCTGCAGCGTCGTACACCAAGAGTTTATGCGAGCGGATGTGATACTGCTATGCTGCTTATGCTGCTCGTTTCGATGTGTGTATTACAGCTAACTATAGCTCAATAATATTTCCGCATAAGCTATCCTGGAGGTAACTTCTTACTGCAATCGAAGGAAGAGGTGCGTGTAGCATAGTTGCTATCCAAGTGGGAATACGAGTGGCAGGGAAGGGTATCGGTGCTGGTTCCTGCCCTTTATGTCGGATCTGTCGGACAGAGTGAAATAGAGTCGCAGTAGCCTTTGTTTGTGTGTGTGTGTGTGTGTGTGTGTCACAGCCGTGCCGCTATTATGATTTGCAACGTTGTTCCAGATGACTGGCGCCAAGTCCTGCGCCCGTAGAACGCGCAGCCCATGTCCACTTTGTTCGAAGTCATCGTTCCTATTACATTAGCTATTTATAAGATTTCATGCATTCGGTAGCAAAATTCACTTGCGGGTGACGTGTACTTATATTTACAATTCCAAGGTTATAACAGTTGTTACTCCAGCAGCCCGTCAAGCCCCAGCACCTTGCTTTAGACGTATCTTGGCTTATCAATATGTTCTCGTAGGCGTAGCTTAAGGAGCTGCAAATCACAAAAAATATTTTGTAGAAATTTTGATTCGGCAATGTATGATTATTATGAGAGCCAACCTTATATATAGGACGACTTCCACACTGCTAGATTTTTCTCGTCGCTTTTTTTTTCATTACTGGCTTTTTATGTTCAGTTGCTCAAGATAATCTTGCAGCCAGCTTTGGCTTTTATTTTGTGATTTGCGTAGGTATTATTGTGCAAGGTTTTCATCTTTAGGAATGTTGTAGCAGTCGTGTAGGCTTGATACTTCGGCAGCAGTTATACACCAGACGTAAAATGTGTTAAATTCTACACTGACAACATATTTTCTTTATCCCTGTGTCATGCTAGTCAGCAGTGCCTAGCGAAAGCAGACCAGGAGAAGCCCGACAGCAATGCGCAGTAATCTAGACAAACGACTAGACCACAAGTACATTCCTCTGTCAGAAAAACGCAACGGCGACGAGAAAGTTCAGCCGTGTTTGCAATAAATTGTGTTGCATAAGATCACGCTCTCATCTCGTCCTTCTCGCACACTGTGCTTGCATTTGTTTTGTTTCCTTTGTGTACGTCTGTGCAAGTGTGTGTGCTCGGGCTTCTGTGCGCGTGCATGAAGTACGAAAGCAGCAAGATCAAAATATGAAACGTATTTTCGATGACTTTTCAGAGTTTTGGCAAGGTGTCTTACACTTCATGTAGCATACTACAAACTGTATAGTATTTAGAGAGTGACATATCACGTGCGCTCCACGGAGTATGTAAAGCGAAAAACTCAAAACTTCCCGTAACATGAAACGTATACAAATTCATGACTGGTCAGTCGCCTGCTGGTGTGTTGAGAGGTCGTTTCACATTGAACATCACTTCAAAGAATTGTGCTCGCTAACACCTGCGGGTTCAAACGGTGCGCACATGCATAGACACATAGAAATTATAACTAGAGAATACGAAGCACCGCACGACTAATCTGGAGGATTGGGTGCCCTCTCCACCAAGCAGTAACTACACGTTCACTTTTCCTTTCCTTATTACACTTAGGTTGCATGAATTACAGTTGTTTTCGCTATGCGTGATGTATAGCGTGATTGTTCTTGATCGAAATACTCGTTTTTTCCATGTAGTATGTACCATGATCCCCATGAAACGTATCGAATTCCATAAAAAGAATATTTATGTTCCATTTTTTGATACGACATAATTAGATATGGAGTCGGGGCGCACAGTGACGTTTAAGGTAGCATCTTTGTGCGTTATGCTATGACAACAACAAAGACAAGGAAAATTAAGCTGCGCGGTGTGTTGCATTCACCTCCCATGAAGTGGTGAAACTACGTTTTTTCGACGGGTATCTCTCACAAAGTCTTAAAGTGCGCTCTTTGACGTATACCGGTAGAAGTGACTTTATGACCGAAAATGAAGTGGGGTATTTGGTGAAATTCTGCGAAACTATCTAAAACAAGCACAAAATTTCTGATCGGAAGCGCAATAAAAGTGATAGGACACCATGTTCAAGATAGCTCAGAAATTTATATCCGCGTTGACTTCATAAAACGGAACAAAAAATATATATATACAAACATGTGCAAAGACACTTTCCTTGATAAAGAACATGATGTAGGCAAGAAATATAACAAGCGGAATATAAAACCCGCATTCCCTAACGACCAGCCTTTCGCTGACGACCTATATATCAACCGGGGACTCCATTTAGCTTCGGAAGACGCTTTTAGCGTCACACTATGCGGGTGGTTCACGATGAACTCTGCACCGCTTGAGGCAAGAATTAAAGAAAAAAAACTTTGTCCTGGTATTGCACAAGTGGCATCGTTGTTGGCTTTCTCTAAAGTATCTTTTCTTTTGACGTTCGCATATACAGCTAAAAAGAAGAAAAGGTCCCCAAGTTTTTCACTAGATGCATGTAGACGCACACATGGGCAGTGGGCGTAATATGGTGGTCAGTTAAGATCGTGACCTCTCTTCTGCCGCTCTTCTCCGTGAATGGATGAAAAGTCTTCCCTCTTTTGCCTCGTTGGCCATAATGACACTGCCGCGCTGCTGGTCCGGACTAAAACTAATGGAGCGAGCTCGCGTAATGGTGTCCTCTGCATTTTCCGGTTACTTCCTCCTTCAATGGTGGCTTCTTCTTTTCTACATTTTTTTTATTTGCTTTACTTCGCAAGGAACATCAGCAAAGTGCAGTGATATAGAATGTGGACAGAGCGGAGAAGTCGATTCTTCACTTGCAGCACAAAGGCATTCATTAGGCCCCAGGAAGTGAACTGTGCATACTATGCGCATACACGAAACCTCAACTCGTCAGTGTATCTTTTTCTATTTCTCCGCGTAGCATGCTATGAATTACAAAAGTTACAGCATATCCACGGAGTGAATGATGATGAGTGGGCGAAGCTCGGGATGTTTATCGTAGATCGTGCCGAGTTCCGGTTTAATTTAGTTAACGCTCATGCTACGAATCCTCACGGTTCAACTATGCACAATGCACAAGTGAAATCTTTCTGAGTAGCGTAATTTGACAGTTTTGGCAAACACTACTAAAACATACTGCGAATTGTAACAAGCAAGCCCCGCGTCTGAGCTGTACAAGCCGACCTTCTAGTTTATTACACTTCACTTTCTCATCCCACGGCGTGACAATATATATATGGCTAGTCGCGCAATGCAGGCGTTCTTGTTTCACGGTAAGTAGCAGGGTGCATACTTAAGCACAATTTCATTGTAGATAGCGACATAAGCAATTAGAAAGTACGCTTATTTATATATTCTTTGAGAAAATATAGCCATACAGAAGTCCGGGGAGGAACAGGGTTAGGACTTCATGTCAAGGCACTTAGTTTCTATTTATTTACTCATTCCTTTTAGGCTTTCAAAGACGTGAACCAAGAGGAAGGTAAGGCGTTGTGATGGGCTTGAAGCATGGATAGTAGTAAATTGCACTCAGTTTAACCGTATCGGTTCCAAGATCTGATAGGGAAGTGGGTTTATCGCATATAGTTTTCTCAACGTCTAATTTGATATGATAGTGCAGAAACAGAGCGGTCAAACGGCGTCGTTTATTGTTGTGCTATATCTGATTACGTTCAATATTGCCAGTAACCTGCTGGGGCGTCTGAACACTTTCAATAACACAAAGTCTTTGATATAAGAAGAACTGCGTTGAAGCGTTGGATCTTAAATACCAGTACGGCCACCAACAGCGCGGCTTATTTGAATGCGCAGACAAAGTTATGTTCACAGTTTCTTGTCCAGTTTATGGAAATGTTATTGCACATGAAGAATGAGGTGCCCAACACATCTACTTCAAAGATTAGCTGGGTCATACTGGCTAAAAAACACACAGTGTAAACTTCCTAGGATGGGCGAACACCTGATGCCGCCACAATGGAGTCATTGCGATTTTTCGTTTAAGTAGATCTATATTAGGGGTCCCTGGTTTCGATATTTGAAGAGAATTTTCAAATACCGATTCCACTGCTCTTCCATAAGATTTTTTTAAGCGTCCTCATGTGTTGCAACCACAACGGAAACGCCAGCTGTGATGCGCATGGTTCATCGCGGAAGCTATTCAGACAAGCAAGCACTACCACAAGAGAAGCGCAGCAGACTGGTTTCCTTCTCACGTGCCTGTGTTTGGGCACGTTTACTTCTTTTTTCACGACAAATCCTCAGCACCTAGCTGAAGCTGCTGTCATTACGGGCGCACTCGAACTGTGCCTTTACGTATTCAGCTCTCTTCTCTTTCTATGTACGACCAGTAAAATTTCGTTGTATGAAGTCTCCCACAAAGTAACCTCTCGGTACCATCGATAGGAACGTACCAGTGTAATTACAGACGGCTCAAACGTGGTTATTAGGCATTCGTTAACAAAAACGTGCTTTTTCCTACACCATTTGCTGTCTTCAGTCACTGTTCGAGAAAGTATGCAACTTTTACATGGTTGTAGGGGGCCAGATTGCGCTCACGGACAGTATTCCTCAGGAATTGGTTTATCACACTCAATGAACGGTCGTCTATCAGCTTTCCAAAGTATCGATGCAATGAAAGCTTTCGTTCATTGAAACTAGAGGCTGCCATCATTGTTTCCCAATCCAAAAAACCTGAAGCACTGTCATACTGCGCTGGAGTACTGCGAGCGATGACACGTGCGCAAAAAGCCTTTCATTATTTCCTGAAGAAGCAATTTGCCCCAAGTAGACAAATTCCTGGAATAGACTTTAGCCCCATTTCTTGTGTATGTTTTGTATGCTTTGAAGCAGAAAGTTCCGCTATATAAGCACTAGAGCTGGCGGAATACTCTTTTATTAACATAGTAGCGATGTACGTAGGTTTGAGACAAATTTGTAATGTACCTTTTCTAGAAAAGAGCTTGTCAAGAACGCCACTTATAGGGCTGCTTACCTCTCTGCTTAGTTTTCTGTCGCTGTTTTTGTTCCGGTCATGTCCACTTAGAACTACACGGGTGGAACGTAAAGTTGGCGGAAATGGAGCTTTCGGCAAGTTGTTCGCCTTTCATCGCTGTCGGTAAATGGGAAGCCTTCGGGCGTGACGAGTTTGCTGAAGCTTGGCATCGCCCAGTGATCACCGATCAAGCAACATCCGGGCTCTCCGGACAAGTGTACGTTGTTATTGAGGCTTTCGTTTTGTTGCGATTTGGTGACGAAGTTGAAGCCCAGCTGAAAAAGTTGCAAAAGTAAATTTCGTCTGAGATCTCTTGAAACAGGAGCATAGAGATAACATAAGGCTCTTTATCGAACACATAGAAGGAATTATTTCTGCCACTACTGTAGGAAATATAAGGAAAGACGTCTAACACATTTTCAAGCGCTCCCTAGTAACGACATAGGATGCCCTAGCTCCTACAATGGTTAGCGTTATCACTTAAAGATTATTGCGCACGCCACAATGTCATTGTACAAGGTTACATTCGAATTACCTTAACGTGTGCACTGGAAGTTCTTATGCGTCTTTTATTTTTTTTTATGTAACAGTTATCGGCGCCAACTACACCTAAAATATTTGAACTCATTTACGCGACTCCATTAACTATACTATATATGACAGTGTATTTTGTGAATCCGGGCCGTAATAAATCTTAGTTTCTATTTATACTCGTATTTAAGTGTTATTTCGCAAAGAGATCGCGCCTTTAGTCTATTTATATGAGATGCGTTTCTCTGCACAGCGATGAATTGGTCCTCTTGCGTTGATAAGATTGCTCAACCCGAAAAAGATATATACATACATTGTATTGCAGATATTATACACACTATGTATGACGAAACTCTGTCAAGAGAACGTGTTCGCAATAGCGACATATGAAAAGACTATAGCAGACATAAATATAGAGGAATAGTGCATGATAAAATATGTCAGCAAGCCGAACTCTGATTGTTGTCTGTGCACTAGAACGAAACTGAGTAGAGACAACGTCCATGTTATGTAAAAGCGGATAGCGTTTATCCTGCGACTAAGCCAACATAAGCGACATTTTCCATCTTTTATCCAGCGCTGCATCATATTAAACAAATTTAGCCACCACATGGTAACACTAGCAAATATTTCCTAATTGTAAGCCGACTTCACCAACGATTACCTAGGACAAGCAATTGAGAGTAGTATTCGAGTGGACACAGTTTCTGTGGACATCAGGAATCACCATTCAAAAATCAGGGACGACAGGGGAAGGGGGGAGGTAGAAAGCAGCGTTGAAATATGAATTGACATATAAATTCTGATCCCATATGATGAAAGTCGCTAAAGCATAGCAACTTTCATCATATATGGTTGTGCACTTTCGCCGCATAGGTTGTGCACCTTCGCCGGTAATCAAACACTTGTAAAATCAGCTTGCTAGACCTTAACTAAACGGCTACGCATCAACCAAAGAATTAAGAAGTAAATGAAGAGAAAGGCGGGGAGGTTAACCAGATAATATTTGCTACCCTGCACTGGCGCTAGCGGAGGTAAAATCAGTGCAAGAAGCAAAGACACGGAACGAAGATTTCGTAGAGCCGTAAACTTAGCGTACCTGCCTAAGAAAATGCGTTTATCTTTCTTATACACTCACAAATAAAAAGAGAAGCTAAGAGAGGCAGGCGAGGTTAGCCGGAAGAGTGACAGAAAAAAACCCACAGGGAGGACAACATGCCAGCAGAAATATCGAGGCTCGGACAAGGAGTTAATATTCTCGCCACTAGTTCCCTCGGGCTGCCTGTAGATAGCGGTACGCCGTCGGTAAGGGCTGAGGAGGAAATCGAGCGCTTCCATCTCCATCCATCAGCGAAGTTGTGTGCGACGCTCCGGCTGGAACAGCTTAGTGCTTTCTCGCAAGGCTACGATGAGCGGAAGAAGGCACATCCGGCTGACAATGTCGCTGCGGCGAAGGCTCGTCGTCTCGGCCAATTTCGGTTTCTTTGCTTCGTTCACTCCCTTCTTTCGCACGCTCCTTTGCGCTTATTTTTAACAGCGCAACGCGTTCACTGAAAGCTCTGAGCGCAGTTGTGACCATATGCGCTTTCCCACGGGTGAGCGAGTCATTCTTCTGACGTAGACCTTGGCGCACTGTCTTAAAAACAAACAAACAGAAAAACAAAAACAAACAATCTGCGTCGTACTGGCGTCATTTTTTCTTTCAAACTATACGCTGAATGATAACTTTCAACCATGGTTGTGTGGGCAGCTATGCTGTTCCTATGTTTCTCCGTTTTTTTTTCTATTCCAATGGTTAGATTGTTCGTAAACCGTGCCTTTTCTGGTCATTGCAATGAGATGCATTTGTACGGAGGCGCAAAGAGTTAGCGGCCCGACATGGTGTCAGCATTATTATTGTGAACATTCTTTTTGAGGCAGTGGTGTCTTTACAGTTTATAACCTTGCATACACGGCTAATTTTGCATATTCTGAGTTTTTATGCTTACATAATATCTCATCAGCTTAGCAGAATTATTATCACTTGGAATTATTGTCACATATCTTTTCGCCCATGCCCACTTTCTCCATATTTTATACTCATATTTGCTAGGTGGTACCCATCTTTACGCATGTGAGACACACATGATTAATTTGCATGCGTAACACTTCTTCCATTCTCTGCACGCAAAAGCTTGGTGAAATATACGATGAATGGACGGGTAGGTGGTATGAGTACGTCTGTTGTAATCACGTGCTGATCTGTAAGCTGCTAAACTCCATTCATAATTTGCTCTAATGTGTTTCTACCAGAATTGCTTTTTAAAGGAAAATAGCATACAAATTCGTTTTACAGTAAAGTATTTCCGTGGTATACCTTTACACTAATGTTTTTGTACAAAAACTTGGCTATCCTGTCTTTTTTTTATTTTAGAGACGATATTCATTTTTGGGCTACCTAAATTCGAAAAACTTGTCTGTCTGTCACACTATTCAATCGCTCGGCCGATTCACACGGCCATGAAACCAACCACAAAACTAGTTCTCCTTAATGAGGTCACGCACGTCAGTATGATACAGCGCAAACGAAACCTCAGACCTCTTTGAGCCAACGTGACCGTGACATGTAGTGTTCATCTAATTAAGAATCAACATTATAGTGCTTTTTACGTTAGTAAATGAAAACCAACGCGTTAGACATGGTGTCGAAGAGAAGCTAGAGCGAGCCGGAACAGACTAAACAGTCAATAACCCGTTCCTTTCTCCTGCCCTTTCTCGGCCGCTGCCTTCGTGCGTGCTCGCCTCCGCGGAGAGGGTTATCGTGCACTCATCATTTTCACATCATGTCTTTGACAATCGCCTCCGTGTTGAGAAAGAGAGGGCAGTAATGATTTCCTTCTCACTTCGTCTTTATACGTTCAGTAATTACTCAGAGCTCCTTTTTTCTTCTCTTATATCCAGCAGATCTCCCCCCTCCCTTTCATAGAATCCTAGGCACAAGCTTTTTTCTGTAAAGACAAAATGTCTACGAAATTACGCATGAACTCATTAAAACGTTTTAGCGCGACAAGCTTGCTCGGCTTTAGTGATTATGTTAGTGTGTTACACAGATGCTAGTTGGTGTCAGGCAAGCATTACGGCAATACAACTTGCGAACCACCGTATCGATGATGCATCATCGATCTGCACATACCATTGAAGAAAACGTGATCTTAAAATGCCTAGACAAACACATGCATTCACGAGGTGATAACACGCGTTGCTTAGTCGAGGGCAACTTCCGACAACTCTGAAACGTAATCGAATATCGGGTGCACTTGTTCCTAGGATGTTAGTCGCCCGCAGAGGGCAAGTCGCACCCGGAGACCGGTGTAAACTGAGTAGCACAAGCCGACGAAGGCAGCTATTCCTTGAAGACGAACGAAAGCGAATGACCAGGGCCAACCACACAGTCGAAGTCAGATAGTTCCTGGACAAAGAAGCCCGACCATGCCAGGGTACTGCCAGACGTTTTTTGGCACATTGTGTTGACTTACAACCGGACAGTTACTCCTTTTCTCTTACTTATACTTTCGAGCAGCCCGAACTCTGCAGCCATAAAATTAAAACAAAAAGAAACTCGGATATGCAACACGCAGTTGCGTGTCGCGAATAGGTACAGACCCTCGCTGTAACTCCTCTATATAGCATTCAGTTGCTGGTGGTCGTATAAAAATATAGAGCCCTTTGTGGGCCACTGCAAATGCTGCGACGCTCCACGATGCGTTGTGTCAATTGTTGCATCGGTCTAACTTCACTTTCGTCCATTTTCTTCGTTACCTGTTTATTTATGTATTTATTTGCCGCTTCGCTTTCACGTAGTGCAGAGAAGCAAAACACGAGAAATATGGTCCAGCTCCTTACCTTTCCCTGTTACTGTTTTTCTTTCTTCTCATATTTCCTCACCACAGAGTACTTCTAAGCACCCTTCTAGGAAAGAGGCGACAGAACGCTTTCCTTCTTATTGTGATTTTGCAGGCACTTAGGATCTTTAGCAATCACACGATTAAAAAGGAACGTTCCTGTTTTCATTCTTGTCATGAAACTGGTCACAAGTTTGCGTATTAAACAACGGGCGTGCCATCAAAACGTGGCGCCAACCAGTGGCAGCCCTAGTAACTACACAGCACGAAAAGCACTATTGTTGTGGTAACGTCCGACCGAACTCTGCTGCAAGTACCTGGTACGCAACATCTGTGACCTGCGCGAACTTGTCCATCCTGGAGTAGCCAAATACAGACGGAGTACCTTGAAGCTGTTTTAATGGAATGAATACCCGGCATTTTCTGGCAAGCGTCTTGCTCGCGAGCAGAACAACAGAACAAAAGCTGCAACCGCGTGCTCCGATGGTTGGAAACAAGAATTCTCATAGCGAAGCAATGTTGTGAAGTAGTGCGTAGGAGGCAAGTGACCGGCTCAGGCACCTAACGTTTAAGATAGATTGAATGCAATGCGCCGCGTTTCGCCGCAAATGAGCATAGGAAAAAACAAAATAGGCTGACAGACATTGATCCAGGACAGAAGTGGTAATATCAGTAACTCCCTTGTTGTTTCACGTATAGGTATTTATTAAGCCCCAACACGCGACATGAATGTCATCGATATGTGTTCAGGACCGTGAATTCGTCACACTAACCGTGTCCATCCCAGCTGACCAAGCAGACAGTTAACTGTTAAAAATTGACTTTCTTCGTTGAATAAAACAAGAAAATTTGTCGATTCAGTAGGCCCTAGCTATCTCCCTGTCCCACATTTTTTTTTTCGCCCGAATCCTAGGAGTACAATTTTTCGCGCAATCGGGTTCTGAATTTTATTTTCTCGGTTCTTTCACAAGGTACAGAAACGTTCAAAACTAATCCCGTATGAAAATTGACAATCTACAATGGCACACATCAAACACGAGTCTGGAGCACACACAATGGCTGATTGGAATGAAAGTAAAGGAGAAAAAAGGAACGACAATATGCTAGGAGCAGTTATTGACGGTCAAGAGATAGACCACCCTGAAGATGTCCGACCAACGTCATACAATTTCAACTCATATATTTGTGCCCCAAACAAAACACGCGACTACACTTACCAAAAGCGACTAATGAAATACGAACAACTCAAGTAAAGCAAAAAAAAAAAGATTAAGCCACCGTGAAATTGAAGAGATATCAAAGTAGTCTTGTTTAAGATGACTGAAAAAAAAAAATGAACAAGTTGTAAAGCCCTCCTACACTTCGTTTTGTTCAGACTACTCACATCTACGTTCCGCAGTCTGCCGTTGTGTTGACTTCATATATAAGTGGAATTTATTCAGTAGATTGCAACCGTAATGAGATAACTCGTACTTTCAATATGTCAGACACACGCGCGTGCAAAAGCAACGGCTTTAAAACAAACGACTGATAAGTTAGGGTCTACGTTGTTGGAGCGGAGCAGATGAATCAAACTTGAAAAATATTAGAAAAGGAAGTTAGTGTTTGCGTTGCATTTTTTTTTACTTTCGACTGCATTGTTCAGGACAAAAAAGGACATCCTTGAATGTCAAAGTATCACGAATTCACGACGAGTGCGACGAGTAGTTCTTAAAACAATATAAAGATATACCCCAAAACAAGTTACACATACCTATGTCTAAAGAGTTTGCATAAATATGGAACATTCTGTGTGAAAACACCGCCTGCCGCAAAGCGAATCCTCAAACACTGAGATTACGTATTAGCAAGACTAAATTGAACGTCAACACTAGAGATTCAATCGATAAGGATCGATACTGAATACAAGATGGGGAGATCTCAGGAAACTTCAGGCGAGGACTCTTTGCAGGAGCGAAAACATGTGATGCATAAAAAAGTCAATAAATAATCATACAATAGTTGAAGAATGACAATAACGGTATTGATGCTAAAATGAAAGAGCAAATGGCAGCTAAAAACTATCTACTGACGGTGTGTGAAAGCACACAATGCGCCTTAAGCTAAAATGAATGTAATTGTCTGAAAAGTATTACGTTTAAGATAAATTCAAGTGTCGTTTCTTCCGAAGTAAAAAAAAAAGTACAGACAAAGTCAAACCTGCTCCAGGTAAGTGGGTCTGTGACTGAGACGTGCGAGGAAGTTTAGGATAGCTTATTCCTTGTTTCTTGATAGGGAAAGTTCATTTAAACATGAGAAAATAAAAAACAGCTGATAGATTGCGCTCCTTGTGTCCAAAGTCTTAGCCATTCAGTAAGTACTGATCCGAGTAAAGTACATCGGTGGGTCGCTGGTACCAGGAAAAGAGGGGTGCGGAACCCCTGCGATCCGCTGAACCCATTCTGAGAACCCACGTCCTAGAGAATACAAGGCTCAGGTCGTTGTGGTTTACACTGCATTGCTCTTTGACTCTTAGACGCCAATTCTACTTCTTGAAATATACTAGGACATGAACAGAAAGCAGCACTCTTTTCTTCAAACTGCTCTATACACATTCACATTTAACATAAGGAATGAGAGACAGAAAGTCTAACAAAGCTGGCGTCAAAGTAAGGTAATGACGAAACGTCATCCAAGGAGAACAGAAAAACAAAAGGCAGAACGCCTATACATCTGATTAACGAAAGAAATACGCTTTGGCATGTGCACTCACCTGGTTTTTGTGCATCGCACGATAAATATGAAAGCTGCATGGCTATCGGTCCATTTTCGGGCTGAATTTGTAACTAATAAAATGTAGCACTGAAATAAGCTAGTAGAATACCATCGTCAACCTGACACTCAGAAAACAAAGCTTTTCGCGTGTTCTCACCCACACTAACGGCACTGATAGGTGAAACGGATGAGAAGACACCGCGTCAGTCTGCAGCAAAGAAGCGGACCCACGCACCCACCATAGAACTCGCGTAGGTAGTAATACATTGTGTGTCTAAGCACGAAATTAATGACGCGTGCGTTTTATGACGTGACTTATTGGGAACGAGCACAACAGCTGACGGGAGCAATAGATCTGCACACATCCGGCGAGCTAGACGATAAAGTATACTTTTTCGTTCAAGAAATCAATATAATAAGGCACCTGCTATGCTTGCCATTGAATAATTTACAGAATATCGATATATATCGTTGGACGACTAGATATGTATACATGTACAGGGAATGACAACTTAATTGTGCGAACTAACCAGCACGGTGTCTGTGCTTTACCCACCAACGGTGATGGGTCACCTTTGGGACTTGGTCAAACGACTCTCCTTTCCAATTGTAATGCAATCAACTCGGTGATCCAATGACCATCAGTTCTCAAAATTAGCCGATATCTCGCAATACAGACGATCGTCATATTTAGATTGGTCTGCGCGTAGACTATGAAGCACATTATTCATATATGCTGCGACTTGCGGATCAAAAACATTGTGCTAGCAGAGCTTGATGGACTGTATGTATCTTGCTTGTTTTTTATCACCTTCAATAGACGCTACCGGCGTAGTGAAAAATAATATTCTTACACTAAAGACAAACACTTGAAGTACTATATAAAGACGTATTTACAAATGCCTATACCGGCAGCGCTGCCAAGGCGAATATCTCGCGCCATTTGCGCCAGTCGTTCTCGTTGTCTTCGTAACCGAAAGCGAAATGCCTTCGGTTCAGTTATAGGACTGCACAGTACGCAGCAATACTACAGGAAAACCCCGGAGAATGTACCGCAATATAAAAAGAAAAGGGAACGCAGGCGACACTTAAGGCTCAGGTGGGAACTATCTTGGACAGCCTGTGGACTGAGCTGCGCAAAGTGATAATTGGTGATGGCACCTTGCGCAAACCGGGCGGCGCAGACAATTTTCAGCCCTCACTCACTTCAATGTGGATAATCGGATGCCCATCGCAGAGGTGCCTTCTCGTAATACAAGGAAAGCCGCATTTCCAACCAAAACCTGTGAGAGTGGTCTAAATTGAGGCTGAAAGAATATGGCCCCAATTTTGTTAGTTGTAAAAGTTCCGGATGCTTCTCAGGTATTGCCTTCAGGTAGTATTTTACAGCAGTTCTTAGCGAGAACTTATACATTAAAATCTATGTGAACTGTAGGTGACATCGTGGCGCTAGTGACAAAAAGAAGAAAGGACGTAGTGGAAAAACGAGAGATTAGTACTTCATGGCACTCTCTTCATGCACACTTGTAGACTTGTCTGCAAGGAATTCTTTACTCAATTTGAAATGTAAGCTTAATGCTTAGGATGCGAAATAAAATGCATACTTCACGTTACGTTCCTCCCGTTGCATTATTAAGCTTGGTGTCTTGCAGACATTTCCTCACATGTAGAACGCTACAGCATTAAGGCCTCTGAAACAACCTAAAAATATAGCAATAAGAGATAAACGGCGCTTCCCTTGATGCATATACTAAAAAGGGAAAGCGAACGGCGCTTCCCTTGATGTATATACTAACAGGGGAAAATATTAGCAATGTTACCCGAAAGTAATGTTAGTAAACAACGAAACAGGTACCATACGCCTAAACTCCAACGCACGCTGGTCACCACGCTCATCTTGTGAAGGCATTACAATGTTCAAGCCAACACTACGCCGTGAAAATTGTCGTAACAGCTAAGCTGTTGTTTTATCGTTAATTTCAATGTAACTAACTGGCCAGGATGTCAAGCTGTACCGTCAGTAGCTCCGGGAATCGAACCCACAACTTCTTACAATGCCTTTTCAATACTTTGTCCACATTGGCCTTCGAATAATCACTACCGTTTAGCAGTGGGCTGCGGGCAATACTGGGTGGAGCGTGCCAATGGCTACTTGGTCGACGGCAAGCGTAGGTCTCGTGACAAGCGCTTACCAGATTCGCCTTTGCCTTGAAGAACTTCGCTGTTCGAAAGCAGCGAGTAGACCCCAACATAACGGAATGAGGTGAACATTTCGATGCGAATATTCCAAAGGTATGCATACGCGAACACTCGTTGAATATATCACACTAGCACATGCGTCTGTTTAGTGTTTTGTTAGGGTGATTACCAGCACACCCGAGGCACAGTTTCATCGATTTAACCATCGTCAATACTGGCATTTTACGTTGCATGTGATATCATCGAGTGTGTCGGTTTAGCACGCTGCGGCGAAAGTCTACTACGCAGATTAGAAACGGTAATTGTTTGTGCGGCCATGTTGGTATGCTTGAGCTTTCTTTTCTTTAGTAGTGGATAGAACCCGCGAATGAATTACAGTGATCGGTGTTGGTTTGTTTTTTGCTTAAGACCCGTGTTGCCAGATGTAAAGCTGACGACAAGAAGAAAGCCTCTGCTCGAATACGTATCTGAGCAGCCATTCAGTTCTGAACAGACTTTCGTCTCCACGTGAAAGGAACACAGTGTCAACAAACATTTTCAAGGCGTAAGGTTGCGAGAGCTAGAAAGTCTTTTCTTTTAATGCCGAAACACTGAGGGTACTAAACGGACAGAAAAGAAAGTAATACAAAGTTCATGGCCGTTCTGCTACAAAGGGGACGTATATGGAGTGAAACTAACAACTGCTCTCCAACTCAGCGAAAAGCGTCGAGCCCGTGTTCACTTTTCTGGTTGGTTGGAAATGTCGCGCGTCGATGTTGAGCACCCACTGCAGACCAAGACTATCTCGGCCTGTGCATTGTTGTTGCCACTGCTATCGCGCAGCGCGCATAAACTTGGATGGCTTATTTTTCTAGCTGCTCTGGTCTATCGCGTTTTGGCAGGTGTAAAGCGAATCGACTGCCAGCAGCGAAGCGTTCAGAAGCGAGTTACCTGTGGTAGTCAGTTTGGACAACCAACAACAAAAAAAAAAAGAAGATTGAACATAAAGTTGTCCCGACGATATAGAGATTGTGGGTGAACTGTCAAGGGAATGGTTTTAGATTTGGTCGGAGCGAAGTTTGTACGGCCCTGTCTGCTTTCTTTTTTTGTTCTGCTGCTACTTACCTGCCGTGAAGAGGAAGTGTTCTTGCTCTTGATTTGGTATATCTTTTGCCTTGATGCTTCATGACACACAAATACCACAAAAAAGAAAACGGTAGGTAGCCAAGAGAATACAGCGTTTGTGTGCACATTTATGGCGAGCCTTGTATCGCGCCAAGTGCTTTAGAAGAGAAAAAGCGGGTGTGCCATGTAACACGAAAGTGCGGCTGGAGTAGGAGAATCGTAACACGTTAGCGCCAAGATTTTTTGTTGACAGCGTTGGGACTGCGATAAGCTAAAATAGAAACAGGCTGTTCGACGCCCAAAGCTTCGGTGGTTCGTATAGATTGGATGACGGAACTGTGATAGAATTTTTGCGACAGTATTACGATAAAGTGAAATTCGCGAATACAAGTTGCTTCAACCTTTCGTCCTGTTATCAAGAGGAAGTTGCCCACCATTGCTGTGCGGAAAACACTGCCTCTGCGGAAATGATTGTAGTGTAGTACTGCGCACGCGTCCACACGTTCTGTGTTATTCGGAAAACAAGCCGTACACTCTTAGCACGGTAACCTTTAGTTTATTTTATAGGCACATAAAAATGTGAAAACATGCTCTTTTACTAAATGTCAAAGCACTTTAACCTTTAGTAAAGGAGAATATTTCACATTTTTGTGTACCTATAAAATAAACTAGAGGTTACTGTGGTAAGAGTGTATGTGTTTTAGCAAGCAACAGATGATCCTTTGTTTACTCTCCGATGATTTACTTGTTTTGCAATGCGAATAACGCTTTTTATTTCAGTATGAGTCATCACAAATATTCAAACAAATGTATTGTGAGAGTTCACGATTCAAAGACGAGGAGATACAATTTTATCCAGCAGTAGTAAAAGCCTACCTGAACATTCATCTCCAAGCTAATGCAGCTTTTTGACTTCCAAACATTTATATTACTAATATTTACACTGTTACCTTTATTACAAGCCACTTTGACTGACGAGTAATCAGAACGTTGCACTTCAGGTACCTCTTAAAGGTTATCGCATACATTCACAAATCACGACAACGCTGTCCAGGATAAAGGCATAAATGCGAGAGCGCTACTCCATATAGCCTATGTCAAGGAGCAGTATATAATTGGACCTCAACATTTTTTTTATATTGGGGCATTGTATCCGTAAACATTACCGTAAAAATTGTGTATTGTGTACATATTGCGAAGTAGAACGGACTGATGAGCCTCATTCCAACTGCGTCGCCAGCGCTATGCTCGTGCATCTGGTAGCTGGCATCTTCCTACACATTTAATCGCGCTGCCTCATATTTCTACGCGCGCATCTTTCAAGGCAGACGCCACGAATATTTCTCTTATCCATATCAGCAGAAGTTACGGTATAGTGTGCATAGGACACTACAAATATCAGTGCAAAGACAGGCAAAAGATACCAATACCTTATCACGTAGAACGTTCTCAGCCCTTAATAACGTCGTCGAACACTTAATAACAAGACGAAAAGCACCTTCGAAGATAGTGTTGCATAAAGCTCACGAAGCTATGGAAAGATTCTGCTCCTATTACAGAGCTGAGGTGCCTCTCTACTTGCTAAGGAAAATGACGGGTGGGGAAGGCATTTTTTTTCTTCCAAGCTTTGAAATGTTCTAGACTTAGCTGTACACTTCAATATCTTTGGTTAGAAGCATTTTACCGGATATATTTATTTTTATTCGTTCTCTGCACTTAAAAAAACGTGAAAAGCTTGAATCGGAGGCCATTATACGAAGAAATGAACCCACTCGCGGGTGCCTTACTCTATATGCGTTGGCTTCAAGTTAGTCTACAAGACAGCGCAGAAAACGCGCAAAAATAAACGTACCAAAACATCTCAGTCACTGGTCCTTTCACGCCTGTGCTATGCGCCACCGTTCGCGGATGCTCCCTTTCCCTTCATCCTGCACACACCTTGTTATTCCGGTCGTCGCACCGCAGTAAGTTCTGTTAGCGAATGGAATGTATTCACCTCATCGTTTCTTGCTCGGTCCCTGGCATGCGGTTAGGCCTGAGCACATTTGTCTGGCCTAGGCAGGCTGTAGTGACCCGTAAGGACCTAGTGCGAGTTGAAGCACCCTTGTAATTTTTTCCTCTTGATTCCTATATATGTTCTTGTATAAAATTTCTTTGTCACTCTTTTTCCTTTTCCTTTTTCTTCTTGTTTTCTTTTAAAGTTTAGCTCAAGTGCTGACCTCTGTCGTTCACCGCTGATGGGTGGCTACGTGTTTGTCAAGCTGTCACTGTAGAGCCTTTTTCTCGGCCACCTTCTTTCACCGTATACGTTCTCGATGCTTGGTGAAAATAAAGTTGATTAATTGATTGATTGAACGATATGGATATTTGTCATTACGATTCTTGTATGTCGACAGCAGTTTTCGCTAAAAGCCATCTGCGTGTTAAATGACCCACCTTGGCAGCTTCGGGACTAGGTGTTGGGTTACGAAGCTAGACGTCCCGGGATCGAGTCAAATGCAAAAGAACACGCGTGTACATACATTTATATGAACGTTGAAGAACGCCTGGTGGTCCAACCAACTGCGGAGCCTTCAAGCACCTCATAATCATAGCCGGTCTTGGCACGTGAAGCCCTGTAAATTATTATTATTTTATGTAGTGGATGTAATTACTTTCTTTTAGCGCCATTCTTATTTGCTGACATTTTCATGTTGCGTTCTTAGGGGCAACTGAGGAACTCAAACACTTTTAGGTACGTGCTTATTGTCCTTATGCAACCATAGAGGCTTTTCACGTGCATTCGTATAACTGTAGTGTCTATCACTGGCTTTCTGTGTACTCGTTGCCTCTTGACCACAAGGAGGCCGGGCAGAATCAGAACCGCGGCGATGGAGGTGACAGTGCTACAGGTCCCTGTGCTCTGCCCGGACATTGAACGTCAAAACAGAATCATGTGGGCAGAAATTCCCCTATGCTTTCCTGAGCTTCAATGCTTGTCGGTTCATTCAGCTGTTTCTAACAAATAGGCGAGCCCTTGACTTCTTCCCTTTCGTTATTTCATAGCTTGGGCCTCGTTGCGGCAGACTTGGTGCTTTTAGGTAGCATACGAGGGCTTATTGGGCTGCAGCCATCTCGCCATAAGATCACGTTCTACGTGACGTCTCCGGGCGATAAGAGTGTGCCACACTCGCCGCCATGGCTACGAATGGCGCTGCCTAATACTCCTAGGATTACACATGTACACAAATAACCAATGAAGTGGACGGCGGGACGAGCGCCTTCGTAGCTCAGCGGTACCGAGCGTTATCCGAAGGTCGTTGGTTCGGTTCCCACGAAGGCAGGTTTGTCTTCTCGTCCATTTTAATTGCTTTCTACTTAACCCAAAAATTACAATACCCCAATTAGGAACTTGAACAACTTCCCCTATGCTTTCCTAAGATTAAATGTTTGTCGGTTCTTTAAGATATATATATACACTCTTCTGAACAAAAGGCTTACAGCTTTGTTTTTCTTTTACCGGCCTCCTACTCTCAAGTATCAGATTTTATTCACTTGGTTCAGCAGTCAAATGATATAATTATTTTACAGATTGAGGCACTAATCTCCTTTAAGTAGACTAAAAAGTCACTATGTAATGAATAAAAACAAAGAACGCAAGAAGGATTGAAAGAGGTAACAGTTTTTTTTTTTTCATATTTCTGATAGACACAGCAATGTAGGGCTGTAGTCAAAAAAAGAAGCAGAAACTGAAGTTTTGTGACTAAAAACAGAGAAACGCGAAGCTTTCCCACTAAAACAGAACGCAGAAAGAATCGTCGTCTTTGTTCATTTTCTCTCTAAGGAGCAAGCACAATGTATTGATAAGCACACAGGTGCCGGGCCTTGACTTGCCCCGCGAAAAGAAGCAGTAGGCATGTGGTCTCCTGGGGCCGCGAAGTGTCGTACGGTCCTTGCGACGTGTTCGCCTTCGTCAGCAGAGTGCGCGACGGATAATCGAATTTAGGTGTTCCCCGATCGTTGAACGAAACAGCGCCTTATCTGGCCCGTGTCGCTGCCGTCCTTTATCGATTTCTCGGTCCAACGTGGGACGAGAACTTGCTAGAGCTACGAGCCAACTACAACACAGATGTGCAGTATCTGCACGGTGGAGTGCACGAACTTGAGTACATCTTCGTGGGTAGAGCTGCGAATCGAACAGAGATGATCACCGCCCGCATTCCAACGTACTTTTTACGTCTTCTTGCGCATTTTATACAGGGTTTTAAGGCTTATTAGGTAAGGTAACTGTGATTGCGAGAAATTGCAGAACAATTCTAGAGTAAGAATTTTCGGCCCGGCATTACGGCGGCATTATTTACTGGACGTACTACTGTAAGTGCAGCAATGGCTAGTTGAGCGCAACGGCGCTGAATGGCTCTGAGTGATTTTCGAAAAAAACATCAACATAATGTTGATGTTCCTAAAATACCATCAACAACATTTAAAATGAAATAGACCGAAAATATTGGTAGGTCGTTACATTGTAGGTTGAATATGCGCCTTAATAAAAAAACAAAACAAAGGACAAGAGTCTAAGGGTGCTTCTTTAGTGAAATAATTAAACGCGACGTCACCTCACCTATGCCCCGCAGGAAATGACCCCGACAATGCATGCCTATTTTCTAGAAGAAAGGCGCTGACCTAATTATCTAGAGATAATGTACGCCACATGTAGAAGAACCGCCAACCGCCGCATATTCTGAAGGAAGGAGACGGTAACTCGATGCGTTTACATCCCATTACTGATGACGAGCTCATTATTAGTTTCTTTTCAGCGAGGGCGAAATGAAAAGCCGCCTTGGCGAAGCGGCTCTGCCAGACGACGTCGGCATTCTTCTTATCTCTTTTCGAGTTCAGTTGGCCGCGCTTTTTCTCGCACAATCGTTGCTGGTGAATGTCATTAGTCTTTTTTTTTATTTGTCTACATTTCAATTACGTTCAAAGAGATTTTGTTAACCTGAGTGCACAATAACTCTTATGCCGTCTTTTGAGCATTTCGTCTGCTTTCTTACCTCTTCTTAGGAGACGACCGCTAAATAGCTGGTTGAAGAAGACAGCTCGTAAGGGAGGGCAACAGAACACAGAAAGGCAGATTTCTATTTTCTTCTGAAAAAATAGAAAGAACTACAGCATTATAGTAACCATTGTAAAGCAGGCGCGATTCTACAAACGACAATGCCAAGAGAGGAGCAACTGTTTTGGTTAATGAGACAAACGGCGCATGATTGACAGTGCGACTACCTTCGCACTTTTTTCAGTGCATACAATCAGTTCCAGTAAATGGTTAAGCTTTCCGTGTTTCTTTCTTTCTTTTTGCAAAGCCAGTTGGAGAAAAGCGAACAACCGGTACAAATCAGGCGTATTATTACTTCCGTTCCCTGCGCACTACTCGTACACGCTGCACTGCAATGCACAAAACGCGATTAGGCAAAGGTGCACGATCGTTAGTAACTGCAGTGCAGCAGGAAACGCCATGTCAACACACCGATGACTGTGTGCGTTCGCCAAAAACAATTCCCTATTTTGCTTCCATGCACGTAGGCTGGCGTAAAGGGGGCTTGAAAGAAAAGCGAGGTAGAGGAACAAGAGAACAAATACTGTTATTACCGAGCTCGTTGGTTCTTCCGGCATATTCTATCAGTATTCTGGTGGGATATGGAGCCCGTTTATAGTTGGGGGATTATACCTTTCGAAATGATTTGCTTCTCCGAACTGTTCAGCAATGTTGAGTGTGTGCCTTAATGGCCTTTTTCGGCGGTGTTGGTACTGTTCTAATTAAACTTTGAGCGCGCCTTTCTCAACACTTAACGAACACTTAGTCACCTCTAGTCATACCATCGCTGTGCTCTTTATTTTATCGCACCGGAGCGGTTCTCTCTCACATTCTGATATTTAAAGCGTAATTGAAAATTAAGAAGCTATTCACTTCGTTTTCGCATATAGCGACTCAGTGCACTTTCAAAGACTGGATCGCATGACACGAGCGAAACGAGAATCAGCACATTCTTTTTCCGCTGGCTATGCCAGTAAGAGTCCGCAGACTGGCTGGCGAGCTTTAAGTGGTAGTCGCCGTCGCGACTTGATTAACTAGCCTGTTTGTCATACAGCTCGAAATGAACCGTTGTTTGCCATACGTCTAGACGGAGGGCTAAAAATGGCTTTCTTTGCAGGTATCGGTGTGTGCCGGTTGTCATTGTGACAGGCAAAAAGGAAGTTAGTAAAAGGAGCATGCAAGGATATCTTTTGAAGGAGTAACTGTACTCTAATGGCGAAGTTTGTCGCTTGTCGATTGTGTCGCAAACTGGCTTGGTGCTTCTGTACATCGGTATAGCGAGGACTGCTTGCCTTTCTGTTTCCCGTTACCCGAGAAATGGTCTCGCTGCTTTAGAAAGAGCTTAGAAGGGAATAGATGCAGTAAAAAAAGAAACAGGCAAAACCGAACTATCTGTGCCCACGTACAGGAACAATCAATGATAGAGGATTTGTGCCTGCCTAATTGTGCGTACAACCGGCCGACCCCGGTCTAAGAAAGGCTTTTGTTTTCTTATTTCCGATGGCTGATACTTCTGGTGTCTTCAACGAGACACAAAACGTCCGCGCTCAGAAAGACCAGGCGACGTGTTCACTTACTTCCATAGCAAAATAGGTGCAACCTCCGGCTTGATGGCCAATCCACCGTAGTGGACAAGTGCCAACTGCCAAGGAACAAGCGAGCAAGCAAGTTGCCACAAAACACTCATGGCGTAACGTTCGAAGTTTAGCATTTTTTGAAAGAGGCACCGTTGTCTCGTAACTGTTGCTGCGCTAACGAAATACCATCATTTAGGTCGCGAACAAAGATACTTGGGGCAGCGCACCATAGCAGACTGTCACCGGTAACACAGCGAAAAACGCGGAAAAATTTTTATGAGCAGTTACAGAATCAGAGTTTTCCGGTATACTGCTCATATGACTGATGAAATGCTCCATCGATCGATAGACGTTTACTCTCGGGGACACGCATGATGGTAGATTTGGGTGTCTTTGTCGGCACTGCAAGGAAGCAGCAGTAAAACTGAAAGAGTACGAGGCATCACTGCAGAATTCGGCGCCACGAGACTCTGGACATACAATAGCGGTCTTGCAATTGTTTTATATTTTCACAAGAGGGAGAAAGTGTATTTGTGTACTAGCGTATACATCGTTTTTGACCTCGGCCATTCCACTCCGTGGTCACAATCGATACAGCGAGAAAGACACAAGGCATAGCGAGGAAATGGTCTAAGATCTCTACGCTATACGAGTAAGTGCCATAAATGTTTTTGGAGTTATCCAGATAGTGTTCATGCGCGCAGATGAGTTACCCGAACTATATTCTCAATTGTAAACCAGAATGAAAGAAGCACAGTGTATTGCGACAGCTATCATTTCTCTGTTTTTTCACTACTCCGTTGTGTAAGCGTCTTTTAACAGCGAATCTTTTCAGTACGGCATGAAAACGTTTAGCCTACGTAAAAAGCTGTTGCCTAGCAACCAGAATGACGCCACAGCTGTGCACCAGCTGGCATCACCTAGCTATAACGCCGAAGCCACCGCTGCAGCTGGTGTGACCTCATCCTTAATAGGCACGCCAGATTTGAACCTGGCTACGCTAGGCGGTAGCTGTGCATGAGTCGTGCCTAGCTACCGTTGCCGTAGCTGGTCATGCCAAGACGGCCCCCTTCATCTACCAGCTTCGCTTTTTCATGCCTTGCGTGACCGTGTGCAAGCTCCGCGACTTCTTTCAGCTCGACCTTTCCGTACTCTTAAGCACTGTGTTGTGATCTCGCACTAGTATGAACGAAAAGGAAGACTTGCAAATAAACTTATACTTACATGTTATTCTTTTGTCCTTCAATGAACCCAGCAATGCTACAGGATAGGAAAGGTCTCCTCTCCGCGTGCGGCGAGTGTCGATCTCTACAAAGCGTTCGAAACATGACACTCAGGTGTCGCCGAGCACTGGGGCGCCAGCTCACAGCGTGTGTTGAAGACGCAAGCGGCTGTATTCAGTGAAAGATCAAGAGTACGTTAGCAAGCGAATATGAAACGTAACGTATATGAAAAATTGACATCGCTTGTAGACTCTTTCACGTTTATTATCATTCATGTCCACGTCCGTCCCTTCACTCTCCTTAGACGCGTACTTTTCGTGGAACACCACGTCGTGCTTCTTTGGTGCCCCAGGTGTCGGTCAGTTCGCTCGCACCATTCAATGTGCATTTCGAAAGCGCTATCAGGGGGGGCGCACATGGAATGACACATATGGTCCAAGGATTGACAACAGCTCTGCACGTCAGAACTGTTGGGTGTGAACACACATCAAGAGAAGTGGGTAATAGAAAGGCACGTCGGGTTTGATGGGGCGCATTTCGGTCTAAACTACATAGAATCATGCATGACTAGTATGTGCAGCGTGACCCTGCGCTGAAAGGAGCTGCCTCACATAAATTAAACCAACAGAACTGAGCTAAGCCGCCGCGCATAGTTGTTACACATTGTCCAATATAAAAGCTTTTGGAATTCGCCTTGGGTTGCTTCGACATATTTTTATGATAAGCGTGGACAGAAACAAAGCGGGGCGTTCTCGCTAAAATATCTCATTCAGACGTTATGAAGCTAAGAGACAATGAGGCCAAGGAAGGCGTAGGGGAAGTTATTTTTAGTTTTTAGTTCTAATGTAGTAGTTATGACACAAAGGGAAAGGGATTAAAGTTGGACGATAAAACACACCAGTCATCGGTGGAAACCGTACCGACAACCTTAGGAACTTAAGACATACTCTGAATTTTCAAAATATCCTTTCTTTCTGGGCATCTTCACTGGGCAACTGCAACAAAGACGTTTTAAGACCCATCTGCGTATTTCTTAATGACACAAGAAAGATTTCATGTTGACAATTTATTCCAAATAAAAATTTAGCAGTTCGGAATCCTTTCGATTACTTGGTTGTCTTCCATATTATTTATAGTTTAATTTCATCGTTACATAATTTTGGTAATTGTACAGCCTTTGTACACCAAACGTTGAAGCCATTTCCACGCCTTGAGAACTGTCGGAAAAGGGAAGCTCTAGTATATTTTTTTTTTTGTTTTCGTGACGTAACTGACAAGGATATCAAGTCCTGCCCGGGCGGCTCCGGTGGTCGAGGCCGCAACTTGGAGCTAAACTTCTGCATATTATCGCACATTCGCCCTTCATACGCTATCAAGTGGCAGTGGGCCCGCGGGGATCAAACCATGAACTTCTAGTTAACCCTTTCTAAACTTCATCGCACATTGGCCTTCGCATAATCATTATCATGCAGCAGTGGGCTCAGGGCCAAAGCAAGGCGAGCGCTGCGGTTGGTAGTGGGTCGAGGTCAAGAGTGTGTTCTTTCCTTCCTTCTTTCTTTGCATTTCCCGCTATGCAAATGCAGCAGCGGCAGCGAGGATCAAACCAACTTCTAGTTAACCCTGTCTGTACTCGAGGCTGTGTCATGTGTTCAAGCCCTACGAGCTTGAATACACGGCAGAGCCTCGAGCTTGAATGTTTCATACGTGTCGGATTTCTTACTGATCGTCCGGAACACTCCATCACTCCCCGTGGTGGAGGGTTCCAGACTAATTTTGGCCACCTGGGGTTCTTTAAGGTGCCCCTGAATCTAGTCACGCTGGTGCTTCTTTTTTTTTTCATTTCTTCCCTATCGAAATTCTGCCGCCATGGCCGGGATTCGATCCCGAAACCTCGAGCTTCCTAGGCCAACACTTTAGCCACTAAGCTACCAGGGCGGGTAGACATTCTTCCAGGCGCTGACCTGACCTTTATGGGCGAAGTGTAACGTGCCTGTATATTTTGCTGCTCATCTGTGTTCTTTTGACTTGGTCATGTTGTTATCGCTATTACGCAGCTTACTTTCTTCTCAGTTTTTCTTCATGTAAGCGTGAATTTGTTTGGAGAGCACCCAGTTAATTTGTACTCATAATTGTTTCTTTTCTGCGTAGGGCACGCAGGTTGGGGCGCATGGTTAGGGAAGTCGGGAAAGCAGCATGTGTTCGTAATGGACTCACGAACATAACGACTGAAGGCCACCAAGAGTTGGGCACTCGGCCAGACTTCGACTTCCTTTTTTTTTTTTTGCCATTTGCCAGCAGCTGCTCATACGCAACACGAAAAGCAGCATATTGTTGTTTTAGCCTTGGTATTTTGCTTGCCAGCGATTTTCCTCCACTTGCGTTCATCGCTTCGCGCAATTAGGTGCTCTAATCACTAGTGGAGAGAGCTCCATTAGCCTATCCTCACTTTTGCTTCTCCTCTTGTTAAGCCCTTCCCTCCAGATGCGTGTGCCTTATTTCTCGAACGGCCCAAAAACGCATGCCTTTCTCGACACTTATTTCTCCGGCGTTCCAGAGCAGCGCCAACTTTCTTTCTAGGAAATGGGAGGCGGTGGCGACGTTTAGTAAACTGCTCGTTTGAATGTATTCGACGTGATCACTTTCTTGCTCATTATTAATAACGCTGCGTAACTTCCTTTCAATGTGTGGGCCGCCCTCATACTTTGTGTGTATTCAAACTTAATTCTACTGTTATCACTATGCTATTGAGTGCTTAATAATATAACGTTGGATCCAACTTTATTTGCTACGTTGGATCCGTCTGCGCCGAACAGCGGCCGACCTTGGGAGACCCAAGCACTGTACGGCCGCTACGTCGGCTCTCAGCGGAATGAGTTGGCGGGATTCGCGCGACGCTTTTAAGCATGACATCCCGCCCACATCGCGCAGTCTCGCCGGCTCACGCCTCACAGAGCCCTTAAGCTGAAGTAGAGGTATACAAGAAACGAGTATTTTTGCTCATATATGGGTAAAAGACCTCGTTTGCTTTGTTTCATTCTCTCTCTCTCTCTCTATATATATATATATATATATATATATATATATATATATCGAATAATGAACCGCAGATGCCTCAAGTTTTCCCACAACAGATATGGTCATCAGCCAGAATGGATGTTAAGGAGGCAGGGATTTATTAAAATTGATGTTCCGTTTCGCTTTACGCCAGCCTTAAAAAAACAAAAGAAGATGATGGTCCTTCGAAATTTTTTTTTTTGAGTGTGTGTGTTCTACATTCCATTTGCTTCAATACAAATATGTGAATTGCCGCGGGGCAATGACGTCTCCTATTCGTCCTGATTTGGTGGACATTTTTTTTTATTTTCCTTTTTTTTATTTCCTATTGTACTTCATGCACGTGGCATGCATTTAAGGTCGTATCCATAGTACGGCTACTTCGGCCTTATGTACGAATACCGATGTCCATCGCACACAACGCATACAACGTGAGCAGCATGGGAAAAACGCGGGCAATGAACGGCGGCGTATTGCTCTTACTACGCAGTTCAGCGTCTGTTGGCTCTTTTGTTAGAAAGATGCATTACTATTTTGCTTTCCTTTCTTATTCTGTGCGTCGAGAACGTACGCAACTCTCAGCGTTACCAAAAGGTCGCCTCGACATGCATTGTTTTGTGTAAGCCAATAATTACTGCACCTATACTAGAAATGCATAAGAGATGCGGTTTATGCAAACGGTGCGACGCTCTTCCCACATTAGTAAACCTGACTGTAAACACAGGAAAGGTCTAAGGTTGCCAGAGAAGCATCCTGCATAACACCATTCACTCGAAGATAGATCCTCCTTGCTGACACACCTTTCCCATTTTCCTATAAATAAGGGTGTATAAATATTACTAACTTCCAAGAAGATTCGTGTACGCCTCAAGAATATTTGTCTTCGATGTGGGAACTCGGTTTCTTTCAAAGTCAGAAATATTTGTTTCGGCTTAACAACTAAAGATGCCAGCTAGCATGACAGCATATTCGTAAATAGCAGATACGTAACCGTCCCACATTAGCCGAAACATATAACGCACAGAACAGCAAGTCATTTAGGCCGATAAGATTTTTTTTTTCTCTCTCTCCATATAACTGCGAAGCCGGTAATTAGCCTGGCACAATCGGTGTGTCTAAGAGTGGGTGCATACGCTTTGTGTGGTCTCCTCGATCTTACCGTGAAACAAAAAGAAAACGTACGTGCATTTATCAATATGGCGTCTTCTTGTTTCATTACTGCCCATACCGTGCTTCGTACATTACACAAACGAAAGCGGTCGTTTCGCACTTACAAATTTTTCAGCCTAAGGAAGTGGAGTGTTGAACAGCATTTCATGCGCGTGCCAGGTAACTGCAAAGCATTGTTGTTTTTATATGAAATACGTACATGCGAAATTTGACAGAGCGAGATCCCTTCTCCCGAATTTGTATGCGCCATTGTATTCGATAACCGTTCTTGATCGAAACATCCCTACTAAGTTTTGAGGCTATACTGCACAACTAAACAGCGACAGCGGTTTCACGCGATGTAATGTACGTTCCCAAGTATCTTACTCCAGTAACGTTATTGCGTTTCGACTGTGATAGGCTTCCTTTGACTCCCCTTGCCATACACAGAACAGGAGACAACTCTGTAGGCACAGCAAGCTCCAAGGACTGCGATGTATCGAAGCATGGACAAAAACAAAGCAGAGCGTTTCGTGATTCCCGACAGGTAGAACAGGCGAACACATAAGAGCCAACATATAAAAACGCACGAAATCCTCGCAACAAAGTAACTAACTCGCTGCTTTGAATGCGATTCGCAGCTCTAGCGCTTTTGTTACACTTTTCACCACTTTATGCAAACTTTAGTACTCTAGAACATTCTCTCTACTTTTTGCGAGTTTCGTCTGTGCTTCAAAACGTGTTTCTACGTATTTGCCTACGCCGTATCCTTCGACTCTTATCGCGAGCAAACCTTCGCCGAAATTGAAAACGCGCCGGCGCACGCGCGCATGCTTCCGCATCTGCTGCGAGGAAGCGTCGTGACGAGCTGCCGAAACCAAACCGAGTCGAAGCCAAAGAAAGTATGAGAGATAGCGGTGCACGGAAGACAAGGAGCGGTTCAAGACAAGGAGCAGAGTCGGAAGCGGTTCCAGATTGGCGGAACTATATGGCTTCCTTGCGGGGACTACTTTTACACTTCTGGATTTCATTTTTCGGCAAGCGGTGCTTCTACGAGATTGCGATGAGTGTGTCGGAAAGGCACGAGCCGAAAGCGGTTTCTATTTATTTATTTATTTATTCCATACGTTCTTTCGTTGTACGGGCGTCCATTTCGTGAATTCCGAATGGCGTCAAGTCCTGGTGGAAGCGAGCACGTTCTCTCCTGCTTTCTCGCGTCACACCACATTGCTTGGCGAGCATAACGTCTAGCAAACGTACCCTTCTTAGTCGCTGTTCTGATGCTCCTGTGAAGTGTGTGCTATTGTCGTACCGATAGAAATGTGGCGCGTATGCTACTGTCCCGGCTATGACATGTAGAATCATGAGTGCAAATTATCATTATGGTGCATTCGACTTGTCCTTTTCGAGCTCTTCAGAGTGCTCCGGCTAGGCCTCTTACATTGAGGTGATCGAAATCGAGCGCTTTAAGTACATTCGAATGGTTGGTGTGAGAGCGCCTCAGAGCTCAGGGCGCTCTGAGGCACTTTCACACCAACCCCGGAACGCGGGCAAGATTTTTGTGGTTGGTACTGGAGCATGGCTCTGGCGAGTGACTGTACGCTCGACTAGTGCACGTACTCTCTGGCTAGGATCAACAGGGAACCCCCTCGTTGTTGCGATCCCGAGTTTGAGCGCGGCGGCGCCCCAGTCGAAGGCACCATTATATTGAAGTGCTATCCTTACCATTTTGTTGCTTTGGATTTTTCCTGGGACTTGCCTTGCCAAAGTGGTGAACAGGCCGTCGAAAACCACAAAAAGCAGGTAATGTCGCTATAGAGTTAACGTTCCACTACGTGGACACGTGTTCGTCAGGGCTTCGTCACGGCTTAGTCAGGACTTATCCTCCGTCATCACATGAAGCACCCATCTGCCGGCACTCTAAGGTATGTTTGCCGAAGCAAGCGAACGGGCGGCGAAGAATTGTTATGGAAATTACTGAAAATACTAGTCAAAATTAGGACTATATATGTTAGCCACACAAGTTAACTGGGACAAACCGGTGAACCCAAACAGTATGCAGCTATTATCACTAAATGTGTTGACCGCGAAAGGAGTTTTGTTTACAGAGGGAGTGATAAAGAGAGGAGATAGTGTGATGGCTACGGACACCAGGGTTATACAGGTTGTTTCTTTGTGCGGACGTTCGCTATGGAGGCGTTAGACTGTATTTTAACTTTTTCCATAACATACCCGCTAGAGCAAGCAGTCGGCCATTTAGATAAACAACAAAAGAACAACTGCAAGAGCTATGCTTTCTTGCACGAATGATCGTTGCAATGCCGCTTACGGAGCCTCGAAGAAAGGGGGAGCAGTGAGCACCGATAGCAGTAGCAACACCGACACCGGCACTACGATGCTTGTAAACATCCAATCCCCCGGAGCGAATCTGCGAGGAATAAATCCGCATTTCCTGAACCCACGACATAAATGCACAAGCGAGAACGCAGGCGAGCGAGCGTGACTTTCTGCTTCCGTATGCAGAGCCTTGCCTCGCGCTTGTCGCTATGCCGCCTCGGGGACAAAGGACCTCAGCGAAACAGGAAGGGGCACAGCATCATGCCTAGGGGGAATTGCTGCGGAAGAACGGAGAAATAAGCCAACTTAGGAACGCGAGATGCACGCACTATGTACGTATAGTGCCTAGAATATCGTGCTATAGGCCACGCTCTGCTCTGGCGGGTGCCGATCCAATGTAATAAATATTCGCTCTTCCTTTTTTATCCCCGTGAAGCTTAATTTAAATATTTCTATTCTACTTGCTTTGAGGGCCACACGGTACGATAGTGAAAATACATAAAGTCTCCCAATAGATGTGGTTGAGAAATTTGTTGCTATAGCCTGTCGAAGCCAACCTCCCACCAGTTGCCTGGATTATAGCCGAATAAGGATGACCTTATTATACTTCCATCACGTGCAGTTGAAGAGTGGACGGTGACGTTCTGTTTCGAAATTTGTTCAAGCAAAAACCATTGGTCCTAAACTGGCCTTGATCGACTCGTAATGGCACTTCAAAGACTTTTTGCCACTCCCGATAACAAAGCGTCTTCAGGCTATCTGGTTAGCTATAATGAGCTTCGGATGTCGCGTCCGATGCTCTACCACTGAGGCTACGAAGGCGGGCCCGTTCCCCCGTCCACTTTATTGTGTATTTATGTACATATTATCCTGGGAGTGTTAGGCAGCGCCACTCATGGCCAAGGCGGCGTGCGTGGAACGCACTTTCTTGCCAGGAGGCGTCACGTAGAACGTGAACTTAGATGAGATGGCTGCTGCCCAATAAGCCCTCGCATGCTACCTAAGGCACCAAGTCTGCCGGAACGAGGCCCAAGCTATGAAATAACGAAAGGGAAGGGGTCAAGGGCTCGTTCTTTATTTGTTAGAAACAAGTTAATGAGCAAACAGACAATGAAGCCTAGGAAAGCATAGGGGAAGTTACTTGTGGTATTTTAATTGTGGAGAAAGTAGAAAGGAATTAAAGTGGACGGAAAGACAAACCTGCCTTCGGTGGGACCCGAAGCCACGACCTTCGGATGTCGCGTCCGATGCTCTACCAACTGAGCTACGAAGGCGGCCCGTCCCCCCGTCCACTTTATTGTGTATTTATGTACATATTATCCTGGGAGTGTTAGGCAGCGCCACTCATGGCCAAGGCGGCGTGCGTGGAACGCACTTTCTTGCCAGGAGGCGTCACGTAGAACGTGAACTTAGATGAGATGGCTGCTGCCCAATAAGCCCTCGCATGCTACCTAAGGCACCAAGTCTGCCGCAACGAGGCCCAAGCTATGAAATAACGAAAGGGAAGGGGTCAAGGGCTAGTTCTTTATTTGTTAGAAACAAGTTAATGAGCAAACAGACAATGAAGCCTAGGAAAGCATAGGGGAAGTTACTTGTGGTATTTTAATTGTGGAGAAAGTAGAAAGGAATGAAAGTGGACGAAAAGACAAACCTGCCTTCGGTGGGACCCGAACCCACGACCTTCGGATGTCGCGTCCGATGCTCTACCAACTGAGCTACGAAGGCGGCCCGTCCCCCCGTGCGTTCCACGCACGCCGCCGTGCGTTCCACGCCGTGCGTTCCAAGGCGGCGTGCGTTCCACGCACGCCGCCTTGGCCATGAGTGGCGCTGCCTAACACTCCCAGGATAATATGTACATAAATACACAATAAAGTGGACGGGGGAACGGGCCGCCTTCGTAGCTCAGTTGGTAGAGCATCGGACGCGACATCCGAAGGTCGTGGGTTCGGGTCCCACCGAAGGCAGGTTTGTCTTTTCGTCCACTTTAATTCCTTTCTACTTTCTCCACAATTAAAATACCACAAGTAACTTCCCCTATGCTTTCCTAGGCTTCATTGTCTGTTTGCTCATCCTTACCATTTTGTTGCTTTAGATTTTTCCTGGGACTTGCCTTGCCAAAGTGGTGAACAGGTCGTCAAAGACCACAAAAAGCAGGGAATGTCGCTATAGAGTCAACGTTCCACTACGTAGACACGTGTTCGTCAGGGCTTAGTCAGGACTTATCTCCGTCATCACATGAAGCACCCGTCTTCGCCTTTGCTTCGGGTAGTTTCTCAGAGCATCATATAGAGAATGCAGAGTAGAAAGTTACTGCCGGCACTCTAAGGTATGTTTGCCTAAGCAAGCGAACGGGTGGCGAAGAATTGTTATGGAAATTACTGAAAATACTAGTCAAAATTAGGACTATGTTAGCCACACAAGTTAACTGGGAAAAACCGTGGAACCAAAACAGTATGCAGCTATTATCACAAAATGTATTGATCGCGAAAGGAGTTCTGTTTACAGAGGGAATGATAAGAGAGGAGATAGTGTGATGGCTACGGACACCAGGGTCAGTTCGTTATACAGGTTATTTCTTTTTGCGGATGTTCGCTATGGAGGCGTTAGACTGTATGTTAACTTTTTCCATAACATACCCGCTAAAGCAAGCAGTCGGCCATTTAGATAAACAACAAAAGAACAACTGCAAGAGCTATGCTTTCTTGCACGAATGATCGTTGCAATGCCGCTTACGGAGCCTCGAAGAAAGGGGAAGCAGTGAGCACCGATAGCAGTAGCAACACCGACACCGGCACTACGATGCTTGTAAACATCCAATCCCCCCGAGCGAATCTGCGAGGAATAAATCCGCATTTCCTGAACCCACGACATAAATGCACAAGCGAGAACGCAGGCGAGCGAGCGAGACTTTCTGCTTCCGTATGCAGAGCCTTGCCTCGCGCTTGTCGCTATGCCGCCTCGGGGACAAAGGACCTCAGCGAAACAGGAAGGGGCACAGCATCATGCCTAGGGGGAATTGCTGCGGAAGAACGGAGAAATAAGCCAACTTAGGAACGCGAGATGCACGCACTATGTACGTATAGTGCCTAGAATATCGTGCTATAGGCCACGCTCTGCACTGGTGGGTGCCGATCCAATGTAATAAATATTCGCCTTTCCTTTTTTGTCCCCGTGAAGCTTAGTTTAAATATTTCTATTCTACTTGCTTTGGGGGCCACACGGTACAATAGTGAAAATACATAAAGTCTCCCAATAGATGCGGTTGAGAAATTTGTTGCTATAGCCTGTCGAAGCCAACCTCCCACCAGTTGCCTGGATTATTGCCGAATAAGGATGACTTTATTATACTTCCATCACGTGCAGTTGAAGAGTGGACGGTGACGCTCTGTTTCGCAATTTGTTCAAGCAAAAACCATTGGTCCTAAACTGGCCTTGATCTACTCGTAATGGCACTGCAAAGACTTTGTGCCACTCCCGATAACAAAGTGTCTTCGAGCTATTTGGTTAGCTTTAATGAGCTTGGAAACAACATCATTTATAAAGCAGTAAAGACGTGACGGACATGATAAATGTAATTAGTGCGGTTCAACGCTCCCTTAGCCAAATTAGTGTTCTTCCATGCAACTCCAAGTGCACTACCCTAAAACACCAACCATAGGTCACTTGGCTTGATTAAAGCTACAAATGGCAGCTCGTTTTCCTAAATTACGGGAAATAGAGGACTTACTCTACGCCACACGCCGACGTATCACAGTGTGTGAATTGCGTCACACCATGTTTACCATATAAAGCCCTTGCTCTAAAGCTAGAAGCTGCGTTCTAGCCTGAGCGAAAAGAGGGAGCTTGAGACAGCTTTCAATTCCTTTCGACGACATTTTGCCGGTGAAGCAGATCCCATCATCAATCAGACACTTACGAACATGCAGAAGCGACGAAGTTTTGTTCGCTCCAATGCCATGTTTACAACGCGAGGCCTTCCGGAGCTTTGCGAAGTATTATCACTGGTGCTTCTTTTAAAACAAGGTATTGATGCCACGAACTTGGCCTCGTGTCAGTTGATAGTTCTCTTATTCGGCGCGGCCAATGTATTGAGGCGTTAGTATACACTAGGCTAAATTGTTTTGTAGAGAAAAAAACAAAGAAAACAACGAAGCTTCCTGCACGTACGGGCATGGTGGGCTTTAGAAATCAACTTAGAAATCAGGAAACGTCTGATATCTCCAGAGTCACGTTAAATGGCGCCTAGAAGGCAGTCTGTCAACCATTCCTGTTTTACGGGACATTTCTAACGTTCTGTGAAGCTGTACAGAAATGTATTGACAGCCAACTGCAATAATTACATGCCTCTTACCAGCGGAACTCTTTAGGGGCTCGCCATGTCTGTAAAGAAGCAAAAGCGTAATGACACATGATAGAAATTATGCGAAGGGCAATATAGAAAGAATGAAGGATAGATATAAAGAAAGAAATAAAGGAAGAAAGAAAAAATTAAGAAAGCCTCGAAGTCCATCTCTTTTACAGAGAACATTAAAACTGACCCGCTCGTTACTTTAACCCACTACCCACACCATTTCGCTGTTCCCACGGCTTTCACACAGCGGAAGTGGCTTGAAAGTCTTTTTTCATTTAGTTGTTTTTGCGTTTTGTAGCGGAACTGCTGGTAATGAAGAGACCAATTCTTGATGGTGTCCCACAGTGGTGTGTCTGCTCTCCCTTGCTGTTAGCCCCCAATTCGCCGTAACCCCAAAAGCTGTGCCCATTGACTGCATAGTGATCTGTGAGAACAAGTTTCCCGGTGCGAACTGCTCGTTACTTTCTTTCGGGTTTCAACCTTTCCGTTCCATTTACGTTTGCTTCAGCAGTTGTAGTGGTTGTATCCATATCAGTTCGGGTCATGAAGATTTTCACGAAGTGACAACTTCATTTGTAAGAAGTTAACGCGTTAGGCCTCGTAGTTATTGTAAACAAACAATTCACCATAATATCTTACCCCATATTCGCTGCCTGAAACTTGCCGGTCAAGCTATATTCAATTGTGGAATTTTACATGGTGTGTTTAATAATCGGCGAACAGGCAACGTAGATAAATGCGCTGAGTTGATACATACGAGCATACAGTCGCCATGCATATCGAGTTTATCCGGAACATAGTTATTCTTTTATTACATGGCTGAAAAATAACTCCTTGTACGAAACGTCTTCGTCCTACTTATAAGTACTTCGGGCCTTTATACTGCGTTTTTGTTCCTAATTCTACTTCCTTTCATTGTGAGACCGTATTCACTTGATATCTCCCGATATTGAGCCGAGGCACCCCTTTCACGAAGGCCTACTCCTTACCGCGAGGAAATTGTCAAAATCTCAACAAAGGAAAATAAACTACGATTTCGAGGCGTACGTACAGCTTGCAGTACATAACGTCGATATTCCGCTACTTCTTCTTTCGTCTCCAACACAGAATGATTGATGGCGGGCGTACTCAATCACGCTGAAAATACTCGTCATGAAAATATCAAACGAATAAACGAATAATACTGCCCTCTGGAAAGTATCGTACAAAAATTGAGCAATGAGGCGTTCAAGATTTCTCAGAGAAAACCAGCTGTTTGTGAACTGAGGAGAGTGACATATATTGCCACATTGAGAAAAAGGGAGGTGTAAAACTGAATACACCAGCATTCTTCGACGATTGAAAACAGGAGACGTGTGAATGGGCGTCGGCTGCACGACTGGGTCGTCAGGCCGGCCTCCGTCGGGAAACTATGGATCGTTTTTGCGAGGAAAGAAAGCAGATTGAACGTTAGGTTCAGGGAAACATATATGGTGAAATGTGCCTGAAAGCAAGCGGCCCGAACATTACAGAAAAAACGCGAAAGAGCATCAAAATCGCCAGTTTCGAAAATAGTGCAAGGAAAAGAACCCGCCAGCAAAGCTTGCCTTGAAGTTGCCGTGCCCGCATACAACAGAATAACATTCATCGTGAATGAGCATACGGGTGAGCTTCTTTTTTGCTGCCTGTGTCTGTTTAGTGAATAGCATACGCCCAGACAATACACAAATCAACGTTATCATTCGCATGCTCCTGTGCACGCGTATAAATATTGCATGATACCTTTGCGGTGCAGTACACTTTCGAATTACGTAAATTATGGACAAATATCAGTTTTGAAGAATCGCCCTTCATCGTTTCCAATTGTATGTAATTTAGATACCCCCTTCGCCAAAGCTTGCGAATTCATCGTTTCCAACATGTACGAATAAACTGCGGAAAGCTTTTTTTATGCACAAAAAACTCTGCTTCATCATAGTTTGTGGTTTTGTAGTGATACGTATCTTTCTCGTTTCTGCTCCCTTCATTTGTACGAAGTACGTGACCATCGGGTCTTCAAAGAGTGTCGCGACCTCCGTCTGCTCGTAGCGGGGCTGGTGACCGTGTAGCAGTGGTCGTGGTTGACGTAAGGAACGCTGACGGTGAGGATAAAGCCGAGAACGCGCTCGGCGAACCACAGCACAGCTTTTTTTCGACTCGCCATTGCCCGTTTTTAAGTTGTGGATAACACTGCCAAACAATGCTGTCCAGTCGCGAGGTTCGTAGAAAGTTCCTCTCACTGCAGCACAGCCTCCTGAAGGGGACATGCCGGGCGCGCTCGTTGTGAGCATATCGAAGGGATCAACAAAGATAACGAAGAAGAAACTACATTAGGCCATCCATGAGGCTTCAAAGAAACAACTATCCAACCCATTAGGGACACTGCTCAAAATGACACAGCGGAGATACTGTAGATATGTTCCCTGCGGGAGCGCAGAAACCGCACGAAGTACGGCGTCGCTGGCCCCCCAGCTGCAACAGGAAAAAGAGAAAGAAGCCCGGCTGCTGCATACAACGCATACCATGAGTATTCCCAGTCGCAGCCGTGGAAGAAAAGTCGTGTGATACAAGGAACAGCGGCATACTTTGCTTTGAAGTTCGTTCGCTAGCTTGATAGCTTTCGCCCGCAAACGACCTTCCTCCAGCAAACTGCACACGTAGACGGATACGCAGCCTGACCGCTTCCTTTTGTCACATAGGACAAAAGTACTGCATTGCATGAGTGGTACTACATTGCGAAGGTGTGTCTGATGCCGTCGTTGTGCTGCTGGGGGTGAAGATCGCCGGCTCCCCTTCAGGCCGTTTTGTGTTCCCCACTGCCGCCGAGCACCCACTGGTTTCTCTCACTGGGAGTGATTTAGTCACACCTGGCACTCGTTGCCGCCAGTGATCTCCAGTCTCGTTAAAGTGGCCTCTCCTTTCCACTCTCTTCGTTCACTCCCCTTTTCCTGTGACTGCTTCGGCTAAGGCTCCTCCTTGTGCTTTGAACTTTCTTTCTCCTTCCTGTTCTTTCTTACCCCCTTCCCTTTGAGTGTACCGGTTGCGGTGTCCTCTCCGGAGAGACAGTTACCGTGCACCCTCCTCCACCATTCTATCTTTCCGTGCCATCAAGAATATATCATCTCCTAAGGTCTCCTCAGTCGAGAGACACTTACCGCGTGAAGTCCAAACCGAATTTCCTTTCCGAAGAATCTACGTCTTTAAGGCCCTTATCATAAAACCGATCAATGACAGGCGTCTTTCGTTTGCCGCCGTTGCTTTACTGCAGAAAAAGACGTGACTTTCCCTGCTATAGCGTGGCGAGTTAATCACCTTTGCTCCGTTGAACAAGCCGCGTTCTTCCTTCTTTCAAGCCCCTAGACGTCAGGCGGTCGTTGAGAGGTGAATTCCCGTAGCCACACGTTCCAAGGATATGCGCCTTTGTTCATCGTGACGAGTCAGCATAGCCAGCCCGGCGCCGGCTCGAAAAATTTCGGGGGGGGCTTCAGCCCGGTCAGCCCATGCCTGCCTACGCCACTGGTCGGATAACCTCAATCTGAGACCGAGGATAACGTGGCCGTGGAGTGGTTTAAGCAAGGGAAGAAAAAAAGAGAAAGAACTCGTCTTGGAACGAATACATTATTTATAGAACAATTTCTACGGCTAGAGGCCAAATCCCGCTGAGTATTAAGCGACGGTTTCGGTGCGGAAAATTGGGGCATTCAGGAAGGATATCCTCCGCTTTTATAAATTATATATCGTTTTCTGAGCTTTTACAGGAAAGCAGGTATTATTAAAGGCGCATATACGCACCGCCACGCTATCTCTGTTTTTTCCCTGTCTCTAAGAGCATAGAATTTGTTCATGTCATACTCTTAGGATAACGTACGCTGAGCGGTTCACTCTAATCCAGGCTGTGATAGGGTTGTGATGAAGCTCCACTGTACATGAAGCAATCACAGTCGCTGAGACGCCAAGTCCAAGTCCGTGCAGAATAATATTACTGCAATATTTAAAGAAATATCAGAAAGGAAATATAGCGTGAAAAATTGGAGCGCCGAGATAGAGAAGTGGAAGGTAAAGGTAGGAAATACAAAGATACGGAGGATAACCAGAAAGACGTCTGGTTGGCCACGTCACGCTATTGTGATAGGAAAGGAGAATGGAAAGATGAAAGAGAGAGGAAGGCAGGAAAGAAGGAAACTTCTAGGTAACTCCTTGATGCGTAAAGGATTGCACTGTATACTCAAAGATGGAAAACCAGCAGGAACTAGGTAGGAAAGTGAGAACTTTTCAGACGTAGATTACGGATCTTTATCTGCAAAAAGAATACAGCATACGTTGTGTGACGTCGGTGATGCACTCAGTGTAGTCTAATGAAATGTAGCGTCTTCCTCTGCTACCGTCAAAGACAGAAAAATAGCATGATGATTACAGCTGACTGGTTATGACGTCCTCTTTGGTACGGGACGGTGACACATATTATTCTTGCCAGCATGAAAGAATGAAGGTTGATTGCACAGATCACAGATAATCATCTTTACTTATCGTTTGCTCACTATGTCCCCTGCTAAGAACATTTACTTTTACAACCCATCCTTGTATTATAGATAAAAAAGAGACAGCGAAAGAGAATGCTTCGTTAATGACTTCGGAGACATTAGCCTGGCTTTAGGCAAATTGCAGATAAAAGGTACGATTTAATCTTCGGCTGTGCATTTTGCCATTGACGTTTTTGCATACAAGGGGCGCATACATGCGTCTATTTCTATCTTCTTGCTTTTTTTCATAGAGCTTTTCTATCGGTATTCGGCCTTCATTCTTTATTGTAGAAAAACTATATCTGTAGTTACCTCGTCGCCATTTTTTGTATGCTTTCCTCCGCCAATTTTCTTGGATACCTTCGCGGGTATATTATCGCTTCTACTAACTGCAAATTTTTGCACCGTGGAAAGTGGACATGCCCAGCATACCTTATTGGATGCATATTTCGACATTCAATTACAGTATGCTGAGTCGTCTGCAAATTTTTGCTGTGCCAGCGACGTGCCTAATCTTTTTCTTTGATTAGGTACGCTTAGGTGCGGATATTTGAATTTTGATGCTTTTCCCCCTATACTACCCATCTCGGCGCTTGTAAAGCACTAGACATTATATTCCATAGAATTTCTGTACCAATTTTTGTTTGTGCTTTCTTTGGATCCCTATTGACTCAGTTGTCTCCTTTATTAAAGTGCAGTTACTGTCGCTTTGTTTCTCCCATGCTGTTATGAGAATATGCCTTCTCCGGGTGCATTACCTTTACCTCGAATTTAGCTGTGGGCTGTCGTTTTATCTCTTCGTTAAAGAACTGTTTATCTTAAAGGTAAACAATTCTCCGTACTTCTAATAAGTGAGCAATGAGTGCCACCTACAAGGTTAGAAGCGAAAGAAGTCAATGACTACGCAAAAGAGGAACAATATGGGGAAGAGGAAGAACAAAAAGAAACAGATAGCGAGACTATAATAAGAAGATGAAGAAGAAGAGGAAGGCAATGACAACGAATTAAAAATTGGGGGACCCTTAAGCTTCGCTTTTATGTGTTGAACGCGATAGCTAACTCCGGCCCCTAGTGTGCACTTCAACCACTCAGTGCATACTTATTAATGTGTGTTGTTACATACACCCACAGACAAAGACACACACACGCGCGCGCGCGACCTATCTATAGTAATGGTAGAGGTTTTCGATCTATTTGACAGCACCTTTCGTACAGTGATGTAGTCACATGGTCCTGTATTATGAACTGCGCGTAGGCGTGACACTTTTATTCGTAAATGGTCACATTCTGTCGTCCTTCTTTCGTTAACTATCTGGCCCCGCCACGGTGGTCTAGCGGCTATGGTACTCGGCTGCAGATCCGAGGGTCGCGGGATCGAATCCCGGCCGCGGCGGCTGCATTTCGATGGAGGCGAAATGTTGAGGCCCGTGTGCTGTGCGATGTCAGTGCACGTTAAAGAACCCCAGGTGGTCAAAATTTCCGGAGACCTCCACTACGGCGTCTCTCATAATCAGAGCTGGTTTTGGGACGTTAAACCCCACGAATCGTTAACTATCTGGCAGCTGTTCGATTTGTTCTTCTGGAGACCTCTTCCGGCCAACCGCAAAAGCATCTCCTTGTGGTAGGTGAAATGGCAACTTCAGTACTTCACTTCTTTAATGGTGTCGTGAGAATGAAATGCTAAAGAAGTGGATGCAGAGCATCCGACGAGACCGCATATAGGCTCTGTTGTAGTCGCATGGCCTCCGAGATGGTGGGCGCGCTCGCCGTCTCGGAGGCCATGGTAGTCGAGACATTGCCTGATATATGTCCCGCTCGATGGACATAGTTGTCCATTTTTGGAGCTGTTATTTTTCGCTCACGGAGAGACGCCGACACCGACGGCGGTATTTTTGCGGAACGAGCTGTCTAACGCTATCGCGTTAAAGGGAAAGAAGATGACGACGAGGACGAAGATGTAGATTAACAGAAAAGAAGACAACGGGAGAGGAAGGAATAGAATAAGAGTGAAAAAGGAGAATGAGAGAGCACGCAACAACATCGCGCTTGCGCTAAGATTGCGCTGTGTTCTCTGGACATGTCTGGGAGTTCTCTTGTTTCTTTTCTTCTTTTTCAACGTCATTTCAACCTCTTCTAATTATTCTTCATTGTCGCCGTCTTTGAAGAGCGAAGTTTTAAAAGCTTAAACTATGTTTGCGGACGCAAAAAGTCGCTAAGAGATCGGGAAGCAAAAGATGAGGGGAAGGAAAGCAGGTGTTTAGTCTAACCACGTGACGGCCGCACCAAGCGTTTATGAATGCGCGCTGGGCGGCACCTAAACAGTCACTGCTTCAGCTGTATGGGTAGAGCTAAGCGCGATTTGAGCGCAGAAGAAGAAGATGGTGAGGGGAAATCAGAGAGAGAGAGAGAGAGAGAGTGCGAAATGAGAAGAAGAGGTGCAGATTGAGAAAGAAAAGCACAGGCAGAGAGAGAGGGAGAAATACAGAACTAGGAAGAACGAAATAAATCTTCTACACGAGTCTGGACTCGAGTTCGAAGGCGAGTATCTCACCAGGAGGCTTTACAGCCCCGCTTGCACAACATGTCTTTATGGCAACGATATGACTGCATTGTACCGATGATTGTAACGCAACTTGTTATGGCCGAGAGGACAGAGAAAACCAGAGGGAAACAGAGAAAAAGAAAGAAATGAGACAAAGAGGAATAAAGAAAATGAAAGAAGAAAGGGAGAGACAGAGGGAAAAGAAAAAGAGACAGAAAAAAAAATATTCTCCCTTCGCCATCGCCTCTTCTTTGTCGGCGCCAGGTCTGCGCACCTTTCCCTGCGAGTTCGCATAACTGGGCTGGCAGCGACTGCGAACTGCCGCCGCACACGTCAGGAGCGCTCAGCGCTAGAGGAGCATGCTACTAGAAGGCGACCGCCGCCGCTGCCGGTGTCTAAGAAAGAGGACAGCTAAGCCGCTCAGCTCTTGTGAAACGTGAGAAAGTGCGTAGTACGGGAACGCAGCGACTCCCGTTGTGCACCGTAATGCCGTGGAAGGAGAAAATGAGCGCTCGACGAGGTGGTAGCGCTCGCTTTTGCGCGTCGCTGGTATTAGTGGGAAGCGTGAGCATGCGACAGGAGGCGAGAACGGTCGTCGACAAGGTGAGCCCCTGAAGTTGTACACACTTGAAAGAAAAGAAACTTTCCTGGCGAGGCCGCATTTCACAGTAGTACTCATGGTCAGAAGGACGAGCGTCACATAAGCACAACGCTATGCACACAGGCTTGCCCAGCTCTGCTGTTTCATCTGGTTTCAAAAAGAATGATCTAAAGAAAGTAACTGGAAAAAGTAGAAGGAGCTTGGGCACGAGTTCAGGCATATTCGACCTGCGTGTTTCAGCATTTAGCCTCGGATTTCTCCAAAGGACATTGTTGGAAAACGAAAACTTTCGTATTGTGAAACAAAGAGGAAAACTCAGTTGATGCGAAAAAAAAACATACTTATATTTAATGAGGGTGAAAACTGTCGCTGTTCAAGATGAAGAATAACCACGAAATACGAAACAACAAAGTTGAACCCATTATCCATCGCTGTAGTTATAGCTCAGATCAGTTCTGTACTCTGACAGGTGTACCTCGCTTTTACACTGCCATGTCGAATAAATTAAATTTGATTGAAGACAATATACAGCAAGCCTATCTCCAAGGACTTCCCAAGTGATCAGAGTTAATGGCCCTTTGCGGAATGCTTTTTGTTAAACGACCAACAGCATATATTTCGCGCACGGTACAAAGTGTGCTTCTTGAACTCTTCATACATTAATTATAAGTGTTACTCTGTGTTGGATTGCAGATAGATCAAATGAAATATATTGATGATATGGGTATTTGCGCATTGCATACTATATTCGTTAAATACGGTCATTGGTAGGGAAGTCACGTCTGTTATCGAATGGGTGTCTCTGTTTCAGGTGAATGTTTTATTTAAACTGCTGTTGGCTACTCGACATGCGATTCATGCAGATGGTTCGGTGCTCTGGAAGTAGCTTGCAGTGGCTGCTGACACTTATTTTGCTCAATACAAATAACGGTAATCAATACACTTATACGGTTGCTAGATAGCTAAATGCGCTGACGAACGGGTACCTTTTCTGTGAAACGCAAGTCGATCATGGCAACATTACCTTGAGACATCGATTTATTTTTTTCAAACGTTGGTAGCCTGATGTTGTGCAGGTAGCTACACGAAAGCTAAACGCAAGTAAATTTGACAGACTACCTATCGATAAAAATATATGAGTCGGGGTAAGCACACAAATCTCATGAACGTTGAACCAGCACAATGCGCCATGTAAACGCGATGAACGATTATAGACTTCAAGAGTACAACTACTAAGAAAATTTTACTTCCCTGAGATTGAGAAAATGAAGAGCAGAGACGAACTTGCTGCTAAGAATGCACGAATGCATTTATAGGATAAAACCTTAACGAACCGTTGCGAACAAGACTGCCAAGGAAGACAATAAAACACGTTGGAAGAAAATTATCAACGAAGGTACTTTTGAAGTCGACGCATCTGAATAAAGTGCAATAATATTAAAAGGAATAATATAGGAAACATAATAAGCAAAACTATAGACACCTGAGAACTCTAAGCCTATAATCCAAATGCTGTGACGTCCAACTTTTTTGCCTATGAGGAAACATAGTCTTCATTCAAACCATTAGTCTTCATTCGCAACTCTTTTGTTTGCCTTCCTATGTTTCTAAAATGCCTTTCCTGTTTTTTTTTTTTGTGAGGTTTAACGTCCCAAAACGAGCTCTGATTATGAGAGACGCCGTAGTTGAGGTCTCGAGAAATTTTGACCGCCTGGGGTTCTTCAACGTGCACTGAAATCGCATAGCACACAGGCCTCAAAATGATGTTGCTCGTCAGCAACCATTGAGTGTTAGCTTCGCTTAGTGATACAGCGTAAATGGACGAGCAAAACGTTAACACGCCTTTTGTGTGGATGAAATTTGAAGAAAGGCCCTTCTGGCTTCCTTCTGCTTCTTTAGCGGATGTGAAAAAGGAAACGAGAAATATCACAGTCCTGCGACAACCACTACCCTTCCATCGATAAAAACAGGCCACAAGAAGAAAATGACGGCGTCGGTTTCACGTTTTTGCGTACGAAGTCTGTGCTATATCTCGTTTCGGCGCTTTCTGCACTGCATGTGTCTACGGAGCGCAAATTCTGTGGAATTCTCTAGCGAGAGACGCAGGCGCAGTATTGCGATACATGATGCCAAGGCAACGCAGTATGTAAACAAATTAAGAATGGTTCAGCGGAAAATTGATACACCACTGCGGTTAACATTGTCATTCGCGAATCGCATTATATAAAAAGGCGTTTTTGAAGAACGATTCAGAAACAGAAAGAAAAGAATGCACGTGCACACGCTGTCACGTGTGCTCAGCAAACATAAAAAGCGGAAGTGCTGAAAAACAATGCTATGGCTTTAGCAGCTGTAACTGCAATATGGTTACGAACCACACCACTCCGAGGGACAGCACAAATATTGTGAGCACTTCGTCTTACTTAGCGCTAGTATAAACCTAACTTCATGCGTGTTTTATTCTGCATTTGACTCCCTCAAAATACCACCGCTGTCAAAATGCGAAGCGCCACAGAGTCTAAGACTCCGAGGTGGGTGAATGAAAGTGTCGAAATAATGCCTAGCTACGAAGAAACCGAGGCTTTCACAATCAGGGTGAGGCAGATCTCGTGCATCACGGCATATGCGCAGGCAAGCCGAATGACAAAAAAGAAAAGTCACAGCATATCCACGGAGTGAATGATGATGAGTGGGCGAAGCGCCGGAGGTTCATCGTAGATCGTGCCGAGTTCCGGATTAATTTAGTTAACGCGCACGCTACGAATCCTTATGGTTCAACTACGCACAAGTGAAATCTCCCACCGGCACTTCATTGCAAGTCAAGATCCAGTGCCTATATATATGTATATATATATATATATATATGGGTGGCCGGTGAACGGTTCTCCAGCGCGAGCAGTCGGTATTTTTCAATGAAGAAACTCGCTAGAAGACGCTGCCTGCGCCAACGTTGTCTCTCGCGGGTGAGGGAGCGTTCTCCTTCTTTGCGAGCTGGTAGAGCGTTCGTCGAAGAAAGACTACTACTACTACTACTACTACTACAGAGGAGGGAAAGGCCCACACCCTAAGGAGCTTCGCCCCTAATACGGAGAGTCGCAGGAGGCACCATGTCTTTTGAAGTCCATTGTAGTAGATATCTGCGATGTCACATATGAGTCATGCTTGACACTCTAGAGTTATATCAAAATGCCGAAGCGGCCACCCTTAGGAGAACTTCATCAAAGAGAGTCCCAAATTGCTTCCCACTTCAGGCTCCCGAACCGGCCTTTCGCTGAAAGCTGTCGAAGCAATTAAATATGCCGAGCATAACAGCCACTGGGCGGCGCTCATGACCCCCCTTCACTATCTTTTCTATGTATGGCGGTATGTTATTGCAACAATGTTTCTTCAAACGTACGGTAAGATATAAGCTCTGTGTGAAAATCAACGCAAATTCATAATAATTCTCAAACCAGACATAAGAAGAACACCCTTCTACCACTATTGTTTCGCAAACTACCTCAATGGCTTGGTCTATAAAAAGAAAAAAAAATAACCCACAAAGCGCACTTGCAAGCTTGTAGTTGTAATAACAATGTTAAGCTGCCTTGCTCCTTGAGCGCCTTTCTTAAGATCGAGATCCTCAGGAGAAGTGCAGGAGTCGGGGAACGCTGCATTCAACTCTCGGCAGTGCATCCGCTCGCTATTCGTCCTTGTGGATTTGAAATGCATGTGTTTATACAGCCTCGACTTTCGGGACCGCTTTGGTCGGGCGTACAATATAGCTCGGTGGACTACCTCTTGCTCTAGCTTTGGGAATGAGCTGTTAGGAATATGGTGGAAAGCAGCGCCTGCCATAGGTTCCGATATAGCATTAGAGTCTTGTAGGCAGCTTTCTTACGTCCGAACGCTCGACAATCTGGTATAGGGCGCGAAATACTAAAAGCGCGTGCCGTGCGGCAGGCCTGCTATGCTCCCACATGGTTTCGGATGTTTGATCACAACCATGCTCAAGATTAGCGGAGTGATGACGTATCATCTTGTTATTATGGAGTTCGAGTTCTCAGCCTATCGCATTTTCAGATCCTTCCGATCGCATTTGGTATGAAATCCTTGACATGTGACTTACTTCGGTTAGTTGGTGCATGTTCACCGTACATGTACTCACGCAGTTCAGCGTGCGTCTCCGATAGTACACCTGTCTCTCACTGGTGCTGCTCCCTCTCATTTCGCCGTGCGGCTGCGTGCCCGATCTCCAGCTAGCGACCATTAAATAGAAACGCACGGATCAGCGCACGTGAGGAATCGCAGAGTCATTTTGCATAGTATTGAGCAACAAATGCACTCACCATCCCACTACGGTGGTCTAATATCTATGGCACACGGTCGTCGACTCGAAGGTCGCGGGATCGAATTCCGGACGCGGCAGCTGCGTTTAGATGGAGACGAAATGCTAAGGCCTGTGTACTGCGTGACGTCAGTGTGCGTTAAAGAACCCCAAGGTGGTCGAAATTTCCGGAGCTCTCCACTACGGCGTCTCTCATAACCGTATCGTGGCTTTGGGTGTAAGACCCCTGAAATTATTATGCGATATTCATCCAACAATCACTCTTTTACATAAACAATACAATTACTTGGTCGCCAACAAATTATTCTTGTCGTTATTTATGTTTCATCTGTGTTACGCATGTGCTGAGGTGTGTTGATTCAGCTTTGTAGGTATGCATTTTCTATACTTCTTGAAGATAAACTTAGTTGAGAATTCAGCGCTCCTGTCGTTTTCTTGTGTTGTCCGGGTGCTCACCAGTTACGCTCTCATTTGTTTTACAGTGAACATCTTACGCCTACAAGGACTCAAATCCCGAAAATTTAAAGTATGTAGGGCATAAAAAATGGTGGCGATGAGAAGGAGGTAAATTCTTACATGCACTTGCACAACACCAGTACAGTTCCTAACGAAGTTTTTCCGTTATGCCAAGTCCACGCCATTATTTTAAAGAAATGAACTGTTTTGCTCAACGGGTCTCTTAATTATCGCATTTTATTTCTATAAGCCGAGTACTATTGCTTATGTTTGAGCATTTTTTAAGCTCTCATTTTTCGTTGACCAGCCGTCATTTCATCTAGTTTTCACCAGTCAAGCTCTGTAGCGAAAAAAATAATTGGCCGCGTATCTGCGTGCTTCGCCGCAAATGCCTTCGAAAGACGATAGTCTTCTGCCGGCCGTACTACGCTGCATGAGATATGGTCGCCATCTGGCAGCGCCGTCGGGAAAGATGAGCTTGTGCAGAATCCCTGGGCAACTGCCAGGTAGCAGCACCAAATCGTCGTCAGAGGCCTTTTTCGTGCATAGCATCGCATTTTTAGCGCAGCCTAAGAAACACTAGGGTCTTTAGAATTACGTATCTGCGTATTTTCTAGTAAAGCAACAGACCACCTAATACTTACGTATTGATGTTACGCCTCGGATATGCGTAATATTTGCTTTTGATTGACAATATTCACAAGTATGAAGGCAGCTGCAGTTCAAGATGGCTGGGCGTTAGGCAAGTGCTTAAACTTTGGCCAGGTGGCTGAATCGTGTGACAGACAGACAAACAAAAAAGACAGACAAAAATTTCTGCGTTCAAGAATCCCAAGAAAGACTATCGCCTTTAATAACGTGTTTCACCCTTTCGGACAGAGCATGTCACCAGAGTATGAGTGCTCTATCGCAGTTGTAGCGGTATCCCGGGTGCCTACTTCATGTTTTTGGAAGTAATCTCAGAGCAATGCGTATTGAAGTTATTACTTTTATGCGTTTGCTTTGACGAAGAGTCAGCGCACATTATTTCGCAAGAGGGACATTGCAATCAAAAGTCGATATCATTACATCTAGTGCAAAAGCCATGAGTGCGCAGGTTTTGAAACACTATGGGCGATTTCTGGCTCTATTGGGGTTTGAACGAAAGGAGATTCTGCATCGTCACAGTGACGTACAAATTGGGACGAGCAAATATTTAAAATAACAGCGGCAAACGAGAAGCTCAATAAGAGCGAGCTCAAATAAACGATTGCACCCTTATAGAAGAACAATCCGGAAAAGGCGGGGCACCATACCAGTCATCTTGTACCACCCGGTATCTCCGTCGCGCTTCATATGTCGAGCGCATTTGAAGGCACCCATTGGCTCCAGTTAAAGGAGGGCGCACCGGTAAATTGATGTTCTCATATACGCAGACATATGCACGCACGTCACCCGCAATGCATTCGGCGCAAGTTCTCATGCCGACAAATAAAGTGCATGGGCAAGGCAGCGCGGAATGCGCACAAAGAACATTTCTAGCAGGATGTCGTAAGAAGCACCCCTTTCATGCCATCCTGCCTGAAGAATGTTAAAGGGCACGTATCAAATGCAGCCTTTCGAGACAAGCAAGTACGGTTAATATTTCTCTTTGATCGCAGCGAAGGGTAAACACGCTGGAGACATCGGGATGCAACAAACGAGGCATCGCCCCCGGCTGATTGTGGTTCATTTGCCCACGCAATCGACGTGTGGCAGCACCGAAGCCGTCCGAAAAGAACATACGATGGCATCACGCAATACTTTGTGAGTAGAAGTCATCACAGCTGGGCATCTCGTACACGATCACGTACTCAGGCACGGCCTTGCGGTGTTCGTTGGCAGCCATTTCCCGCGTATCACGGAGCATTTCCGTTCAATCTGAAACATGGATGCGGGTCGCCGTTGTTTCTTCATGTGGTTCATAGTCTTAACGATAGCTATTGGCTTGGCGTTGCCCTGAAAAGTAAACGAAAGTGCTTCCAAAATTATTAGAGATCAATAAAAGCGTTCATGATCTGACCACCGATTTGCTTAATAGACTGACGCACGCACGCACGCACGCACGCACGCACAACACACACACACACACACGCGCGCGCGCGCGCGCCAGCGTACGCGTGCAAAGGAAGGAACAAGTAGACGGCATCGACAGCATCTCCGCTTCATTCATTTCAGGTACTGATCCAGGAATAGTGATGCGCGTATACGCAGGCTCTCCAGAACTTGGGATAACCAGCGGTGAAACAATCTCGTCTCCGCTTGATAAAACATTACAGATATGTGCTAATAGAGAAGAAGGTAGAAATTTATTGCGAAAGAAAGGCCGAAAGGTCGGCTTGAATCATTGTTCTGACCAGCTCCTCGGCGTTAGGGGAAGGGAAGTAGGTGTAGAAAGTAAGAGATGACATAGATTATGAGGATGACGATGATGGTCAGAGCACTTGCGCGGCTCAACACTCTTCAAAGCCGTTTGTCGAGTCCGCTCCCATGCAAAAATTTGTTAAGAGCCTTCAGACTATCAAGCTGTCGACGAGGGTCGGGCGAAAGTCCCAAAAGAATCTTCTCAGTCTATGATTGAAAAACAAACTTTGACAAAAGGCCTTTCAGCGATTGTCTCTCTTAATCAAATCGGGGGCAGATGCACAAGAGATGTTCTATCGTCTCAGGAGTGTCGTATACCTCGCAGTTCGCACTGACCACACTTAACGTATGCCCACATTTAATGGTACCGGAGGGGCCTAATTCTTATTATTACTTTACTTTCCCTTTCATTTGCCCCTTCTTAACGTATGTCCGCACGGCCGATAAGATGAAGATAGCGCTCACTGAACGCCACACCCAATCGCAATCTGTGGAGCAAACTTGCACTGCATCTGTCCATATTCGTATTTCTACTCTTGGGTTGAGTTCATGAAGGCGGCGATGATGACGACATGGTGAAGCCCAATATGCTGTGGCAAGTTAGAGCAGAAGTCCGTAAACTACGGCATTCGCGTCCAATGGCGAGAATGGGAAGGACACTAGTGTGGCGATAGTGTTGGTCATCTATGCCTCCATGTTGGCGAGCCTATTGCCATTTAAGCCACAGTGTACAGGAATCCGCTGAAACCTTATGCGATGGCCAGCTCTGACGGCGGCATTGTGTGATTTCATCACTTCTTGGGCAATGACTGCAATCAGAGCGAGAACGAAGAATTTAAAGTCTCTCTAAGCAACAAGTACGAGGCCCTAGGCGAAGACGGTGACGATGTAGAAGAAATGAACAAAACCATAACGAAAACAATCCTTGAAACAGCGATAGAAGTCGGGGGTAAAACAGCAAAGCAAACAACAAGTAAATTGCCAATCTACCAGGACTTAATAAAAAAACGCCAACAAATGAAAGTAACTTCGCCAAAAGATAAGATTGAATTCGCCGAACTATCAAAATTGATCAGTAAAGCCCGGCAAAGAGATGTAAGAAACTTTAACACGAGAGAAATAGAGAAAGCAGTAGAAAAAGGCAGCAGAATTAAATCGGTCAAAAAGAAACTGGACTTAGGGCAAAACAAAATGCATGCGCTAAAAGATAAACAAGGTAACGTTAACAACAGTTTCAACGAAATAGTAAGGGTAGCAGAAAATTTCTACTCTGAACTGTACAGTTCGCAGAACGACCACACAACCTTAATAGAAATAGAATCAGAGCAGGACACTGAAATTCCATGTATTACCGCTGACGAAGTCAAAAAAGCTGCCAAAGGCATGTCCCGCGGTAAAGCAGCTGGTGAGGATGGTATAACAGCCGACTTGCTCAAAGACGGAGGAGATATTTTACTTGAAAAACTTGCATCGCTCTTCACGAAATGTGTCAAGACATGTAGTGTACCGCGCAGTTGGAAAAATGCTAATATAATCCTTATCCACAAGAAAGGTGACATAAAGGAGTTATAGAATTACGTACCAATTAGCCTACTCTCTTTAATACACAAGCTATTTACAAAAGTAATTTCTACGAGGATAAGAGAAACCCTCGACTTTACCCAACCGGGAGAACAAGCTGGTTTTAGGAAAGGTTACTCTACAATTGACCACAGCCACGCTATCAACCTAGTAATTGAGAAGTACGCGGAATATAACAAACCTCTTTATATGGCGTTTATCGACTACGAGAAAGCATTTGACTCCATAGAAATATAAGCAGTTCTAGAAGCTCTACGTCGACAAGGGGTACCTGGCGTATGCGTGAAAACCATAAACAACATATACAAGGATTGCACAGCCACACTACTCCTACATAAGAGAAGCAGAGAAATCCCGATCAGGAGAGGTGTGAGACAGGGAGATACGATATCCCCGATGCTATTCACTGCGTGTTTAGAGGAAATCTTTAAACGTCTAGACTGGGAAGACAAGGGAATTCGAATAGACGGAGAATATCTAAGCAATTTAAGATTTGCAGACGACATTGTGCTCTTTAGCAATGATGGAGACGAACTACAAAACATGATTGATGACCTAAACAGGGAAAGTATTAAAATTGGGTTAAAAATGAATAGGCAAAAGACCAAAGTTATGCTCAATAGCCTAGCTAAGGAACAGGAATTTAAAATCAACAATGAACCCTTACAATGTGTAAACGAATATGTAAACCTGGGACTGTTAATAACAGGAACTCCTAACCTTGAAAAAGAAATTCTTTGTAGAATGAGGATGGGCTGGAGCGCATTCGGAAGGCATAAAGAAATCATGACTGGAAACTTACCGCTCTCACTAAAGCGAAAAGTATTCAATCACTGCATTCTCCCAGTACTAACGTACGGTGCAGAAACGTGGAGGCTAACGAAAAACTAGAGATGAAACTAAGGAGCACGCAACGTGCAATGGAAAGAAAAATGATAGGGGTAACGCTAAGAGATAAAAAACAAGCGGAATGGATCAGAGAACGGACAGGAGTAGCCGATATTATTATATAAATTAATAGAAAGAAGTGGACCTGGGCGGGACATGTCATGAGGAGGAAAGATAACAGATGGACAGTAAGAGCAACGGAATGGATACCAAGAGAGGGAACACGCAACAGAGGCAGGCAAAAGGTTAGATGGAGCTATGAAATTAAAAAGTTTGCGGGCATAAAGTGGAACCAACTCGCTCAGGATAGGGTGGATTGGAAATCGTTGGGAAAGGCCTTCGTCCTGCAGTGGACCTAAACAGGATGATGATGATGATGATGATGATGATGATGTCATTTAGTGGTACCGGAGGGGCCCAATTGTTATTATTACTCTACTTTCCCTTTCACTTGCCCCATGTTAACGTATGCCCGCACGGTCGATAAGATAAAGATAGCGCTCAGTGAACGCCACATCCAATCGCAATCTGTGGAGCAAACTTGCACTGCATCTGTCCATGGTGTGTAGTATTCGTATTTCTACTCTTGGATTGAGTTCATGAAGGCGGCGATGATGACGACATGGTGAAGCCGAATATGCTGTGGCAAGTTAGAGCAGAAGTCCGTAAACTACGGCATTAGCGTCCAATGGCGAGAATGGGAAGGACACTAGTGTGGCGACAGTGTTGGTCATCTATGCCTCCATGTTGGCGAGCTTATTGCCATTTAAGCCACAGTGTACAGGAATCCGCTGAAACCTTATGCGATGGCCAGCTCTGACGGCAGCATTGTGTGATTTCATCACTTCTTGGGCAATGACTGCGGCAATCGTAATAGCAACTTTGAATATGAGTAAGCGCTTCTATGGTGACCATCAGACTACATCAACGACGCAGACGTAGCCATTCTGGAGTCAATGAGGTATATACTGATGGAGCTGCCTCAGACTTTGGCTATATTCTGCGACACAAGTAGACTTTTAATATGCTCGATTGTGTACTAATGGAGTATTCTATTTTGTTTTTTATAGTGCATGCCCCCATTAGCTCACAGTAGTCTTAGCTAATAGAAGATTAGTAGGTCTCACAGTTGGCACCAACTAGGTCAGCGAATAGTCCTCGTCTTTGAGTACAGAATACAGCGAATGCTCATTTCAAATTTGCTTCCTACGTACCTACTTTTTTCTGAAGGGTGCCTCAAACTTTGTTGACATTCCGATCATCTACATGAGCGTGAGTCTGTCAGCCTACTGCGCGGAATAAAAGTTCATTTCCAGAATTTCCCATTACCGCCAGCCTGCATCAGTCCATGAGCCCAATGCCTAGATGAACATAAGTTCCATTAGAAAACCTCAGCAACGAAAGCGAACTGCATTATTTCATCTAGCTCTAAGGAGGGGAAGCATCACAAAGGCTATAGACAAAACTCTGCAATGAATATCCTACTCTTCCTTTTCCTCTCGTGACTAAGTGGCTTGAGTAGATCGCAGTGCAGAGGTACAAAAAGAACAGGAAACAGAACGGCAATCATGTATGTAGAACAAGCGCTCGAGCGAAAGCCACTCGTTTCCGACCGCTTTAGGAACGACAAAGTGCTGCGCGAAACAAACCTAGAATACGAGGAACTATGCTTGGCACTCGCTACTCTGAGGGCGAAGGGCTCGGGGTGATATATTGCCTGCGGAAGGCGTCTGTCTTGAAGTGAGTGCTCGTCCCACAAATTTGCCAGCAGAACAGCAGTCTGCTCCGTGGTTCCGTGCTTGGCCGGTTGGGAATTCTTCACGCGTAGGCACTAATTTACGCGAGGAGTCATGACGTGGCACGAATACGCGCCACGAGCTCAACTAAAAGCGTCGCTAAGCACCTTTTTTCCCTCCCAAATGCGTACGTAGTGATTTTTCCCATGTAGCCATATTATAATAGCGGTGTGGTGTTCGTTTGTAGTTTGCAGTTGTAGGTACTACGGAAAGGATTTCTAGTATATTCCTTTCTAAAGAGATGCGTTGGCATTTTTAGAAAAGCTCCACTTTAAATATGATAACGATTTGGCCTAAGAAAGCAAACACTGACAGTCACCTTTTAGTATACCTGAATGTCCAATACCAATTTGGGTTTCTTCATGAGGACAAAGGTAGACACCTTCCAATGTCGATCGCTGTCACGGGCCTGATTTATTAATTTAATTCTATGTATTAACGTTTGGCATTGATATCTGTGCTGTCACGTACTTTACACATATCACTGCTCGATAATGCAGTAGTGTATGATTGAGGCGTGTGCATGCTGTGAGTAGATAACCTGTGTTTACGCGTTCAATTTTTACTAGGAATACAATCGCTTTACCTATATATTACAAAAGGTGGCCTTTCGACGCCGCCGCGCAGGGCAGCCTACTAATTTTACTCAGATAAGTAGTAACATTAAATAAGTAGTAGTAGTAGTAGTAGTAGTAGTAAATAGTACTAAAAAGGAAGACAGAGCAGATTGGGCTACATAAAGGCATGCCACTGTCTTGTTTATGTCTCTTCGCAAGGTGTAGGTTTCAACAGACGATAGTAACAGGAAGGAGCGTTGTACGTGATCTACTGCGGGTTATCTTGGCAGCAAAGGCGGATTCGTGAATAGGAATGCTACTTTTTACCTAATCGGAATCAGAATTCTGCTTAGAGAAATGTAAAGGCGCCAGAGGAAACCGTACTGCACAAAGAGGCCTGGAGAGATAAGATAACTCTGAATTTACGACTGCAAGTCTTGCTCAGATTTAGCGAAGCCTAATTCCCAAAGGGCAGGTGAACACATGATTACCTACTCCATGGGCAGAGAGCTCGAAAGAACAAATTTTGCTTTAATGTGTCCTTAGAGCCTAAATGTCTTTATCAGCGTGGCACTCGATACACTTGTACTTGTTCGCAGTTGAACAAACACTTATTGCAATAACGTATCATAATATAGGCGAATTATTTAACTACAGCAATTGTCATACCTTTAATCGAAAAATGTTCCCTGTTTTTGCGCATAAGCTCTAACACGCACGTAGAGTATATTTATCACGATGTTCTCTTACAAAGGGAGACATTCGCGGAGATAATATCAAGATTAAAACGTAAGTGCAACGCGAGGCACACGAGACAAAATGCTGGTACAGAAACATACAAGGCAAGCGCTAATTTGCTGTCCACAGCTGATCTTAAGGCAGGGAAGGATTGCCTCCATACGTTTTCTGTAGGAACCCTTCCTTTCGTGCGAACTGTTTTGTGATAACTTTATCAGGTCTATTTTATGGGATATAGCCCAGATGAGCGTGGAGATAAGGTCCTTGGGCATGTGCATTTTATAGGTAATGATTCTTGGGGTGGTTTGATATCACACTCTTACCTTGAGTTCGCATATCATAAGTTCTCGGGCATAACATTCCAATTTCGTGCTCTATAGTACCAGCTTTGTGCAGCCTAGGTGGAATAAATATAGAAAAACGTTTATTTTTAAAAAGTTTAAGTAAGAGGTATAGGAAGCTGGTGGTTGATGCCCGTATCAAGGGCTCCACTGGCTTGAGCGGACCGCCGTGCCTGATTGAGGAGAGCTACCTGCACCTCCCTATCCTCGCTGGTGAGCCAAGTCTCCCACTGCTCCTTTCCAGAGAGCATATCGGCTAATATTGGTATGTTAATTTTCGGCGACCTATTTTGGCTCCGCGCCATGGACTGCGATCACTGTACATTTTGGGGAGAATGCAATGTTTCAGATAAAGATTTGGATATGTGGACGTCTATATTCTGCGCCAGTCGTACGAGTCCCACTTGGTGGGAACTTTTCACGCGGTAAATATAACTTTACTTTCACCATTTCACCATCCGGCTACTGCGCGACTCCATGTGTTACCAATATGTCCACGCATATATGACATTGATGTTTCGTGCTTCTACAAATGAAGATTCTACTCGAGTTATCGTGTTCCGCAAGCCTCACCTGAATGTACCGGAACGTTCTCGAGTGACTTCTACACTTCGAGATCGACAAGGTGCCCAAAAATAAAAACATGTGCACGTTATGAAGTCCACGCGAACACCAGCAATCCCGCCAGAACACACGGCGACACGTCCATTACCAACGCATTTCACCCTTAAATAGGATTATCCTTTTGGTGTGCGTATTACCCGCTCGTAATGCAGGCTTCACCTGCCTCACGGGGCACAAGTTCGCCCAACAAACAGTTTGATCGTTACATCCTTGATTGCTGCCATCTTCAGCGTCACAACAGCATGACAATATACACATGAGTCTTGCCAATAAGCACACTACGAAGGCCAAACATCTTTGACCGAAATTGGGTTATGCGAGGCGACGGCTCAGAGGAGTTCACTCAGTTTCATGTCTTGTGGGATGTTGCTGTATTATCCATGATGGCTTCCCGAGTTCCATGCTATCCCATGATGTTTGAAGTGCCGCAGAAGCAAGGTCAGCATGAGCAGCTTGACTCAGTTTGGCAGTACCCCGTACGAAAATGGAAGAGGCATTTTCTGCGACCGCCTCATTGAAGGGCCCGAGAAGACTTCGAAAATATGTCTAACCAACTTGAGTCGCCATTAGTTCGTAAATGTATGAATGAATTCGAGTAGAGCCAAAAAAGTTCTCTTGAACAATCGGCTTGATAGTGCCATCCTTTTAATTAAGAAGATGGTCGTATTTCGTAATAAAGGGGCTCGGAGACGTATTGTCTTTCTCGCCACTCTCTCTCATATATATATATATATATATATATATATATATATATATATATATATATATATATATATATATATATATATATATATATATATATATATATATATATATATATAGCTCATCTGTACATATACTGCACTTTTGCGTGCATGCAGGTGCACACTGTGAACAGACAGACAGAGGAACTATATTGTCACACTGTGAACGCTCTATATATATATAGTGCATGCACACAAAAGTGCAGTATATGTAATGCAATGTTTTTGTTTTATATTGTGCCTTTAAGAATTTTACAGTTTGTTGTACGCTGGAGGAGAGATTCGTTAAATGGAAGCATATTTTCATAATTGCTTTATTGCAGGTGTCTGCCTTAGAAAACCGTCGTTTTAGTTGTATTCTTAGTTGTATTGTTTTATTCTCCAGGGTACCTGTCGAACTTTCTTCCGCGATTGATTAAAGAAAACCTTTTAACACTGAAAGCGTGGGGCTTAACATTAAGTTTTCTTGTAATTGCTGCAGCCTACTCTGCCCATAACATATCTCTCTTTCTCCTCACTGTTGCCCTTGAAGCGTAAAAAAAAAACGCGATTGAGAATTATGACAGCAATTAAAACGTAGCCTCGTGTAGAAATTAGCGCTGACTTCTTTAGGAAGAAGTTGCAGACAAGACTTAAACGCAGCCTACGAGAAAATCGGAGCGCACAAAAGAAAGCCTTAGCGATAACCCACAGAGAACCTGCGCTCAACCATGCAGTGCATAATTTATGGCGCTTTTAATTAAGACATCTCATCTCCAGTTGCGTTGGCGCCGTATTTTAAGTAAATTTGGTGGGAACTTCATAAACAAGCCCCTCAAAAAATAACGTAATAGAAACTGCGTAATGTAAGCGAGCTAATTTACTTAAAAAAAACTTTATTCAGCGTGACGTAACGAAAGCTAGAGCGATTATATGATTTCGCTATTGTTAGCAGCGCAGATAGGCAGTCGCTTTCTCTTTCATACTGGACAGCTCACATTGTGGCTTGACAAAACAAGTTAAACACTGTGAATTGTAGGCGGGTGTACATATTATGCATATATACTGGCGATTGTAGGCCTGGAGATAGGAGAAGTCGGGGCAAAATGCCACAGAAATTCGCAAATGGCAATTTATTTTTGCATTTCACTCGAATCCATAAAACAACGCAAATGGAATATTATTTAGGGTGTGCGGTACGAGGTACGTAAACATGGTCAGGCATCTGCTCTTAGGAAACTTAAGAAAGAAAATTGGTTCAAGCTTAGAAGCTTAGAAAATTGGTTCAGAAAGGTTAGAAGAAGGGGTTGAGAGATAGAGAGAGTGAGAGAAAGCGAGAGAGCTGAACACCAACACATAAACGTCACAGTCTTACAGCGATGGCATGTAAGAACTTCAGCAGTGCCTTCATGGCTTTCCCACTTGAAAGTCGGTTGTTCCGCCGTTCCAACACTGATTGTTCAGACAGTGGTTCGTCATCGAGAAGGGATTGTTCCGTTGTGAGGGACTGTCGCTGGGAACTGTACCGACGACAGTCACAGAGCATGTGTGCGATAGATCCCCCTCTGCCGCAGTGGTCGCAGGCAGCACTTTCTGTCATTATGATGCGGTAAGCAAAGCTTTTTTGCGAAACACACTCCAAGTCATACGTCAAAGAACAGTCGTCTCCGATCACGGAAGTATTGAAGGGATCTGAAGTCGATGTGACCGATGTAGGTGGTGAAGTCCGGTGTGTTGAAAACCAGGCGTGTTCCACGTTTGCTCTCTGACAGCACGTGCGAGCGAACGAATCTTCGTCGCTACGTCAGTCTTCGAAAGTGGAACGCCTTCCTGCCCGTTACCCCTTAGGCGGTAAAAACTTTAAGGCATTCATATGGTTAAGATACGTCCACATCTCTCAAGCGGTGTGAGTCTGATGGTTAAGGCACTTCCTTTCTGAAGATAGGAGTCGGGGCGCAAACCTCGGCGTCGGCAAAAAAAAAAATTGTTTTCCCTTCCAATGCGCAATCTACGAAGTGGAGCAAGTAACTAATGCGTTAGTTTTATAGAAGCGTTAGGGGTAGACATAACCTAGACATAACCAGACGCTAGACATAACCGACCGCCGGTCTCCGATAGTAGCAACTCATGAGAAGCGGAGGAAATTAGATAGATAGATAGATAGATAGATAGATAGATAGATAGATAGATAGATAGATAGATAGATAGATAGATAGATAGATAGATAGATAGATAGATAGATAGATAGATAGATGACGAAATTAACATCACAAACGCAATAAGGAGTATACATTACTCCTTGATTACTACTTGCCGTAAGACGCAAACTGTACACTACTAACCTCCACACAAATCTCTTTAGCTGGTCGATGTAAATTTGATGACGACTTCACACTTTGAACTCACTTCCTATAAGAATGAACATGATACAATGCATTCACCAAGAAAGTTTGCGTGTGTCTGCTGGGGTGTATGATTGCGCGTTTATACTGTTATATAGATATGTGTGTATGTATCTGTGTGCCTGATACCTATCTATTTCCATTCCGTCTTCACACATCCACTCCGGCATAAGAAATTATGGATTGCATTACTCATTACACATCACAACCGCGATTTCTTACAACCAACAATTTTTTTTTGTCATATGCGCGTACATCGCAAGGAAAAATGCGTCTGTGTACGGGACCACGTAGAAAATTTCATGAATTTCTTTTACCCTAACTCGTACAACTGTCGGGCAGTGCGCGAAACTAGGCACGCGGCCGCATACCTGCGCGAACGGAGAAGGGAAACGCCTCGCTAACACACGATTTCCACGCGCGCCGACCTTGCTTGCAGAGCAGTTTTAAAAACCGTGACGTCCTGGATGTCGCGATCAGCAAAAATAGAAGATCGCGGACATTTTGAGACCAAGTACTGTACAAAATAGTAACGCAGGTAGAAGATATCGCGCATGAAAGGCTTTGAAAGAATGTACGTTTAACGAGGCGAAGCCGCTGCAACCGGGACCGTCAAGGGTCGCAGGTTCGACGCCCAATCCCCCCCCCCCTCTCTTTTTTTTTTAATACTCCTCGAGATTACGTCGGTAGGGGGGCCTGGCGACGGTTGGGGTGTGTGAAAGGCTTTCAGTCATTCAACTGCCGTTTACGACTCACTCCCACACCAGAACAGGAATTGGCCTCCCTGGTGAAGTACTTGGCCACCACCTCCCACACGATGTCTACAATTAAACCCACGCCCTCAGTGTCCAGCAGCTGCAGAACATCTGTCCACGGCGGCGGTCAGCTCTGTGAAGCAGCAGAGGGCGGTAACAATCACTGGACCCGGACAGGCCGCCACTGGAAACTAAACATTGGAACGTTCAATGCAAGATCCCTCTCCAGCGAAGCTAGACTAGCAGAACTACTCGAGGAACTAGAGGGAGTTAGTTGGGACTTTATTGGCCTTAGCGAAGTTAGGAGAACGGGTGAAGCTTACATAGTCTTAAACAATGGGCATGTCCTCTGCTATAGAGGATTACCCGAAAAGAGGGAATATGGCGTGGGGTTCCTAATTCACAAAGATATAGCGGGCAACGTAGATGAATTCTACAGCATTAACGAAAGGGTTGCATGCGTCGTAATAAAACTAAATAAGCGGTATAAACTTAAGATAATCCAGGGATATGCGCCAACAACGAGCTACGACGACGAACAAGTAGAGCAGTTCTACGAGGATATCGAATTAGCAATAAAGAAAGTACAGACACAATACACAGTAGTCATGGGGGATTTCAACGCAAAAGTAGGGACAAAACAAAGTGGAGAGCAGGCGATTGGCAACTACGGCGTCGGCCATAGGAATAACCGTGGGGAAATGCCAGTACAATTTGCCGAAAGAAACCGACTCCGAATAATGAACACCTTTTTCAAGAAACACAAGAATAGGAAGTGGACGTGGAAAAGCCCTAACGGGGAAACAAAGAATGAAATCGACTTTATAATGTGCGAACAACCAGGTATAATTCAAGACACAGAAGTAGTGGGGAAGATAAAATGCAGCGATCACAGATTAGTAAGAGCAAAGATTGTACATAACCTAAAGAAAACAAGAACTAAATTATTTACTAGAAAAAAATGTAATTTAGAGGTAATCAGATCCAAGAACGAAGAATTTAAAGTAGCCCTAAGCAAGAAGTTCGAGGCCTTAGACGAAAACGGTGACGATGTAGAGGAAATGAACAAAACCATAACGAAAACAATCCTAGAAACAGCGATAGAAGTCGGGGGTACAACAACTAAGCAAGCAACAAGTAAGTTGCCCCATCTACCAAGGACTTAATAAAAAAACGCCAACAAATGAAAGTAACTTCGCCAAAAGATTGAATTCGCAGAACTATCAAAATTGATCAATAAAGCCAGGCAAAAAGATGTAAGAAACTTTAACACGAGAGAAATAGAGAAAGCTGTAGAGAAAGGCACCAGCATTAAAACGGTCAAAAAGAAACTGCACTTAGGGCAAAACAAAGTGCATGCGCTAAAGGATAAACAAGGTAACGTTATCAACAGTTTCAACGAAATAGTAAAAGTAGCAGAAGATTTCTACTCTGCGCTGTACAGTTCTCAGACAGACCATACAACCTTAATAGAAATAGAATCTGAGGAGGACAATGAAATTCCATGTATAACCGCTGACGAAGTAAAAAAAGCCGTCAAAGGCATGTCCCGCGGTAAAGCAGCTGGTGAAGAGGGTATAACAGCCGACTTGATTAAAGACGGAGGAGATATTATACTTGAAAAACTTGCATCGCTCTTCACGAAATGTGTCAAGACGTGTAATATACCACGCAGTTGGAAAAATGCGAATATAATCCTTATCTACAAGAAAGGTGACATAAAGGAGTTAAAGAATTATAGACCAATTAGCCTACTCCCAGTAATATACAAGCTATTTACAAAAGTAATTTCTACGAGGATAAGAGAAACACTCGACTTTAATCAACCGATTTTAGGAAAGGTTACTCGAAATGGACCACAGCCACGCTATCAACCTAGTATTTGAGAAGTACGCGGAATATAACAAACCTCTTTATATGGCGTTTATCGACTACGAGAAAGCATTTGACTCGATAGAAATACAAGCAGTTCTAGAAGCTCTACGTAGACAAGGGGTACCTGACATATACGTGAAAACCATCAACAACATATACAAAGATTGCACAGCCACACTACTCCTACATGAGAAAAGCAGAGAAATCCCGATCGGGAGAGGCGTGAGACAGGGAGATACGATATCCCCGATGCTATTCACTGCATGTTTAGAGGAAATCTTTAAACGTCTAGACTGGGAAGACAAGGGAATTTGAATAGACGGAGAATATCTCAGCAATTTAAGATTTGCAGACGACATTGTGCTATTTAGCAATGATGGAGACGAACTACAAAACATGATTGATGACCTAAACAGGGAAAGTATTAAAATTGGATTAAGAATGAATAGGCAAAAGACCAAAGTTATGCTCAATAGCCTAGCTAAAGAACAGAAATTTAAAATCAACAATAAACCCTTACAATGTGTAAACGAATACGTATACCTGGGACAGTTAATAACAGGAACTCCTAACCATGAAAAAGAAATTCTCCGTAGAATAAGGTTGGGCTGGAGCGCATTCGGAAGGCATTATGAAATCATGACTGGAAACTTACCGCTCTCACTAAAACGAAAAGTATTCAATCACTGCATTCTCCCAGTACTAACGTACGGCGCAGAAACGTGGAGGATAACGAAAAAGCTAGAGATAAAACTAAGGAGCACGCAACGTGCAATGGAAAGGAAAATGTTGGGGGTAACGCTAAGAGATAAAAAACGAGCGGAATGGATCAGAGAACAGACAGGAATAGCCGATATTATTATATCAATTAAAAGAAAGAAGTGGACCTGGGCAGGACATGTCATGAGGAGGAAAGATAACAGATGGACAGTAAGAGCAACGGAATGGATACCAAGAGAGGGAAAACGTAACAGAGGCAGGCAAAAGATGAGATGGAGCGATGAAATTAAAAGTTTGCAGGCATAAAGTGGAACCAACTCGCTCAGGATAGGGTGGGTTGGAAATCGTAGGGAGAGGCCTTCGTCCTGCAGTGGACCTAAACAGGCTGATGATGATGATGATGATGAGGGGTTCAAGAGGATATGCATTGTAAGAATCGCTTTAACATGGAGGCCTTGTATATGCGTCAATTTTCACGGTTGACTTCGAAAGAACTTGACACGGGCAACTTATAATTTGTAACTAAGCTTTGCTGTTAAATGCGGCAACAACAATGGTTATGCGAGTATGTCTACGCGTAGTAATTGTCTTCCTGTGCTCAAAAATGATAAACACTGCGAAGGATATGTAACAATTATGTTTCACGTAGTTCGACTGAATATCTGATCCACCTGCGCTTCGTCTAGCGATTTCCACAAGATGGTACATAGTTCCAGCAGGATTGGAGTCAGTACAATTAATTCTTTAATGCCTGTGCATTTAGTTCACTCCGCAGAGAAAGTGTCTTTTTGTTCGCTAACCGTTTCTTCGATTATTTCTTAATATAACAGTTCGAATAAACACTACAAATAACCCCGCCCCCCCCCCCGCCCCCCCCCCCCCCACACACACACCTCAATGACTTCATTGACACGGCTCTTTTTGCTTAACTAGGGTTATCCAAACCCCTCGTACCGTTACCCCTTCCTGTATGTTCTATCCATTTAAAGTATTTCTTAGGATTTTGCGTGCATAAGCAACTATTTCTGTATGCGCGATCCGCTACCTATTTAGCATCTTACACCACACTGTCACGAAGAATACCACGAACGCTGATAATGTTCCCGCTGTAGAGCCGGAAGTACAGCTGGCAGTGACTTCAACAAAACGTTGAACACAACCGCTGCATTTAGGTTTGCAGCGTCTCTCATTACCAGGGTTACGCCGCAGCAATATCTGCGGGACGCTGGCTCCATAAGGCGCGAGGCCTTCTGTAGAGAAAAGCACTGGCGAGTAAGTTTCCTTAATATTAAATGCGGCACGAAAAATCCTGCATACTGCTGCCCAGTCCTCGTACTAGGAAGACAATATTAGGAGGCTGCCAAAATGACTGGCTGCGCGTGTATATTAAGCCTTATGAAGACATTTTATAGCGAACTGCTCGCAACAGGCCGCATCTGCTGCGTTCGCGCTGGTATAGGCGCAATGTAATGAGTTGAAACTTCGGAAAGCGACAAAAGAGGTAAGTAAACTTCAGCGCCTTACTTGCTGCAAGGCTTTCGGCAACGCGTGCAAACCGAGGATGCGAGGAAGAAAGGTAAACTGCTCGCCGACAGCGCATATATAAAGTATTAATATTTGAATGTAGCCTTAACATTCGCCTACATGGCAGCTATGCGAAAAGACGGTGCAAAGATACATTCCCCTGCCTTCTTACCATCCGCTTCTCTTCCATGCTGCACGGAATAAAAATAAAATGCTTACGTGCTGTACAACGTTACTTCACGAAATAATTCAACATAACTATGGACGTCGAACCAAAAATACAGCATGCAGTGAAGACACAAAGTTACGACAGATACGGCGACAGCAAAGATACGACGCAACAGATACGTAGGCGAAAGTTTCCTTGTTGATAGACGGCAAACCTAGCCTGCTTATTCAAAGATTAATGTAAAGAATATTTTCGAACAGCTATACTAGCGTCAATGTAAGGAACATGGTCTCGCTGTATCATGATCTTTAGTCACATTTAGCGATATAGACAACATATAAGGTGTCTTGAAAATTGATTGATTCATTTACTTTACACATTTAGCTCATTCTTGCTGAGTCGCTCTTTTGCCATTGCTCTCGGAAAGATTAAGAAAAAAAGCACGTACTTTTGCGTAGTACACAAGAGTATTTGGAAAGTTATGCAAGACCGACAAACGCAACCACGATCCCCTTCCTTCAAACTGAGCTCTCTTCCGTGCACCGATCGCCACCCCTCCATACATCCTCCCCCCCCCCCCCCCTCCAAAAAAAAAAAAAAGAAAAAAATGGAAAGTAAATTGGGCATATCCCCCACACTCCCGGATCAGTGCCCTGCAAGGCAGGATCCATTGTCTGGGTATCCGACACAGTTGCACGTTATACGAAGCGTTACAAGAAACAACCGTGTCTCACTGCGATCCAGTAAGCTAGTGCGTGATATTGTCCTAACGGGCATGCCGACTGCAGTGTGGCACCGAAGTGGTAAGTTACTGTCCGACATAACATCGACAGCATGTTTCTAACGCAGACGTCACTCACGTGGGGTGGTGATGAACGAAATGGGACGCTGATGCGCATGCGATAAGCAGCATTAGGCGGAACGTTAGCGCTGCAGTGAGCAATGCTAGACAACAAGTGACGGACTCATAGTCATGAGCGTGCCCCCTCCCCACACTCTCGAAACGTTGCCATTTTGATTTTCTGAGATTCCTCCACAGTTATCTAAAGTCATCTCGTTGCTCTGTAAAGGGCTCTATTTCATTTTAGGCCTCGTCGAATACTCGACAATATCACGCCCTAAATATTGATCCGCAGAGTTCTCATCCAGACGTGCTTTTGTAGTGTTTCTTGCCCCATACGACCATTTGCTGGAATGATTTAACCGGAACGCTCTAACCTGGAATGTGCGCACTGAACTCCCTTTGTTGTTTCATTATCATTATTTCGCAATACTCTGAGACATTGCCGGGCTTATACAGGACGTGGGCTACAAAAAGTAGAAAAGAACGTGCCAGTGACCGAAACAAAAGAGAATAATAAAGACAAAGGGGTCTAGAGATGACACTGCCCATCAGCAAAAGAAAAAAAGCGATAAAGAGGAAAAAAAAAAGGTAAGGTGCTTGCAACAATTATAGATTAGTCTTTATATGAATTCCGTGCTTCTGTTGCACTGTTGTAATGTAGATGTAGGAATTATGAGGCTGCAGTTATATATATATATATATATATATATATATATATATATATATATATATATATATATATATATATATATATATATATATATATATATATATATATACTGCACTGACATCGCATAGTACAAGGACCTCGACATTTCGCCTCCAGCAAAGTGCAGCCGCCGCGGCCGGGATTAGATCCCGCGACCCTGGGATCAGCAGCTGAGTACCATAAACACTAGACCACAGCGGCAGGGCGATATACATCAAGTTACGATATGATAGATGCAAAACTGTCCCGCGTGAGGCGAAACGAGGACTACGCGCCTCAGTTCCAATACAGCGCAGGCACAGCACCCTTGTTCCTCTAGTGTTTCTGTCACTCTTTTCTCACAAGACAGCGGCTGAGCTCGGTACGCTGTGCTCTCCCAACGCGAGGCGGCGATGCTGTCGCCTCCCCTTTCTTTCTTTCCTCCCGTGCCAAGCCTCGTTTCTTCTCTCGGGGCTTCCAGCATCGTCCCATCGGTACGTACAGCCGAGCCCGTTGAAATCAATACGCTGGCGGCGCTAGTCGTGCTGTTCTGACCCGAGGCCTCTAGCAGTCAGTCGGAGCTGAGCCGCGGGTCCGGAGAAGAGGCGCAGAGAGACTTCTCCTCGCGAGCTCGCCGGCCGTGACGGGCTCGCAATTCGGCGCTTTCGGGCACGTGGTCTCTTGCGACAACTCGTAAATCGGCCCGACGATTTGGCTCCGCTTCAGTTGAAGCGTACGTCGTTTGGCTGGCGTTGTCTGTCTGGTGTGTTGTGCGGGAATCTGTACGTATACAAATGCGTGCGGCGCATTTTGTTCGTTGTATAGTCCTCGTCCCAAAGACGAATCCAGTGGCTCGGGCTTGGTGCTTGTGCTGATTACCGGAACCCACTTCGGACTAGTCTGTATCGCCGTCACTGTATCACGAGTGAACGAACTGTGGTTTACTCAGGATTCTTTTTGTTCACCACCATTACGAGCAGTGTTTCTTCCTCTGGAATCTCATAAAACTAGATTGTCTGAGCGCCGTAACGTGAGCGACAAGGTTCTACGCATACTCTGCCTGCCGTTTTTTCTAAATTCGCAACCAATGAATGTCGTGTCATCTAGGGAACATGAAACCAATTGTCCTAGTGACAACTTTAAGTTCCATTCACCGGGCAATTAGGAAGGCGTCGGAGAATTTCGCGCAGTCAGTAATGCCATAACGCATGTCGCCAGTCTTTTGCCGTAACGTTCTACTACTTATTGCGCACAATTTCGTGTCACCATATCAACTGCTTAGAACGTAAGCAATCTTCTGAGTAGGTGCTCAGGAGATATTCACGACCGAAATAAATTGACCTTAAAATGAGCTCATTAGGCGCGCGATAAGAAGCTGCAGTGGTAATAAATTTAGCAACTCAAAAGAAGAAAAGAAACTGCAACGTTCACATAAAAGTACTGTAAGAAAAGAAAACCAGTGAAGTGACTTGACTCAGGTTAGTTATGTAGGATTACTTACCTCAAATGCACGAGGAGAAATTTTTGTACACCTGTGCTGCGTCACTTAAGAGAGCTTGATTGTAGGCCTGAAACTTATCGTGGCCTGAAACGACCGTAGTTCACTGCACCATAGACACTCTAGAGAACTACCTCCTTTCGAGTGCTGGCACATAATTCACAGCTACAAATGAAAATAATGCTACAGCTGGCCTTTTCTTTTTAGAGAGGATTTTATTAGTTATAACGCGCGGATCTGCATCGCATTAGTGCCTAATTGTCGCTGAACAGAGCGCGTTTTCTTTTTAGTGTCAGTATTTTACGACCATTCAAGACATGCCCTGAATATGTACTGGCCATGGTCGTTAAGGTACTCAATTTATGAGCGTTTTTGCTGCTCTATTTATTAACATTAACATTAATGTCGATAGGTCTCTCTTAAGCTTGGTGAGCACCATTTCAAGTAGTGTCCTAATTAAGCGTTTTTATTCGTGCAAAATTGACGAGATGCTGCCACAGTCCGCTGACGATTGCTTCTTCCGTTCAATTATAACAGAATAAAAAAGATAAATAGTAACGTTCAGTGATACATTCTATTTCAAGTACTACTTGCTTGTCCTTTAAAGCATTTCTTACTCGGGTACGATAAGGGTGAAAACAGAGACGCCTTCTGCGCTTTCGTAAACCATTAACAATCCATCGCGATTACATCAAAAGAGGTGTCTACTCTAAACTTGGTACCCAATGAGCAGTTGTCGGTTGTACTTGGTTGTCGAGTACGTGGTTGTCGAATGAACAGTTCGTTTTTGGGGGCAGATGACTTTTGAGCTTGTGCTGTGGCCCCATGTGGTATGTGGCAATATTATCAAGGAATTACTTTGTCGCGGTAACGCTTTTCACTGAGTGACATGCTGTTAAGTAGTTTGACGGGTTTGCCATAGGAATACTAGTAGTGAAACCTGACGCAAGCATCAGTTTTCAGTATAGAAAAAACAAATTATAGGTTATCCTCATTTGGGAATTCAAGAGGAAGTTAGTCAAGAAGGCGAAAAACATAAGCGATTTACCCGGTCTAAGAAACTTACGGAACGGTGTCACAACCGATATCTTCGGCCAAGGTATTTGTGATACTGTGTGAGCTTGTGGTGAACTGGAGCGACCAACGTGTGGTCAAGAACAGTGGCAGTGCTCTATCACCGATACTGGTGACAACCGATTATCCAGTAACGTGTCGTACTGTTTGCATCGTATTTGACCTCATCCTGGGCGCCCTGAATCCACAGCTACTGGCTTGCTAGCATTCTGACCGGAGCTACCGAAGCCAGGAGATTCAGTGTTGTGATTGACTTGTGACTCAAGAACATCAAGAAACTGACTCAAGAAACCATGACGTCCCTGACGCAGCGCGGAGTCCACCAATTGCAGCTTTCGGTGACCTTGCTCGGTAAGTCAAAATGTAAACGTAAACAGAAAGAGATAGGGCAGGTTGTCCACAAAAGAAAAATAAAGCTATTAAGCTCAACTATTCCTGCGTGCCGAGGAAACGCTGTCCAATGTTTACGCCTTAAAATCTCTAGCTTCTTTTAAAAACGATAGTTAAGGTATAGTTGAAAGTTATTATATTAATCGTGCGCGCACTTACGGTATAAGCGTATACGGGCTTTTCACTGCATGTGCTTTTACGCTGTGCGTTACAAATATTCACAGCTGAACTACATATGATCGTAATTTAATGTTCCATTTAGAAGTTTACGTGTGAGAATTGGCGAAGGTTTCAGTGAAATTTATGTAATATTTAGGTGGAAACGAATAATAAAAACAGTTCGAGTCCCACAGCAACCTTTAGGTCAGGGACTTGCGTAAGTTGTCGCGCACATATTAATGCGTACGAGACATATTCAAAGGCATATCATTGTTTTCGGCACGTGCCATGCTCAAAGAGTTCCGTCATGTTCGTTGCACGTAATCACGGATTTTTGGCAAGATTAAATGGTCATTCTGTACATGTAAAGCAACGTTGTTTTCAAAGCTGTGACACATTTATTGCGCAGGAACATTGCTGTATGCACACAGTCGCTTTAGAGCTGTGGAATTGTTTTATTCATAAACGGGAAGAGTGGGACTGCGCGACAAGGGGGGGGGGGGGGGAGGGGCCACCTTGAACACTTACTGCCAGTTTACAAAACGAAAATGGCATACAAATGCTACTAGAGTGTCCCTTTGATAAAACACGCACGCTTGCCGTCTCATCGCTCCACTCCACTTGTTCTTGAGGCATAACATTTAGCACGTATATCGTTAATACAAATTTATTTACGCTCGACGGTTCCAGACAGTGTGCTGACCTGCTTGGCTGCGTGGTATCCACTGAGCATGGATGAATTTTTCATAGTAGTACACAGGCTACCCGGTTCGTTTAGATAGATTAGTGTTGCATACTTTATTATTTCAAGCTGTATTCATGACACATCTAGCTACCGGTCACAGGCCAAGTTGCGGTCGTGACAAAGATTTATCGCTGTATCTAAGGTGAATGCTTCGTAAGTGAAAAATAAAGACCTTAACCTGTCGCTCCGCTCAGCATCGAGCAGAATCGCCAGGAACAAATGCCTTGCATAACGTCGTATAGCGTCAGAAAAGTCTGAATGTTGTAACTAATGCATTTATCTCGTGTTCCACGATGAAAGATGACTTTCTCAGCGACAGGGACATTAATATTATACCTTTAAAGAATTGTTAGCAATCCGTCGACGGCAGCAATCGTTGTGAGCGATGAAGCCACAGCTCGTTAGGAAACGTAGTTAGTAGCCAGAGAATAAATTTAAATGATATTAAAAGGACGCCAAAGTTAAAAGTTGAAGTAGTTCAGACTAATAACTTATATTTAGTTAACTCCATTGTCGTTATTTCGCAATTTCACGTTCAATATTAAAATAGATATTGAATGTCAAAGTTCTATTTTTGAAATTCGCGCTGGAACTTCGAAACCTAAAGACGTAAGAAGGGTGATTTATTTCTTTTTCGTATTCTCGCCAACTTCGTTCCATCAAATGTTCTGAAATTCGCTTTGTTAGGTTCCTGGCTTTCTTGGAACACCACGATGTATGTCTTTTTATCGTTAAATACTTACGTAGGTCTTAGGAGATACCGTCAAAGGTCTGTGATGTCCCAGCGTATTGGTGCTGCAACTTCAAAGAGGCGTGGGCCTCTCGTGTTTTGTTTCTGCGCTTTTTTTAGCTCACCGAGGGCCTTCTCCTCGCAAGAGTGGTGTTTTTGGTGTTGTTAAAAGCCAACCTACTAACGAGAGAATAATTGTTTTCCACTTCAGTGTCCCTTTAAATCGCTCTTTCGCGAGTGCCGCCACACACGCGGCCACGACAATTAAAAAAAATCATTGAAGAAAAAATAAGTCTTTTCAGTCACCGCTACTATACGAAGGCTGTCAAATCATGATAAAATTATCATCACAAAGGTTGTCCCCAGCAAGGATCTCACGAACGTTATTTCTCTGAACTATTCGAGCGAATGACGACCACTGTGTTAAAAAACAGCAATTTCGCGAGCGCCAGTTAGAAGGCATTTTTAGTGTCCTACTTTTTCAACAGAAGTAAATATAAATGAAGGAGTTTTCGTCATTTCCGCGAAATGGGGACTTATTTTTTACGTAGTTCATGCAGAAATAACAAGTAATAAAGAAAAGGAAGAATAAGGTGTCCTCTTCGGGGAGCTCAATGGTTCTCTTCTAACAGAGTCCGCTAGTCTTTGCCACACAGGGGCGCTATGGCTAGGCAGAATCTAGTTAGCACTCACCACAAACAGCTGCATCATTGAAAAAGCGTTGAAGGAGTGGCATTGCTTCGTGACAGACTTTCAGGAGACGCAGACCTAATAATCTTGAAAGTGAAGAAGTTACAGCTGCATCCCAAAAAAGGAATGGAGCACTTCGTCGTGTCGTCGCTTTGTTGATACGATTGAGACAGTCGTGCAACAGCTGGCACGTATGGACATGGTCATAGCCGAGTGAACATCTTGAAGACGATTCACGTTGAATGCGGAAGAAACAGTGCTTTTTGCGCGTATTTCCAAAGAAGGGACGAAGCATGAGGTTGTGTCAATGCGCCGGGGGACCTGAGGGTTTTGATTGCTACTCAATAGTGGGGAAAGCTTCGTGCAATATTGACGTCGTTCGTTTCTTGACCTTCACAAATAATACCTATTTAATTAAAGCAGTGGGAGCACCGAACATCACGCGCACTTCTGCGAAAAAGTCTGTGTGATTTATAGGGAGTCTGTGAGCTTTACGGAATTATTCTTGGCGCACACATAAATGGCTACCGAGGTGTTGAATAACTTCAATGTTATCAAATGATGAAAAGACCAGCTAAGTTCAAGTGCTCTATTAAATCAGGCGTACTCTTTCAAGACAGCTTTATATTGCTTCAAGGTGCCTTTATAATATTTTTGTCCCTTGCACAAGTATTCAGAAAGCTAAAGTTCAGATCAATCTAATGTAGCATGTTCAAAACTAACTGCTTTTGGACGTCGGACTCATCAGCAGCTAATGAACAGGACCTGCAAAAGCATGATACCGGAATGCAAATCCGTTTACTCTATTCACCGGGACATCTTGAACGATACAAATATTCCATTTCACTCATCTAAACCAAATTAATTTGCGCAGCCTTAACAAAAAGCGAAGCTTTCGCAAACAACTTCCTTTGTGAGCAATCCTCTGTTATAGAATAAAATGCGTGGAGCAAAGTGCTTGGCTGACAAATTGCACAGCTACGTGCGTTTTGTCCGAAATCATTACGTATGAAGAGCTGCGGTTACGGCACTTCCCGAGGAGAAAGAGCGCTTCCAGTTCAAACCCTCAATGAGAGAAAAGTCATCAACGTTACCGCCGTCCCTTTACGACGTGCGATAAATGAAACTACCGGCATTGTCATGGAAACCAGAATATATATATATATATATATATATATATATATATAGAGAGAGAGAGAGAGAGAGGGTTTTCATTTCCCAAATCTTGCGGGCGTTCTGCAGCGCAATTAGTTTTACCCTATGATAAATGATTTCTCTTTTGTCACTGCAAGCCATCCGGAAGAGTCTGGGCCACAAAACATTGCCCTTGGCTTTCTAAATTGATGTCATTGTGAGAGTGCTTGCCGACAATTTTTCGCGGGTGAATACCGGGGTACCCCGACAAAGAGAGAAAGAACAAAAAGGCTGATCAATACGTCAAAAAGAAAAAAAATAGATTCTTGCGTGACGAGGCAAATTTCACTAGACGCGCTGCAGTAGACTTGCGGAGTCGTGAAGTAATTAGATGCAAATGAAAATATATTCTTTCTCGCGAGAAGTGGGGTTTTTTTCTTTCTTTTTTTTTGTCCCCAAAGGAAAACTAAAGCTATTAAGCTCAGCTATTCCTGTGTGCCGTCGAAACTCTGTCGGGTCAATCTCTGAATTTCGCTGGTTCTCTTTAAACGCGACAGTGAGAGTAATGCGATGTCTTTTGAAAAGCTGGTGTGCATGTATATTTTAGAATCACACGTCACACTCTACGTAAAGAGGCCATTTATCCGAGCTCAAATACGGATGAATACATTATATTCCTATTAGAAGAATGGTTCCAAAGAAAAGGACGTATTCTATTCTAGTAGACTACCTGACTAGGCGTTCTAGGACTGCATTACTGTGATTCGAAGCATTGTTGGTACGTAGTTTATTTGGATATATGCTTAGAGAATTACGTAAGGTGATACTATTCTGCTTGCAGTACATTTTTGCCTTATTCTGAAAATTTTTGGAACTGCGTAAACTGAAGCACTGCGCCCATGTGCTGCTTAAGGCTTTGGTTTTTGAGGCCTTTGAAGAGATGCTAGCGTTCCACGCTAATATTATTGTGCTATTTACATGGAAATACCATAATATTTCACTAGGTAATTCTATTTTTTTTTCTGAAATGAGCTAAGAAACACATGAAACATGCATGCTTTGTGTACATAACTGAAATATCTGTACCATGAGACACTCATCGGTTCTTCTTTTCATTGCGAAATGGGCTTGCCCTTAAGGCATAGTTTATGGTGTGTTATGTCGGTTCTGCCCATAAGATGTATTCGCTTTCTCTCACACGCAATGTGCACGTATTTCCATGTGCAGTTTTCATGTGTTGAGTGTCCGAGCACTATATACGTGGCGAGTTCCCAGCGGTCAGTTGCATGTTGGATTATATTAACGGTAAGATGCATTAGGCTAACTTATGTACCTAACTATTTTATGCTTACTAGCAAGGAAGTGACAAAGCTTTTCTCTACGGTGTAGCGTTGATGTTACAAGTATTGTCTTATATGAACACAATTATTATCTTTTTGTAGCACTTGATATTTGAGTTAAGCACTCAGGTCCAGATGCCAAAATACAAAGGTCTGATGGATAGTCACAAGTTATAGCGATGCATGTAAGTGGGTTTAGTAATTGTAAATGACGTGCGCAAGTATTGTGCGTTCGCGTTCCTGGGTTACGTTTCGTTGGTGTGAAAATCTGACGCTGAATTTCTAGGTTTGGCTAACGTTCAACGTTTCCACGGGATAAAATATTTTCTTATTACATATGCCTAAAAGAAGCAAACACAGCTTTGAAAGGTTTTCGTCACTGAATACAGGAAATACCTCTTCGGAAACAAAAAAAAAGAAAAGATGGCCTACCGCCGTGCTTTAATATTTTAGCTGTGACCGCGTGTGCCTCGCAGAAGCTCAATTTTTGGCATACGAAGGAGGTAATGAAATTTTTGCCTACCTTGTGGAATACAAGGTAAAATTTGCCCCTCAACTTTCAACGGTGCATAAGCTGACCTGTGCTAAAAGTCGACTTTCAAAGCGAGCGCTACCATGCCAACGTTATCAATAAGTACAGAAAAGAAAAAAAAAAGCTCGCAAAAGCGCAAAGAATGCAGCGACCCACGCGTGTAGCGGGCACGGTCATTGAGGTGTGTGAGCGGCGCTCATGCATTATGTATGACGTTGTGGTCATGCCCCCGGCTGCCAGAGAGAATATTGTCGCTGACTCGAGGGATGTTATGCCATGTTGTGGTTGCATTGGATTTTTCTGAAATTTGCCGAGTTACCTTTTACACCAGGTAAGATTAAACCAAATGATATGCGGGTAAAAACTAAGTGCGCCACGATGACCACAGAAGCATTTGAGTCGTGCCCATCCTGGTGAAACTTCAGTGCACACTGTAGAGAGGGGCGTAATGAAGGGAATGAATGACCGTTCGATTGCAAATGTATATTTTAACAGCGAAGATGTTCACACTCGAGTGCGATGCATCAGATGACGCACGGCACAGCAACGAGAAAGAAGTGCATCAGTTCATTCAGTTCAATGTGAAGGGTCATGTACGGTCAGTAAATAATAATAATAATAATAATAATAATAATAATAATAATAATAATAATAATAATAATAATAATAATAATAATAATAATAATAATAATAATAATGGTCAATGTTTTACGTGCCAAAACCACAATACCATTATCTCCACGCTCTCTACTGGAGGGCTTCGTAGCCATTTGGAATTCTGACCATCTGGGGTCAGAATTAAAAATCCAGAATGCTGATGCTGTAAAAGCGCATGGCCCCGCCACGGTGGTCTTGTGGCTATGGTACTCGGCTGCTGATCCGAGGGTCGCGGGATCGGATCCCGGCTGCGGCGGCTGCATTTCGATGGAGGCGAAATGTTGCGGCCCGTGTACAGTGCGTTGTCAGTGCACGTTAAAGAACCCCAGGTGGTCGAAATTTCCGGAGCCCTCCACTACGGCGTCTCCCATAATTAGAGCTGGTTTTGGGACGTTAAACCCCACAAAACAACAACAACAACAACAAAAGCGCATGTGATAATTCTTTAAAACATGTGCCCAAATTTCCGCATACCATATTGTACCTAAAATCAGTTGTTCAGCGTTTTACGAAGCAAAAATACAGAGTGTATTATGTCTAGAGTTTGTAAAAGTACTGCATCTTCATCGCTAGTCGTTCTTACCGCTATCGCGGCTCTCTCTAATGGGAATCTCGGGCTTGTTTTATGCTGGTATGCGAACTATCGCAGTCACGTTCACCCGACGCTGCGATGGACGAGGCTTAACTGACACCCTAGTGCTCGAATGAATTGGGGATTTACGACTTCTCTAAGGATGCGGCTTGTTCGATAAAGACGGTTGCGTCGAAGCACGATGGGCTGGTAATCTCTCCTAGACGAGCGGTCATATACTGCGTAATGAACGACGTTCGGGTGACGCTAAATTAACTCCAATAAATATCCGCTTTGTGCGGGAATTAGGCTCGCTGCTCCGTTTCCTGTGGTGGAGGGTCAACAAGCCTAGTCAATCTGTCGTAGTTTTCGCCCTTGCCGCTTTAAAAATCGGCTTCAATGACGTGGGATATTTTAACGTGTAACCCTTCCTTTAAAAAAAAGCAAAAATGTGCGCATTGAAGTTGCATCGAAAGCGGCCATCTAGCAACGTACGATTTCTTCAGCCTACATCTGAAGGGCCCCGCACCCGTCGGGTTATCAGAAACGCGTTCTTCATGCAAGACTGATCTTTCCTTTGTCAAACTGAAGAAGGAAAAGTAATAGTATTTCAAACAACATTGGCTTCTCCTTGTATCACAGTGGTGACATAAAGTCGCGAAATTCCGCTATCACATAACGTACCGGCGCTCAGCTTACGTAACTGGGATACTTTTTACCTCCGTCCTGGTGTGTTTCACGGGAACAGTCTCGTCGCATTAAAGATTAGCAAGATACATAGCACAAAGTGTCTACCAAATCTGCCAAACTTAAATTTACAGCAAGGTAGGCTATAACACTACTGGGTCGTGATATCATAGTTGCGGTAGACAAACACAGCACGCAAACTAGCCGGCTGGATACGCGTACAACAGCAGCCATACTACGTGCTGAGTTAATTGGAGAAAACAAGAAAAAATGAAACGTAAGATAAGCACATTTGCCAGATTTGCTCACCGTGCAAGAGGCGACGCGATTTTTCTTTTTTTTTAAATACCAATGGAAGGTCCCTCAATTTGCACAACTTAAATTTGAAAACCGCATCTACTGAGATCCACGCAATGCGCGTACTACAATATGACAAAAAAGACGCTTGAATACATGAACAGGCAGCAGTGTACTGTACATTCGTGACTGATGTTTTCTAACTGGTGAAAACTTCAGAACATCCCCGGAAAAGTGCGCAATAACTTGGTGAGTAACATAGTGTAGAGCAACATGCCCAGACAAACACGCACGTAGTAGACGCATTTCTGCACTTTGATATACACCTATATTAGTTGGGAAAACACGTATGCTGTTGCCACGCAGCTGGTTTCATTCGAAAGCCTTCGTGTACTTTTCCTTTTCATCGTTACCAATGCGCATACGTGGCATATATAAATAGTCAAATAATGGTATAAACTAAATCTTATAAGATTAGGTGGGTGAAGGATGCCCAGTATAACTAGTTCACAAGCTTCAGAACCTTTAAAAGGCAAACAATAGAAATTCCATTTTTCGTGCGATGCATCAGCGTAGCCTGCTGATGTGAGAAGTGTTCTTGCCCTGAGGTAATTTTTTGAATAGATAAAGTTTACACGACCCACCACTCCACCACGTTCAATTGTTCCCAATTTTACAACAATATTTATCCTGCATTTACAGCAGTAACTGCCCTATGCCATAGGACGAAATGGCAAATACTTAGATGGGCATATGGAATGATAACATTTAAGAGGGTGGTCATATATGGAACTTGCGCCCCCACTTCCTTTCACGCTGAATTCTGCCGTAAGAAATATGTTTCAGCATACTCCTGCTACATGCCATTTCTGATCTGTAGTTTCTTATAGGTCTTTGTCACTTTAGGACGTGCTTCGCTAGAGCCAATACACCATGTGGCGGAAACATGCTCTCCTAGGAAAAAATAAAGCTCGCGTTAAAACATCGAATCACCCGTAGTAGCATTGTCGCTATTGGACTGTAGGGACTATATTGAGTTAACCCTCTCTTCACGTTACTTTTGTTTCAGTGTCTGATAAAGTTATGTTGCATGAACAACAAAGCAGAATACGCCGAGTTGAAAATGTGCGGATGGCATGCTGCATGAAAAGAACAAGAGTAAAAGAACATAACTTGAGCATATTAAGTACGTCGATCGAAGCTAAAGATTACACAAAAAGATGCTACAAATGAATAAAAGCTCGCTCTTCTTTATCGCTTCACTCTAACGTGATGAATTGCTCACGAATGAGTAGCAGCTGCTAACCTTACGGTCCGGTTAGTCAATGCCTTTAGGAGTTATCGGTGCGTAGAAAAAATAAAAGAAAAAGAAAATTGCTTTAGTCAGTGCTTCTCACCGGATTATACTTGCGAAACGGATGCTACCTCGATAGTTGCCAAGCGTGTGTTCGCGTCTGCCTGTGGGGCTTACTCTGCCGCACAAGGGGTGTTTTTGAGGCGGAGCACGCTTGACAGGGTCAATAATGCGACTACCTGTGCACGTCTCAAGCGAAGTTAGACGAAAACAGGCAAACCGGGAGACAAAGCGAGAACGTGATTGCCTGATACAGCGCTTAGAATCGAATTTGTATTTATACGAGAATTATCTGTAAACCATGCTCAATGCGGCACTGAGAATAAATTGCGTTTACATAAAATAGAGAGAAGCACGTCTCCCTTATGCTATGCAAAGACGACATGACGGTGATCAGCGTTCCGCTTTTACAGACTTCGCGTGAGGTTGCTTTAGTTTATACCTGAATTATTTTGAGATGCTGCGCATGTAATGTGGCGTAGGCTGTTAAATTTAATGTTTAGTCACGTGTGGCGCCGCCAGACAGTCTCAATCGACATCACATGGGGCACTTATCTCTTTCACCTTAAAAATGCATCTTTTGGGTACAAATTTTTGAGAAGATTGCATTAGGGCTTCCCGAGCGAAACGCGAGAAACACAGATACGGAAACAATAATAAAAATTTTTGTCGGAGCTTCTCGCAATCTGGGCGCTTCAGATATAGTTTCTTCAGAGGTTCTCTGAGGTACCGTAGCCAATCCTCCTTTATTCTTAGTTTACATTACTGATCTCCTCTTGCGCACCTACATTAAGATACATATTTTTGCAAAAGATTGCGTTTTACACCATACCATTAAGTTTTCAGTTCATCACGATGCCCTTACTAACTTCTTGGCTGACTTTTGTAATTGGTCCAAAGCATGCGTAAGGAAAGGCAACATATCCAAGGCCGTCTTCATGTCATGTACACGACATTCCTATTCCTCTTATGTCCTTAATAGCATCATCATTTTCAGCTGAGTGTTTGAACCTTACTGTCTGGGCTAACTGCTAACACACAATTTACCGCAGTGAGAACGCGTTGGTGTCACCTGTGACAAGGCCCGTAAAACGCTAGGCTACGTTCATTGCACGTTGCGTCTTGCTCCTGAGGAATGTAAAGATATAAAACCTTGGCTCATCCTTCCTTCAAATACGCCTGCGATTTAGCAATGCGAATTTATGGGGAATGTGATACCGAAAAACTAAAATACATGCAAGAGAAAGCAGTGTTTTGTTTTGTAGGAGTTTGCGCTCTTTCCGTTTACTCTGTCTGTTCCTTCCTGTGTTCGTCCGTTGAATGCACAACGATACCAAACAGATATGCACCAACTCACCCAAGAAGAAGTTTTTCTAAAATATGACAAGGATTTTTCGCCGACTATTTAGCTACGCCAGCTTGGTTCCACTGCACTTGTAGCCTTTCTTCGTCTTAAATGCTTAAAGTCCACGAAACTTTCCACTATGGAGAAATATATGACTTCCTCCAAACCTTCATCTATGAGACGCTACCATGCCTTAAACACTTGAGCCCTTTTCGCCCACACTGTCTCTTTTAAATGCGGTTTTTTTTCCTCATCAGTAAGGGAAGCCCGGATTACATTATATCCGCTCAATGGCGTAAGAAAGGATTCTCGACATCCTGTTTATGAACGGTCACATATATTTGTCTTCTTAAACCTATACCAGCAATGTCCTCTTTGGTAGTGCAGTAGGATAAGCAAACTAAATAAAAAGAAATACTTTTTCAATGCGACAAAAACATATTCGTACGCAAAAGTCGAGGAATGTCGAACCACACTGGAAAAGTGCCTCTGTAGAAGCTCGAAATCGTGGAACAGAAAGGCGCAGGTTAGCAAACACTAATATCTCGTTTCCGACGATAGTCCCGTGTCGCAAATGAATGTGCCAGAATGGACGCAGACACCATTCTCATTGCACAACATCTTCTTCATTGTTCTCTGAGACGATGAAAATGGGTCGCTATCTAGAAAAGGCTTAAGCACGCCATCAAAGAAACACGATACCGCAGGCTCGAACCGGCAAACCTACGCGCACATGGAAACACATTCAGGGAACGTGCGCGTCGCTCATATCATAGCTCGGCACTCCTGGAACCACGTTCGTGTACAAGTCTTGTATAACGGAAGGTGGCTGGGGAGGAGAGAACGCACCTGTGCCAATAACGCCGAGCACAGCGAAAGCTGCACCGTTCGCGTCCGCCCGTCTCCCAATCACCATACGGGGCTCTCGTTTATGTCATACATTATTCACGCAACATCGGTGTCTCGGATACGGGGGAAACGGGTACGCGTGGAAGATAAAACTTAGAAACACGCGCTTGCTCAAAGAGAGAGAGATTGCCGGCGACGCATTAGAAAGCTAAAAAAAAATTGCAAAGAGTATAAAATGGCTTTGAAGAGGCGTTTCAAGCACCTTTTTTTTTTTTCTATGGGAAAGCACTGAAGTAAGAGGGGCGTCTTCCCGAGGAAAGCGAAAGGGGTGTTTGCCCATGAAAAAAGAAGGGCGCCGATAACAGGCGCACCGATGTCGAGAAAGGCAAGTGGTGGGAGCACGCTGCGCTAAGCTGCACTCAACGTAACGCGGATCACTCACCTTGCACAAGCCACGAAAAAAGGGAAGCACGGGGAATTCGCCGTGCTGATAGGTGGTATACGGCTGATAGGATGTCCGGCGTAGGCGCGGCATTATTACGGCCGCACGAGGCAAGCTTAGCTTCTGTACACTGTAGCAGGCGGCAGAAAAGTGGCTCTTCGTGTCGAGCGTACAGTCTCATCTTTCGTACAGCGACGTTGAAGCTTTTGACTAGTTCTGAAGGATTCTTGCTACTGCTGTTTCTTTTGTGCGTTCATTTTTCTGCGCACGTTTCGGATACGGCAGAAAGTCGCGCATCTCGTCCGTGTTAAGAGAGGGGAAGAAATAATGGAAGGAAGGTCATCACTGGCCTGGCGTTGCAGATGGGACGCACTGAGGTGATCAAGGTTTTTCTGATGTGCTTTCAGTACGTGTCGTGAGAAGTTTTCGTTCGATTGATGCCATCAGCGACGTGCAAGTCTTACTGCGAGGTTTCCGAGTCCTTGCTCAGGGTCCGCGTATACATTAATTTTGATTTTGTCGGGCCCCTGCTTTATGGTATGACGTGTCGTCGATAAGCGTGGCGTTGATGGAAGGTGACTGTGATATCATGGAAACTGCGGGCACAGGACGTTGGCTTATCTTTCTGACTTCTTCGCTGCGAGACGTCGGAACATCACGTGGACAGTGCTTAGCAATCGAGCAAAAGATGTCAAGGCTATGGTTATTATTATTTGACAAGTGTAGATAAAACACAACGAGGCCAAGAAAATAGGAAAGAAGAAGGCTGTCAACTCTCACCGAGAGAAGCACAACTCCTGCCTATTCTTCCGGAATGAGGGAAAGAGGGAGAACGTAGACGAAAGAAAGAAAGGAAATAAATAAATTACAAAGGAACAAATGAAAGAACAGAAAAGAAAACGCAAGAAAGTGTCTGTAAGCGTGAGGCCAAATCAGTATCGTGCAGAAATGTTATAAGTCCCCACTTAATTTATCGCAGCACTTTTGAGGTAGAGGTAGAAGGAAAAGCAATTAAGGAGGTGAAGCAGATGCTCTTTCAGTTTGCTACCTTACTGTTTTTGGCAAATGGCTAAAGGGGCCGAATAAAATGGAGGAGAGAGAGACTGCACTGTAGTTAGAAGTATACTTTTCATAGCACATAGTCTACATGTGGTCTCAGAGACCTGCCGACTACAGCTGCACTAACAATGCCATAGCTGCATTTTGTGCAGTCGAAGCACATGACATACGGTAGACAGAAGTTTCGAAAAATCCAGAGAGGTTAATGGTGCTAAGGATGGTTGACTACTGTGCATTTCTCTAGATGGAATGAATATTTAAAGATGCGAAGAAGTCCAAAAGCAACAGCTTTGCATCGACGTGTACAGAAAATGAAGCCTTCATCATTTAATTGAGTTAAACAAAGATTTTCAAATGCGAAGCATTTTTGGCTCTCATAATTTGCGTGGTGTATCAATGAGTAGTGTATTACAAAACTACCATCATCATCAGTTCATGGTCCCCTAGAGCGCGTGCGAACTTCTAAGAAATGCACAATGTGCGGCGTTAGCACGCCTGCTTCTTTCTTGTTTTGCGCTCATGCCCTCAGACCACTATTACACTGGCAAAACTGCGCCTGGGGGGCGCACGTGTTGCACGCGGAAGCATAAGAAGAAGACGAAGACACTGTGCGTCGACTTCTCCCGTACGCAGCAAATTATAGAGGCCCCAGCAACAACGACAACAGCGTCTCGCAAAGCTGTGCGCCCTATCATGGCGTTAAGGTGTGCACAAATGCATAGTGTAGTATAGCAAAGGGGTGGGACGGCGTCAAGCCGAGGCCACACGTGCCGCGTCTGCAACCGTCTGTGGTTAGCCACGAACGTCTTTAAGCTGAGTTGGGCGCGAAATTTTGAGAAGCTTCGGTGGGCCTCGCAATGCTTGCGGGGCGTTTTCCGAAGCCTCAGACCACAACGAAATGCGGGAGACAAACCCGGACCAGCCAAGTGCCCATGAGCTTCGCTGCTTTACGTCACTAGTGCATTACGTCGCTAGTGCAAGCTTCATTAATTTTTCTGAAAGCCTCTGTCTTCTTCACGTCCCTGCTGTTCCTTTTTTCGCGTTTGCTTGTATCTTTTGTGCTTCTAAAGAGACCCCTGCAGGTTCAAAATATACCCCTGCAGGTTGAAAATATTCAGGATTTCTAGCACTATAAGTTACTCGCCGTTCTCTCTGCGTCATTATCAGCATATTTGTCGCTTTAAACAACGTGTCGCTTTCTATAACGAGGCAGATATTCCAAAGGTATTCCAGCACCATGACGCCACAGCTACGACCAATCCTCCACCTTCTGGTTCCTGGTATCATAAAGGGTTGTAGAAAATCTTTAGTGTAAATCCGGCTGTTTGTGATTCAACTATCATAACGGCGGCACTAACTAAGAAAGCTTTCAAATCACACCGACGCGTCAGAATTGTAGCCGTGTATAGAGATGAAGTATGCTTGCCCAACTACGCTTAACGCGATGACAGTTAACCCCCTTCCAACAAAGCTCTAAAGAGTTAGGAGGCCATCCAATGGAGAGACATAGACTTTGTGCTCTCTAAAAAAAAAATTACAAGCTTTGCTCCCGATGTGAACCCACGTTCTTAGCCCGAATGTGAAAGTTCTACACTTCATCAAGCTACCTGAAGGTACTCAAGACAGTCCCCAAAACCGTCAGTAACTGTATGTAGAGTCGATAATAAAACGTACGCTGGAAACGTACGAGAAGCGACTTCCAGCTAGGACCTGGGCAACGAGCAATCACTGACCGACGAGATCTGGCAAGGTGCTAAGGCCATACGGACCTTCCCTTTCGTATTAGAAAGGACCATCTATTTGGCTTCAAGCTATTAGAAACGAAATAGAAGTGGTCATATGGTTTATATGAAATAGGTTTCTTTCAAGAAGTACTTGGAGGTGGAAAGCTTGCAAAATGGAAAGCTTGCACTTACGCCATCATGCAATCACTGCGAGGCAATACAATTTCGCGCGGAAAATGACGGAAGGAGTCCGAATAGTTTCAGAAACAGGATAAAATAAAAGCGTCAGGACTTTAAATGCGCTTGAAAAATAAAAGCTTTTGTAAAGCGGGCGGCTCATTTTGCGCCAGTATTTGGGAGGAGGTAATATCTCCCCACCGTGATTTGATACTCCCAGCAATATCACCATCGCATTCACTGCATCTGCGCTGTGTTGCCACAAGGTCCACCACGGTAAAAAATCAGTCACGAAATGCCTCACTATGTCGCAGTAGACGTGCTTGTGCCTGCCAGCGCACAGCCATTCATGAACCGGCTTGCAGAACGACGTGTTGTTTTCTCAACGATTCGCCCACTACCCATATTTTGTTTGTTTTGTTTGTCTCAGACGCGCAAAAAGCAGCCGCCTCTTCCGTAAAGCGGAGCACTCAAAGGAAGGTATCCAGCTGCAGATAACAAAAAGAAACGTAAGGGCTGAGCTCAGCTAAATAAAGACCCCGGCGAAGTGTCATAAAACTTTCCCTAAAGGTAGTGCCCGCGGCAGGCAACCTCAGACACTCTTTCAGCGCCATGTTTCTATCACCAACTCGTTCTGCACTTCTTTCTTCGTTTTTGCAACGTAGGTAGCTATGTACTTACGGAGGTTGAGTAAAGGCACATCACATAAAGAGAAGAGGGCGACAATACAGAGAGAAGCCGAAAAGCAAGTCTCCCCATTTCTTGCTCCGATGCCCATTTATTGTCGTCCATTGTGTAGCAACGGACACACATAAAGCTCCGCCTATAGAGAAAGCTACAAAAACAAAAACCAACAAACAATAACACGTAATACGCAGGTACTTTAGCTTACATTCTTTTTTCATTCTTTTGTAAGTTGCGGCTCTGCGACTGTGGACAGCAGAAATGGTAGGCGACTGCTGCGCTGGCAGCCGAGATATGGTGCTCCAACATTGGGATCTGCCCAGAATTCACGAAAAGACCAGAAAGCTAGGCAGCTTAATGTAGCTTTCTATTTTCTTGATTTTTTTCACTCTTGTAGGTGAAGCTACCATCTGCACTTCGCGAGACGGCTTGCCGAGTAAAATGACACCAAACATAATTCCCGGGAGCTAGGTCGTTCTTTTTTTCTTTTTTTCAATTTGTATACTGAATTACGCTGTCATATTATATACGTACCTGGTGCTGTTGGTATGACATGTCCATGTATGCTTAGGGAATAGGGCAATAGAGTTTAAGTATAGAGTATAAAAACTTGAAGCAGTGCCGAAGTAAGTCACGCCTCGTGACAGTAAGGAGCTTGCCGTAACAAAACTTTATTCCAGGTATGCTGCTGTAACTTATTATTCATGGGAAGCTTGTATGGCCTGACTCGCGTCGCTGTCGCTGTTGAAGATGGTGTACCACAAAGCAATCCTCATCATAAACGCATTGCGCGTGCTTCTCTCTTCTCTAGCGCTTCGAGGAATTCAAGCTCAAGGAGCGTGCCCTTAACACGTACACGCTCTTCAGTGCTGGCTGCGCAAACGAAGATGTGTACATATCTGAGTAATATGAATCCCTTAGATTTTCTGCTAAAGGAAGAAAGAAAGTAGCAAGTAAACACAGAAGAAGCGGGAGGAAGAAGGAAAGGAAAAAAAGAGAGAGGGAGAAACAAAGAAAGAAAGAAAGAAAGAAAGAAAGAAAGAAAGAAACCATGTACAGGCTAAGCTTCGCTTGTCGCGATTCTTTTTCTTTAGATCTTCTACCAAAAAAAAATAGGAAAGTAGAAAGCAAGGACAGAAGAAACTAAAGAAAGACCATACGGTATATAATATCTTGAATCGTAACAAAATTGAAATGCACAGCCGTGCCTTCGCTGTACTGTCTGTCCGCAATGTTCTGTCTGTCCTGTTCTGTCTGTCTGTTCTGTATATATATATATATATATATATATATATATATATATATATATATATATATATATATATATATATATATATATATATATATTGTAGCGAGGTGTAGGGAAGGCCATAGTGGGGTGCACCCTCTCCAATGTCATTTAGCGGGTCTGGCCCTACCGGCATTACTCCGCTTGCTCTCAGGGCTCCTGACTTCAGCCGTTGACCAAGCTACCGTCCAGCCCTTACGCCAGCGTTCAATAAACGCCTTTATAATATATATATTTTCATGAGAAAGGATTTATTATTGTATATGTTGAAATTCCGCAAATTTTTTAACAATTCTGCAGTCACTGAACAAGTTTCATCAGATGGTAAAATTCAAAGTGTCATAAACATAACTCAATAAAAACTCCCGTTCGGCAACCTCTATGGCATAGTGTAGTCCTGTGGTTCTGTGTCCTTTACACGGAGTGAAATAACTACAATAACGAACGTTCTTACGCCGAGCAACAGCTCGGAAAAGCGGGAACTCCGAGGTTCACCGCTTCAGAGCGACGTGATAAAATCTCGTTGCTTGAAGACATATATTCGAGTCTACTCCGGAGATTCGCCGACGGACTACAAAAAGACGCACGAAACGAAACAAAACTAAAACTTCCACAATAAATGAAAGATGACCGCAGCATCAGCGACGGTAGTCTGGAGATGCTCTATTCCATAGGAAGCTGAAATAATGAAAAAGAATGAGGCGCCAAGGAAAAACATTATTCATTAATAATAGTACTTCCTGCGTAGCGACCTACGATGTGTACAGCAAAGTAAGATGAATCTGACATGATGGCTGACAAGAACGCGACGCAAGGAACTGGGTCCCCGTTCTTTCTCTACCACACGCAATAATTCAAGAACCCCATAAGAAACAAAAATGATCGATAGTAATAGCTTTCCTTCTGCACACGTTCTTCTGGAGCAACTCCCGCACGCGTTGCTAAATTACTAATGGTGTACCTTTTGCTCGTCGCGAAACTAAAGCTTATCACAGCTGTCTCAAAAGACAAAAAAAAGTCAAAGGGAATAACTCAGGCGCAAAGTTGCAACGCTTTCGTCATGTTTCCTTCTAGCAGAGTTGCAAAGTCAGGTCGTCATCATCGTCCACCAATGTTTGAAATTGTTCGATCACATTTTTAATATTTGAGATGGGACGAGATCCTCTCCCAAAAATTCTTACTTCACGCCGGCTTTCCGCACCCGATTCCTTTTTCGTGTAAGTTTCGTAATTCAACCACCCCACATCGCCATTTGCCGCCTGTGGCTTTACTTCTTGTCCCCTGGGAGCACTACGTAGGTTCATCTCTCTTGTATGTACATTACGCCACTCACCCAAGTGTATAATTGTTTGCCCAATGTCAACTTCGGTATCGTCTAATCATGTCTGGTCTCAGGTTCACACTGCTGTGCTTTTAAATCCCAGTGTTGTGCCCAATATTTTCCTTTCCATCATGCGCTGCGTGAAGCTTCACTGTATCCCGACTTTCGTTTTTATCCGCCAAGTTTCCCCAGAGTATGTTGGCGTGGGTATAGTGTAGTGATAGGGCACTTTCTGCGTTAGTAAAGGCATGGTGCTGTCGGTCACGATATAGGAAGGCCTCCTGCATGCGCCCCAGCCCATCATTCTTGGGGGAACTTAGCTGCGGCATGCAAGAGTTACGTTATGCTTTGTACATCTGCGCTGCGTGCGTAACTTTATTCCGCTTTTACTGCTCACTAGTCTTTCGTTTATTTCCTACACCATGAGTGTAAGCGAAATTGGATCACGTACATTGTGCGACTGTAAAAAATAAGTACGCCCTAGATGGCTTCGCAGCCGGATTTCCAACGCTAACATGAGCATGGTTGCTGCTTACTGGCCAAGCCTACGCCATCTACAACTGCGTTAGGCTTCTTCTTCTTCTTGTTGTTGTTGCTGCTGCTGTTGTTGTCCTTGTATCCTTTGTTCTGGCACATATCCGGGTGGGTATGTGCCAGAACAAGCGGCGTTCGCAGTTAAAGGGGGAGCTGTCACGCAGACAAAAAAAAAAACCTCTTCATCTTGATTCACTACCCATACTGTTACATAATAGTGATTATGCGAAGGACAATACAGAAAGAGGTAAATAAAGTAAGAAATGAGAGAGTGAAGAAAGAAGGAAGGAAGAAAGAAAGAAAGAAAGAAAGAAAGAAAGAAGGAAAGAAAGGTCTTGGGTTGCGCAGAAAGAAAGAAATCTCCCTACGCGTGGAGATGTCAACTCATCGCAGAGAGATGCTTCTTCATCTTTGTAAATGTGAATATAAGCAATGTGCGTTTGAGTGTATTCAATGCGCGATAAGTGAAGTTTCACGTAATCTTTATTTTATTATTGGTACCTACGTGATTTCGCGGAAGCGCGGTAAATCTCTCACGTTGCGCTGTGTTCCTTGTTGTCGGCTTGAGCATTATGGTTTGTCCCTGTGTCCACGAGATGTGAATCTCGCACATGAAATCATAAGGGCTTACGGGTCGACAAAGCTGATGTGAGGCAGTACAGACCGCACGCTGCGCGCAACTAAAAACGCGAGTGTTGGTGGGCCATCCTCAAGAAGCGCTAGCGGAAGGGCTTTCGTTATTACAGTATGGTGAAACAGAAGCACTGTTAACGTGAACTTTTAGCCCCTACTTTGCACTAAGAAGGCGCTGCCGCAGAGCAATGCTACGCTGCATACTAAAGCCTTTGATGCATCGGCGATTTATGTCGTAAGTGCGCTGCTTATTCATGCATGGCGATTTTAAAAATAACGAAGCAGCGTGTCACTTCGTAGAAATGACCCAATTAAGCGCTCGCTTTCTCCTTTAACATGTCAGTTAAGGCTTCTCTTCATGATCCGTGGAGATCAAAGTGGTCTCGCGGCTTAGGCTCCATGGCAACAGCGACGCCTACTAACGAAATCCACAACCTTTAAATTCTGCCTAATGCTGAAAGAAAAAAACAAAAATGTGGAACAAGAAAGAAACTTGCGTACCACGATAGAAGTGGCGCTCTGCGTTATACACCGAGGTATTGTGCAGGCGAGTAGACAGGCACAGGGGACTTGATGCGAAGTACTATCGTGCAAACGCGTTCGCCTTCGTCAGCAGAGCAGGCTGAAGCTAATCGAGTTTAGGTGTTCTCCGGGTGTTTGGCCCAGCACAGCGTACTCTGAAGCACAGCAGTGGTGGTACAGTATTGATTGTGTGCGACGATGTCGAATTGGGACTCGCTGAAAGGCCGTACAGCATGCGTAGTCGATATTTGGATCGTGTACGAGGAGAGTAGGAGATTGAGGACACGGCAAAAGGAGGCGGTATTCTGGTGCGTTTTTACCTGATGCTTAACATATGTGCATATGCATCTGTGCTTGTGTTCACACGCCTTCGGGTGCGTACTTATCACTCTGAACCATCGCCTCTCACTTCGCACGTTTTGGACAATTATTGATCGAGCGCAGTATAGGATTTTGCGCGTTATCGCCGTGTGCGAAGCAGTCGTCAAAACACAAAAGGTTTTTGCGACACGTTCTTACGGGACCGGCTCGCTGTAGAGGGACATGCATTTTGGCGCGTTTGGCTTAGACGTATTGAAGGATGCGGTTGAACAAACACGCAAATCTTACTGGATTCACGTTAAATGAAGCACCGTCTGCCAATATATACAACATACAAAATTTGGCACGCAAAGAATCCAAATTTCGATCACCAACAACTATTTATTTGGTTTACACAACTTCCGTAAGCTTCTAACGAAGTTTAGCAGTCCTCGCGCCCTCTTGAACTTGTTGGTGAGCACAAGCTAAATAATAGTTAGAGTTGGTATTGACAGGCTCCTACTTCAGATTTTCTCGTGTACGTGCGTGAAGCAGACGCACAAACGCAGTTACGGATTTCCTTCGTCTGCTCACTACTTCAGCTAATACGCAGATGATACAATTATCGAGTGATGGTACCCCCAAGTTTGTCAGGGTCTTACAATCAGTTAACATCTAGTGATCGTCAGTGATGGTGAGACTCGTACCGATTTCCAGCAAATTTCTTCGAGCCGCAACGTAGAGACGACTCATGCGTACTCTGTCTATGAATAACAAAAAATTTTGCTAGCGCGCGATACAGTAATTCGAACATTTGCAATAACTGATTTCGGCGTTTGTAATTTTTGTGTGCACCTGCGTGCTGTTATTTGAATACACCCTGCCTCGCGCCCTAATTTTCCGACATACACCTAACCAAACGCTAGACAGGTATCGAAGCGTTTCCTGAAAACCCTGGCTTCCTGTGTAACCCTATAGTTAATGTGAAACGAACGATTTCAGCGCCCAAAATGAAGTCTACAGGCGTACAAGCTCGACTGTAACGAGTTTCGGGTTTCCAGGCGGGGCGGCCTTGCGCGAACCTGCAAAGTCGGCTCGGTCGACGAGGCCTAGCAGCCGTCGAAGCTGGACCATCAACTCTCCGGGACGACTTTTTTCACGCGCACCATTTACTGCCAAATTAAATGCCCGGGCCGCCGAAGGCACCGACCACGCAATTAGGAGGCGGCGCAACCTATATACTAGGGCCGAAGAATCACGTTCCATTTCTCCCTCCCGGCACACTCCGAGGGCCGAGAACGCCACCGTACCACAGTTACCCGCGTACAACTCAAGCCCTGGATTACGAGTTACCTGAAAATTCATTTGTACTACATAGAGCGAGAAACATCCTCATATCCTTAGTTCAGCGAACCAAAGAATACGTTAAGGTGCTTGAGGAGGTGAATTACGTCAATAATATCACGGGCAGCAAAGTACAAAGTGCAGTGAAGGATAGCCAGAAAGATAAAAGACACGGGAACCGGAACATTGCGTGATAAAATTTAGGCAGCAAACAGCTTAATGTCACAGACGCAAAAACATTCGCGTTGAAGTTCGTTTAGCTTAACACGATGACAATATCCCAACAGTAGGTAACGTAAACAAAGTTTTAAATAAAACAATACTAAAAATGAGAATAATAATTTTTTTAGGTTTAATGTTCCAAAACCGCCCTGTGATTATTAGGCATGCCGTACTGAAGGACAACATATTCGTTTTCACCACTCGCTGGGTCTTAAGCTCTCACTCCCACGTATTTCAATTTTCTCGCTGTGTTTTGGCACGTATTTCTCACTTAACGCGTTCACTTTTCTCCGCATTCCGAAAGAGACTCCTGCTGTGTGCGGGTTAATACGGTAAGTTCAGGCGTAACATTCGGCAGCGCCGCTATATCGTCGTCTCTCCCCCGTAAGCTGCGCCGCCGTCCGAATCCATATCGAAACAGTCGCGCTCCAACTCGCTCTAAATCATTCCTCCTCCCGGCCGATGCTCGGAACTCGCAATTAGGGACGCGCCGAAAGCTCGTCGAAGCGGTACCGATTCAATCAGGGCCGATCCGCCCTGCGGCACACTCTCGATTCGGTCGTCTTCGCCATCCCTAGCGGCTGCCATTAACGCTTCTTTTAGGCGGCGCTCCGGAGTTACACAGTGATGAAGACGTCGTAACAGTTGTCGCATCGATGCAATGCCCTGGACGTGCGGTAGCATGGTTTCGACAGTTTCAGCCTCTTGAGTACGCAATTTGATATGTTTTTACCCCTTCTTCAGTATAACGATATATCCCGGCCGCGGTGGCTTTGTTTCGATGGAGGCAAAATGTTGAGGCCCGTGTGCTGTGCGACATCACAACGCGTTAAAGAACCCTTGGTGGTAGAAATTTCCAGGGCCCTACATTACGGCGTTTTTCATAATCATATCATGATTTTGGGATGTAAAAAATTCAGGATTCAGATCGCTATTACCATAAGTGTAAGTTGGGTTAAGTACTGATATTGTTTATTTATTTGCACTTACTGCAGCCCTGTTAAGTCTATGGCAGAAGGGGAACTTACGTAGTAGTACTGGAGTGAAAAAAATAGTAAATTAAACAACGGAGGAACAAAGATATAAACAAACAAAAATAAATCACTAGCTTTCAAGTTGCAACAAGTCTTCATCTAACGGAAAATAAGAATAACAAGCAGGCAGTCAGTTCAGACTTCAATAGCGAAATGAAGGAAACTATATCGAGGCGCATCGGCTCGCGGCGCACAGGCCAGAATATTGTAATGAAGAAGAAGAGCACCGGCGCAGAGGCAGCAGCATCGTGTGTGCAGCAGGTGCTCGAGCTCAGAGACTGTGCTTGGCAGGTTCTTGAACCGGCTGTCGATACCTGCGATTCGATAATCTTCTTTATAATATTAATATAGCGACATTTCCTAGATGGGGAACGCTATCCATATCTTGCGTATGGACTTTGGTGAAGAGTTAGATGAGGTAGTTGGGGAGCGTACGAGGTTCAGGAATTATATGTTGGGACTGCTGCTATGAGACGTTAGTTATTCATTTGGTACAATAAGTAGAACTCATAATGAATTGTATCACAATAGCTTAGGCATATTATTAGCGTTAACACATGCGAAAAGCGGTGCCAGTTTCGTCTAGGTCTTTGTAAAGAAGCACGAATAGTAAGGAGAAGTGTCGGAACCGTGAATATTTTTGCCTTAGGATGGAGTGCAGGGCACCTTTCCTTCTGAGCAGCGGGGACGGTACAGGTGAGCGTTATTTTACGCCGTTTCATTCTAGGTAACTCAAATACCCCCATAAACAGACATTCCAAGAAGGAGGAGGAGAGGGGTAAGTAGGCAACGTGCGTGGTGGACCATGCGCAGGCTACACCTTTGCAAAAAGTGAGAGAAATCCCAAAGAAATTCTGGTCGATACCGAATCAGCATGACCCAAACAGAGAGAGAAAGCAAAGAAGAGTAAAGGCAGGGAGGTTAACCAGGGGGGCGTCCGGTTTATTATCCATCACCGGGGAAAGAGGAATAGGGAACTAACATTATGTTACGTAGTCCGTGTGCGCTTGTACATTGCACGAACTTGTTCTTCACGTTTCAGCTCCCCAACACCGCATTAAAGCGTACCCAACCATGTTCTGTCAGGATAACCCTCCTGCCTTTCCCTTGCGTGTTCTCTATATTTGCCTCATCGCAGTGCTTCGGCCAGTGAAATAATATCTTTTCGAGAACGATTAAAAGTAAACTGGCGCTTTCTTTATTCGCCGAAATGAAGGGCTGCCTTCAACTTAAAGGACAAAGTAACTGTACATTCCCAAGATGGCCATCGTGAATAAGGATAAAATTAGAGAAACCATAGCCATGAGCAGTTTAGGTGTGAGGATGTTACAGAACCTGACTGTCGCTCGTAATATGCTCGAGATCTCCCTATCACGCGAAATAAGTACGTGTGAGCTGAAGCACTTTCATCGCAGAAACTGCGAATATGCGGACGTCATGAAATTACTTTAGAGCGATTTACGGGGATAAGGACGCAGAAAATAACCGAGTATTATTTAAGAACAACTGTAGCGAAAGCGTGAAATAATGTTTCTTAGTGCCGCTTCCTAATTCCCGAACACAGGTTACTAAACTGAGATCATGAACGTTAGCCACCGTACTGCTTTACGACTTCTTTCTTCAATAGCCTTCAGTGACGGCAAATGTCATCAAAACGCAGCGTCATCAGTAATAGTCTGGAGAGTTCGGATATGAAGCATTTACCTTTACTCCATACGTGAATCTTTAAGATTTCGGTCTTTTCTGAAGACAAGCATGGACATACGAACTTACTTCCCGACCTTTTTTTAAACAATTCGGCAATATTTGAAGTCTACTAGGAGACTACAACACGGCATAGTAACCTTCATGGTATTTTGCTATTTTCTTTATTTTGTTGATCCCTCTAATAATATGAGACTTCGGTGTCAACGGCGTTTTCAGCTGTAGCGGTGCAAGTTTCATCTGAATCCAACACGACTATTACATGAAACCACTTCGGGGGTGTACGAAGTATATACGCTTTTTAGCTAATGTATTCAAAAATGAAACAAAAAGATGACACGTGTGAACGCTAACTGGGTAATTATTATACGTTTTTCTCAGCATTCGCGCACAAATCACAGAAACTAATAAATAAGAATACATTAAATTATTGGTACGCGTTCCACAAAGAGAGAGCAGTAAGAAAGAAAAACAAAAGAACAGCCGCTTACCACAATACACCAAAAAGAGCACTGGCCCTCGTTTGCCTTCTTATCGGGCTGCAGCTCCTAACGACTCGTAGATAATCTACATCGCAAATAGCACCGCCGCTGCATATTTAGAAGAACGAGAAGAAGATGGAGGAGGCGGATGCGTCGCTGTGTTCAGGAAGCGTGACTGATGACCGCCGCATTATTAGTTTCACTTCAACGCGGACGAAATGAGAAGCCGTGCCGGAGAAACTGTTCTCGCGGGCACGAAGCTGATATCTCTCGCCTTCATCTTCCATGCGCCCTGCTGGCTCCTTATGCGTTTATTTTCATTCTTTGCAGCGCGCTTCCCTTGTTGTAACCCTATATTCAGGCAGTAAAACTGGCTTCTCCTTTTCATCCACCAACGCAGTCCTTTGTGGCACCCTGGGGCTGTGTAACCGTCTTCGTTTTATCTATTCCCCTTCCCAGAGGAGGTGATCTTAAGATACTTTGTTGGCGTAGACGATGAAGTTCACTGAAGTCAATGCGCTCGTTTCTCAACAATTGCGACTCGTCTGAGGGTACAGGTTGTAGGCTATCGTCCTTCTTGAGTAATAGCTTCCAAAATGTTGTTCAACGTGCATCAACATCTGTGATGTGAACAAAGTGGCAATGCACTCGCCTTGATGATTAAGTGGGCAGCTAAAGAGAGCAGAACTGCAGGTCTTATGACTCGTCCCCATTGCTGTGTATATTTATGTATTTGCCACTCTTCCTTCATCATACTCGAACGAGCAATACTGTAAAGTTGATACCCTGGCGACATCTTAAGTACACTATGCCCGTTCCTCACGTGTTTCCGTAGATGAATAATTTAGCAAAACATCGAGGACTGAGGCCATAAATGAAATGGTGACTACGAGCGTAGAGAAATGCTTCAGAAAGAAAACACAATATAGTTTTTTTTTGTTTTGCCGAGAATTCTTACGAAACATTATCCACACTCGCAATTGACAACGGTAACAACTGATATGGAATATTTTTGCAGGATTTTTATATATATCTCTCCAAATTTAAAACGTTATTACTAGGAGCACAATTCATAATAAAAAAGGCACAATATAAATACTTCTACGGTTTACGGCTGTGGGCAAAACGTTGTCCTTAACGTCCTACGGCGTGATTTCCACGTTATGACGACAACTACAAGGCGCAGTCACGCATGATGGAAGTACGGTAATATGTCGTAAACAGGCCGCCATGTTATAGAGTAAAGCAAATTTTCAGGTGAGACTTCGAGGCCGAATACGCATGTCTCAATCTTATAGATGTTTTCAATGCGGGAGACTGAAATCAAACTTATAGTAAAGCCAGTTTCGGAACGGAGGGTGGAAGATAAACATCACCAGTTTATTTCTGTTCCACACTCGCTCGAAACTAATGGATAGGTCGCTTCCCTTGCGGCTTTCGGATCAAACAGAAATATCAACGCTCTTTGCGCAGGAACACGACTTCTGCACTCATCTTGCCGGTCGTCTCGAGGAACAATGGGATTATGAGACTCTAAAAGAGGGCCTCGTTGGCTTTCAGCAGTACTTGTGCAAGCCTGGGGGATTACTTTTTAACTACGTTAGCGCAGGTAATGGTGAATTATAATTCCAGAAAAGCGCTCTTTACAAGGATCCCAAAGTAATGTCAATGTCTCCGAGACACACAGAAATGGGGACATGACGACATTTACCGAGCTGTAAAAGTTATTTGCTTTTCATATTCGGAGCTATGACCGGCAGGCAAGAATTAGAGAAAGAAACAGAATTAGGAATTAAGGAAAGTAGAATTAAGAGAAGAAATACCTCGGATATTTTAACAAGTGCACTCTTGTATTACATGCGATGGATTAGGAGAGTCCAAGCTGCTGGCTCAAAGCCATTGTGAAATTCTCGCCGTCTAAACTGTCTCGCCGAAGGTCATTCACTGAGCATCAAACCCCTGGCTTCTCACTGTCTTCTCTCCAGCTGGAGCGATATGGCCACGCGGTTAGTGGAAGCGGAACATGTTCCACGAGGTATTTGTGTCTTTGATCTACGTACCAAGTTTGAGAGCAGGAATACTGATCCAAGAATACGGCGCCACAACAAACAGTACAGAGATATATTAGCCGCCATAATGATTACGTCCCTAGAGGCCTGGAGCGGAAAGTGTTGTAGTGTTTGCAGCTGTTAAAGAAAGAACCTATCTGCAAAGAATTGGTGATAATAAATTTTGGTGATACTGTCACGGAGGTAAAGTGCGTTTCACGCTTACATGGAGTTCCCAATGACAAGGAATGTGCCCATTTTATGACCGTAAAAACCAACAAACACTCACAGCTACGTGAAAGGTTCTGAAGAAAAGAAACGATGTGCAACCGCTCTTACATTTTATACAGCTCAATTGAGCAGTCAAGTACACTGCTTAATAACATGTGTAGCATGGTCTCCTCCAAAACTACAACAGCTGATGACTTAAGGAACCGCTTCACCGTTGGAAAATAATTAGCACAGCTGCACATCACAATATGTCAAATTCGACAGGTACTTTTTTGTTCACAAATATCCCAGCACACATTGTACGTTGGCACTGCTCTAAATTATGCCCCCTCCCCCACTTCTTCTATTTCGCTATTTCGCAGGAACTTCGCTTCAGACTCTTTTTCATACTATTCTCAGTTTACAATGAGTTTAACGAAAAAAAATATGCATGAGATGATTCACTAGTTGAGGAACCACACGAAAAAATAAAAAGCAACCAAACCAACAAATACAGCTCTCTGTGTCTCTGCCAGTCCTATACACCATAAAGGGCATTTGATAGTATTGCCATCTCTACATATACTTCGCGCCGATCGGGAGACCCCTCTTTGTTCTTTCCAGCAAGTTCGAAAGCATGACCAGCTGTGCTCTTTTCTCAAATGCCACTCAACTCACTGGCCGCTTTCGCCCTGCATGCAAGTGTCGAACGCGCTCTCGGGGCAGCACCCATTGAAACCACGCGGGCGCCCATTGAAAGCACGGCTCACAGAGGAAACCGATGGTTGTGACAGCTTGCATCCACGACGCGTTTCCTGCGAAACCGGCGTTTTTCCCCTAAGAGTTATTCCGGTTTCAGAAGTGATGCCAATGGCGCGGTGCAACGGGGATGTTGAAAAAGGGGCTGAAAAGCAAAGTTGAAGAGTGTGGCTCACATTCTGTGCCCTAAACGAACACGTTTCGAAAGCGTTGGTCTGCCATACGATCCTTTGAGCGTGAGTGGACGAGGGTGTGCGTGGAAAGCGTAGTGTTCGAAACTCGATAAGGTAGACAAGCAGAGAAGAAAGGTAGGACAGGAAAGGGTGGAGTGGCTCCTCGTTTACTTTTCTGTCCCGTAGAAGCAGTCCTTTTACACACACTCGGTGTTTGTTTGGGGAAGTTTTCGAATCCGATGCATTTGATGAGTGAAAAGCATACAACGCGGAGTAGGAAGACCGATAGCGAAGCCGTTACCGGGCAAAGTTTGTCGAAGCACACACGGAAAAAAAGAAGAAAGAAAGAATGGTATATCCAAAGACATAATGAACGACCTCTTTTTCGCAGATACTGCTTTGATAACTCCGATGTCGCCTGTCACGTTTTTCTGCTAGTTGTGTTGGACAAACAGATTCCTGATGTGTTCCATGTCCAAGAAGGATTTCAATTGAGAGCTCCTATACAAATATACGGGGACGAACAAATTGTTTCTACAGCCATTCACCGCTAGCACTATGATAACATCAGAGAATTTCAGTAGAAGATAAAGATCTTGCAACTGCTCAAAGTGTATTTCTATTATGCATCTTCGGCTGGTTTCTGCAAGAGTACTTGGGAAATTCATGGCATTTTGAACTCTGACAAGGAGTTTAAATTTGAACTGTCATTGTTAATATGAAGTAAGCAAATTTATGTGCACCGCTCTGAAACATACCGCTTATTTGTGTAGGATATTTAAGAATATTTGTTAAATATCAAAAAATACTCACGTTGGCTGCAATATTGAGTGCTGTCTTTCACCTGCCAAAATTTTGTTACGGATGCTGTTTCAAGAAGCTGCGATATCTATACGTGCCACACGTGCCGCACGGTTACAAATCCACATTGTTTGTGCTTCTAACCTTTTAAAAATATGAGCTATGAATTTAGTGTTGCCCTAAATTACTGCATTGCACATTTATTCGCGACATTCAGCAAAATTGACTTATTAAATGTGAAGCATCACTTGGCCAACGTGCGGCACTTTGACGGTATCTATTTTCCTAGCCACCTACGGCTCGGTCCTCTCCTTTTTGCTCGTTTACATGGTATGTACACTAACATTGGGACGGTATAGGGTGCGAATGGACGACGAACATGAATGGTGAATCACGACATCGTTAACATAACCCACTTTCATGCGCGTAACCATTACCAAAAATTCAAGCTTGTTCCACGCCGTGAAAACCGTCTCAAAAGCGAGCCTCTCCTTTTGTCGTTAACCGTGAAGTAATTGGCAAGGGTGATAAGTTATCGCTGTCATGAGGCATCATGCATCAGTTATGTTAGTCGACTACCCTACATGATTGCTTTCACCATACACTCCTACAGTTTCTTTCTTTCTTTCTTTCTTTCTTTCTTTCTTTCTTTTCTTTCTTTTCTTTCTTTCTTTCTTTCTTTCTTTCTTTCTTTCTTTCTTCTTTCTTTCTCAGCATTCTTTCTTTCTCAGCATTTCGCGCTATGGAAATGCAGTCGCGGCTACGGGAATCAAACCCGCAACTTCGAGATAAACCTCTTGTACAGAGTATCTCACATCCCTCTCCGCACAATCACTATCATCCAGCAGGGGGCTGAGGGCAAGAGTGGGACGAGCGCGGCCGTGGCCACTGAAGTGGAGGCAAGAGCGCGTCCTCTTTTTTCTCCTACGACAGGGAAAATTGGCATCCACCTGTTTTTTGTAGCACAAGGCTACAAGGAAATCCATACGGATTTCTCACGCCCTTGTGCTTCGAGTTGTCGATAGATTCGCCCTCGCGCTGTCAATCGCTAGCCTCCTGGTTAGCTCAGTTGGCAGAGCGAGCGCCCCGGTTAGGCGTTGGTCCCGGGTTCGAAACCCGGTCCAGGACGAATTTTTCGGCAACTAGGAAGCGTTCATTTATGAGAAATCCATATGGATTTCCTTGTAGCCTTGTGCTACAAAAAACAGGTGGATGCCAATTTTTCCCTGTCGTAAACGTTACTCCACCTTGCGGGTTTCCGCAGAACTCATTTGTCCTTTTTCTCCTGTGTGACAACCACAAGGAACAAGCTCATCTCACCCACGCCAAAGCCGCGAGTTTGAACAGCTCCGCTGTTAGTAATACGATGACGTGTGGGTCATACGCGCATCCTTGTCTGCAGTGCCGGTATTGCTCCACTGTGGCTCATACCCGTGGTATTCTAGTATTCCATGTCGGTGCATGCCGGTATTGCTGCACAGGTGATCGAATGTTAACCTGTACAGCGTATGTCAGTCAGGGACCAGGCAAACAGACTCTGAGCATTTGATGGGAATCAGTGTGCGTCAGTTCAGGAAAAAAGTCACAGTTTCGCCAGAAGGGCGAAGCAATGAATGCGATAGCAATGCATGATATAATATATGAAGTAAGAATAGTAGATTTAGCGGCAATCTGAATCGCGGGCTCAATAAGAAGTATGCAGGTGTGCGTAGGCGTGACCAGGCTCGCACAAAGGCAATAAATGACCACGACATGCCGCTGCCAGAAGAGTGGTACTGATGGGAAACGGCGCCCGTGGGCAGGCCCTCAAGGGTTATTTACGTTCCATGTTACTGCTGTATACGGTCAGCATTGCGTGCGTGCCACGCTGTGGAAATGGAGCAGAGGAGAAAGCGTACGCCCTACGGCACGGGGGAAGATAGGGTACGTAAAGGTAGAACACGAGCAGCGGCGTCGGTTCGCTGTCGACTTCGCATGGCCGCGATGCGGACCACAGTAGACCACACGGCACGCAACTGTCGACGCACTGCCCGAGGCACACTTGCCAGCAGTTGCTGCAGGTGTGGGCTAGAATGTGCTTTGAATGACAGTCTTGCAAATATGACGTGAGAAGTAAAGCCCGCCTTGCTTCAGCGCGAGTAGCATTCTGCTGGAGCACTTGGGCAGGCGTTCTGATGAGACGCGGTGGTATGATGGCGTCAGGGTCGTTTCACGGGGACAGCCGCCTCCCTACTCAGCACAGCCGGTGACCGCATCGCCAACAACAGGAGAAAGGACGAGATGAAGTGGAGAAGAAGGGAGATGCTTCCACTTTATCTCGCCCTATCTCTGGTTTGTTGGCGATGTGGTCATGAAATGGTCCTAAAGTACCATGTGACAATCGAGCGACAGAGATAACGGCTCATGCGATCTATTAGATGCGGAGCATCTCTTACTCGCGGGTATGTCACGCGTCAACCGGCGTCCGCACTCACACTACGCATGCGCGACTCTCCTCTCCCTTCCCTCTCTCCAACAGCTGCTGCAATAAATAAAGCAGGTAGAGAGCGCGCGCGCGCTTCGCTTCAGTAGTATCTCCTCCTTCTCCGATGAAAGAAGTTGGTGGTGTTGTGTGATGGAAGCAACAGTTCCGTCAGCGAGTGGGTTGACGTAAGTACGCATCAGCATCAACCCACACTTTGACAACGGTCACGCGATGCGTGGTTGTTGTTTTGTGGGGTTTAACGTCCCCAAAACCAGCTCTGATTATGAAAGACGCCGTAGTGGAGGGCTCCGGAAATTTCGACCACCTGGGGTTGCGATGCGTGGTAACGAAACAAGTTAACAACGTAATAACACGCAAGGTTCACCGCAAAGGTAACACCGAAAACACTGCAAACCTGTAAACACCACCGTTAAATGCACCGTTGAAACTCCCAGCGATGCTCCGCATCACCCCATGGTCCCCTTCGGGGAGATGGTGTAATTTTTTCTTGTTTTGGTTTCTTCTGGCACGCGCTATGTCATGGCCCGCTATATATGCGGGACCCCTGCTATATATGCGTCGCTGTCATGTCCCTCTATATATGTGCGACATGACGGCGACGGCGAAAGCCCCGTACAAGTGTGCACATAATTGATATTGCAATGAAATAACTATCGTTTTAGATGCGAAGCACCTTGTGCGATCGGGCTCTGCGCGTGTCTTGTAGGCGTCCCGTCCCCGTCACGGTAAAGCAAGCGGTCACATTTGGGTAAAAAACAAGCGTGTAATTCTTCATAACGGGCTCCCAATAAACTAATATGATTTAAACTACTTTAAAGTACAGAAATAATAGGCATTGTTTACATTATTAACAGAAATTGGTTGAATTCGGTCGCGAAAATTATGTAGGCCGATCCCGGAGGCAGTGCAGTCAGACAGTGTATGCGCATTATTGTCGTGTGGGAAGCGATTTCAACAACTTTGTGTTAATGAGTATCTTCCGCCAGGTGTTGAACAGACTGCTGGGTTCCGATAGGTTTACAAGCGCTACCGCAAAACGTGACCACATTATTGGTTGCACATTTGTTTTCGCCGCGGCCTTTGATAGCAGTATCTATAGTTTTTGAAACACGTCGTACATGATTATGGGGGTCAGTACGGCGGCAGTGAAAACCATTTACGCGACCACCATATGTCCTTCTTTTTTCTTTTTTGCAAAGGAAGTTACTTGGTCGTTCCAAACATACACGCGGTTTCAGCAGCCCTTCGTGTGTACAGGAGGCAGCACGAAGGCCTCTCCCGCTGTTTCACCACTTCCGATGATAGCGATAAAGAGAAATTTATTTCTCGTTTCCTCTCCTTCATAGCCTGGCCTGCGGCAATTCGTCGCATGTATAACACACACACACGCAAAATAAAACAAACAAATGACACCGATGAGACTAAGGGGAAAAAAAAGGAAACGTACCGACACAAGTGTGGTCCCAGCCGGCAGCGAGAGAAAAAAAAAGAGAAAACTGGCCAGCAATAACACCGACGGCAGACGAGGAAGCTGTAATAATAACGGTTATAACAGTAAAGAGATCACAAAATACGACAGTCGTGTTGGGCGTATAATACGCCGAAAGAGCCTTGCTCGCTGCCCACAGATCAGTGTTCCCTTCGAGCCCTCCGTTACACCCCTCCTCCTCTTTCACTCCTTTTCGCATCGGACCCCATTCCCCTTCTACGTCGGCCGTGCTGCCATGGCGCAGCGCAGAGCAAGCCATGCCGGGCCGCTGTTTGCTTTCCGTATCGCCGCCGTTTCCGCAGGCCCACATCACGCTCCGTCGAGTCGCATAGCCCGGTCCCGGCGATCCCGATGACGAGCTGCTCCCCTTCCCCTCTTGCGGACCCTTGCCGCCGCGCAATCGGCCGGGATGGGACGAACGAGACGCGGGGGCCCAGCGAGCGGAACCAAGGAAGCAGAAATCGTCGGGAATGAATCGGAGCGGCCCACCAGTCCCGGTCCCCGGCGCTGGCAAGCTCCCCCGATGCGGAGGCCTGGATGAGACGATGAGAATGACACGGATTTGCGGGCGCATGCGTCGTCGTCCTTCCTTCTCTTTCTTCCGTCTCGTTCTGCATTTTTGGGCCCGAAAGTGGCGCTCGCTGGAGTTCAGGCCGCGGAGTCGGAGGTAGAAATGAGTAGTGCGTGAGGTCGTGGAAGAAGCTGCTGTATCTGTTTTTCTTGGTTCGCAAAAGTTGGCCGAAAGGGAGAGAGAATATATTCCGAAGACATATATCAAACAATGTAAATGTGAACGAAGAATTAACTAGAAGACATGGACGAGGGACTCTCAGGGCCTTGGTCTTTCGCGGTATTTTTGGCTTATTCATGAGCACGAATTTTTAACCATTCGACGCAGTTATGGCTTGTATATATTGAAGTGCAGCGCAGGGGAAACGGAGCAAGTGAGGAGATGAGGCTCAACAAAAAGCTCTACAAGACACCCTTCGTACCAATCGAAAATTTACGTATACCTGGCATTCTCTCATCTTCAGTAGTTCTTGGCCTATACTGTTCAATTTTGTCACGTGCAGCACAAGGAACCATGACGGCAGAGACCGTGCCGTCAGGTAGATGAGCTCTACTAGCCATAGCCAAATCAGATGGCTCCAACCAAGGTGCGCTGCCCCCCCCCCCCCCCCTCGTTCCCCCAGATAAAAAAATTGCTGCTTTTGTTTTTGTTGTCCACGCTAGTTCGTGCCCGCCGCACACTATCTGATGGCAATATGTATAAAGCCTCCCATGCTTTCTTGCGTGTCTTCTTTGTTTTCTTTTTTTTTAACCACTAGAGCTTTGTTGGTACGCCTTAACCTCTTCACTGCAGGTGGTTCACTATCCCTTCTATCGGAACGGGAGAGGTCTATAGTAATAATGATACGGTTAATAAAAGGGCGCTAGTTTCTGCAGAATGCTACACGCTTAGGTTCTAAACCTACCTTTTCTGACAGCTTACAATAATCTGTACATTATTTACCATCTCAAACGTTAGGAATAGGCTGTAACCTCATCGCTACTATAAGTATACATGGGGCATCACATCGGCTCGACCGTTCTGCACATAATTGTGGTGTAATTATCACTAGTGAAGCTTTCGCTTGTAGATGCAGTTAATTTGTCCGCCTTAAGCACGTGTCGCACATGTAAAAGCGATTGCAAAAACCGAACGAAGTTAGCGACGTCATAGCTGAGTATTCCCGCTTGTTTGAGCATTTTCGTGAACGTGGGCTCTCTACTCATAGAACGGAATCCTGTGTTTACTGGCCTGTCTAGACGGCTATCGATTTTGTTTTGCTGTCGCCGCAGACAACATACATACAATGTTCACACGAAACATGGCGCTAGAGCAAGAAAAATACAAGTGGCACCAATCTGATGTAAGATATCCTTGGTCAGGCTGTAATGAAACAGCTCGTCAGATGAATTCGCTGTAGGCTAACGCCGTTGCTACGGGATCCAGGGAGACATCGTTAGGTGTAGTCTACCTAACGCACAAAGGTTCTTTCGTAACGGCAGTCAGAAGAAAAGCAAACAGGCACGTGTACATAAGCCTGCGAATAGATTCCGCTATGTGGACACAATGACTGAATCTGTGCTGGGCTAGCTATTTGTTCTCACTAACCATGGTCCAGTCTACAGTGACTCCTGCTGAAAACAAGAGTATATCGCGACGCTTGAGCCCTACTTAATACCTGTCCTTCGACCTCATCTATAGCCATTTCGCTGTGGTATCTAAAATTTCATGCAAGCATCTTCCTACTAGGTGGCCTCGTTTTACCTTTCCTACCACTTTGGCCAACATCAATTTTCTGTGATCTGAACTGACGACATCCATGAGTTGAACAAAATAGGCATTCTCGTTTGGTTATGTTGTCTTCGACGGGACATTCAGGCTTCGTCGCACTCTCTGGCAGCCGTTAAGATTGTTTAGCAAAGTCCGGTTACGATATACCAAGGTAGATAATTAAAAGATGAAATGCTAATTCTTCGGTGATGTTATGGTAAAGAAGTCGTCAGTCTAATACTGCACGTTTACTTTACTGCTTGAAACCCATAATTAGTCAAGCTTTTCATTTACCTCGATTTGACTCCGAACGAAGGTAGCGTCGACAAACGTACCGCGCAGGTAGGTAGGAAAAGCGCCCCCCCCCCCCCCCCCCATCTCAAGCTGCACTGAAACACACGCAGGAACTGCGGAATATGTTCACAGGTGTGGTATGTAATGTAATAAGCTTGTTTTTCTTTTTTCTTTCCTTTCCTTTTTCACGTGCGGTGATCCCTGAACAGTTCTTGAACGTAATAATCCGTGAGAGCTCTGTTGGCTCTATTATCATTTCCTTGTCACTTCAACAGTTTGCGACCTCCGGCATTACGCTCACTTACTATTAAGTTATACGGACGGACTACGAGCAATCTTGCCCGTGAAACAGCCGCTAGTTCTTACGCGCTGAGTGCTTCCCCAACTGATTCCATTTCCTGAACTCGATTTCAGGAGCACACAGGTACTCGTATCCCATAAGTTTTCTATAGGATTGGTTAGTTCAGCGGTTATAGAATTTGTGAAGGTGTCACTACACACAGCCCCGCCACGGTGGTCTAGTGGCTAAGGTACTCAGCTGCAGATCCGAGGGTCGCGGGATCGAATCCCGGCCGCTGAGGACTCGATGTCTGAACTATATAACATCGCCGGAAGCAGCAATTCGGGTGGGTTAGGAAGGAGAAAAGTTCAAGTTACAGCGCGCGTGCTGTCAGAAGCGAGGTTTTCTTTATATTTTCTCTTTTGTTGTGCTTGACAAGACGCGCGAACAACTTGCGAAGTGAAGTGGGGAAGTTTTGAGCAGATTTCTGAGTTTTTTTTTTTCTTGAGGAAACCCTTCTCTGGAAATGGAGAAGCACCTGTTCTCGACGTGTCACAAAGGCGCTCGACAAAATCAGTGCTATTGCAGAGTTCGCAAAGCGCGATCCTAAGCTCAAGATCCTTACGCTTGTAAGAACTGTCATTTGTCATCGGCCTTCACTCCACGTTATGTTTGTTAGGACCGTTCGGCGGCGCCTACCTTTACTATATACGGAAAACTACAGAGTGCAGATCGCTGTTTCTTGCTCCATTTCCTTGCTTAGAAATGTGAAATGGCTGTCCTCGGGGAAATTAGGTACTTTAACACATAACTTTTCATTTAAACCGTTCGCAGAAGACATCACCAACAAGAATCATCCCAAGTTTCCAGTGATTTACGTGCATGAAATGAGAAATATAATAAAAATATCGGACGAGGTATGGAATACTACAGCCTCCTCATGAAAACCGCCCAAGGCATACAGGCAGAGGGTAACTCAATTTATAATTTATAGTAAATTAGTTCTTAGCAGTTCTTGTGTTTTAGCGCTTCACTATAAAAGCTCAAAAGATTAAAATTTGGAGCACGTCACTCTGGAACAAACATGAAAAAAATGTCAAGGAAAGCAGAACGAGGACAGATAAAAGTAATGTGTATTTGATTTTCCTGCTCTTTTACTGTAGCGAATCTTACTCCCCTCTGTGATGTTTTACCTTGAGGGTATCAATAAAATAAATAAATAAATAAATAAATAAATAAATAAATAAATAAATAAATAAATAAATAAATGTGCGTGCATTTAAAGGTCTGATGCGTGTCCAGGTCGTCAGCACGTAGTCTGACTAGAGCGTAATGGTTCGGCTCCCTGCATCTATGGTCGTCGAGCAGCACAGTTCCTAATATCCCCTAGCGCAACCATTGCGCTTTTCATGAAAAATGCGTCATAGACCATCGCATACTTTCATAATTTCATGGCGAAACACGAACTTCTTGAGCAGCTTTTAGCTGCCTTCGTGCAGACCCTTTCGTGGGAGCACTAAAGTTTCTGAAGTGCCCCTTCCAGTGGTTATAACGTGTTAGTATGGTGTGCTTTATTCTTGCCTTGCAATATAGCCTGAAGAAACACCCTGCACTCGGTAAAAGTTTATCGGCTGTCTATCCACGGTAGCCAACCTCAAGGAGAACGCGCGAGCCCAGGGTGACGCTCGCCAGAGCGACGGTACACACAGTGATGCCACGAAAGCAAGCATATATGCGATGTTGTAGTGGCGTTCAGAGGAGTGGCTTTCTGTCACGCTCTCCTTTCTTTGAGCATACTGGGCCTGCGTTGACGTGTATGAATTTTGCTTCCTGGCACTGTTGTATAATTGATATTATCATGGTGGGCCAGGCTGACTTTGCATGCCTTGTGTAAAATAAGGTCGATTCTCATTTTTCGGACCGATGAAGTGCGTTAGCAACTGTAAACATCCACTTTCGATAAAAATTCTTCACCCCTCATTGTCAGTGACAATCCGCTAGTGCTAACGATACCAAATCATGTCCGCCAAAGCTCAAGAGTTTTGTTGTGTCGATGGAGTTCATATGAGCATCGGCGGGGAACACACTATGTCGCTACGCATAAGCTGGAATGAAGGACGCACAGACTCGAGTACGTGCGGGTGAAGTCCATTTCAGCAGCACGCGAGAACGGCACGTCTGTATGGTAGAGTAGGTGATGCAACGCCTACGATTTAAGCACCACTGAGGACTGCGCAAGTGCACTACGATGCGTGGCCACATCGGCAGCACAGGCGCTCGACGGAACGAACTCATGTGCTTGGGAGACCCCCGTAATAGTGGAAAACCCTGTCCTGTGCTTACTTTAGGTATAGAGTATCTTTCAAGCTTCCGTGCTGTCAGCTAAATTTCTTGCAGAATAAGGTGTAACTCGCTGATTATCGCCGAGACGCTGACTGCGCTTGCTATGGTCTGCTATAGAGGTTCACCTGTATCAGCGATTATCTTCATTTTCTCCGCTAAACGCGTGCAGCGCCCACCAATTGTGAAGACCTCATGAGAAGAAATGAAGATCGTTGAAGTCTAAGGAAAGCAGTACATATCCAATACCACTAGTCATGCTACTGCTGCTGTTATCAGTTATAATTTCTAAGATAAACAATCTAAGTAACGTAAAACTGAAACGATGTTTTTGATTTCTATAAAAGTGAGCAAGCATGCGAAAGGTAGGAACGTTAACCAAAGGATTTGTTTATCGCTCGGCACTGAAGTGGGGATTCTGATGAGAACAAGAAACAGGGAATGAAAGACAGGGGGCGAGAAAAGTGGTGCGCGCACAATCAGAACGCTCTTAATTGCGCAATTACCGATAACCATGGAGATTGGCAGCCACGCTCTCGCGGCTCAAAGCATGAATGACTGGTGGATGCCACCTGTACCCTATGTCTTTTTTTTTTCTTCCTTACAGTGAGTTTGAGTCAGCTTGAAATATGTACACAGCGTTGGTAAAAGCGTGGTGCATCAGTGTGCTTCGCTTATTAGAGCAAGTGGTGTAAATCAAGCATGCCTTGCATGTGTACGCGACTTTGAGCGCGCCTCCAATTTATGTATTTGACACTCGCGCTGAGAAACAAGCAAAAGTTATCAACGACGCTTTCTTTCCTTTTCTGTCTGACACGCAGTCCTGCTAGGTACGTTGTCCACACATCAAGAGGGCCGCTTGGCTGAAGCCACAACAACGTATGGCACTGGCTTCAGCAGCAGCGTAGGCAGCAATGGAGCTGGAGGCAACGTGCAAGGTCCTCAGCTTACGAGCGAGCTACCGTCGCGGTTGCTCTTCTCCAACTCGTCCGGCGGCAGTTTGCCGTGCTCCGCCACGGGCCAGCCGGCGCCGACGATACGCTGGCTCACCGAGGACGGGGAAGAGGCGGCCGACGTGCCCCGGCTGAGACACGTGCGCCAGGGAGACGGATCCCTGGTGTTCCTGCCCTTCCGTGCCGACCAGTTCCGCCGAGACGTGCACGAGGCTCGCTACCGGTGCTCGGCAAGCAACGCCATCGGAACTGTGGTCAGCCCACAGGTCCACGTCACTGCTGGTGAGTTGTTCCAGTTGTCTTGTTAAGACAACTTAAAATGCAGAACCGCATGCTTCCTTTCAGCGGCCGATATACAAAGCTCGGTAGGGAAACGATCTGGCTTCTACATGGCCAACTGAATCGGTCCTACTCATCACAATTTCACGGATCAGCAACAGCTTTGCTAGACGGAACTTGATGAACATCACAGAAATACGAGATAAAGACATATTTTCGATATTATTTTAGTACATAGAATTTTTTTTTCTCGTGTATTGCCCATCAACAGAAAACAACGGGTGCAGGCGGTCTTACTTCGCATTACGAGAGAACCTTGCGGATCTCTACCAACTTTGAGACCGAGTTGCTTGGACAAGAGGTTGACAGAATACCACTGAAATTAACGGAACCCTCGCGACTATGCGGGAAAGGGCCGAATCATTAGCATATCGTTATTGCGCATCACTCAAGCACAAATCGCATTCCTTGAGGGTGCTGCAGCTAACATACATATGCAACTTACTTAAGCGAGCAAAAGTTGACGAGCGAGCAGAACTTATAGGACTTCTTTGAATTTCTCGCTTTTCTGGTCTTTCTTCTTTTTTCCTTGTGCATGTCTTATCCGGACGATATTACAACCAGTTCTAAGTTTTCGTGCTATTTGTTGTTTTTTTATCATCGTCTTGTTAAGTTAACAATGCAGGAATGCAGTATGAACACTCATGAATTTATGTAATCAAGAGTCAGACGGGGTCGGGAAGAGGCATGTTGAGGACAATTAAAATACTACCGACCACGAATGTTCACATACACTCATTTTTCATTGTGAACAAGGCTCCCGTGTGGGAGCCGAAACGTCTTCCACTTATGTGAACATCCGTGGTCGGTGTGTATTTTGTCTTCATGTCATGAATTTATACCAACTGGCCCCCCATTGCACCTCTACTCGAGTAGAGAAAATACTGCGTAGGAGGCACAGCGATTGTTTCTAGTAAGTCACAATACATCGTCCTTCACGTCAATCGTACTCATTTCAAGAATTCCGTTGAGTCACACTTTGTAAATATGAACTAACTTGTTTGTTTCTCAACCCCTCATGTAAAACCCTGTGTACAGGGTCCTTGAGGTATTTTCAATAAATAAATAAATAAATAAATAAATAAATAAATAAATAAATAAATAAATAAATAAATAAATAGCTACACGTTGGCTGCCCATACAATTATCAAGCCTAGCCACTGTTCTCTCTTGCATTCCAATGTTCGGTCAGCAACAAACTAGCACGACCATTGCCTTGTTCAACGAATTTACTTTTTTTTTTGATGTCGTCAAAATAAGCGGCCAAGCCTTTCTTCTCCATCAAATGAATCGAGTGGTGGGGGTGTGCAGCTTCCTCAACAATCACCCAAGAGTTACGCTAGACTATGAAGTATATACGTGAAGTAACAGTGAAACACGGATGCTGCCTTCTCGTAGCCATATACCGACTGCATGAGCAGAAAAGCGAAAACCTCTCTGCATTTCTAGAACCACTTGAGCATGCTTGTCAGAATCAATTGATTTAAGATAGGTGGTGATTTCAAGATTATCTGCTCCAAGCACATGCGCCTACGCGCGATTTTCTACTCCCTGTCGGTTTCTACTCCCGTTTTAATGCAGTAAATGCGCTCTGTAGAGTCATGGATGTCTCTGAAAGTTTAACTAATTTTTTTACGTGACCAATCGAATAGACGACGTAACAGACAGACAGACAGACAGACAGACAGACAGACAGACAGACAATGAACTTTAATTAATCCTGAGGAGCTACGTAACAGCCGAATTTTTTATTGTACCGTACATAAGAGGTCACCTTCCTTCTTATATGTTCTCAAAAGAAAACGGAGCACTTCGTGGTATAACGCAAACATTATCCAAGACATCAATGAAAGAGCACCGGGAAACTTACACTGTCACCCATGTACTTGATTTATTATGGAGTTGTAGAGTCCGCGTTCCGCCTTGTGGGAACAGGGGGGGGGGGGGGCGGTAGGGAGGGGGAACATTTTTTCGTGCTGTAAATCACTGTTGCACAAGAGATGTCAGTCGAAGGGAACCGATGACATTTTCCTCAACTACGCAAATATGGCGAGAACGACGTATCTTGAATGTGCCGCGGCCCACGGCGCCTTTCAGACCGCTTGCCCAGACCACCGAAAATCAGAGGCATGCAAACCTCCACGAAGCAAGATAATTCGCTTTAAGCAACTTTAGACTCCTTGCTCTATGGGGCGCTACAGTTATAACTAAGCCCTCTTTCCAAGTCAAGCTAATGTTGCCTCAAAAGACGCTCATATTGCCTCATATGTGTCAGCATCGCTGGCGTTGGGTGTTCGCACGCGGAAACAGTCATCATCGTGAAAGTAGTGTTCAAGGTCAAAGCGTGCGCCCGTCACACGCGCACGCTCTTCATTGGACGCTCGGCAACCGAAGATGTGAACATCTGAGCCGTGTTAACCTCTAGCATTGCTAACAAAAGACATAAAAAGAAGTAAGAAAGATGTAAAAGAATACCAATATATTTTGTTTAATAACGTCTTCCATACACGTATATATATATATATTATATATATATATATCTATATATATATATATATATATATATATATATTATATATATATATATATATTGAAAGAACTTGCAGGAAGCACACATTGAAAAGGAAGAATTTTACTAACGTTTCGGCCGTGGCACGGCCTTCGTCAGAGTAACACCCATGTACTCTGACGTTGTTGTTGTTACTCTGACGAAGGCCGTGCCACGGCCGAAACGTTAGTAAAATATCTTCCTTTTCAATGTGTGCTTCCTGCAAGTTCTTTCAATATAGAAAATACCCGGACCCATCGAATTTTCCTTCAAGCTATATATATTATATATATATATTATATATATATATATAATATATATATATATTATATATGTGTGTGTGTGTGTGTGTGGTGTGTGTGTGTGTGTGTGTGTGTGTGTGTGTGTGTGTTCGGCAAAATTACTTATGTTCTATGCATATAGAACACTACACCTCGCGGCGAAATGGGTCTACATGTCACGATGGGTGACGTTGGACAAGCTTCGCGCGCACCACTGTTCCCACTAAAGGACGAAAACAGTTTTTAGAATTCCATGCATTAAGTAAGGCCACTACCGAATTAAATACATAGATAAGCTTTCTATAATGACCTCTAAGGGAAATTCTGTCTTGGTGGAGCTATGAAAGCCTCGCTGATTTTCCTAATATAGCTCGTTTTCCAAGCCGCTTCGCCAACGTAATTTGAGCTCGCTTTCTTATAAAGGAGGTCGTCTTTGTGAAGTTGACTAGACCTGGGTAATAGTTGAGAGGATCTGACGACCGCGAGCCAAAAATACAAGGCTCGGGAGGCTGCTCCAGTTACAATGAACGAGAATTGGAACAGAGGGGCCTGATTTTCGCTAGTCACAGCCATAGGTGGCCTCCTCTTTGATAGAAAATTCGATACTATAAACTCGAGAGCACTTCCTCCACACGAGTACTGCATATGTCGCATAATGTAGTGTTCTATGGAGGTGGCCGCGTGCCTTTCACTGAAGTTCTTGACCTACATTAGTAGTACTTCTAAGCAATCGGAAGCAAAAGCGCGCGCGCACGCACACGCACACACACACACACAAACACAGAAGACGGTTGAATAACTAATCGTGCCAGAAACAACAAAAGTTTCCTTTTTTAGGGGCGAAGCTCCTCTTAGTCTAACCTTGTCACGCGTCACGCGTAACCGGCAGTATCTCCCGAACAGTATAATAGATGGCGCTGTCTCATAGAAGTACATACAAACTGCAGTTGAGTGATGATATTCTAGATGGCGCTGTACACAATCTGTGTCGTCATCACCATTTCTCGTCTCATTTCCTAGATCGCGTTGGTCCAATAGAAGTGTGTGCAATAGTGCGCTTGTGTGAATCGCCACTAGATGGCTGTGGAAGTGCCGCTACTCTCCGATTGGCTGCTGCGCGGGCTGTGCCTGGGTGCGCGGGAAACGAGTGCCTCTCTCAGTCTCCTGGATCTTCGCCGTCCCAAGACGACGCCCGCCCGGCCCATCGACGGAGACCGATTTGGCCTTACAGCTGCGGCGGCATCGTAGCTACCCCGCACCGTCTCGGGATCCTCCAGGCGCCGCGCTCGATTCGCCGCCGCTTCTCGGGCTCGCCTTTCGGGGTCCGCTGCCCGGAGTGCACGTTGCGGCCGCGGCGTCATTGGCGCGCACCGTCTCGGGATCCGCCAGGCGCCGCGCTCGCTTCGCCGCTGCTTCTCGGGCTCGCACCGCGGTATCCTGGGGACGAGCACGAGCCGCCGCGGCCCTGCCGCGCCCGCCGCTCCGCTTCGTCCATGCCCCACCGACGATCCGACACCAATAACTTCCGGAGCTTCGCCCACCTCACCATCATTCACCTCGTGGATATGCTGTGATTTTTTCTTTTGTTGACGGCGTTTGTCAAACGACAAAGTTCTAGAGCTTTCTTTTATTTGGCATGATGTGCAATACAGATTGTCTTTGTTCAAGCGGGAGCGCCTGTTGGCGTAGCGAAACACGCAGGGAACAAAGATGAAAAGAAAAAAAAAAAGCGAAAAGCACAAAGGACGGTCAAATATCAAGAACGCTTGCCAAATTGGCATATGAGTTTCGTTAACGAGCTAGACTGCACGAATTCTTCCTGAAACCAGCGTAGAAGTTCTGTACATGAGCGCATTACAAAACACAGGAATAACAAAAGATAACCAGCCTTGAATAGCTCTTCGTGCCCAGACGATAAGTCGTTAAAGCATCATTACTGGCCCAAACGTACATTACAAATAATGTGCATACTTAGGGAATCGTTATTTCTTGTGTTTTGTTAATTTCTCTTCCTTTCTCTGGCTATCTTTTTCGTTAGCGATAGTCATGTCTTGCTTGTACAAAGCAAAGTACTTCAATAATTTCTGACACGTTATGACGGGCTGTGCCGAAAGGCATCCCTGATCGAGAGACGCGGGACTCGTTGAGAAGCGCGCTCTCTGACCCGTACCTCTGTTGTCTTCTCAAGTTGCGTATCTGCGCTTTCTTTTTTCACATGTTCCAATAATGTAAGTTAAACTTGCGTTCTCCTAAGAAGCTTAAGAGGAGTTCTTCTCCGGAGCCTGGTTGCAAGGCCTCAAGCCGCACCGAGTCACATCACTGAATACCATAAATCACGCACTAGGGAACACAAAGAGATGCCATAGGCAGTGCCCAACATATGGAGCTGATATTCACTTCGATTCTGTCAAATTCACATTTACCGCGCGTAGGTTTTGATCAACGCGCACTCAATAATAAAACGGTATATGTCAAACGGGCTGCTGCTCACTTCTCTTCTTCCTTCTTTTTTAATCACACGCCTCGCTGATGCGTGTCTCTAAAACTCGGCAACTCTGCTTGTGCAGTCATATACAGGCTGGCGAGCTACGCAACTGCATGAGCGTACATACATACGACAATCGCAAATTATACTGTGCAGACATGCCCTCTAGCGCCGCTAATCCACCGAGTCCGACGGCCTTTGTCTCGGAAGGCTTAACTGCGTCAGTACTGATTTGCTGCCGCCGAGAGCGACGAGTACAAGACAGCGGAGTGGAAACACGATAGACGCCCAGGCACAGGAGTGTCTCTCGCTCGCAGCTTGTTCCTACGCATCCGCGCCGCACGCGGCCTCCCGTAATTCGCTGCCTTTCTGCTAGTCACGTACTAAGAAGAACGAGCCACGGGGGAAAGGGTGGGTAACGGGAACAAGCCGGGGCATCTGGCTGGCATTCGGCACTGGCGAACATAATGGCTGAATGGTACGTGCACGCGCGACCCGCGCGGAGTTAGCTGCCTCCGGCAGGGCCCACTCTGCCGTACACGCAGCTCTTAGGAGCCAGGGAGAAAAGCGGCTTATCGCCGCGTGTTCTCCTTCTTCCACTTCTTCCCCAGAGCTCCTTTTCGCCCCTGTTTGCTGCGCCGTATACACGACTCGCCACTCTGATCATCTGTGACGTGAGCCAAATTACGTTTGGCCCTGCCTTTTTCCCCTTTTTTTTGCTTCCTTTTTCTTTGGGCAACATTCGCAACAGATGCTCGTGTCCTATTCATCCGCCGCAGGAGTGACGTTGTTCCCTGTCGCGCTCCACGGCTCACCGCTGCCTGCCTGTGCCACACGGCTGTTTCAGTTTCACCTGTTGTCTCGGGCATCCTTCCTACGCTCAGTGCAGCCTGATTTGTTCGCTCGGTGGCTTTGTTGGAGACACTCGATATGCCATTGCTTCGCCTCCTTTCTTGGCTTTCGTGGAAATAACAATACGACGAATAGTTTCGAAACTCGGCATACCGTGTGGCATTACGAGTTGCGATGTGCTGCACTGATTATGCAGTTGCATTCTGTGCAAACATGCGGAAATCCTCTCGACGCTGCAGGTATAAGGCGATAAAAAGAGATGTTGCCGGCTACGTAATTGCCGTCAAGCATGATGACCCAAATGAAGGCCACTCGGATTACTCGGGAGTGAACTACCTAAGGGAACAAGACAGTCACGCAGGTCTGCAAATTAGCTGAGGGCTTATCTTTCATTTCCCGACGGTACAGTTCTGGCTTACTTTCACGCAGCCAAAATAGCGCAATATGCTACAGACCGGTAACAAGCCATACGCCCATATTAACACTCTATAGGAGCACTCTGGCAAATGTCACATTTTATCCTTCCATAATGGCATGTTAGCTAACCTGCCTCAGTCCTTGCTAGTCTGCTTGTCGTTTCTTTAACATATCCTTTTTCACCAGTTCAGGAAAGCAGACTGGGTTCAGTCTAGCTTAACCTCTCTACGTCTTTTTTTTTTTGTGTGTTGTACCTTTTCTCTCCTATTTTTTCCACTCCACAATTTCACATGCAGCGAGCCTATATTGCAGCAATGACACAAAAGTGCTATCTGGTTACTCTCAGTGCTAAATTTTAGGAGATACAGAGATCTTTACTGGTCGTACAGCCTCTATACTACCATAAACTAACCACGATGCAAGAACTGCGTCTTTAGTTTCAGAAATGCTCGCTTAACTTGACAGCTTGCGCTTATGACGAGTTATTAGGAAGGAACATACAACGGGTTGTTTATGCATAGTAACGCATACATTTCTCGCGTTCCGTAGCGGAGCTCAAAGTTTTTCGGTACAACCTTTCTTCAAGAGAGAGAGAGAGAGAGAACACTTTATTAATGAATCTGGAGATGTTAGCCTAGTTAATGGCCTGGCTTGCTACTCCAGGTACAGCAGAAAGTTCGAACTGGAGCAGGAGGAACGTGACTGTAACAGCCGTCATTTACATAAAAAGACAATGACATCCACGCAGACAAATAATTTAGCAGAGTAAGATTGGCACAATAAACGATCTGCAGTAAATTTTCTGCCAATCTTGATTTAGCTGCGTTTATATTTTGCCGCTAGTACTGTATAATGTTACCACATTCACTGTCTTCATTTCGTTTATTTTATATTTCTTACGTTTCAGTTTTGTTGTTTCATCGAGTAGATATGTTGTTTGTTTTAGTCTTCTTTCATGTATATATAGCACGTTTTGTTTCGTTGGTTTGTATTTTTCATATCTTGTAACCCGCTCCCCTCTACAATGCTCCGGCGCCTGAGGGTAATAAATAAATAAATAAATAAATAAATAAATAAATAAATAAATAAATAAATAAATAAATAAATAGCTGTGTTTAATGTAGCTCTGCCTTTCAAGTTCCATGACTATTTCGATTACGGACGATCATTTGAAGAAGAAAAGCAGTCGCTAATTCAATCAACTTAAATAATTTCGAAGTGATCTCAAGCCCCATCATTCACGTATGCTATTCGAAATGGAGCCAAGGCAAAGTGTTTGTAAGATATGCGCAGCCCTCACTTGAGCAAGATGTTCTTCACAGCGTCAAAGTTGAAATTTTTATAACATTGAAAGCTGCAACAGTTCCATTTGTATACATAAAAATAAACGCACGTTCCAAACACACACAAAAACGATATCGCTGAGTACCGGTCGCAGATGCTTCTCAGAGCCACGTTTCTTCCTAGATTACCATACTGGCGCTTTGGCAGTTTCACTGATTTTGGCGCCTGTTTTGAGAAGCCGCAGATGTTGTCTGGACATTTGGCAACGTTGTTTCTGCTCCCGCATCAAAGATTCCGGAACATTCCTTGAAATCGTCTAGAAGTGCATGCATTCTCTTTTCCTGTCCCGTGCTACGCTTTTTCGTGGCACCTCAAGCGGCCTCGAAGCGTTTGGCGCAAGGCGCTTAAAGTATATATTACAGATGCTGTTGCTGAACTTTAACATTATTCCAGTTGGATGACTTTAGAAACTGATATTCCGGTTCTTTTAGTTCTCTTTAGTTCTCCGCCTTAAGTACATTTTCTTTCTTGGCTCCTATTCACATTACTGGTATTTTATGGCAAGTAAATGGACAAGTGATACTTCATAGTCTCCATGGCCGTCATGTCACGTATATATTTTAAATAGCGTATAATTACCAAAAGCGGTATAATATTGCCTTAAGAGTGTAAGGTGCCCTAAAAGACGCTTACGGAGATAAGACTCCTTTAATCTCTTTCCATCTATGTTGTACTGCACGCAGGAGAGGGAAGAAGAATGGGAAAATACAAAGAGCTTAGGTGAAATTGAAACTTCGTGTTTGCTACCTCATAGATTGGTGGAAGGAAAAAATTGAAATAAAAGGCCGGAAGTATAATGAAGAAAACAAAAGAGCCCATTTTGGGCTGCTTCAAAAAAAAAATTACCAGGAACCTGCGCTGGAGTAAGCGCAAGCACTCGGTCACTTCATCTTCGTCTACAACTAAACAACAGCTTGACCACTACTGACTACATGATGTGTGTCCGACCTTTTCTTAACCACCAACAACCATCAATTTTCTATCCACAGACATGGAAAGTTCAGGGTTCGAGTCTTTGTATAATTCCGGGGTGGAGGGTTCAATAACGCAGTCACATGGAATATTCGTGGTTCGCATTTCGATGTACTTTGGCGGTGGAGGGTTTTACGCCCCACGTCCTTGGAGGGTTAAAGGTTCGTGCACCTCGAGGCCGAAAGATCAATATGACAGATGCTGCGAAGGCAAGTGAGCTTGGGCTCGACAAACGTTGTAAGTCGAGTGTTCGATTCATTATTTGCTTTACTGAAAGGTATGTCTACTTTGTATACCTAAGAAGACCAATGAATTTCTCTGTGAATTCGTGTTAGAAAGAGCCTACACTGTTTATTTTTCTTGTTTTTTTTGTTATACATGTTTTAGTCTTACACATTACAGCGAATAATTGCGTTAACATCACACTCGCTTATTTTGCAGATGAAGCGCTTCACGCTTCATAGCGTTAAGACGCGTTTTGCTGGGGTGGTCACCGGAAAATGCTTACGCTTTAACTGCAAGGCCCAAATAAACACAGCTACATGAAAGAAGCTGGGCTTTACAATAGGCACAAAAACGACCACACACACGTACGCCACACACCGGATACAACTAAGCAAACACACACACACACACACACACACACACACACACACACACACACACACACACACACACACACACACACACACACCACACACACACACGTACTACAGAAAGTACCACGTTGTCCTTTAAGGCTGCCTGTAGACGCAGTTCCATTCGCTTCTCAAAGACAGGACACAGAGCAGCGAAAGGGACACCGACAAGGAGGCATTCATGTTCGTAAACAGACAAAGCCCACCCAGACAGTAGCCGAATCCGGACCAAGTGTGCTAAATTCTCACTTTCTGTCCGTATGCAAGCGTGTTTGTTTTATTCCGTTTCTTCGTTTTCTTTCTTCTTCATTCGGGGATTGTATACCTTGCCGCGTGTTTGCGCGTTTTGTCCCACGCTCGCGATGGCGCACAAAGCCGCCGACAGATGCATGAAACTCTTGCTGCTCTACCGCCCGAAGGAACGCCGCGAAGAGAAGACTCAGCGAAATACGAAGAAAGACAACGCAACGATGTGCAACTGCCTGTCCCAACAATACCGTGCACTGCTACCAGAGCCTATGGTTATGCCGGCTAATCGGCTACGGCATTGCTAGGCCACGTCTCATATAAGGTTTGTTTTCGGTTTAGGATCGTCAACGTGCTCGTTCTCTTGTTTACAGACATTATTAGCTGGCCCGTACCATTCATTGTTTATCGCAATGTACAAGTTATTTTGCAAGAAAGGTTGGCCCGAATTTGCAGTTGAGCGCTAAGGAGGTGCATTTCATCAGTGTTTCGAGTAAAAATTTCAGATCTATATGTCTGTGTCCTTTACCACTAGCTTGCCGCCTTTGCGTATGATGTTCCTGAGATTTCTACTCTCATCGATTCAGAAGTTTATGAAGGCCACTTATAAGAAGCTCCGCGCAATTCAAATCAGTATTGTGCAGAGAAAGTTATATGGAGGAAATGGTAGACGGTACAGCACCATTGCGAACAATTCCAACGAAAGTGCAATTGACGAAGGCAGGGTATATTTGACAGCAGTAGACGTGACGGTTGTTATTGAGGAAGGGAATCTATTCACTGCATAGCCCTGCGTATTGCTCGACTAACCGGCCTCTTGGCAACCATCATACCCTTCTTCGCATTTGGCACCACATACATCTTCTCAGTGTACATTTCCGAATCATCCAGTTGCAGATACATGTGCTTAGGAGGTCCGGCGTGTGTTAGGTTCCAAGTTATTTTCTTATTGTTCTTGGTTCTTGTAGAATGGTGCTGCTTTCGTGCGGGCGCTGCCACATCATCGCATAATAGAGAACACAATGCTTCAGCGGGAACGCAACACCACAAGAGAGATATGTCATGATTAAACGAACGAAATTCTATCGTCCTGGTTGTCGCTTCTGGTGTGACAAACGCGCCTTTCGCGAGAGCTACACGTCGAAAATAGTCGACAAGCGACACGACTCTCTATTCCTTACCAACGGAGATCCAAAGAGTACATAGCTTGATCGACTGACAGCATCGACTGATGGCCTTCGCAACGCTGCACAGTTATAGCAGGGCGGCAAAGTTTAGTACCGGCGTATCTCGTATTACACAGAGAACTGCGTGCCCGGAGGCTACGTAGAAAACAAACAAAGAAAACTATGCAGAAGCGCGCCTTGCTCATTCGCGCAAGTGCACCACCAAGGAGGGACGGGAAAGACGCACGCGAGCCGAGTTTCTTTGATATGGAATGCGTCACGAACGAAAATTGGAAATGAAAGATTGGGAGGGAGAGTAAAAATTTAATAGGATGCTGTGGAGGCTGGCGCATTCGGAATGAAGCAAAAGGAAAAAGATAAAAAAACATTAACACGGCGTACGGATGCGAAGGAATGCCGCCGCCGAAAGGCGGCACTGAGCCGAGTCGACGGAGGAGAACAGCATCGGCGTACAGTTCGGGAAGGGAAGAACGGGGGCGGCGAAAGAGGAATTCTAATTCATTTATGATTACCGAAAGAGCATTAAACAAAGCGAATCAGTGCGCGTTCGATAGTGCGATATGCTCGCCCCGTTTTCCCCAGCTGAGATGGCAGAGTCTTCTTCCTTTCTGCGGAGCGCGAGAGAAAAGAGAGGGGAAAAAAGAGCGTTTGGACGACAAAGAGGAGGTTTTGAAAGGGCGAAAAGGGCCATGGGATGGCCGTAAGGCGAGTGCAGCGTTGGCGTTGGACTTGAGAGATAAGAGAGTTCAGAGGAGGCGCGACTGATATACGGATCGATATTCGCAATGGTTCTTTTGCATTAGCCTATATGCGACCTCTTTGCGATACAGAAGCAGGGGCTCTTTCCCTTAATGCGGGGCCACGCAGTAAGAGAAAGAAATCGGAACGTTTTTATGCGTGTGCTGAAGCAGAAGAAGCGAAATGGAAGCGCGGTGTGCCCGGTGTTAGTTTTCTCTCGTTTGAATAGACACGTTTAAGCGTTCAGGACGAGGGTCACCGACGTTTCGGTTGCGTTTGAAAGTCTGGTTAAGGCACTATTGATTGAAATGAATTCGAATTACGTCTTAGCCAAAGCAGCTGCATCTACTCTGTATCGGCAAGGACATCACTTGAACACAGTAAGCGCCAGTGTTCAAAATGCTATGCCCTTCGATATAGGGACTTCTGGTTAGGTAGACAAGCACTATAGATCCTCTATAGTTAGTCAAGATGTTTAATCTAAGTCTTGTTCAGATACAAGAGTGTTTGGAGTGCTGGCAAGCCGGTGAATTCCATGTCCGTCTCAGTGCTCCCCTCACCTAATACGACCCAGTGCTCACTAGAATGGTGTCTTAGCGAAAAATGGAAGAGTGAATCAATGAGGATACCATTGAAAACTTGGAAGAACGGGAAATTTTGCTAGCACCTCCAGCGACAGTCAACGTTCCTAATCGTTCTCTACGACCTCTTCATCAGTTCAGTGCCCACTAGCTACTTCAGTGTTGTGTACAACGCATCTGAATCTTTACTCCCTACACAGTATTGTGATTCACTAGTTAACTTGATACTACAGGAACTGGTAAGCAGTCCGGAGTGCTGATTGCTGAAAGTACTGTGTATTTTGAGAAGAAATTCTTCGCCAAGCTCACCAACGCAGCTGCCCTAAACAGAATCATGTATGGGTCTTCGTGCTCGTCCGCTAATTGATGGGGCGCCATTAAGTATGCACTCTTTAAACAAGAGTTCACAAAAAAAATTTGTCGGCCCTGCTAGTTACTGCTATACCGACGGACTCAACGCTAACTCGAGTGCACTGCCGTAGCGCATACCTTCTGCAGTGGTTTTACTTCGCCTCTTTAATTTTTTCCCCTCGTTATGAACGCAGCAGGTACCACTAAATATAAAAGTCTTTCAAATAATTAATTAATTATAGAAGGGAGAGTTCTGATGCATAAAAAGCCAGGCTCTAACGGATATTGTAGCGAAGTCTTAGGAATAACTTAAACTACCAAATGGTTACAATATATACGCCGGAACAAAACCTGTAGCGATTCTCGCAGCAAGCTTCCGCAGTTCATGAGCCAGCCAACCAACAACAAAAGAAAAAAGGTAAAAACGAACGTATGCATTTTGTAACGCGCTAAACGACTGCGTTCTCAAAGCGCATCTCCCAACATGTTCCTATCAATGGCATTTTCTTTTTCGCGCGGTTCGTGAAATATGGCATTTGCTATTCAACTCGAACCGAACGAACAATCGAGCATGAACAAGTACAAACGAGCTGGCGCTTACAAGGCTATCGTACGGCAACAAAAGTATCGATAATGAGCATGCATTGTCACGGCTGTAGCTTATTATCGCACGTAATTAAAAGACAGAACAGCAGCGCATCGATGCCCGCGATTAGCTATCCCCCACATGCGGGTTCCCGCGTATCTCAGACGCGATATTTGCGTTGTCCTTTGTTTACACCTCGCGCGGAACCGTTCTTTTTTAAAAACTCCCGCATCAGCTCGCAAAGATGTAAAAGACCGCAGGCTCGGTAATGCAATTAAGCGATCGCAGGATAATCTCAAGACGCGCACAACACGTTTCGAGGCGTAATTAATTCCGGCTCCGCCATTCGCATTAATTTGAGTTATACTTTATATACACAAACAAACTCGTTTCTAACCTGAAGACCGCCGTATACCCATACATGCTTACATGCTCGCAGCCGATATGAATTGTTAACAAAGCGGCTTGTTGCATTAATCAGCGAAGGGAAGCGATTAAACATTTCAATTCACTGGGCGCAGTCGGTTGTACACACCCCAACATGAATGCTTCTGAAGCGAGAAGGCGGGGGAGGACTGAAGGGAGGAAATTTGGTACGTCGTATATTTCCCAATAACACAAAGAGCAAAAAAAAAAAAAAAAGAATCCACGCGATAAGGACGTGTCACGCAGGAGTGCACGCAATGTGTTCGAGCTGCAGTAATTCGCGAACACCATCTGTATCGTAAACAAACTCTGAAATCTTGGAGCAAGAACTGTCTTTTATGTGGAACGAAGGACATGGCCTCGAATGAATCAAAGGTATGGGAGTTCACAGAGCGGGAAACGAGAAATTCGGAGGAAGGGACATGTGCGGGCGATCGCACGCCTCGATAATTACTGTACAGCGAGAGCTGTAGAGTTCGCTCCGCTGAAGGGTCGCGAGCTATTACGTTTGCCCTCTTCGTAATAAAGGATGCCTGCGAATACAAAAGATCAATGATAATTACCGGTTTTAAATGCATCTGCGGAAAACAAGAACGGAGATACTTGAGAAAAATCGAATGGACGCGAAGGGACCGTGCTTAAGATTAATGGTGCGGGTTTAGTTGGAATTGGAATTTCGTATCAGCTTCGTCCAGAGTAATGCGTGTGCGAACCACTTTCGCTGACGTGTAACTTCGGTGATGCAAAAGGGGCGTTGGTTGAGCTCAAGTTTACCATTTTGAGAGGAGAAAAAAAACAGGGAACAAACACGATCCACTAACCCTTCGTTGCATTATTGGTAAAAGAAGAGAGATCAGTAGCGCCTTTATAAAATAAATGGGTTTGTTCTAAACAGCCTCCTGAGCCCAGGACGCCTGGCCAGTACTTAGCTCGCGCTATGCTGGTCAGCCACAACTCGACATCCGGAGTCGAGTTTCTCGACAAGGGCTGAGAGAATTGTTGTTAATTATTCGAATAAATAAGTATCATATTATCGTTACAGTTATGCCCTATAATAGCAATAGGAGCAAACATGAAATCAGTCATCAAGGACACGCGGCACAGTTCTTGCGGATCAAAATTATTATAATGCACAAAATTAGGAGTTGGACTTGCAAAATCCTAAAGAGCCTTCTATAATATAATGTGACTCCATGGATTATTAATAATTATTTAGCCTAGCCCCGCCACGGTGGTCTAGTGGCTATGGTACTCGGCTGCTGATCCGACGGTCGCGGGATCGAATCCCGGCTGCGGCGGCTGCATTTCGATGGAGGTAAAAGGTTGAGGCCCGTGTGCTGTGCGATGTCAGTGCACGTTAGAGAACCCCAGGTGGTCGAAATTACCGGAGACCTCCACTATGGCGTCTCTCATAATCAGAGCTGGTTTTGGGACGTTAACCCCCACAAATCAATCAATATTTAGCCTATCCTTCTCTGGCATCTCTTTTGTCTGCTATAACTTCTTGTCGTTCGAACAATCTTTCACATTTTGAAAAACATATCGGACTACACCATTCACTTGCATCTCCCCTTATGGTTTCAACCACGATGCAAATTTGTAAATATTGCGCGCATGTGTAACCAGATGGCAGTGCGCAGAGCATTGCTTTCATATGAGGCACAAATGAATTGTGTACCATCACGCGAGGTGAAAAATGGATCGGGCAAACTTATAGACTCCAAGAAGCACGAGTTTTCTTTTGAGTACAACGCTGGCTCGCTGCGTCCCCACCTTGTAAATGCCACTAATCTCGGGGCCCATAAATAAAGCCGGATAAAGTTCGGGCACGGCGATACGCGTACGACCGCTGCATCTTAAAGTGGTCCTTGTAAAGAGTCAAATAATGCGTAGACAGTCCTGTTGCAGGTATGATCTTGTTAGCCAACTAGGAATGTGTTATTGCAACCTTTCATAACTTATTAACGTATCTCCTTACGAAGGAGCGCCTGAAACATGCGATGCGACCAAAATTCGCCCCACGAATTCGCGAACGCAGGCCAAGCAAACATTGTGGAGAACTGTAACACTTCGCTAATAGGAAAGAACAGCCAGATGAAGTGCGCCCAGACCAGGCTTGTGCAAACCTACAGCTTATAAACCGTTTGTAGGTTGTTTTTTTTTTTTTTTTTTTGCGAGCGCGGGTGGTTCTGTTCGCTTTTCGCTGCATGCCATTGGTCGTGGTTAAGGCTTGCCCAGTAAAGCAGCAGGGCGCGGCCACGTTTTTACATGACCACGTTTTTTCTTCGCAGTCACGCATTTATGCTCACGAAAAAAAATTCATCCTGTTCATAAACCAATCTTACTCATTTGAAGTCGAAAATCTTTACGTTTTGCATTACATCATCTAAAAGAAGACAAGACCGGCTCGTCAATTTTTGGGATGTTCGCCTCTTGTCGATTGGTTGCTCTCACCCTCCCCTTCTCGCATATTTTATGGGTCACCCTGTCATAAAGCTGTACTTAAACAAACGAGGGTGACCAATCCTAGAAGCCTGCGTTGCACTCAGCCGCGCGAATCCGCAGCGCGCACAACGAGGGCCGCACTCCCACTTCGTGACGTTGGAGCGAGCGAACGCGATGTGCTCCGAACAAAGGTCTCCGGTCGCGCTCGAGATCGTTCGTTACACCGTCGTCACCGTCTGTGCATCACATGGTCATGTGCACACGCGTTGGCGAGGAAAAAGCGCGTAATCCAACGTGACAGGGAGGTTAAAAAAACGTTAAAAAAGGCGAAATAGTTTCCTAGCCTTTACGAAGGCAAACACAACAGTTTGACTGCAGCATTGTCCCACTGGGGTTCGTTTACGGGCGCGTGAGCGTGACTACCTCAGCGTTTTCGCATCGGAACGCATTCGCCACGACAGCTATCAAACTAAGGAATACCTATTAGAGCGAACAAAAAAATAAATTGTTTGCGAAAGGAGCATTCAGCTTCTCGTTTACCATACTACTCCTTCCTTCCATCGCACGTCCTTCTCTTCCTGTTAGCGCTAACATGCATTCCTTGGAAGACAGTCAACTCACTCAGAAATACGTTTCACTGGGTTATCGAACCTTCGATCTCTGTGCAAGCACTGCCCGTATATGTACTAGCCTTGACGAGTGGTGTGGCTGGTAAAACGAACTCTGGGGTTGGTGTCCCCGTTAAAACAAAGGAGGGGCTCCGCTCGGCTGCCGGCGAATGAATGAGAGCCGTCTGCAGCTAAATTGCGCCCCTGACGGTTTGGCAAATCGGATTCGCTGGAGACACCCGGGGATTTCATTTCCGCTCGGCGCGAGCTGTCACGGCATTGTGTGGACTTGTTCCGCGCATTCGCACTCGTTTGCAGCTTCTTTTTTTTTTAATTCTTTCTTTTCTCTGGTCTTGTGCCACGGGTTAATTCTTTTTCTAGTAGTTAACTTTCCAGGCGTGTCAGCTCGGCCGTACTTTATGTTTGTGAACTCGGAGGGACGGTTTCGTTTTACGAGGCAAGGTGTGTGTGACACCAACAAATTACGATTACGTCAATCCAATAAAGTCGTATCGATTTGTCCTGTCGGGCAGAAAATCGGCTGTCGCTTTTCGCGCGCCCGCTAGAAGACCGGACGGAGCTGAGTTTGCGTTAACTAGCACACTTAACGCAAGTTAGCTTACCAAACCAGTTTTGCGAGGTTCACGTAATCGAGGTGAATTGAGTCCGACTGACTCGATTTCTTACTCCACTCGCTGCCTTCCACTTAATGTAAGCGATGTTCGAGAGACACTTGAGTCTGGTTTGCTGTCTCACGTTTTGCTATTAAAGAAAAAAAATTCTGAAAGAACTGCACTCCTTTGCACTAAAGGAGTACAGTTGTTCAAATAGAGAGAGAGAGAGATGAAAGAAAGGAAAGGTAGAGAGGTTAGCGAGAACAACTACCCAAGCTTTCCTACCGTAAACTGACAGCTCGTGGAAATAAATACACCGATAGCAAGGAATCGTAGAAACCGATCATCCGCACAGAGTCACTGCTGTTCCAAAGAAAGGATAACACTTGTCAGTACTGCAGTCATTCATCCAGGCTCACGCTTCGCACGAAGTGCAATAACCCATTAGTGCATCTCTCTTCTGAGGGCCTATACATTCTTCATTCTAAAAATGATTTTGTTATAATAGTGGCACGCCATCAGTGAGCTTTAAGCTGGTCGCCTTTCTTTGCGAACGTGCTGAGTGAAACAATGCAACAACAACAATCCCGAAAAGAAGCTTCATTACGTGTTGTGCGACCGTCCTTCTATGGAACACAATTCTGTAACAGTACAGATAGCTAACTGGCCTGAAAACATCGCAATCGCAAGCTTTTCATTTATCTGATAACATCAGTTCAACATGTGAAAGAGCCGATGCAGAGGTGATACATTTGCTGCTGTTCGCGATAAAGATCCCATCATTTGCTATTCAATACCTTTGAAACATGTGCGGAAGACAATGTCCCGCGGTGTAAGCTGACAGCTGACGTTTGCGCAAGATCAGTGACCAAACTGCTATTCGCGACTCCATCTAAATGCTCGCCACCTAGCGACGCTCCTGGAACCAGCCGATCCAAGGTCGACCTCGAAACGCGGCATGGTATCGCATTACCGCGGGCTGTAAAACAGCTCTATAGTTGCTTGATCGGCGCCATGACGCCTTGAAGCAGCCCGAAAAAGAAAGAATCCTCATCAAAAGACTTTTGTTGTGTGCCTCAGCGCGTGTCATCGCGATGCAAAGACAGCAACACGTCGTTTCATCGGTTCCCCAAAGAAGCAGACGACGCTTCGCGCAGGGCAACATGGATTAGGAACTTGCGCATCGGCAAGAAGGTGACGGGAGCTATGCTAGTTTGGTCCAGGCACTTCACTCGCGACGATTTCTTCCTCCACGGTGAGTACACAGATTCTGTGTGCGCGCGTTTATTATCATGCGCGCTTTTCGAAGAGCCGGAGTGTAGTTTAGTTTAGGCAAGCGCGAGAACAAAATAGCTACATCAGTTTATACGTGTATATCTGGTGACGTTTCCTGAGCGTGCCTATGCTCAACTTGAGCCGCGGTGGCATTATTGCTGCCGTACTTTTGCCCGCATGCATTGTAGTAAGTAGATATAGAGCGAGCGCTTGCCTTCGTTCACCGCCTTCGTCCCATACGCGCGCTGCGCCTCGTAATTTGCTTGGTGGTTATGGAGGTAATGTGTGATCGTTTAACATAGCGCGTTTGCATTTCGAGTTCATCTGGTGACAATTCAGGATTTATCGCACTCGTTCCAACTTTTGAGCCCTCGACCTGTTCAACACGCGTCTAAGTTTGTTTTCCGCTACCGCGCATAGAACTGAACTCTTTTCACCCCTTTATAAGTGACGCATTTGTACGCAATGGAGCAACGTCGCGCACAAGCGCTTGCATATTTCGAGAGGCCTGCTACGCATGAACACGTACCTGCCTTCTTCAACTTCAGGCTTGCTGGAAAGGCTATTTATTTATTAAGAAAATCTGATGCGGGTCTCCGAACAAGTGCGACTCCGAACAAGTGCGCAATTATTTCCGCTGTTTCGCCGCTCAAATATTTTAGACCGATTAATATCAGATGTTCGGCAGCAATAACCCTTTCTCATTCGACGAAGCATCGTGATCCGAACCCGCAATCAAGAAACCTCTTTGTTTTTCTCAGCAATGTTGCCAGATGAACCACTTTTTCTGGAGTTGCGTCCACATCTCGCGCTTATCACTTAACAGTTCACGAACCGCTACGTCGAATGTGCCGCGGCGCGAAGTATTGTTGAACGGTAGCGAGTACCACAATAAAAAAGGCTAACTAACTAACTAACTAACTAACTAACTAACTAACTAACTAACTAACTAACTAACTGGCATAACGGTACCGATTACGGTAAAGTGTTCCGATAACACCAAGAACAACGTGCTCTTAATAGCTTATGTTTTCAGCCGAGAAGGAGCAATTATACCTGCGTAACTGTGATACCATTTCGCCTCTGACGACGACTAGGTGAGTTTGATTTTTAGAAGACAGGCAACAGGATTTTCGCGATTAAAAAAGACGATGTTCTTTAAAGCGGGGGTTTTCCTTCACAGGCGCAAAAATTTAAATCCAGTATGCGAAACAGCTGCAAGAAATTTAAGCGCAGCACGGCTTCATTATAGTCCACACACGCAGACGTGTATTTAAAAAAAAAAAGCTTAGAGGACTATCAACACTCACGTATTCTTGAATAATTATTAGGGCTCAAAAATAAATGTGTCAGTGCTCGGCATGCATACGTGTGTGCAGCGAACCGTACAGCCTTCGATGTGAAAAATAAAAGAGGAAAAAATAAACGGGGATGATGACATTGTTGCCTATGCCGTACTTCAGAAGAAACGCCACGAAAATAGCACTTCCTTATATTTTTTTTCGTCGCCCTTTAGGCTACGGCCAAAGTTCAAAACTCCGCAAGAAACGAGCCACATTGTTACCACTAACGGTTCGTGACTGCGGGAGCGCAAGCAGATAGCTCGGATGATAGACTTGTGGCTGCGCGCGCTCCGCCCAGAATGAAAACGCGTGGGGCAAAAAAAAAAAAAAAGAAAAAGCTTCACGACTGAGTAAAACGTCGACGTTTCTGCGGCCCGTTATTTCTTCTTAGCAGAATGATTGATGGGCCCAACCACAGCGCCTCTGAGCGTGAGATTAAAAAAAATACTCTGCAAGAACGTTAAAAGATAACATAAAAAGCCGCCTCGTTCGATGGAAGGGTCGCCTGGAAAATAGCGGCACGAACAAATAGCCCATAAAGAGCCTAGGGCAATAAAACTCGCAGATAATGGAATGCGCACAAAAATGAAACGCCAGAGACTGACTGCGCGTCGGTTTTTAGCGTCTTTGCTTTCGTTAGTTCATATAGAGTTCCCTTTTTAGGAAAATGGACGATGCGCGAGTAGTCTTCTGGCACACTGCTCTGGTGCACGCTTCTGTGGGCCGAAAAACCGCGAATCATATCCGTAGGAATATACTGTGTGCTTTTTTTGTTGTGTTTTCTTCTCTTTTCTTGCTGACGTGTAGCACAGTTCTATATACTTAGAAAATTTGCGGCTGGCCGCGAGAGCAAGCAATAGAGAAAAATAAAGACATACAAGCGGCAAAGAAATGCTTTAAAGAGCTATTTTGATCAATGGAAAACACGGTCAGAGTCCATTCTAACAAACTGGATGTTGTCGGGATGCGTTGCCGAATGGCGCGCACCAGTTTGTCCATATCTATCGGTCTCCAAGGACGTTATGCAACTAGAACTTTTACAATAGTGAAGGGAAAACAAATAAAACGTGAACTCCAATTTATATAATCTAGAGTTAGGCGTTACGTCAGCCGCTAACCAGATAACCTATAGCTTTCCCGAACAAAACTCCACATGCGCTGTACGAGACGCAGAAGCCGCGCAATGTGCACTTCTGTGCTATAATAATAACTCATGCCGTTTTACATGCCAAGAACATCATACGATTACGAAGCACGCCGTAGTGGAGGGCGACGGGAAGTTTGACCGACGTAGATTCTTTCACGCGCGCTTATGACACACAGCAGACGGGCCCCTACCATTTTCACGTCCATCTAAAATGCGATCGCCTCGGCTGGATCAGCATTCAAGCACCGCAGCCCACTAGACCATAGCGGCGGGCAGTTCAGTGCTCGATTGTATGTATACGTGCTCACGTACTTTTATGGCATTATATATCTTGCAATGTGACACAGTACACTGCTAGGCGACTATTTGATCGTACTAAGTCAGACAAAGGCCGAAAACTTTACATGAAGTAGCCAGGTGTGTGTGTGTGTGTGTGTGCGAGCAAAGAGAAACACATCTCGTTTGTAGCCGTTGCGTTGAGCCCCGAAACAAACAACCCGCTTCTTCAGTTTCTGTCGTTTCAAACTAGGGTGCCGTGTTACTATGGGAAACTGAATCATAAAAGAAATGTTCTTGTGAGGAGCACATACAGTTTAAAGTATTCCATGCGAAGGGATGCTAAAACACACTGCAATGCAATGAAACTATTCTTACTAATGGGTCATGCAATGTATGTGGTCTCGTAATTTTATCACACAAATGTTTTAAAAAGATCGCGCCAGGACGAGTCGCCTAGCACGCTCGTTTTTAGCGTGCGGTCACGCTGGGCTAATCCTAAACTTAGCACGAAATACTGCACTTATAAAACGCTGGTTATAAGACTAAAGATGTGCCCGTAAACAGCCATGCACGTTCCTGCGTTCGTACAAATCTGGAATCAATATGTCGAAACTTTCGCGTAGAGATAGTAGACATAAATATTGATTTGCACACGAGGAATTTCTTTTTCATATGGGGTATTCCAAAATAGGAGCACATAGGTGCACAGAAACATCAAACGAGCCCCGCTATTCGGTCAAGTTTTCATCGCCTGCCCGCAAACAAGCCTTTATCTTGTTTGCTGATTCTAATGACAGCTTGCAGAGGCGCACAAAACTGCCATCAAAAAACTGCGAATCAGCCAGTATTCTGTTTCTGCAAACAGCTGCAGATAGAAAATTGAACAGCACGGATCAGAGCGTCGAACAAATTGGCGAAATCGACCATTCATTTCGTCAAATAGCCTGGAGATTCTCAGACTGATTGATCGATTTCTTGTGTTCTATGTCCCGAAACAACGATGATTGAGATGCGCCGTATCGGAGTGCTGCGGGAATTTCGACCACGTGGCTTTAAAGGGGCCTTAAACAACCCTGATGTCCAAAATTTGTTTTAAAGATATAACTGCGCTCCTGTGCGATGTGAACATGCGCCCGCAAGAATTTTACGAATAGGTGCAATAATAAAGAAGTTACACGGGTTTAAGTGGCCGCTTGCGTCGGTTTCGTTTTCTCGGTCGGCCTCCCCACCATTTTTTTTTTATTGATATGAGATTAGGAGATGTTGGCGCACAAATAAGGCGCCGGCTACTCCTTGGCTCCTGGGTTGGTCCGTTCAGCATGTATGGTTGCTAAGCAGTATGCGAAGCAGTCTGGCATAATCGCAAGAATAGTGGTGTCATGTTCTCCCGAGGCAGCACACTGACGAGGCTCAGTTCAAATGCCGACTGGCGTATCCGGCCAGCAGCACGTTTATTTCAATTATCATAAGAGCGATAAAAAAGCGCCATCTTGTGGCGCTATGTGAAACTGCTTAGGCTGATGGCAGCAGCATAACAATCCTTCCTCCCTTAACAAAAAGAAGTACAAGAAGCGAAAGAGAAAAAAAAAGGACAAAAACAACGATCACTACAATGGGCAAGCACAGAGTTCAGCTTGATTACTGGGGCACATAACGCATAACTGGTTTCCGCACTCGCGAGCTGCGGCGAAGTGGAGTCTGAGAAAGGGCCCCTGGCTTCGGGGCAACTACCGGCGCACTGACACAACCACCCGGATCACTGGTGACGCATGTGTCCTCGAACTCCCCAGACGAAGCCACCGTAGTTGCAGTGGTACTAGTGCTCTCTGTCGGTGCGTAGGACGTGGCAGCACCCGCAGCATCCAGAGGCACAGCTGGTTTCACGCTTGAAGCATCTGGAGGGTCTGTGTGGGAGCGGCCAGAATACTCTGACAGCTCAGGCTGCCACGGCACCGCCCGCACATGATCATGGTGCCGTGTCCATTGGCGGCCATCTGGTAGTCTTAGCACTGCCGCATACCCTTTGTCTGCTTCTACCGTTGCCGGTACCCAGGCAGGACCTGGACGAAAATTACGAGCGAAAACAGTCGTTCCTGGTGGTGTGGCTACGGCTCCTGCCGATCCTCTGTTGACCCGGAGACTCTGAGAGATCTGTTGAGACATCACCATGGTCCGTAAGTCAGGCCGTAGTAAATCCAATGCCGTTTTCAACTTCCGGCCCATGAGAAGTTCAGCGGGACTACAACCTGTTACTTCATGTGGAGTGGTCCGGTATGTGAGCAAAATTCTCGCTATCTGTACGTGCAAATCATCCCCTGGCTGCGCTTTCTTCAGCTTCTGTTTAATGGTCTGTACTGCACGCTCCGCTGCTCCATTAGAGGCTGGGTGGTACGGTGGTACAAGAATTTGTCGGATGCCGTTCCTAAGCAAGAACGTCTTGTATTCTTCACTCACGAACGCTGGGCCATTGTCGGATACGACTACATCAGGGAGTCCATGCGTAGCGAAAATTTTTCGCAGGCAACCAGTAGTGGCTGCAGTCGACGGGCTGGATACGGGGAAGACTTCTATCCACTTCGAGTATGCGTCGACCGCTATGAACAAGTAAGCATTCCTTAGTGGCCCAGCATAGTCTACATGAATCCGGGACCACGGTCTCTCCGGGAACGGCCATGGCTTGATTGGCACCCGTCTCGGTAATCGCCTGATTTTCTTGGCAGGTGCGGCATGCTTGCACCGCTGCCGTGACGTCATCATCCATGACTGGCCACCAAACATGGCTACGGGCCACCGCTTTCATTTTCGCCACTCCTGGATGCCCTTCATGTAGCAGTCGCAGCACGTCGACCTGCATAGACGCGGGCACAACCACCCTGCTTCCTAGCAGAATGCAATCACCCTGCACATTCATTTCATGAAGGCGAGTGGCGTATTCTTTCCATTGAGCTTCTAAGGGAACTCCCCTACCAGCCCAAAGTGCTTCGCGAAGACGTGACAGCAGCGGGTCTTTGCCCGTAGCGGCCGCAATAGCTTGCGCTGACATCACTCTGGGGTAAGACCCTTGGAGCATAAAAATCTCCGGCGGGTTCTCAATTTGAAAATCAGCTGTTGGAAGCGGAAGTCGGCTCAGGGCATCGGCGTGTGGAATGTGACCACCAGGTCTATAGTTCAACACGTAATCATAGCCCGACAGGAAGAGTGCCCAGCGGAGTAGTCGAGGTGAGCAAGACTCTGGAATCGGCTTATTTGTCGCCAGAGGCCCCAAAAGTGGCTTGTGATCTGTTGCTATCTCGAATCGCCGTCCCCAAAGGTACTGCTTGAAACGTGTTACCGCGAACACAACTGCTAAAGCTTCTTTATCGAGCTGGCTGTAGTTTCGCTCAGCTGTGGCCAAGCTTCTGGACGCGAAAGCGATTGGCCGCTCTTCTCCCGACGCTTCCCGCTGGGCTAAAACTGCGCCAAGACCATATGGCGACGCATCTGTTACAAGCACTGTAGGTTTCTTCGGGTCAAAGTGCGCCAATGTCTTCGCAGATGCCAAGAGCTGCTTACTTTCGCGGAAGGCCTCCTCCTGAAGTGGTGCCCAGGTCCATGGCGTTCCTGGTACCAATAGACCGTTCAGTGGATTGAGTACCGCTGACAAGCGAGGGATGAACTTCCGGTAGAAGTTGATCAACCCCATAAAGCTTTGCGGAGTTTTCACGTCTTGTGGCCTTGGTGCCGAAAGGATGGCTTCAACGTTCCTGGGGCTGGGATGCAAGCCTTCGGCGGTGATGACGTATCCTAAGTACTCAACACGGTCTTTCATAAATTCGCACTTTGCTAGCTTCAGGCGCAAGCCGGCATCTTGTAGGCGCTTGAGAACTTTGCTTACGTTTCTCCAGTGGTCCTCGTCTGTGTTTCCTGTCACCAGGATATCGTCAAAGTAGACAACGACGTGAGGAATGTCGCTCAGCAAGTTGTCCATTTCCCGCTGGAACAACGCGGGCGCTGAAACGACACCGAACGGAAGCCTCGTGAATTGAAACAAGCCTTTCACTGTGTTGATAGTAACTAGCTCCTGCGACTGCGCATCTAGCTTTTTCTGCTGGTAGGCGTCCTTCAAATCTAATTTTGTGAACTTCTTTCCGCCACACAGTTTGGCGAAGAGCTCTTCGATCCTGGGAATCGGGTAACATTCAGTGACCGTGACGGGGTTGATAGTGACCTTAAAATCACCACACACGCGTAGTCTACCATCTTGCTTCACCACTGGAACTACTGGCGCGGCCCACTTGGACGTCTTCACAGGGCGTATGATGCCTTCGCGCTGTAACCGCTGCAACTCTTCGACATACCTGTCAACAAGCGCGAACGGCACTGGTCGTGCCTTGAAGAATTTTGGCCTGGCTCCTTCTTGCAGTGTTATCCTGGCCAAAACTCCCTTCATTGTACCAAGGTCGTCTGAAAAGACGTCACTGAATTGTCCGACCAGGCCTTCAACGGTGCTGATTGTTTTCACGTCTAACGGCTTCAAGATGGTAATACCGAACGCTTCCATCCAGTCCCTTCCGAAAAGTGTCGGGCACGCTCCGCTCACAACTAATAACGGCAAAGTTGCCTCCTGCGCGCCCACATTTACTGTGGCTGACATTTTTCCTAATACTGCCGACAGCTCTCCAGAATAGCTTTTGAGCCGCACGTCAGTATGCTCCAACGGCTCTCCTGGGAACAGGGCGTTAAATTTCGCGTCGCTTATTATCGAGACACTGGCACCGGTGTCAAGTTCCATCACTAGCGGCACGTTATTGACACGAGCTTCAATTTTCATGGGTTCCGGTCCGGAGGCACGAAGACACCACAAAGTGTGTTCCTCACCTTGTCCCGGCTCTGTTTCGGGAAGGTCGTTCATGTTGTGCACGGAGCGGGAGCCCGTCCCATTCCTTCCGTTAATCGCAGCTGTCTTGCAAACCCTTGGGAGGTGGCCCTGCTGACCGCACTTGAAGCAGGTAGCGTTGCGGTGTCGGCAGCGCGTCGTCTGGTGTCTGCCACTGCACCGGGCGCACCTTAGCTCCGTCATCTTCCTTGTCGGCTGCTCTACGAAGTTTGCTGACTGTACCCTATCTGCAGAAACAGACGGGGCGCCTAGCATGTGCGAGTCTCTTCTTGCGGTTTCTATCGCCATGACAAGATTTTTCGTCGTTTCCAGGTTTAAATCCACACTTTCCAAAAGGCGAGCCTGCATTCTGGCATCGCTGATTCCGCAGACAATCTGGTCACGCATCATTCGCTCGCGCACTGTGCCGAAGTTGCAATCGTCTACTAGCTTGTTAAGTGCAGCTATATAGTCACTAACGGCCTCGCCTTCGTGCCTTTTTCTAGAAAAAAACTTGAAACTTGCGACCACTTCGGAAACCTTGGGCTTGAAGTGTGCGCCACGGGCCGCGAAGATAGCCGCAAGTGTCGCATCACTCGGTTTTGTAGGCGACAGCAGATTCCGTAGCAACGAGTACGTTGCTGCTCCGCAGCTTGTCAGGAATACCGCCTTCTTTTTTTCCTCAGCCACATCGTTCGCAGCGAAGTAAAGCAAAACACGCTCGTGATATTCCGGCCACTCACTTGTGCTTGCGTCGAACGCTTCTAGTCTGCCCACGGACGACATTCTTGTTGAATCCAGGCGAGGGTGTTTTCTGCCGCGCCCGACTTGCAGATTTTATCTCTCGTCGCCAGTTGTCATGTTCTCCCGAGGCAGCACACTGACGAGGCTCAGTTCAAATGCCGACTGGCGTATCCGGCCAGCAGCACGTTTATTTCAATGATCATAAGAGCGATAAAAAAGCGCCATCTTGTGGCGCTATGTGAAACTGCTTAGGCTGATGGCAGCAGCATAACAAGTGGTTTCGTCAGAAGAGTAACAAAGAAACACAACGTGCAAGAATATAAGTTCGAACACATGGCAGTACTTTCTAGTAAAAGTCTCTAATAAATAAGAATGTCACTGGCACAAAAACGCCCATAGTCAGTCAGAGGCACAAAAACGTCCACAGTCAGTCACAGGCACGTGGTCGTGTAAAGCAATCACTAGATATTGAATAACATATCAATACAGTACCCTTTGAAATTGCGCTAATAAAGTCCAGCAATGCCGCTTTCTTCTAAAAACGTTTTGAGTGCTTTTAACGCGTTTTTTTGCAAGGCCATCGTCGGCCAGGGACCCAGAGGTTTATTTAAACTGAATGGCCGACGGTCCAGTGTCATCAGAGCTGCTTTTAGTCGATGTCTTGGTTCGTCGTAATTTGGGCAATCTAGGAGCAGGTGACTTATATCTTCGTCTTGAAACCCACAATCACAGTCGGGAGTTCTAGCACGGCCAATTTTGTGTAGAAAATGCTTTGTGTAGGCAGTACCTAATCTTAACCGATGAATGAGGGTTTCCATACTTCTCTCTAAAGATAATGATATTCTGAGTTCAATAAACGGATCGATATGATATAAGTCACAACTTTTGGAATTTTGATCAAACCATGTACTTCTGCTCATTTTGAAAGATGTTGTCTTTAGAACGCAGCGCAATTCATTTTTCGACAAAGGGAGGGAGACCGTGGCCTCATTGTGATGTGCTTGTCGTGCTGCGTCATCGGCTGCTGTGTTACCGGGAATGTTGCAGTGGCCTGGTATCCACTGAAATACTATGTCGTGTTTCGCTTGGTTTGCTCTTGAGAGTTCTTTAAGTGTCTCATATATTATACTCTCGCTGGTCGTGTGTGCTTTTGTGCTGCGCAGGGATGTTAGAGCTGCCTGTGAATCACTAAATATTACCCATCTTTGCGAATCTCTCACAGATGTTATAAATTTGATGGCACACAGGATAGCAAATAGTTCGGCCGTTGTAGATGATGTAGCACGACACAGTTTATAGGACTCTTGCGTTTTGAATTGCGGAACAACGAATGCCAAAGTAGAGGAGGTTGCTGCACAAGAGCCGTCCGTATAAACATGCACGTATCCTGGATACAGCATATATATCTGATACAGCGCCAGTTGTTGAGCGGCCGGTATAAACATGTCTCTTTTTCTTATTATTCCCTCTACCGACAATTCAATTTTTGGTAGTGCAAGCTTCCATGGAGGATAATTCTTATGTTGTGATTCACGACGGCGCGGCGCGCGGTCGTGAATCCGTCCCCTTTGGACACGTGACACGACGTGATCAATGACGTCATTGACGCTTGCGCTGCAGTACCGGTTGCTCCGGCTAGCGCTGCTCCGGCGCTCACGCGGTGGGATGGCCACAGGATCTGACATAGGTCTGGTTTCGACCAATCAACGAGCTGCAACTACGCAAGTTGTTCGCGGTAGAACTTGACGACACCTAGGATGCGAGCGCGACTGGTCAATCGCAGGAAAGAGGCGCGGGAATTGTTTTTTGAAATACGGCGTCTGTGTGGCGCGCAGCGCTGCCATATTCGCAGAATGTGATCGCCGCAACCTTCTCTATGAGTGAGTTAGCTTGTTTGGGCGGCTTAAAAAAAGTAGGAACCTGTTTAGTGCCCCTTTAAGGTGCACTGACATCCTACCGCACACGGGCCTCAACATTTCGCCTCCACCGAAATGCAGCCGCCGCGGCCGGTATTCGATTCCGCGATTTTCGGTTCAGCAGCCGAGTGTCATAGCCACTGGACCACCATGGCGGGTCGTAGAGATTGTCCTATCTGTCTCGAATTTGAAATCTGTGCTTGTTTTAAAGTGTCAACAAACTTTAGTCAAAGGCTCGTCTTTTTTAATATTGTGCATTCAGAAACTTATGGGCTCGATTGGTGACAATATTGCATGAACGGCTAAACACCTGTATTCTGATCAGCGCAGATTGGCAAGTATGAGATGACCAGGTTAAACAGGGAGTAAATCTCTGCATTTGCACGGAACGGGCGAATTTAATATTGTTAGAAATATAAATCGATATATCATGGAGAACATGGTATGGATTGCGCAAGTCAAAAACTGCCGCTGCGAGAGGCAGACGCCGTGACTGCCTAGTCTCTGAGAGAAAAAATTGGGGTGAACTATAAATCGAAGATAAGAAGAATTGGGGCGAGCAAAGGCAAGAGAGTCGACAAAATGACAGGCCAAGAAAGCCGAGAGATGTTGCCTCTGAGAGTTTTGAAAGAAAAAAGAAGCGTCCAAGGGAATAGCGACGCCACTTTCTCGCTCTTCTTACTAAAAAGAAGCCTCCATTCTTTTAGCCCAGGGCAGAAGACTGGATTGCCCCATCAGAAGGCAAAATTTCGTTCACGGTTTTTTAGCGTTCTTTCAATCAATATAAAATTTGTTGTGAAATCTGGCGATAACATTTTTTGAAGTTTCACGAAATGCCTCAGGATGGCTTCCGTGGTATTTGGCACAAACGATAGAAGGAACAATGTTCCGAATGGGCGAGAAAATGAGGACTCCGATGACAAGACAATATTAGGATGTCCACGCAACTCCCGCGAAGATGAAAAAGTGGTTCGGATGCATTCCCTTGAGGTCACCTAACCACTTTAGAATTACATCGAGAGATACCGATTCGACAAAGTTGTCAGAACACCAGTACTCGGTGTATATCATGGCAGTGATAAAATCTGCGCAAACTTAACCCGTCTTACAAATATGGTTTAAAGGGAATGACAACCGATTTTTAAGGACCCTGTTTTTTATAACGCAATGAAAAGCTCACCCCCTGTACTGTTTTCACCTGCAGCGGTTACTTCCAAAAGCGCGTGGATACTTCGCACGCACAATTTTTCAATCTGAGAAGCCTCTAAGCACTCTACCAACATTGAAAAGCGATCGCGATGCCGATAATCCGCCTCGCTTCCGGACGTCGTTCCGCTTTCGCAGGAGTGAGCGTAGCTGTTATTGACAACCTACATTTTGACTTGGTTGGTTAGTAACAACTTTATTTAATGTCCTGCAGTGGTTTATCCGACCGGGCCTTGGGTCTCCCACGAAGGAACGTAAAGACCTTGTCTCTTCGCCGCTTCGAAGGCCTGCTGGACGGCCCATAGTTGGTCGTCGAAGCTGGGGCTGCACAGGGCAGAGGCCATCTTCGGCGGGAAGGTTTTGGAGCTAGCGCCTTGTGGGTTTTTGCTACAGTCCCAGAGCATGTGTGTGAGGGTGGCAGCTTGGATTTGGCATATTGTGCATCGATTTGAGGTGTATATTTCTGGGTAGATGTTGTGGTAGCGTGCTCTACTGGGGTAGGTATTTGTCTGTAGCTGTCGGAGAGCCGTTGCTTGTGCTCTGCTCAACTTTTCATTGGGCGGGGGGTAAGTGCGGCGCTCTAGATAATAGGCTTTGGTTATTTCGTTGTAGTTAGTGAGTCGATCCTTGTTAGACATATAGAGACGGTGATCGTCGGCACGGTTAGTGAGTTCGCGTGCCTTGGCGTTCGCTGTCTCGTTGTGGTTACGGTGAGATTCGCATACTTCTCCCATGTGTGCAGGGAACCATTGTATTCGGATTTGTTCTTCTACCGTTAAAGGTGAGGAGCTGCTCTTGAGTAATTGGTATGCTGTCTTGGATATCCATCCTTTAGCAAAGTTTCTAATTGCCTGTCTGGAGTCGCTGAGTACTGTGGTACACGTCGGATCAGTGAGAGCAAGTGCGATTGCCGCTTCTTCAGCTTCTTCGGCTTTATTACAGATGACACTGGCTGAGGTTCTACATCTGCCTTGAGAGTCCACAACTGCGATGGCGAAGCGGGAGTGTCCTGTGTACTCCGCGGAGTCCACAAATCTGGATCCTGGTTCATCTCTGTGGGTATTTATTAGAGCTTTGGCCCTGGCAGTCCTCCTTCCGCGATTGTGTTCCGGGTGCATATTCCGTGGGATCGGTTCGACTCTTATCTTGCTTCTAATCTCGTCTGGGATGTTCGTGTTCTGTCCTTGTTGTACATGGTAGCGTATACGAAGGTTGTCGAGGATTTCGCGACCTGTCTTCGTGCTGGATAGTCTTTCGAGTTGGGATATCCGTTGAGCTTCGGCGATCTCTTTCATGGTGTTGTGTATGCCGAGTTTTAGTAGACGGTCTGTGCTAGTAGTTGCGGGAAGGCCAAGAGCTGTTTTATACGCATTTCTTATTATGACGTCGATTTTGTTTTCTTCGCCCTTGAACCAGTTGTGGAAGGCCGCCACATAGGCGATGTGGCATATCACAAATGAGTGTATAAGTTTGATAAGGTTGTCTTCTTTTAGACCCCCTCTCTGGTTTGAGACTCTTCTGAGAAGTCGGATTGCGTTGGCCGTTTTGTGTTTTAGCTTAGTGACTGTCTCGCCGTTCACTCCGTTGTTCTCGATTATCATGCCGAGAACTCTAATTTTAGGTACGATTGGTATGGTAGCGCCATTCTTTGTGTATATGCGAATCTCTTCATAGTCCCTTTTAACTCCGTTCCCTTCACTGTCCTTGGGTGGTCTGCCCTTTCGTGTCGGTCGGTAGAGAAGTAACTCTGATTTCTTCGGTGAGCATCTAAGACCAGTGCTTTTGAGATGTTCTTCTACCGTGTCAATAGCTAGTTGTAGCGTATTCTCGATGTGACCATCGCTGCCTTCATTGACCCAGATTGTGATGTCGTCGGCATAGATTGTGTGTCGGACGTGTATTTCTTGCAATTTTCGGGCTAGTCCTATCATGACAATATTAAAAAGCGTGGGTGAGATGACGGATCCCTGTGGGGTGCCAAAACTGCCCAGCACTCGTTCGTCTTTTCGAGCCGTACTGCTCGAAAAGTTTACTTCAGTTACTGCTCATTACGAGATGTTATGTGTTCAGTTTCAAGATGTCATAGTTGCTGTGTGTTACCGGCCACCTGATGGTAACTTGTCTGATTTTTGTGCATTTTTGGATGTTTTCTTAACATATGTAAATCAACATCAATACACTGTTATATTAGGTGGTGATTTCAATGTTGACATGGGGCATGAAAGCACAAAAAAGTGTGACTTTGAAACTATTATTGCATGCAACGGTTGCGAAAACATTATAAATAGATCCACTAGAATTACTCTGTCTTCGGAGACCACCATAGACTTATTTATCACAAACTGTGATCTGTCGTGTGTGACCTGTGCTGTCCTTACGTATCCTATTAGTGATCACATGGCGATATGTTGTTCTGTAAAAACAGGTGCACATCCGTTAATTCAGATTGACATTCCTTATAGTTATCAGCATGTCTCGCCAGCTGCTTTAGATGCCTTCCGTTCAGAGATTGGCACTTTGCATTGGGACACTGTTTTTAACTCAAATGATGCGAATGTAGCCTATGACGCGTTTTTAGAATCCTTTACCTGTATATACAAAAAACACTTCCCTTATAAACAGCGCAAAAAACCTAAAGGTTGTCGGAAACCTTGGATGACACGCGAACTCTTACGTAAATTAGACAAAAAAGACAGATTATTTCGGAAATTCATGCGTACGCGCGATGAAGCGGACCTAATTGCTTTCAAGCAGTTCCGAAATGCCTTAAGTAAAGAAATGAAGAAATCAAAGCAGCTGTATCACATACAAGCATTTACTGTGTGCTCAAAACGAGCAGATGTTTTATGGAATAGAATAAACTCTTTGATGGGCCGCAATCCGAAAACAGAAGAAATTAAGGAGGTACTCCATGATGGAAACTTTGTCAGTGGAGAGGCTATGGCCAATGTTTTTAATGATTACTTCGTTTACAGAGACTTTAACGACAGATCACCCGCTGTTTGCCGAACTATGGGTCCAGAAACTACAAACACGTTTTTCTTAGCAGGTACTATTGAACCAGAAGTCCGCACAGTATTTCTCGGCTTAAAAAACAGTCGCAGCTGCGACGCCGATAGCATGCAAATAAAACCAGTGAAATATGTTATCGATCTGATCAGTCCAGCACTAACACACATATTCAATCTCTGTATTTCGACAGGGGTTTTTCCTTCGAAAATGCAAACGGCACGCGTAATAGTTCTCTACAAAAAGGGGAACAAGCAAAACGTTGCAAATTATCGACCGATATCTATTCTCCCCGTATTTTCTAAAGGTTTAGAAAAAATTATTTTTAGTCGCTTATCCTGTTTTTGCACCAAATACGTCCTGACAAAATCGCAATATGGCTTCCAAAAACACAAGTCTACAGAACTCGCCCTACTGGACCAAAAAGAATATATTCTACAACAGTTCGAACAAAAAAATAAAGTGGTCGGAATTTTTGTAGATTTCACACAAGCATTTGACTACATTCACCACGGTATTTTATTTGAAAAATTAAATCATTATGGCATTCGCGGGCTCCCACTCATGTTACTTAAAAGCTATCTGGCGCACAGATGTCAATTCGTTTCGATAAATGATTTAGTATCAGACAAGAAAAATATAATTTCAGGGGTACCACAGGGGAGCATTCTTGGCCCTTTATTGTTCACTTTATATATTAATGACATTGTCCATATCTCCCCAGAAGTTAAGTTTATTATATATGCAGATGACACGAGTATATTTGTCCCATCAGCATCAGATGCTATCCTTTCTAATAAAGCTAATGACGTCTTACAGAAGTTAGACAACTGGACAAGTAACAATACGTTAAAAATAAATGCAACTAAAACAAAAGCCGTAGTTTTTCATTCGAAAGGTCAACAAGTGACTTTGGAGAATAACATTGTATTTAGAGGCTCAGATATAGAAATAGTGACGTCAGTGAAAGTACTTGGGGTACATTTCTCCAGTTCTTTGCAATGGGATGACCACGTCAATTATATTCAATTAAAATTAAGCCGGATAACTGGAATATTCAGCCGTATCCGGCACCTCATCCCCAACTCGGTGAAGTTATTGATATACAAATCACTGTTTAGTTCTTATCTTAGTTATTGCTATTTGGTTTGGGGAACAACTACAGAAACAAACTTAACAAAATTACTGAGAATACAGAAGAAAATACTGAGGCTGATAGACAACGCTATAGTTACAGCACCTAGCGACCCACTGTTTAAAAAATATAAGATAATCGAAGTGAATGACCTATATCAATACAGACTACTACGAGAGTACTGTCTTAGCTGCAAACGCTCAAACTCTTTGTTTACAGATATGGCGAATCTTTGCTTAAAGGAAAAGACTTATGAAACTAGAAATACAGAAATGTGGAACGTTCCTTACTTTCGTACTAATTATGGTTTTCAGATGCTTCGATGTACTCTTCCGCGAATTTTAAATAATTACATTAGCAAAGGTATAGATGTGTCTCATTTAATTGTCGCTGAATTAACGGCTCTTTTTGTTGTATAAACAATGTAGTAATTATTTGGGTTCAGAAGATTGCAGCAGGTTTCTTTGTTGTATAAGCTATGTATAAAAAGTGTATGATATTGTGATGTCCTTTCAGCTGCTGCCATTGTTCACAAAGGGGGCGGAGGATCCCTCAAGCCGTCATTACGGCTTTTCCCTCCGCCTCCTGTTACACTGTACTGTGACGAAATAAAGCAATCAATCAATCAATGTCTCCTGCAATTAGGACTGCTTTTCTGTTGGTTAGGAAATCCTTGACGTAGTTGTAGGCGCGTACACCCAGATTAAGTTCGGAGATTTGCCTCAGTATGGCTGAGTGCGCGATCCTGTCAAAGGCACTCTCAAGGTCTAGTCCCAAGATTACTTTGGTACCTCTTGTCTTGTTGTCAAGGATGTAATGTTTGAGTTGTATCATGGCGTCTTGCGTGGACAGGTGAGGTCGGAAGCCTATGACGGACGTCGGATATTTCTCGGTACGTTCGAGGTAGGCCTGCCATCGGTTAAGTAGGGCATGTTCCACCGTTTTGCCGACGTATGACGTGAGTGATATTGGTCGAAGGTTTTCAAGGCTTGGAACTTTGCCTGGTTTGGGAATTAGGATCATTTTGGCCGTTTTCCACAGTTGTGGGATTTGGCCTTTTTGCCAGCAGTCATTGATGTATTCCGTTAATTGGTCGATCGAGGGATCATCTAGATTTTTAAGGGCACGGTTTGATATCAAGTCTGGGCCGGGTGCTGATCTGCTGTTGAGGCCGTGAAGTGCTACCCTGATTTCCTCGACGCTGAAATCTCTGTCAAGTGCGTCGTTCGCGCTTCCTTCATATGGGCCGTGTTGTACGACTGGAGTGTTCGGCAGGTATTTCGATTGCAGCTGATCGATTACGGCTTCCTTGCCGCGTTTCCGTTCCTCCCTGTGAAGTAGACGAGCAAGGCAGTTTCTTTGATGTGACTTCGTTTTCGTTTCATCTAGCAGGTGTTTGAGTAGTTGCCATGATTTGCCGTTGTGCAATTGCCCATCAACCTCATTGCATAATTCGTTCCACTGTTGGTTGCTTAGTGTGCGACAATGTTCTTCGATATTTCGGTTGATTTCAGCTATTTTCTTTCTGAGTCTTCTATTGAGCCGTTGTTTTTTCCACCTGGTTAGGATCGAATTCTTGGCCTCAACGAGGTGAGCTAATCGGCTATCCATTTGATTCGTTTCAAGTTCGGTCTCGATAGTTTTGGTTGATGTTTTAACGTCGCTTCTGATTGTTTGGTTCCATGATTCTATGTCGACTATTTTGTCTCCGGGGGTTTGTTGCTGGTTCCGTTTTTTTCTGAACGCCTCCCAATCCGTCCAGGTGAACGTGCGTCTGTTGGCTTGCTGATTGTCTCTCGTAGGAATCTTGACTTCTATGATCATGTGGTCACTTCCAAGGTCGACTGAAGTGTTGCGCCACGTTTGGTTATTAGGATTGGAGCTGTCTCGACTACTTTTTCATATAAAAAGACAGTGCGATGAGTTGGCATTGTTGGACAGACCGATCTTGTATCTGTAGGGCGTTCTTTCGCATGTCCGTGCTAGCGTCATGAATGGCGGGGCTCCGGCGCCGTCATTCTGGCGATAGCCGAGCCAAGCCAGATCAGCTAGATCGAAAAACACGCCTTCGCACGTGTCGGCAGAAGCGCGCAGTAGCAACGCGCGCTACAAACAAAGGGTTATCTGCACATTTTAAGTGAGAAAAAGCTTATAACACCAAAAGTATCATGCGGTCCGATACTAATAAACAGACAAAATGTTGCGTAAATTTGTAGAAGGTTACGTGACCACGCTCTAACTCTAGTTATGTTTCGCGCTTGAGTTAATAAACGTCAGTTTTCGTGACATTGCATGAAGAAATTAATACATGAACCCATACTTAATGAGGGAAAGAGGCGTCGCTTGAGCCAATGCAGCACGCAATCCTTCCGCCAGTGGAGTAACCTCAATCCAAACCTTGGGTGGTTGTCTGTCCCTTTAGGTTAATGCGAGAGTCGGTGTTTCCAAACCAGTCTTTTCCTGCCGACATATCAGCGGCGTTGATTGCAGCACGCCATCGCTTGTCCTCTTCGTCCTTTCGGGTCATTATTTTTCCATGAGATGTCCGTTACACGAACATGGCTGCATGGTACCTATCATTCGCACTGCGGGCAGCGCGTGAGCCAGCGTACCGGAGCGCGTGCCACTTGCGCGCCGAGCATGTGGCGAGAGTGAGCCAAGTAACTGCCTCGGTTCGAAGTATATCAATGAACTGAAATGTCCAAATGAGTTTGTGAAATCGGTGTAGGTTAGTTAATGCTTTGTGTGTTTCTGTTTGCTTTCAGTAAGGTTATATCACCGTTTGGCGACATTTGGCGAGCCGCCATATTGAGCCCAGATGTCTAGATATAGAGTCCGACAAGGCAAAGTTGCTATAGAGGCATATAAAAAAAAATAGTCTCGCATTTAAAACTTTTGCTCTAAGATCAAAGCGAAACTGCTTACAGATGAGCTGCGACGAAAAAAAAAAAAAAGAACGCTGCGCGGCAACCGAAAATGAACGCGACCAATTCTGACAAAAGGACAAAAGGCCGTTTTCCGGTTACGGTACCTTAATTAATGAACACGACATTGTGGTGAAGCAGCGCAGCAATAAGTAGGAAAATGGCGAGGCAGGCTGAAACAAAAAAAAAGTCCTAAAAATTACATACAAGAAAGTTATTACACCCACCCTCCACCCAAATACACGCAGATGTGAACTTAGCTGTTTAAAAACAATGCCAATTTGGAGACCACTAATGATTGTACATATGCATGCAATATAATGAAAATCGTACGGTCCTCCTACATTCCCACATTTTTCTTTGAGCCTTCTATATTACACAAAGTCGTAATTAAAGCTATCAAACATAGTGTGTGCGTGGGATGTTATTCAAGCAATATGTGGCGGGGGGGGGGGGTGTATGTGAACGGTGCTAATTTGGGAACGAGGAAATGTTCCTTTCATGGAATCTTTCGGTTAACTTACTCTTACTCTACTTCTAAGTGCGCCGCCTTTCGAAAGCCCCTCTCAAAAACTCGACACCAGTAGCTTTAATTTTTAGGACGCTTCTGTAACAAGAGAAACACATACACACTACCAGCAAATTATCTACTTGTCTCTTCTTCTCGCCTGTTATTCTCATCCACTGCTATATGCACTCACTTTCTGCGATTTGCCTGTGGCAGTTTTCTCTTCCAAATTTGTGAGCATACTTGCGAAGTTCTTGAGAAGAGAATAGCCGACGCAGAATGTTTTACTTGTTCGACGTTAATTTTGAAGTACTTGTTCACGTTCCCTTCTCCAGCTTACTCGAGGTGCACAGAAGGTGCAGAATTACACCCATTTTAAGCGATACATTTTGCGATGTTAGCAATGTCTTTGATAATGTTTGCCTTTTTTTTAGTAAAGTTAATCCTTACTAAATACAGTTTTACGGATTTCCCTGCTTGGGTGTGCATACATTTTATGTTTCAAGTTACGTGTTGCTCCGTTGCTGTTTGTATCATATTTCCCAAGTAAATTAGTTGCCATTTATAACAGCTTAGCTAGCAGCGTGCACGAATTGTATGTCAGTCTATAGCTAGAGAAATAAATAATATACAACATAAACAGGGGCTGAAACTATGCGTACGAGGAGCTCAGCAGGAACCAAATACCAGACCGTCGTCACAACAGTGCATATTATATCCGTTTGGGAAACAGCGCAGTAGTATCGGCAATGTCAGGGCGTTTTCGGTAGCGCGAAATTTATGTATGTGTCATATCTAAGCGTTAATGTTTTTGCATATTTGTCTTATGAGGATATATATGACCTCAGAGAACGAGTCCTGTTTATGTCGTTTCATTTATGTAATGCGCATGCGACGAACGTCATCAGCAAGAAAGTGCGGCAACGATGCTGGCAGGAAGTCATTTGAGGCAAAGTCACGCATTCGGCGAGCAATTTCGACTCCCAAAAGCTATCCGCCAGTGCTATAGATACGAAACCCATAAAACTCGAGCTATATATTACTATGACCTAAAATAAGAATGTCGTGGCGGGAAAAACAAACGACGGGGGATGAAAAATGACTTAGGATGGGCGAACTCCAAAAACCTTTGCGTGTTCTTCTTCAGCACATTCGCAAGCCTGACCTAAACATTCTTATAATTTTATTTCACCGCGGAAAGTTTTTATGCGAGGTGATATTACGGAAACCTTTAGATGCAGATATGAATTTATGCATTGGAGGCATGCGCAGCAGGCATAGGACGAGCTGTCAAAACACGACCTAGGCGGATGAGTTATGGCGGAACGTGCATATGTAATCCTCATGACTATATATGCTTCTCTGAAACCATTCCAGTGCAAATTGGTCGCAAAGCCATGTCAGAAGTACACAGAAAGGTCAGACATTTTTCCTTTAGTTCATTGCGGTGTTTAGTGCTAGCTGTCACTTTTTTTTCTGTATTCACTTCCATAATGTACGCGATTTCGAGGACTTACCTGTTTTACCTACCGATGTTGGCGATTATAAATGCCAATAAATAAATGACTCGGAATATCTTGGTTTTTCATTTTTTTCTTTTTTTTAGTGGAGAGTGGCTAGAATTTGGGGGAGTACGGGACCCATGTTCTACATTTCTGCTTTAATTTATCAGGAGAGTTCGTTTTTCTTGAATTATTACTTTTCATTGCGGGGTATGATTACAAGTGCTGTGGCATTTTTAACAGATTATGAAAAACTTTTTTGACAGTGCATGCATAGGCCGCTGGTATGATTAATTCGACGTAACTTATAGTAAATGTATTAGGTGACTCCCTGTCAGTGTTTATGTTGTTTAATAACAATATTTTTGTCAATCCAACGTGGTGATTCATGTCGAACTGCCACTTATCCTTTAAACTGTAAAGAAACATAAAGAAAAAAGCTCACAGGAGAGACGGCTCAGGTTACAAGGAGCGTATTAGTATATCAAACACGTCATCGAAAGAGAAAGCTTGCAGAAAAAATATCAAACTGAATTGGTGCGCTCGCTATGTTTTAGTAATGTATTCTGCTGCGCCAAATTACCCAAGTCCACGAGATGATTAATTTTTGGCAGCAGCTGGAATAAAAATTAACCGCCCTCATATAATGACCATCATGCCGTCTTCGTCGTGGGACTTTTGGGGTATAATGAATAAAAATAAAAATAATAAATAACCTCTCCCTTCAAAGACAGTTTATTTACCCCTCGACAACCGTCCAAAATGAGTATTCGGTAGGCCAATGGCACCAAGATTTCCTGCCTTTACTCATGATAGCTGTATTATTTGTTCGAGTAGCACATGTACTGCAAAAATATTGCTACCTCCAAGCTCTGAAAGGACGCGACTGAAGCCCGAGCGAGGCTTATTTAGCGAATAGCACTCCCGCAATCACGGTTTCAAACAAACCGCGCAACCCGTAACTGAGAGGAGTTGCCACTAATGAACCTATTCAAATGAACTTTTTGAAAGGCCCATGTCGAAAGACAAAAGAAAAAGTAAAAGGTTGGGCTTGGCTCGCGGTAAACAAGCCGCTAGTAGACGACTTCTTGATGATGCGGCTGCGGTAAAAAGACCGGCACACATTTTGCGCGTTGCTTTTTCTCCGTTTACGCACGCAATGTTGCAGCCAACCAAGCGAGCGAATCGACTGCCTTTGTGCGTCTAGGAAACGAGAAATTCTTCCACTGTGTGCATATTTACGCACTATAGGCCTCACAACAAATTCATGTATGCAGAAGTCATGCTTTCATTGTCATCAATTCGTACAGTACGAATCGTCTGCTGTCGCCATTTAAGTGGTCCTTTTCGGTCTGCGCCAAACTGCCTCCTTCGTTATAGAGACAAGGCGAATGGCGTCCCACAGTGGTGTGTATGCTGCTTCTTGTTCTATTGAAGAGATGCTCTAATTCCTCGCTCTATTGGGTATCTTCGTATGCTGGTGCCAGCGGCAACGAGAGAGCGGTTGCCATAGTCGACGAAACGCTTTCAAGTCAATTCAGGGTAAATAAGAGCTCCTGCTAATCAGTAATTACCAATAGACACAACTCGAGACCATTTCGCTGTTTATGAAAGACGCCACACCAGCCTTGTGTGACAAGAGGATCCGCGGCGAGTACACCCCGCTGTACAGAGTTAGAACGCAGGCGTGCACTCCAGCGTGGTTTTTCAAAGTGAGGGGCGCTGCTTTGCCATTGTGCGTGGAGTGCAATAAAGTGGGAGAGATCTAGTCCTGCAAGCACTTGCCCCTGGACGGAGGTGACTTATGGGCAACATAAAAAAAAAAGAGGGCTCCTCAGTGCGCGCACGGTGCTCGTGTACCTCGAAGGCGCCCAGACGGTTCGCAAGGAGATGTATGCCATTCTTTTAACTTTTCTGCACAAGACAGGCGATAGTGATACGTGGTGACGCAAACGGCACCGACAGAGGCGTTCGGGCGGAGCAATTCCTGGCCAGTTCTGCCAGACTATCAGCGCCTGCAGCAACACCATCCCATAACCACTAACTTGTTGCTATGTCGCGCTGAACCATATAATTAGCAGCCTATTTCCTGCCACAATGCTTGATGTGGTATTTAATAATATTTTTCTTGACAGTCCTCATCAGTTCGGTGACCTTCAGGAGGAAAATGCCTGTCAGGCTTTTGTGTTCCGATATCGCTGCGTTCCAGTCAAGACTTTTTGAGAGACGTCGCGGAATCGTTCCTTTACCTTACTGGAGGTCTTTTTTTTAATAGCTTGTTGGTGGGCTAGTTGGTTCATACTGTCGAAAAAAACAAGTCAGTGCAAATGAAAACAACGAGACTCTCGACTCAAGTCAAGTTGACAATGGCGCTGGTCTTTCAAAATTATCGTCTGTTCTTCTGTATCCGTACCTTTCAATCGCGCTAGCCGGTTTCCTTCGACACCTTTAATTTACTTAGGGATTAATCACGCTTAGGAAGTGATACTTCGACTTATCGGGGTCACACACTGCGGTATGACAATTTAGGACAAAGCTCTGAGTACAAGTAAAGAATTTTTGGCTGGCTCATCTTATCATCCACTGTTTTACCAGCCTGCGCACTATAATACTGGAATATCGGAATTTCAGATGTTTAACGTTGCATTTCTAGCACGATGCTATGGATACCTAGAAGCGATTAACACTGAACGTGCGTGACTCGTTCGCTGTGTATGCGGGTTGTTAAAATTGGTTTGGTGGTCCTTGTTAATGCGACTGCATTGACAGTGAGATGCCCTATATTCTTTGGCGGTAAGGTGAGAAACGCGCATTGTAAACAAGGGGTCGTGGACTGTACCAAGCATTTACACCAAAACACTTACTGTAGAACAAATGAAAGCCGCGGAAGAGGACCGAAGGCACCTGTTCCACAAGCGAATGGCACAATGTTACTGGTCGCCTAGGCTTCTGGGTAATCTGCTTGTCTTCGCGCACAGATAAAGTTTGGATCCGACGTTTCGTTTCTTTTTCCACACACCCTTGCCTACGTAAGCCTGGTATGCATCTCGGCAACTCGTATTTTGAATATCGCCCCCCAACACCGATCGCTGAGCTAAAGTTTATTCGCAAACGAACAAAGGCGACGAAAGAGGAGACTCAGTGCGATTCCTACGCAAAAGAAATCCATTCGTTTCGAGGTTTCTTCCTCTTTATTTTTCGAAACAAAGTAAAATAAGTAAAGTCGCATGATTAAACGATTTCGTTTTGCTGAAGCAGCATCAAGGGAGCTTAATCAGACGAAGACTGCGGCTGTGAGGAACTCATGAATCTTAATGAGTTTCCCTTTATTCAGTTCACATTTCGCGACATCGTTTTGCTTTTTCGCGTTTATCTCGTCTCATGCAAGCCAAGATAAATGACTGCCAGGTCTTTATCTTGCTCCGAATCAAGTTCGGCACGCAAAGCAAAGAAGATTGCGATGTTTAATGATCTGCGGCCGAGCTCAGGCGAATCTGCTTGCTTTGGCTCTATCTCCAGAAGCGAGTGATTAATACGCTCTAGCTGGTAATTCAAATGTGCTTTCTATCCATGATTTATGCTTATGACTGAAAGAAAGTGGCCGCGTGCGTGTCCGGAACGCCGTGTGTGTGTGTGTGTGTGTGTGTGTGTGTGTGTGTGTGTGTGTGTGTGTGTGTGTGTGTGTGTGTGTGTGTGTGTGTGTGTGTGTGTGTGTGTGTGTGTGTGTGTGTGTGTGAGAGAGAGAGAGAGAGAGAGAGAGCGCATTCTCACCACTTAAACATGGAAAATAGCTGAAACCAACACAGTAAGTGGGCTAGTAGGACCATTCGCACCATTAGCTCACGTTCTCGGAAAGCGTGGAACCAACGTTCTTTTTTTCCTTTACTGCTTACTATAACGAACGTTTTTCGCCCGTCTTCGTATTTATTTTCTCTTTTTCTCATACAGAACATCCAGTTCAAGAACAAACATTTTGTTTGAAAACGACCACGGCGCTGCCGTTTTACACCGCACAAGCTTCGTTCAACCAAAAGGACTTTCTCTTGGATGTATGTCACAGCTAATCAAAAGGAGTGCGGATGGGCACAGTCACAAACATGCGCACTCCCACACAGACACACATTAAGCAGGCTGTGGAGTGCTGAGCGATTGAAACGCGATACGCGGTACACGTGATGGCCGTAGCATTTTGTGCTACTGGGTATTGGGCAGCGGGAGCTTATCAAAGAGCGACCAAAGTGAATCGCATTGCTTTAAAAAGCCCCTAGCTTTCACTGATTACCACAGCGAACCAGCTCGGTGTCCCCAGCGCAAGGCGATGACGCGAAAAACATTGGCGGCTATGCGCTCGAGCATCACGTTTCATTGCCTGTGCACTATATGTAACGCCCACCGCACTCATGTGTGGTGGGTGCGCCTAATGTGCTTGGTTGCGGGTGTGGGCGTCTGAGTGGGCGAATTCGCCCTCTTTTATTTAGTTGGTGCAACCAACTTCTTCTAGGAAGTATTTAGACTGCGTTTTCGTAGCGCAACGAACAGCGCTGAAAGGAAAATATAGCAAATTGATCTGTTGCAATAACAGCTTGCAGTTCAGTTTAACGCAACGTCACGAAATATTCACGCTTTCCAAGTTTACAGGCAGCCTCAAGATATTGCGCTAACACCGTGAGAGCGCAATAACCGTGAGAGTGTGATGTGCAGAAAACTTCAGGTGCCGTTCGAAGTTGCGGATTCGATCTCCGCAGCCACGCCTGCATTTGTAAACAGTGAAAGAGAGAGAGAGGAACAAAGAGAGAAAAAAGACAGAAAGAAACTCCTGGCACGGCAACACCTGCCACACTGCACCCCACTTCGCCTAGCTTATATACTGCTTTACATTGCCACATAAGCGCTAGTAACGGGATCAAACCCAAGTAGTATTACGTAACAGGCAGTCACGTGATAGAAACCACGTAGTCACGTAACAGCTGTTCACGTGACGTTTTGCCGGCAAAGCCGCGCTAAATCCCGTGACAGCTAGTGACGTGAACGGCAACGTGACAGCTAGTGACGTGAATCACGCAACACTTAGTCACGTGACATGCTCCCACAAAAGCCACGCGAGAAAATCGGGTAAAAACTTGTCAAGCGACGTCTTCCCTCCAAAATCACGCGGTACTAGGTTAAGCTAAGCTCATCAGAAGAAGCTACGCCGAACACTAGCTCCGCTATTGCTTTCAGCCTTGCACGACTAGTGGAAGTTGCTCAAATTTTTTCTCACGTAGGGATTTATTGATTGATCGATGGGCCAATTAATCAAGGAATCAATAAAAAACAACATTGATGAGTCAATCAATACACTAACGTTCTTTCAACGTGTGCCTAACACAAATCATCACACGTTGCACTGTAGGCTAAATGAAAAAAAATATTTTCTTTGAACCTCGTATAGTGCAATATAAACCTGCCTACCAAAAAAAAAAATAAAAGGAGAAAAGAAAGAAACGCCCTCGCGCCGCCGCTTCACGCGAGGTTACATAGAATGAGTGATGTAAAAAAAAACCTGGTTCGCAGCAAAGGAAGGATGCCGAAGACTCTGTGGACATGCAGTGTGAACGGAGTGCAATAACACAATAAAATGGCTTTCGACCGAAGTCACGAACCTTGTAATTTATTCCGCTTTGCTTTGAATAACAATCACTCGACGAGCGGCGCCTGCAGGGTGGAGTATAATCTTCCCTATACTCCATGCGTGTCCGGGTGCTGTACTGTACCCGAAATAAGCGTGCTTGGCAAACTTGGAATAAATTTAATGTCTTTCACGCTCCCGTTACCTCATCTGTATGCGCAGACGCAGAAGTTTTGTTCGCATATGTGCACATTCGTGAAAACACAAACGCATGAAGCAGCAGGATTTGCACTTCCGGGGAATAATGGGAAAATATTGTCGGAATAACAAGTGTGCTCCGCGATACTCAATATTACTTCCTGCCCGCCATGCATGGTTAAAAATAGTATGTTCCCCGCCAGCCATATGCGATCATCAATGTAACATATATAACATGCACATTTCGTAGTAAGCACGTTGCTTAAATTTGTTAAGAATATCTCTCCAAGAGCTAGTTTGCGTAAATGCTTAGAACCGGGAGATACGGACTTCGTCGTTAATCACTAAGAGCGACATACTTTCTTTCAGAAATAACTTGCATAAAATGTCAAATATGGATACCACTTTGCGCATGCTTGCTAACGGGTGACCGCATTGACCGCTCGTAGTACTTCCTACGCCTCGGACAATGCATTCAAGGAACTCGACACGAAAGCAAACTTTGGAACGTTTGTACGTGAGCCCTGGATGGGGATATTCAATGCGAACGAATAGTTCAGCGCTTCATGATAACGATACGTGTATTTCCACCATATTTATTAAGGGAAAAACAGGATGAGAAAGTGGAGAAAGAAATGGAACGAAAAAAAAATATCAAGACTGGACACACGTGGTGAAAAAAAAAAAGATGAATGAAAGAAAAATGCACACCACACACAGAAACAGCGTTCTAGTTACAGTCCTCCAGACGACGCCGGTCGATCACAAGAACACTAGTGTTTGTGCGCCCTTTTTATGCGACACTGAGTCCTGTCTATGTCGTAGAAGTCTATGTTCCGACAGGGGTTGGTCGTCCAGCTGGTTGAACGCGTCGCAAAGTGATTTGCTCTTTGCACTCTGCGGGCACTCGCACAAGATATGTTCGATGGATTCACCTTCACTGCAGTGGTCGCAGGCTGCGGTGTCTGCCATCCCTACGTGGAACGCATAGGAGTCTGTAAATCCGACGTCCAGCCGTAGTCGGCAAGAAAGGGTAGTGTTTCCTCAGCGGAGCTTTGAAGCTAGTCGAAGGCTTAGGGTTTGGTCTAAGAAGAATAATTGCCCACACCAGGGCAGGATAGGAAACCGAATGCCAGGTTCTGATTCAGCCTCCCTGCCTTCCTTCTCACCTCCCTCTCTCTCTCTCTTAATTAAGTGATGCGCTGAAAGGAGTATGTCTGTTGCAGTGGCAGTAATGAAATGTTGCCGGTTGTTTCAGTGCCTAAATGTCTTATGAACACGCCCGTTGTTCAGCACATCAATCGCGGTACCGCGGGTGGACAGCGCGTTCGCCATAATTTCTTAATCAGATGTAGAAGTTGTTATTCGACGTGTGTTTATATTCTGGAACGCCTTTAACTAGTCCAGGCTGATTGGCGTTGACGCCTTTGCCGTGGCTGCGCTAGCACAACCTCTGACTGGAAAAAGCCGGCCAAGAAAAGGAGCTAAAGAGAAGTCAAATACAGCAAACACTCAAACTTTCAACAAGGCAGCGTCTAGGTACCAGCCGTATTGAACGTCGTATGATGTCAAAGGTTCTGCTTGTAGTGTCAAAGTACCTCTGAAAGGTGTTTACGAAGTATGCCATGAATTATTAACTTGAAGATAAGTCGGGTACTACCATGGAAACAAAATCACATATAAAAGAACTGACGGTTATGCTATTTGCGATTATTGTATGCGCCCATTCTATGCTACACGCCTTGCAAGTGGAACAGAAAGTGTGATTGTTTGCCACCCGACCGTACGGAAATGAACTGACGGTTATAAAACCGTTTCGCTGGAGGGTCGGTTTACTTAACCAGCTTTCTTCTTCACTGAATATTTCTGCTAAAAGGACATGGCAGGGAATGTAAAATACCACTGATGCCCCGCACAGAAGCAAATAGACGAGCATTCAGAGAGTTCCTTGTGAACGGCAAAAGTGAAGTTGTCAACGCTGCTTCCACGTACACGAGACAACCATAAATAGAAGAACAAGTAGCCACCGCATTGTCACTTTTAGACCCAAAGAGCTTTACAATCCACCGCGATTCCAGGGCAAGCCACCCGAGCATTTGCCAAAGGCGTCATGTCTAGACAGGCCCTGACAATTCTCGACGGAAAGGTCGCGAAACCCCACACGATCATCTGCTTTCCTGCTCATATGCGAGAAATCAACGGTGCTCCCGCGAAACTCAACGAATCTACCCACAATACTGCACGAGGACTCGCGAACCGTGCAGTTACAAGGCAGCACGATGCTGAGTCTTCAGATTGCAGGGACCACCTGCTGACGTACAACGAGCTAAGCAAACGCTTCTACTTAGGACGCAGGGTCTTCCCTTCTCCGCATGGTAAACTAAAGCTCAGGCCACATTATGCTAAGGCTCTTACAAACAAGAACATACCTGAATCTGCTATTAATCAGCAAGATATACCCGGAGTTCTCTACGAGTACAACATGCGATAAATGTAACGCCTCCGTAGACCTCAGTCACATGCCCTCGCGCTGGTCCGCGTTACACAGCGACAAAGACAACACTGGGAAGCAGAGGGACGCAGCCTCAACGCAGTCTCACATTACAAGAGCAGCTACGGGCAGTCCAACGGGCCCGCGAAGTGGCCGAAAGGCTACACCTTTCTTTGTGGGAGGGTATAATCAGGAACACCACAACGATTTCAAGCCTGCGCTACATCATTGTATGCAGATATTGTTATGGTGCTTAATAACGAATGTTGGGGGTTTTTATGCCAAAATCATGTAATAAGTATGAGGCACGCCGTAGTAGGTACACCCGAATATTAAATGCGAAGCATTTCTTAGCGAACTTCGGCGGCTTTGAGCGTATCTATCTATCTATCTATCTATCTATCTATCTATCTATCTATCTATCTATCTATCTATCTATCTATCTATCTATCTATCTATCTATCTATCTATCTATCTAGCCGCCTACGACCTTGTGCTCTCCTGGCCGTTTCGTTAATTGTATACGAAAATTCGCGTGCCACAACATGACTGCATGACGAACATAAATGACAGGTGATAACATGAAAATCATAAGATGCATGTCATGAGCGGCATGATTTTCGTGCCATGGTCTTCGTGCTCTCCTGGTCCTTTCGTTAATGGGTTGTGTGCGAAAATTGGTATGCAACAACGCGACTGCATGACGAACATAAATGACACCTCATAACACAAAAATCGTGACATGCATGTCATAAGCGGCATGATTTACGTCTTATGGTCTCGGTGCTCTTGCGGCCGTTTCGTTAACTTGATATATACCAAAATTGGTATGGCGAGACATTGTATGGCGACCATGATTGACACGTTTTAAGACCATGAAAATCGTGACATGTATGTGCCGCGCGTTTTGTTAATGGGATGTATACCAAAACTGCTATGGCACAACACGATTGCATGAAGAACGTAAATGAGAGTTCAGAACATTACAATCATGACATGCGTGTCATGAGCGGCAGGGTTTACATGCCACAGTCTAGGTACTCTTGCGGAAGCTTCGTTAACTTCATCTGTACCAAAATCGGCCTAGCGAGACAGCAATGCAGATCCATTTTACGTTCCTGATGCGTGCTTCAAATTTCCTTGATTCCCACTACACGTGGTATCTGCCATTTTTTTTACCACCTGGGGTTCTTTAACGTGCCCTGAAAGTGCATAGTACAATGGCCTCTAGCATTCGCGCCTCCATCAAGTTGCAAAGACCAATGCCGGGATCGAACCCACGCCCTTCGGGCCAGCAGCCTAGCCCTAGAACCACTGTACCACCACGGTGGAAATATGACGACGCTTGTGGCGTCCGTCTTACTCGCTGCAGTTTGCATACTTCCCCTCCCAACACCTTACTTTCGGCATCTCGCGTGCGTTGTAAGTCTGCTATTTTACGGCTGTAGGACAAGTACTTGATCATATTGAATAAACGTATGTCCAGTCGCTACATACGCATAACGAAAAACTCCAAACTGCAAGCCTCCTTCATAGCGGTCTTTTTTTTTTAGGGGGGAGGGGGTCTTCTCTTCACCATCACCGTTATAGTATCCGCACATATTAGCAAAAACAAGTTTCGCTTGAAAGCGACATTGTATCCGTGCCCTATGGATCACTGCAAATAAAAACCGCAGCTTTTCTAGCGATTCTATTTGATTTATTTGATTATTAGCGTGAAAAGGGGATTCTGATGCATCTGCCACCTTTGAACATAAGCAGCCAATTAAGCCGCCTTCGGGGTTTATAATGCTTGCGTAGAACCTTGATAAGATGTTACGAATTACTAGTTATTTCCTTGGCAACGAAAATCGGAACAAAGCACTTAGGTCTTCTTAAGCTCGCTTTAGTTTCCTTTTACTATCGGGCTCCTCGTTGTCCTCGTCGGTTTGCCCCCAATTATGAACTACACTACGGTGCTCTGTTGACCTCACTCCAGGTAAGCACCACCGGCGTGGTAATTTCTCGACTTGACCGGCGAATCTGTTAAACTTCTTTTCGTGTCCTCGCCGCACAACGAAAACACGCACAAACAGAACGATAAAGAAAGAACGACAACCACTTACGAGGTAACTACCCGGCATACGGAAAAGTGCTTCGCGTCAAATAAACGGCCTCATTTCCCACAAGTAAGGAAAGTGGATCGCCACATAAATAGCCGTAGCTAATGGACGAAGAGTGGTCAGACAAACCACTAGACACGTGTTCATTTGTGTTTTGTACAGGTCATGACCATCGTATCACGGAGTGCACACGAGAGGAAGCTTTCGCTTCACCTAAGCAATCCACGCGAGATGGCTAAAGACGAAGCGTACCTAGAAGGCCCAGTCTTGGCAAACAGGGAGGCACAAGCGAATGAAGCAGCGTGCAGTATCACGCACACGAGTGCAGCTGGTACAAAAAAAAAAGGAAAGACGGCGTAACTACCACGGAAGCCTTCTGACCTGAAGGAATGGAAGCGGGGCTGGCGAGGTCGGCGTAGTATACTATGACTCCCCGTTATGCTACACCTCATCTGAAGAATGCTGGAAGCAGGCGCCTGCCGGGCAGTCATTCGCCAGATGCGGAGCCTACAAACGCAACATTCGTCTTAGATAGGGGCATTGAGAAAAGGTGCCGGTGAGGGAACGAGGAGGGGAGGAAAGGGATAGCTCGTCCAGGCACACGGCATTCGCCTCCAGGGCTATCACGGGTCATTTGCTTTTGGCAATAGACGTCAGAAGGCATCGGCGTGGCTCGTAAAGAAGCGTATACACGGGGTCCCGGACACGCACGTCTGGCTAGAAGAGTCATTGCTGCGAAGGCCATCTCATACGCGATTGCACGTACGGACATGGGTCTCGGAACGTTTCATTCGCTACCATTTACTCGGAGGCAGCTACAGAAGACGTGTCTGGCCTTTTATTTGTTTCGGCTTTGTGTGAGCCCCGGCCCTCTCTGGTCCTGCTTACCGTTTCTTTGTTCACCTGCATGTTGTTAGGCTGTTGCTGTTTGTGAACGATAACGAAAAACAGGGCACATGTGGTACAACTGGAGCGCGACGGTCACTCTGCAGGATACCTGCATGCTTCAAGGCTTTCCATGATTTCTGCCTTTCTTTTTCTAAGAAAATGCGGTGATTATGCCTCAAAATTTAATTCGCGTGCGGTAGGAGCGAGGGCAGACAGAAATTAAGGGGAAAGGAAGGGAGGTTAAAAGCGTGTGGTTGGTCGGCTATCCTAAACCTGGAGAGGGAGAGGAGAACAGTAGATAAGATAGAAGACAAAGGAAGAGCACGAAAAAATAAGCAAGAGGGACAGTTAGTGAGAAAATATGCGCATAGCGTTAAAGCACCAGCGCCGGTGAGTCTTCCACAACCGTTTGTTAAGTACCGTCGACTTGAGGAAGAACAGTAGCGCCTTTGCAGACTTGAGCATATAGAGGCGCATAGGCCAAGTACCCATAATCTTCTCTACAACAACGTTCCTTATTATTGAGTACACTTAAGCAACACGTTCACGGCGGGCGTTCGAGCTGCGAAGAAAGTTACTTATTCAAAGCATGCCCGTCTAAGTAGAAGGTGAACCAAGTTAAGAAAAAAAAAACAGCGCTGTTGTAACTACGTAGTCAGTACCCGCATCATCTAGGCTAATAATATATTTCGTGTCGTAATATACAGCTATTAAAACGCACATTAAATAAAAACAGGTTTCTTCGCACAAAAGTAAGACGTAGAGCACAGCTTTACCGCAGTATTGAAAATGAATCTTCGAAGTGAGTGTTCGGGGTCGAATAAATGTGTGAAGTGTGTAGACTTGGGTTTGTTGGTAAATCATATCGAATGCAACAACAACGCAGTAAACAAGGACTGATGAAGAAGACACACTCAGCGCTGTGTCTACTTGTTTCTTGTTTTCGGCCTTGTTTCTTGCGCTGTTGTTATACTCGAGTAAATACAATAAGAACAGCTTACCACTCACAGATTTGAGTGTATTTATACCACACTAACTTGTGTCCTTTTCTACTAAACACAGGACAGAAACCGACAAATATCACAGGAATAGTGCTGGTTGCTAACTGATGCTTTACTTGAAATAAACCGGCCTTTCATAATTTTCCAGGATTTACATGGACGAATGAGCCGCAATTACGCAGCACGCAAACTTTATTTCAAGATGTTTAACTTTTCTTTTTAGGTAATAAAAGGCAGGGAGCACTATATTGTAATGCTTGAAACAGTAAGATTCAGGAAGCTATATTATGGCCTTGTACAAAATGTGAGCATGCATTTTGTTTTAGCGAATATATGGTTTCGAAATGAACTGCGAAATTATAAATGAAATGTGCCCGCCAAGCGTTAACCGCTGAAACCCTATATCGGAATATACAAAGGGCTAAATAAGTAACGCTATTATTTTTTCTCTACCTATAAAAGAGCACATGTGTACCTGCGTTGGAGCGCCGTTATTGTAAGGTTAAGTAGTTCGTGCGACAATAAATTGCCCAACATAGCGAAAGTTTGTGGTAAGGATCATCAGCAATTTTCTGCGTGTTTTTTTTAAATCCTGATAGGGTTAAACTTCTAAACTAGAGAGAGCACAGCTCGCTTTCGGGCACAACATTTTCGCAATATAACAAATATTTTCGTCGAAGCAATGAGTGAGGCAACGTAACACAAATATACCGAAACGTTGCTTCGAATTCAGCGAAGTGAGAACATCTAGTTAATGAAATGCGGACTGCTAAACCAAGCGGGACTTCGTTTAAAACCGCGATAATTTAATAGTGCCGTAGTATACGCCCAAGCGAGCATTCCCTGGAACCCCGATGCATTATTCATGCTGCTTGGCTCAAATGCTTTCCTGCTCGGCTGCTTTCTTCCCTTCTTTTTCGTGTTTTCCCTCACTGTGAAAGCTGAGAGCAGGTCAAGCCTGTTGAACTAGAGCAGCCTAACTATGCTATCTGGTACGTTGGTAAAACACATTTAAGTACTTTACTATGCGTGGTTTACTGCCTTTTTTAATAAACATTAGGGGCAAGATGTTTTCGCATAATAATGTTTTCGCATAAGTAATGATTGCTTGCTGAGACGGTGTTATGACTGCTTATATGCGATTATTACGCGTGTACGAAGAACCGGCGAGCTTTAGGTATATCGCGGTCGGTTTCACCTGGAACTCGGGATTCAGTGAAACTTCTCCACATGTGCGAGGTTGTAAAGTGAACGTGAAGAAAACTGCAGGCCCCATTCGCGGGACTTCTCTACCGGAAGCGTTTCTTTCTTTTTCTTTTTTGACACATCATTTGGGCAGCTTCCCGATTGATATGTCCCTCATGACGACCGGCTGAAATATTCTACGCACATACAAATCATAATTTTTTTTTAATATGGGCTGTGGTCCCGTATTTAATTTCGCCATATCCTGAAGCTGGACATATTATTGCTAAAGCCATCAGACCAATCGCAAGAAACACTTTCGAAAGAGGTTTTCTTCATTCGGCCAACGGCTTTCTAAACGACCTACAATGGCGTTGTCGGGTGCTTTGTCGTTAATAAGAGCGATACGAAAAAGAAAGCATCGAATTAAGGAGGAGATGGAGGAACATGAAAGTTCTTAATGGTGGGGTGGTCGGAATTGAGTGACGTTGCCCAGTTGTCCACCGTCTGCAGAGGCTGTGCACCGAGAGAGGAGAACGTTCAATACCGGATCCATCGACGGGGCAGGAAAACGGGGTTCGCGTATGCCATTTATTCCCCTTTCGCAATACAGGGCTAGCAAGCGCAGTCTAAGCCCCCTGTGTGCGCACTGGAGAGCGGCCTGTACACGTGGCGCAATATCTACGCACCATTACGTGTCATAATTTGGCACTCATAGACCCGTACTAGGTATACCAGTCCTACAAACGTTCGAGAGGAAACACAAGTAAGGATTACCAGATACACGTAACAGGGAAAGCGGAGATGGTGCGTGCTTGAGGGGAATGTGGACTGCGATATACACGACAACCTGAGTGGATATACGCATTAAGTTGCCTTAATCGTAACGATGCGCGTAAGCAAACATCAATCTTCCCGCAGTGTGCGTTAAAAATAGCAGAAACGGACGAAGAAGCGAAGCAAACGAGCGCAGTGCTACACATAGCTTGCATAACTCCCGTATGGAGAAGCTGCCGAGTGCATGTGCCAAGGCAGGCAAGGCAATTAGTTCGAGACCAAGATGAGCATTACGCCATGTAGCACTTAGTGATTATCAGCCGAGAAGCCTAAAGCAGACATTAAACCAGGTAACACTTCCAGCTTTTAGGTGCCAACGTCGCCAACACGCTAAACTCACTTTGCGGCACCCCTTGCCCTAGTATCACACAGGTTCGCTGGCCATCCAAGTCGACAGGGACGACTGCAAATAATTCTTCGTTTTTTTTTTTTACATTGTAAAAAAAAAATAGCGCCGCTTGCTTTAGTGCCGCAAGGCTGGCGAAGCAGCGAACATGATGGGCACTTGGCTGGTCCGCCTGTTCATCATCATCATCATCTTCTTCTTCTTCTTCTTCTTCATTATCATCGTCAACGTCTTCTTCATGATGTCGCTGTTACGAGGCTTGGCAATGCCAGGTGTTGCTGCAGCTGTAGCGTCGCTGGTCGTCATAGGTACGGCGCAGCTGGCTTTTCGTGACACGGACGCACAAATTACGACTGGCTTAAACAGCTCGGGTGACTTAAAAAAAAAAAAGCGCGTAGTCGTTTTTGGTTCTCCGTCTCCCCCATTCCGCTTTTTTCGATTGAAGTTACCGACTTGGTGAAGAAACGAACATATAATATGCATAGTCGTTAGGTGCGTGTGCATGAGTAGTGCCTTTTTTCTTTCTCTTTGTGTTTCCCGCATGCAGGGTAGCAAACCGGACGTTTGCGACAACTTCCAGTGTCCATACCACCTCTGGCGCGTGTCTCTTGTGCGCGTAGTTGTTGACGTCCTTGTTCCCTCAAAAGCTGGCTCATCGCCACGGCAACGTTCGTAAAAAGATGCGTCCCAAGTGAACTTTGCTTTCTTCTTCTCTCCTTTAGGGGTGACCATGGTTGCACTGTATTTCAATAGGGTCAATCGATCTCGTTTGCGACTATGTGTAGCGAGGACTGGATGTTATTATTTAGTCAATTACATTTGGTTCAATGTACGAGGACATTGAAGAAAACTGCAAGCTTAAGCATAAACATAATTGGCTTAGCCTATCGGGGAATTGTAAAAAGCTGTAAATACGATATTGTCACGTCTTCGGTTGCATGACGTTTATTCGAAGCGGTAGGCTCGGCAGCAGATAAGCAGATCAGCTCATGCACAATGATGACGATCGCTCACAGGCGATGAAGAGAATATGCCAAGGTATTATTATTATTATTATTATTATTATTATTATTATTATTATTATTATTATTATTATTATTATTATTATACGAAAGACGTGCATGACTAACGCAACGCCCACAGTATCCGTTCTTTATCAAATAGTTTGCAACGTCAGAAGCCTCACCTTTATTGCACCTAAGAAAACGTTGAAGCGATTTGAGGTGAAAAGCAAGAGCAAAGGTAAACGGCGTCATTTCGTTAGCTGAGCATGGACGACACTTCACAGCTAAGCCTGTTTGTCCGTGATAAGTTAGCCAATCTATCTTTATCACGGCGGTTCTGCCAAGTTTTATAAGCATTGCCATTCCGCAAATATTCCCGCCTAACAATAGCCTGTCTAGCCTTCACAGCGGATTACAAGTGCCCATGTCATGCTATGTAACGCCTCTATCTTCATCAGCTACCGTCGAAAGACAGGCCAGGGTACAGAGGTAGCCGAGGGAGGGTGCGTGTCGGCAACGCAAAAACGGCGCCTTTCTTCACGCCGGCGTAAACACATCGGTAATGAGGGTGCCAGGAGGGGGCTGTGTCCCCTCGGGCGCCGCTTTGTGGGGCTTAGCTACGGGTGAGAGCCGGCAATTTACTCGTCAACGCAGCACTTTGGCTTGAACCTACCTTGCACAGGTGCGTGCACCATGTCCCAGGAGATGGCACATGTCGGCAGAGTGTTTAAACTACATAGTGAGTCTCTCTTTCCTGCAGGTAGCCTATAGTTGCTTCCGCGCTCTACACTTGCTGTCTTGCTCTGATCCTGCGTTCACTGTCTACCTGAGACCAAAAACATCCGGCCTCCTCCGGACTTTTCCTACCTACTATCCAAGCCTTGTCTTCCAGAGCTGCCAACATGCGTAAGGAAAAAGGAGAAACCCGTGACAAAGTATGCTTCCAGGCCATCGTACTTAATTAAAACTCGCTTGCGAGTGTCACTTTTCTGTGCGTTCTCGCATCATCCGGAAAAAGGTGGAACACTTCTGAGCTTGTTGCGTATTGAAGTTCTGCGAGCTCCATGTCGACGTCGCGAGTGTAAACTCGGAGGAGGCAGCCGAAAGGACCTGTGGTTTTTTTTTTTTTTCTGTGTCACCTATTCTTTCACGCTTCCTGCGTCTCTTTCCCGTCGCAGAGGGCACTTCGGCTTTCCTACGACGCGCGCTATTTTTCGTCACCCTCCGTTGCCAATTTCCTGTGGGCCGTCGTTCCCCGGGACTGCACCTGCGTCATCTAAGCTGCGCGTGACGTGCTGCCGGAAGACACGCACCACACTCGTAACGCTGACGCCTCCTTTGTTCGCACTCGTATACCGCGAGGTATATAGTATATTGCGTGTTCGGAACTTATCCAAGAGTTTTCTTTTTCTTTTGCGCTAGCGTTCTCTATTTGGCGAGAGCGACTGGAGCAAAACTGTCACCGTCAGAACCCGAGTTTCGCCGAATTTATAACGACTCCCTCTAGCGTTTATAGTAGGTTCCTTTGCAGCACAAGCTATAGGTTACATGTTTGCTTGGTGTATGCGGCAAGGAGCCTGTCACCCGCCAAAGGGCGTGTTTAAACGAGACCTCGAGCTTTTGCTGTTTCCTTTGTGGAATGTTGAAAGAGAATATAACAGAACGAGCGCACGCACGTCACCCCCTCTCCTCTTCACACGCACACAGGAATGCGCGCGCACTGATAGAGGGCACAGTAATCGGCGTTCTGTCGCTGATGCACGGATTGCAGTTAGAGTGACGTATGCAAACGAGTGCAGAGAAAAGTGTAGTGCTCCCCTCTTTTTATTTTCTTGCTCCTATAACAGCTTTCATTTATTATAAGAGGGAGGAGGACAAAAAGGAAAAAAAAAAGGGGCAGGGAGGTCGACTTGTAGTCCATTCGGTTTGCTACCCGACTTTGTGCAGAAGGAACTAAGTTAGTAAAAGAAAGGAAGGAAGAGAGAGAAAGCAACGACTGTCCTGGTCCAAAGCATTTACCTCCCCGTTACACACCTACAAGCGATCACTGGGCCCGTTCAAGTTTAAAAACGGCACTGATGCCGCGTCGCTTTGCTGGCCTGCGGTGCGTAGCGACATCTTCTGAGAATCTTTTCCTGTGAATATTGTCTCTGACAGTTCATATAGGCTAAGCTACTAAAGTGATCTCCCCATCCGAAATAGTCGGTTGAGATATTACCGAATCATTCGCGGCAGGACATTAACTGTATACTTGTGGCTTTCATCACCGCGCCTTCGTTAAGGACACGTTTGCTGTCCTAAGCGACACTGCCTATACTTATGGTCTCTGCTTTGACACAGTACAAATTGCTATGAAGGCTGTTATGAAATCTTCTAGCAAAGTCCAGCAAAGAACCTAGCAAAGTGGATAACAGTATATAGATGTTTAGCAAATGGAATGATCGACGCGCCTTCAACTTCGTTGCCACATTAAAACAACCGCTGTATACGAAAAACGGTCCTGGTCATTGAATTGCTACGTATACGTACACTACAAGAAATCATGCAGCGGATTACTTCAGCTTGTAGTGCACCGCCAAAAGAAGAAAAAGAAAAGCAGTCCACATCTCGCACACGGGGTGAAAAATCCTATGTATAATTGTTTATGTAAGAGGATGCGTTAATTACCCGAATACTATACGAAAGATACCTGCAAACGACTTGAAATAATAGCGCAGAAAAACTAAAAATAACAAACTCCTGACAATTCTTGATAAAACAATACACCGATGGAGACATTGCGTTATCTCTTATTAATAGCTTGTACCTCCGAGGCGCATGTAACTCTATGGTTTATCATGCCCAACATTTCTTAGGCTCGATGTCTCTATCATAACGCAGGAGGAGATCGTTGCGTTTTCCACGCCAGTGCATGCAGCGCCTGTTTTAAATACTGCTTGGCCTGACCGACAGCTCGCGTTCGAGCGATATGTGTGGGTGAGAGAAGCTAGGGAGAGTACAATAGCGCTTCGAATCGAAGGCATGGACCTTCAAGGACACAACATTCAATAAACGCGTCCACTGACCACCACGGCTGAATTTTGCAGCAACGCAGCGTGCAGTGCATTGTTGTAATGGTCGTGGCATTGTTATCGCTCTAACCTTCGCACAATACGCCGCGTCCTATATAGATTCGCATTGTTTTCCGTATTCCGTACCAGAGCGCTCTCCGTACTATCCGCCCATTCCTCTTGTTCTCTGTTGCCGTACCATTGTTCTCAATATCAGATTAAGAACACAATGGCCATCCCTGGCAGGAACGCAGCTGTACATCTACTGACTAACACTTGTACAAATATTTGAACGCGTAGAATCTATCGCACCCCAATGATGTCTGATGATCAAGGTCGATTGGGAAGTTTCAAGGATTTTCCAAGCAGTCTACCTGCTGTAGCATCATCATTAGCACCATCATAATTAGTTTGTCTACGGCCACAGCAGGGCAAATGCACCTCCGATAGTTCTCCACTGAACCTGGTGCTGCGATAACTGCGTCAGCGTTCAACCGATGAGGTCAAGTTCTTGATCTCATCTGTCCATTTAGTATTCATCCGACTGCAACCCCCTCTAAGTCATGCACATTGTAGTGTAAAAAAAAAAAAAAAACGTCATGTTATGCAAACATTTAAGCGGACAAAAACTAGGTTATAGAATCAGCACGCAAGTGCAAACCAGATTATCTAACTATAATTTAAATGACTTGAAAAATAGTTTTGTGACGCTATATATAAGTGAAGCGCTTGCACTCTTCGCTGTAGACTGAACGCGAACGGAAGTCTACTTGGATCCGGTATGCTATTTAAGGAACAGAAAAACGTAAAACACAGAGTTAACACTTACTGCAAGATTTTCAGTAAGTGCTTTATTATTCTTTTACAACAATATGTTCGTTATATCTAAATCATTATTAGGTGGTGTAGCCGAGTTTCTGTAGGAACAAATCTCTTCGCAGGAGCCAATGCATCAAAAATAAAATAAGACGACAGATTGTTATCCACAAGAAAATAGGGCTATCATGGCATGGACATACCTGTTTAGGCAGGCATCGCGACGTACTAAGTATGCTAATTGGTTATAATTTATAACAAAGTCACTATGCTGCAAAAGCATTACATTTTACTCGTCGTTTCTGATACCTTAACATCCGCAACAAAGCGCTCCTGCGTGCCGAAAGCTTCTCGATGGTTCTGATTTGTTCCCGAGAATTATATCAACAATGTAAAAACGACCATTAAATTGTAGCGCCTCTTTGATTGCTGATTAAAAGATTATTCTAGGTCTTCGCTGCCATTTTTATAGTTTACATGTCTGTAACACCTCTCTCTCTTAAGAACAATAAATAAGATACCGTACTAAGAAAACTAGTGAAATTTCATGTTTTTATTACCCTATGTCAATGTCAAGACGCTAACACGCGTTCGACTATGGCTTCACAGTTGTATTAAGTACATTGAGGCGAAGCATGTCTAACGTGTTGCGGTGAAGAGAATTTGGCATTTTTCCAACTCATCATCATCACCGTAGGCCTAACAAGGCCCACTGTAGGACAAGGGCCTCTCCTCGTGGTCTGCCACCGGTCACCACCGAACAAGTGTAACACGTGTTTTTGCTATGCAAGCGCTCTTTTAACAGGTAAAGCGTAGTAGTTAAAGCTGACGTGCGCATGGACGCGCGTGCTCTCTGCAAAAGAATAATAACAATAATAATAAACAAATAAATAAATAATAAAAAGTAACGTCCTTGCAATGATTATTTGCCGAGATGTTAGCAGCGACAGTACAAGGACAATGTGGTTATTTCGGTTGCATTGTAATACCTACACTTTTGTAAAGAAATCAAACACGGTATTCAACACCGGACTGAGCCAAGCGCTGCTTTGATCGCTCTTTTTCCCCTACTGCAGTTCACATCTAAACTTAGCCATAAAAGAAACACCGGTATTATTACTACCTCTACTAAGTGATGCACAATGTGGCAGCCGGGCCCGCCTAACTGTCACGCTCGTTGGGCACGTTCGATTTTTTTTTTCATCGCTAGACTCGTAACGCTAATGAGAGCGGCCAACGCGACAAGAATTGGATTAATGCAGACATAAAGGCGACACTTTCGGCTAACGAGCAGCTGCCGGTCAGTGATCACTGGTGCGTTACGCTCGGTGCAACGCGACGCCGTCGTGTCACGTGGGAAGGCGCCCCGGCGTCTCTAATCTGGATCGAGAGCTCGTTCATTAGGGCAAATGATGTCGTCCCTGTGGGCTTTCCAGGACGGAGGTTCGTGAGCTCAAGTTATGGGCCCGAGTGCTCTTCTCTTATACGTGCCAAATATAATGGCTTCTTTGCGTAAGTAAAAGATGAGCTAGAGTAGCTCAGGCATTAGGACTGGTTCGTCCGGTCTGGTTCGTCCGGAAGCAGCGCGCTGTGACTGGACCTATGAAAGGACGTACAAATTGCTGGGGCAAGCTTAAGATTCACTTTTAAGAGTCAACGCTGTAGCATTATTGGGCCCAGTTCAAATAGCACCCGCGCAACCGGATTAAGTTTTCACGTTCATTGAAATCAGTCCTAGCTCTAATGTGTGAAAGTGTTCGTTAAGTTGCAGTTTAGTATTTTTCTAACCAATTTTAGCTTGAGAAATTGAATTTTGTTCATTAACACAACTGTGCCATTACGTGGAGCTTGCGTTGCCGGGTGCTTCGGGAAACATGGCTGTAGCTCGAGATGATTATTTTTGCCATGGACGCTGACACCGACACCGACTCCGACTCTGACTCTGACTCCGACACCGACACCGACTCCAACACCAGGTTTTTTACCAACGCGGGTTTCGTAACGCTATTGCATCCAAAGAGGCCCAGTTTTAACGTGCTTAAAATCTTAAGGTCCTGCTCTAGCGCGCTGTTCTCCTTCGAATAACGTAGACATTACGTCCATACTAGACAATAGTGGATATAACAATTTACTGGCAGATGGGCGCAAAAAGCGCTATCCAACGGTTTTATTAACAGCGACAATCGCGTGTTTTCATTTGATAAAGGCATTGGCCTAGTCGCCATGAGGTCCGTGGTTCGATTGCCAAATGGAACGACAGTGAATGCCGGGAAAAAACTCGAAAGTTTTGTCGCGTAGGTAAACGCATGGGCACAATGGGAACCTGAGGGTGTTGACCTTATTCTGCAATTGCGCACTACAGGCGTACCACATAATTTGATTAAGTTTTACCTGCTGTAGCTATGACATAAAAGAAAGCTTAAATCTCAAATGCTGAAGTGCATCAACGTTTATACGCTGTATCAATATCGCTATGTTTCTGTGCTGCAGCAAATCTGTCTCGACAGCAGGATTATGGCTTATAAGCGTGAGTTTGTTGCATCGTGTCGTTCTTGCCGTTACATCATGTGCACCATGACATGTGCATCATGTCAGCTAGGATGCTCACATGATGCATATTGTTGATACTTAAATCAGAATAAACGTGAACAGTTACGAACACTAAACTCCCCGACACAACAAACGTCCCGAATTATAAAGAAAAATTGTTTCACACGGCGCGACACCAGGGTTTTCAAGAGGCGAAGGTCACTGCCAGTTCGACACGCTCGCCACATGCAGATGCTGGTGGCGAAGCAACAAAACATCCCACCAGATCACATCCATCTCACCCATACCTGTTGTTTCGAGGTGCTGCTAACTCCTGCGGTGCGCATAAGGTACGAGAGTGATAAGCTAAGACATTCAAAGAGGAGCGTTGCACAAGGAAGCGACCGGTGCCATCGCCGCCTCCACCGGTGTGTGCTAGAGAGAGATAACAGTTAAATAGCTCCACTATTATAAAACACGAGAAAGTGAGCAGCACGAGCATCCCAGCGATTCCTGTTGTACGCCTGAGAAGTGTCGTGGAAGGAGAAATCACGCTCTCGGGGAGGCGGCGGCGCCCTGCCTTGCGCGTCATGGGCAACGGCAGGAAGCGTGAGCACGCGACAGGAGGAGACGACGGTCGTCGACAAGGCAAGCCCGTAAAGCGCTACGCACATGACACTCAAACCTGTAGTTGTGCTTTTAAGCAGCAACTGTCCAACACTTGGCGCTTCGCTATTCCCTTCAAAGTCGCCCCACCCTGGCACTTGAAGAATGCACTTAAAGAAAGAAGAAAAAATCGAGAAGGAACGATCAATATTTTTGCCCCAGATACCCGCACTCGGCGATAACTAATTCCTTGTACTCCAAGAGCAGATAACGAAGGTGTGGTCCACAACGAGATTCGTGCTCGAGAGGCTCGCTCAAAAGTTAGCAGCGAGCTCGTTAGTAGGTTCAGTCATTTCTGCGCACTCTTTCGCTAATTAGTACCGGACGACGGTTTGTGACGCTAAATTCGGAATAATGACGCCCTGATTTCATTCGTACGCCGCACGCTCTAGGGCTGAATTTAGAAGCAACGACGCCACTTGAAAGCAGCCACGCGGGTGTCCCAACGCACCCTGTCTCCTTAGAACGGTAACGTAGGCTTCGAAATATTCTTGAAGTGTCTGACGGTGTGTGCTCAAGAGCGTGTTCTTGACGTTTCCTCTCTTGAGAGGTATGCTTTATTACGAGCGGATTCTGAAAAGCCAGTAAATGAGCTTGTGAAACTTGAAAAAAAGAAAGAGAGAGAGAAAGTGCGATGTATCAGTTTCACTATACGTCGTTAAAGGCACCCTGCGACAGCTTTTGAACAATGTTCGGGAACCGTACAGATGAGTCTTGTAGGCTCCTGCGAACATGTGAGCCAAATATTATTGCACTGTACGCTCCAGCGCATTCGCAATTTGGTTTCAAGCTCGGCTGGCAAAGCGCGCTCTCTTCTTTTCACATATGAGCCCCACTTGGTGCCGGCTGAGTCGCTTGAAGCAGAAATAGCATTTAATGATTTCGTAATTGCGGAGGGAAACCCTGCTAAACTTTGTTTCATCGTTTTAAATTCGACAAATAAAGAAAATGTGCACATTCTTCTTAAAGAGGAGCGAAAAAAAGTCAAGCGGCTTAGTCTGCCTCATGCGACGACACATGTTGGAGGAAGAACTGGAAGTATTCAGTTGCGTTTGAAACCGAACTACGAATACCCTCGTGCGTGAAGCACAATAATATTTAGCTTACCTGTTGAAAGCATAGCGGAAGCTTTCAGGCTATGTGTGAAACCAAACTGCAAATGCAGCGCTGCGTGAAGCGCAATAATATTTGGCTCACATGTTGACAGGAGCCACGACGAGTGATCGCCACCGTTTAGTCATTATGTTCAAAAAGTGTTGTAGGGGCCCCTTTAAAAGCTTTGTCTATGGCATTATTCCTCGATGTGCCAATCTTGGAAACACGCAATCTAATCTTTCTTTCGCATGTTTTTAATGGACGCTCATGAAGAGGGACTTCACTATATGCTCATTTTGTACTGCAGCCAGGAGTTCTCTAACAAAGGAATCAAATAAATTATACCTTCTAATGCACTACAAAGGAATAAAATGCAGCTCTCTACGAATGCAGCAGTAGTACCCAGAGCAAATGACACTGAAAGGTGACCCCGACAAGTGTTGCTTCCACGTGATAAGCGAAGCACTTATGTAACGAGTGCTAAGTAAAAGATAGGTGCATAAAAATTAAAAGGGAGTATGGAGGAGATGCTAGTGGCTCGCTTAATAAGTATCGGTAAAAGAGAGATAGTATACATGGAAATTGAGCATGATAATAATGATGGCTGTTACAACGGCAGCGGCGTCAGTGCAAGAAACGTCTTGAGAAGGCACAACGCTTCAAAATATTTAGCAGTGCGCGGTAGACATGCAAAACAGCGCTGCAGTTTGCACAAAAAAGAAAAGCTAACAGCGAATCAAGCTATGCTGCCTGCAAGATTTTAATAAATAGTGACTTGCACAAAAGTGTTAACCGCATGGCCTAGTACCATAACAAGGATCTTTCCACTCACCAAAAGATAACTGATACAGGTTGATTGCAGTCTATGTTGATAGTCTATGTTGATTATAGTCGTGCAATTTAACTCAGCTTTTTCGCATCAACTCGGCGCAACACGACACACGCAATTTGTTTCTAGAGCGCACTCTAACATGCCTTTACAAAGTGCGTAATTAGGGCGGCAATTAAGCTGCAGAGTGTGCCATTTCAATGGCATCTGCTAGCGACAGCGGCACACTGCTTTGGACTTTCTGCCGCTCAAATGATTAAAGCCGCAGAGAGCCTTCGTCGATTCCAGCCCGGCTGGCCTCGCGCAAGATGTTGTTTCCGCCTAACGACTGTCGTGGTTGGGTAGCGGCCGGCGCATTCGAGAACCCCGTTCCCGTGGCCCACCTTCGAGCAAAAGAAGGGTTAGTGTTCGTTTTTTCTCTCTCTCTCTCTCTTCGATGCTCGAAATGGTCTCAAGAACCCGAAGACGCACTCGAGGAACGGTAACTGCAAAACTAAGAACAGCAGTCTCGTCTTGGCGAGTATTCGGCTCTCTCCTGTATAAAGACCGCTGTTCTCGCAGCTGCGCCGATTCCTTCTTTCTGAGAGCAGCCAGCGTGAAGAAGCAGAACACGCTCAAGGCTCGCGCGTTTCCAAGCGAGCCTGGTATGGGTGTCAGGTTGCAGAAAGCGTCGTACCCCTCACTCCCGTCGCCCAAAGGAAGGAACGCGCAAGTTAGTCCACTGGGGACCGGGAAGAATTGGATCGATCGTCGGCCAAGGGGAACGATTTAATGCGACAGCCGGTGGTGTTACACGGCAAAGCCGCCAACTCGGTGAATTTAGAAGACCGTTCCGAATGGTTATAACTCGCGAACCACGCGGGGGGCACAAACCGTGTTGGCGTCTTTATGAGTGTACGCTCGCCACACGGGTGCCTCAAATAAATGTACACACGGGGTAGGACGTCTCTTCGTCCTTCTGCATATTTTTCGCACGCCTCTCGGAGAGTTTGTTCGAATGGTGACGTCTGTGGGGAAATGGAGCACATTTGACAGCTTGTTTCATCCCGTTTCTGTCCAGCGTACAGAGGACACGGGTATGCGCAGGAAGCTCACAGGGGCAAACAGGCGCTCGCATGCTCTACGATATGTGCGCGCATTGAGTGTGTGTATGTTTCCATCGAAGTGTAACAATTATAATGGTAAGAAAAATTAAAGCGAAAGAAAGAACAACTTCTCGCAGGTAAAGACCGAGTATTGTTTGCCTTTATCGGTTCAAGGGACTTCTGTGATTCTCTGTTGCATTCTTACGTTGTCCTAAATATTAGATACTCTAGACTCTTCCAAAAATTTAAGAAACCGTACTTAAAGGTGGCAAATGCATGTTCATGTATCCTGCTTTTTTATACGTTTTCTCAGATAACCAAGATAGCTTTCGAGTGCACAAACACGAAATCATTCTGTTTACATTTCGCAAGGATTTGTGTAGCACCACAAGTAAATTTGTTCTGAAAGTATTGCATGTTACTCTTAGAACGTCCGAACATATTTCAGTTTAAAAGAAAGAAAATGCGGCCAGTAAAAGTACCCTGAAGTGTGATAACCTTATAATTCAGGACTATCTATCTATCTATCTATCTATCTATCTATCTATCTATCTATCTATCTATCTATCTATCTATCTATCTATCTATCTATCTATCTATCTATCTATCTATTGTCTTCCCGGCAAATGACGATAGCTGGCTGGTATTACTAGTGCTTCCAGAGTCCGCAGGCATGCATCATTGAACGCTTCCCCGGCACGTCAGCGCGCCGCGGCGTTTGCCGCCCTGATGCAACTGTCGTCTGCACTTGAACGCGAGCGCCGTCGTAATGTCGTGCTATCAACTATCTTCTGCATACCCGTCCAACACCTCGTCACGGCCTCGTAGCGGCGTCTGAAAACGCTGTCTCGTGATGGACGCTGGTGTGACGAGGGAGACACGACGGAAAGGCTTTTTGAAGTGACAACCTTATTCATTAAGGGATGAGGTGTAAAGAGGGGCTAGGATACGTAGGCTGCCAGGACATGCTTCGCAGTGACGTCTTCAGCTCATTCCAGGTCAACAACTTGCAGCCGACGTGCCTGACAAGTCCACGTCGGTCCCACAACTGCGCGGCTCTCACGAAGGCGTTGGGCTGCCTAGCAACGCGGTTTTCAATGTCAAGAAGTGCGCCATAACCAAAGATTCATTGACTCCATCACGTACTATCCTTTCTTATAGAGCCTGGCACTTTCCGGAACATTTTCGCCAATGAATGATTGGCCGTCCAGTCTAGTTTAAAGGTGCTCACCATATCTGTCTTCCATTGCCTAAAAGAAGGCAGTACATTCAAATATTTCCTCTGCGCGCCATCACTATAGCGTTCGCTTCACAAGGCACATTCAATCATATTCGGAAGGAGCAGGGCCTTTCTATAAGCCACAGCCAAGGACAATCGAAACAGTAAAGTGACATCGCATCAATGGAGGCGAAGAGGACATACAGCTGAAGCTGCAATGCAAAAGCGAAAATGTTTTATAGGGACGTGAAAGACGTACGGTTACTCACCGGTTAACGGCACCCACTTGTGTTCGAAGTAAACAAATGCCTCCACGGAGTTTGTCTTCTAAGTCAAGCATCCCATTTCGAAAGCTTGCTCTTCAAAAAGAAAACGAGAGAAACGAGCAACATCGTAGTAGACAAGAGTACCACTTCGAACATCCGAAAAGCCTATCCGAAGACAAAAGAGGGCGATCTCGGGGAACAGGCCCCGTATTTGTTTTCCCACTCAGGTTCGCCATTTGCAGCACAGTCTGCTTGGATTTCTTGCCGTCGCCTTTCCTTTCCAATCAATACTTGTCAGAATTTGTGCGCCCCATCCGTGGGCCCACGTCCTCCCACATCCTCGCTGAACCTTCCACCTCGATTCTTTCTTTTGTCTTTTTCTCCTCTAACCCGAAAGTGTCATTCTGTGTTTGCATTCGTACCGACCCATATCCCATTCGTCTTTCCATGGCGAAACTTGAGCCCCCGTAGCAATATATTCCGCTTGATAACAAACACCTTTAAGACAGGCGGTGCGTCACGGAAGCCTGCCGTCTCGGCACAGAGCTCGAGACCCCCACGCGGACGGTATTGAACGAGAACTCGCTGCATATGTTTGCGTATCTGTCAGCCCCGAAGCGCGCATGCTGGCCGTAGAACGATACTGGCTTCTTTCCCTTACGCATTGTTCTGCGCGTTCTTAGGCGCAAAAAGCCGTATAAAAAAGGCACCGATGCCGAACGATATTTCTCCCTTCTGAGAAACATGTCCGACGGGTGTCATCCCAAAATAACGCCACGAGGCAAGCCAACAACCACAACAAGAAACACAACAAGAAACACAGGAAACGGCAAAGATGTAATGGGAAGCAAAAGAAAGCATTTGGTGCCGTCGTTCTATGAACCAGCGGTATGGAAACAGCAGTGAGCACGCTTCGCGCAGAAGCAAGAAAAGCAACAGAATCTGAGCAAAAGGCTCCCGAAAAAATAGCAGCGGCGCTGTACATAAAGCCTTTCGTCGTTGTGCGTCGATGGTAGGCTACAAAGCAAACAGGGAAGGATCCAATTACAGGGGAATGTATACAAAATACTGGAGAAAAACATGCAACCTCCCTAATAAGAATGCACAAACGCATGAGATGTTTATACGCACATGTAATTCGAAGCTACTAGAGCGAAGCAAGGGCTCGCATTCGCAAAATTTTGCTTCAATACGTCGAGTTGTTGACTGGCTACCGTTCGGTTTCGCGGTGTTAATAAAAGGCTTTCCAACGTGACAGTTGCCGTAGCAACCGACGACTGTCAGGAGTATGCATTAAATAATAAAGCTCTTGCAGAGCGGTAATATATATATAGCCTAATTCTTGTGGAATCAAACAACGGCAACCGAAAACACCTCTTTAGATAAAGTTTGATGCAAGCAATATCAGTGCTGTCCGTGTGACAGTTAAAACATTAAACCACGACTGGAGAAAATGATATACAAGCGAAGCAAATTGCGTTGTTTTGTATAACAGAAATGCAGAATCTGACACGGTCCCATTGACGTGTTACTAATCATTCCGGCGAATGAGTTAACCACGAAACGCGCAGGCTACCACACTGAATTTAGTACTCCGATAATAGCGATAGTGATAGAGATGTTGTGGCTACAGGCGGTGTTACCCTGGGAGACCTGGCCGGCAATTGCTCCGCCCGAGCGTCTCTGTTCATGTCGCATTACTCACCAAGTGTCACTCAATCGTGTCTCTTAGAGGAGTGTTATAACCAGGGCCGACACCTTCTTGTGAACCGTCCGTGTACCTTCCGGAGATATAATTTGCTCAGTGCTCGCGTGTGGGAACCCTCTTTTTTTATGTGTTGTCCATGAATGCGTTTCCTTTAGCGCAAAAGCGCTTGCAGGACCAGATGTAGTGGTCAATGTCTCCCATTTCATTGCACTCCGTGCACAATGGCGAAGTAGCGCCCCTAACTTTAAAAGACCATGCGGGAGAGCATCCTGACCCCGTTCTGACTCTGTACAGCAGAGTTGATTCGCTGCGGCTAAGTCCTCTTGTCACACAAGGCTGGTGTGGTGGCTTACACAAAGAACGGAAATGTTCACGAATTGACTGCGATAAATGTTTATAAAAGCAATGCTAAGACACAGTCATGGCGTTAAGTTCGGCTATACCAAATAAATACGAATGCTTGCTCAATAAGGAAAGCTTCTCACTTCTTCAAGGGAGAGTTTAACGACAGATTAAGTGCTTCATGACTTGAACATAATTCTGTAATACTTTAGAAGCATATATACTTAATGTGTCTGCTTAGCGCTCCGAGTGGATTAAGTAGTGCCCAGTGCAGACGGCCTTCAATGATGTTGCGGTGGTTCAGTACGCAAAGGGAGAGAAAATGCATTAGAATGTGATTTTATCTATACTTCCCGCCACATCAAAACAAGAAACTTAGTGCTAGAGGCATTCAGTACTAGGTACGCTGAATGTACGTGCTGTTTGCTGCATTGACGCTGCAGACTGATGATTCCACTTTCAAGCCTAAGGTCTGACGTCATCAAGTGCTACACTGTTTCAGATGAGCCATTACAGAATTTTTGTTTATGTGAGTTCTAAGTAACTTGAAGTTGTAGATGCATTTCTTACATTTTGCGCGTAAGGGCCGTGAGCTATTCCAGGCCGATGCTCTCAGTCCCGATATGATTTGAAATTCTACCAGATCTCGGCGTATTTTGATAGTGGTGGCCAGCTATTCCATGGAGGCGAAATTTATTCGTACAAGAGACAAAAAGCTCGGTCCTTGCTCGCTCCTTGCTTCTATGCTTATTCTTGAACACGAAAGTATGTGACCATTTAGAGCTTTTCGCATAGTATCTGGAAGAGTGTTATGTTGTGATGCAAGTATGATGAGCTGATGTGTTTTCACGATTAAATCACACATTCGGAGCGGGGAAATGCGAAAGTTTTGTTGGAAGTGAATTGTAATAGGGCTAGTTGGCTCGCTTGCACAGTCAGCGAGTAAATCAGAAAATAGGCTGTGTTTTTCGTTTTCATTAGGAAAGTGAAAGATGTGGCTTATATATAACACACACGCTTTCGTAAACACGATAAGTACAGGAAGCGAAATATGAAACCAAATACAAAAGCCTTTGTCAAACGAATGTCTCAAAGCACCAAAAGACATGCTTTCTGTGTACGCCGCAGTACCTGCCAATAAACACGGATGCCTATTCTTAGTTAATGCTGTTCCAAGGAAGTGAAGTGGAAATCACATAAGAGAATCGCACTGAAGACGTGTGAAGAAAGGGTCCAGAACACTCTCTCTGCATTTTCTGCCTGGCGTTGCAGACTGCCGTTCACTTGTCAACCATGATTGACTTTTTTCACGCAGTATGACTGTTGTTAAAAGCCCGTGTCGCATCGGGGTCCCGCTTGTACTGGGCCCGGCGCACACTTCCATTTCGCGTTGTCCACTTGCCAGCTACAGCTTCTAACTCGTCTCGCATGCATAGCTCACGGCCCCGCATACGAGGCCCGGCTGTTGCGTCTACCGAGCTGACGAGGCAATTAGGCAAAGCCACCAGCCAAAGCAACGCCGGCGGGTCGGCGGATGCGGTGTTGAAGCACGCTCTCTGTGCCCGGTCACAATGACCATCCATTAGTCAAGCTAACTCGATTATCGCCCTGCCACGCGCAAAGGACAAGCCCTTCACCCCTGTTGTTGTTCTTGCTTCCCCTTCCTTCTTCTCCCCTTTCCACCGCCCCTCTCTCATCTTTGTCCCCCTTTTCAGGCATAGAGGGTGCCAGTCAAAGCGATCCCCGTATGTTTGCTTCTGTGAAATTGGGACAAGCGTAACCCTGACTGGGCAGATCGGACTGAAGTTACGCGCGAACAAGTTTAGATGTATCGAGCATCTCATTTGTGTAATAACGTCGTCTCCATTAGACGCTCATTTCTTCTCGGTAATGGTGTTAGCATCGGTATTGTCGTAGCTGGCGCCCTTCATTAAGGCGTAACTTTATTAGTTTTTTTTTCTGATTTTATTACACGACCAGGCTCCTCTCGCGCGACGTTCACTCTTCTGCTAGTTTCTTTTCTACATTTTTTTCTTCGGCTATTTCTTAGTAGTTATGCATGGCATTACGAAAGGGAGAGGGCTGGTCGAAAAGCAACATAATAAAGTTTTCTTGTTTGTTTTTCTTCTTGCAGCACAGTACTGAGTTATTGCAATACGACCTCAAATGCGCGGAAATCCATGTTCGATTCTGACTTCTACAATGGCTGCCAGCTTTGAGCCGTACCACAAGGATGCGTGTTTGGTACAGCGCTAAACGATGAGGAAGAAGCAGAATGTAGATTTGTCTTTTATCGTACGTGATAAAACTTCATTACATTATTCTTACGTATGGTTGTGTATTTATCTCTCTGGGTTGATGGTAAGGGTACGCAATCCCAGTAATTTTATTCTTTCTATTTTTTCTTTTTTTCGCTTGGTGTCGGTCGTTATAAATCATTTAAAAATGAAAATTAATATTTAATCTTTAACCCTTCGCGGCCAATCCCGCTTTGTTGGTAGGTGCTGTATATATTTCTAAACAGCAACAACACAGGACAAACGCTGACTCGCAACTAAAAGACTAATTTTCAAATAATACAAATGATAATGATTCAGTACAAGGCAAACGGGTGCAAAAGCGAGAAAATCCATTCGTTAATCTGACATTTCACTTGACATTGCATAGTTCAAGTAGATGTGTAAGCTCTCAGTTTGCTAACGTTAACGGCGCTTGACTAATACGTACGCCTCCCATCCTTTCGACGTAAAAGCATTCGATTAGTTTTTCTTACACATGTTTTGATAATATCCTTGCAACAACAAACTAGGGAGAGCTTTGCCACGTATTAAAATGCGGCGCAAGATGCAATGTATTAGGCCTCTCTTCAAAGAATGATTGTGCTTCTTTAAACGTCCACGTTAGGTCGTCTACCGCATTGCCCTACGTAAGGCTTCCGCAATAGAAAGGGGATTTGGTGCACAACGCCGTACTTGTTTGCTTTCATGTATGGCTTGTGTGTGAACTTACGACTGATAAGATCATGTTCTATATCGCTGTCATTTTGACGCGCTTAGGACTAATCTCAAACCCTTAAAGAACCTCCACCGTACGTCGTGGGCTTAGCAGAAATATGTTTGAGTTATTCCAAGTGCTCACCGTGTTTTATTTTTATAAACGTAGCTAAACGAGAAAATTACACCATCTCCCCGAAGGGGACCATGGGGTGATGCGGAGCATCGCTGGGAGTTTCAACGGTGCATTTAACTCTGGTATTTTCTGTGTTACCTTTGCGGTGAACCTTCTGGTGAACCTTGCGTGTTATTACGTTGTTAACTTGGTTCGTTACCACGCATCGCGTGACCATTGTCAGAGTGTGGGTTGATGCTGATGCGTACTTGCGTCAACCCACTCGCTGACGGAACTGTTCCTTCCATCACACAACACCACCAACTTCTTTCATCGGAGGAGGAGATACTGCTGAAGAGAAGCGCGCGCGCTCTCTCTACCCGCTTTATTTATTGCAGCAGCTGTTGGAGAGAGGGAAGGGAGAGGAGAGTCGCGCATGCGTAGTGTGAGTGCGGACGCCGGACGCGTGACATATCCGCGAGCAAGAGACGCTCCGCATCTAAAATGCCTTGTTTGTATGTAAGCGTTGGGAGCAGTACGCCCTCCAGTGATATCTGGCGTTTGCGAAATGTTTATGGATCTATAGAGGAATATTTGCTACAGTTGGATACTTGAACGCAGAAATTTTGGTCTGTCTTTCTGTTTGTCTGTCTGTCACACGATTCAGCCACCCGGCCAATGTTTAAGCACTTGCGTAACGCCCAGCCATATTGAACTGGTAGGTGCGTTCATACTTGTGAACAATGTCGACCAAAAAGCAAATATTACGCATATCTGAGGCGCAATATCAATATGTAAGTATTAGGTGGTGTGTTACTTTACTAGAAAATACTTAGATATATAATTCTAAAGACCCTAGTGTTTCTTAGACTGCGCTAAAAATGCGACGCCATGCAAAAAAAAACGCCTCTGCCGACGATTTAGTGCTGCCACCTAGCAGCTGCCCAGGGATTCTTAACAAGCTCATGTTTCACGACGGTGCTGCCAGATGGCGCCCATATCTCACGCAGCATAATACGGTCGGCAGAAGATTATCGTCTTTCGACATTTGCAGCGAAGCACACAGATACGCGGCCAATTTCTTTTCTGGCACCTTGCGTCGAGATGAAATGGGCCTTGCATGTGTTCGGAAGGTCACGCATGGCGGTGAAATGTGCGCAACCGTTTTCGAGAATGGTGCTGTTGACTCGCCTAAATTGGCCGACAATCAGCGATAAGCGCACTTGCGCGGAGTAGCAGAATAGCTAAACGAGTGCCTGATCTATATAATGCTTGCCTGCGCCAAGCTCTTTTCTTTAGCAGCATTCAAAGAGCATTCATGGGCTCATCACTCGCGTAGCTCTATATATTGTATAAGGCAACACAGTTCCAACTTTTAGATTCTATATTGACTTTCCATTAGCGCTGCTCATAGTAAGAATCGGTAATGGGGTGAGTTTACGTGAAAAGCAGTGTGTTGTGTTCTGTATATTGTTGTTGCCCCGATTTCGTCCGGTTTTGTTTTGTTTTGTGCTTCGAGTGTCTTGCAAGCTGTATGAACTTATTATTGTTGTGTTACTTTTTTCATGAATGGTGCATTTCGTTTGTTTAAGAGAAGTTTATTAGTTCATTTTCATGCCTGCTTTTAAGCATTCTGTACACTGCCGTCCTACTGCTGCTGTCTTGCTGCTGTACGGTGGTACGATCCAGTCAGGCTATGCTTGCGTTTTTCCGTATCCCCTAAGGCAATTCTCTGTGTCGTCCTAAATATATCAATATATATGTCCTCCTGTGTCTGATTCCGCATTTCAAGCGCACCTTGCTGCACAGTCGGACAGTTAACCTTGCTACTACTACCTATGGGAAAAAATATCGACTGTAACCATAAACAGTCAGGGAGTGTGAAATGAAATATGGAAGGAATAATAATAGACGTAGGGTAAAGCAGAATAAGTTGGATGCACTGTGTCTAAGCGAGTGGAGTTGGCTGCAAAGCGATAGTGAGCGCATGTAGAGAAGCACTGGTTTAGGGGGTCGCGAAAGTTTCTTGCTGTATTTGGAAAGGAATGGCTTTGGCTGGCGCAATTCGGAGATTTTGGCCCTGCAAAACACGTACGTATGCACTTTCGGGACTACAGCGCTCATTGTTGTAATAACAATGCGAACAACAAGGAACTGATATGCTCCAAATATATGTAAATATATAGGTGACGTTTTTTTTTTTTTTTTTTTGTCCGACTGAAGTCTGCTTGGAGATATTTGGATTAAAAATAAAAAAAGAATATCTTTCTTTTCGATGCAGTGCTGGACACCAACTATGACATACGCTTCTCGGACAGGCATGTCCTCTCCGGCAACTCCGTGCTTCTGCAGTGTCCGATTCCCAGTCATCTGGCCGACCACGTGTTCGTGACGTCTTGGCAGAGAGTCGACGGCTACGTCATCACTAAGAATACTCACGGAGGTAAGGCGCTAATCGTGGCCTGTTGGTACTCGTAAGTACCACCAGCCTGGAGGCGTGCTTCCACACAACAAGTGGTTCCACACAACTATTAGCGTTTCAAATAGGGCTAGTTAGATGTAGGTACCTGTAAGTGAACAAAACACGCTGGTGCTTTTTGTGAACCTTGTGTATGACCTTCTGTTTTGTGTGTGTGATTAGGGCATTGTGGACTTCAGCTGTGAAACAGTGTTCCTGTCATCAGTTCCTTTGTTGGTCATTTGCGTTCTGGCTGCATTCTACTCACGGAAACGGAGGAGATGCTGGCTCTTCCTGGCTGTTATTTGTAAAACGAAAGGAGGTGTCCTAAGACATATATATCCCTAGGAATTGCCTTAGTACTGGTCTAGGCATGTATAAAATTATGACCGCGATCGTCCTAGCAAATTTTTCGCGCACACATGAAGGGAGAAAAAAGCAACTGCTGCCATATCCTGTGCGCACAACAGCGCAGTCCATACTTCTCGAACGTCAGCGTTTGTCCAGACATGGCCCTAACTTTGAATACTGAAGTGCGATCGATGCAGACAGGTGCCGATTCTGCCAAGTAGGCACTCGGTTGGAAAACATGGCCAATTTCAGCGGCTTCACCAGAGCTGATGCTTTTACTTTTTCTTTTGGCAATTTCACGTTTACGAAGTCGATCTTCGTGTGAGGACACCGCTTGGAAGGAAGGTTGTGAGAATGCAGGTGTTCTGGTCAACTTGCAGTCTTCACCGGCCGCCTTCCATTGAAATGTATTATTATTATTATTATTATTATTATATTATTATTATTATTATTATTATTATTATTATTATTATTATTATTATTATTATTATTATTATTTAACAGTCCGAGCGCATTTAGTAAGTAATTTACCACCTCGAAACTTCACTTCAACATCGAAAGCCATCTGGACTAGCCCGCTCAGAAACAACCGTATTTTGTCCCTTGTGGCTAGGAGTGCCTTTCACGAACAGCCTAGCTTAACTTATCGCATCGGAATTATCACTCACATTCTCTGCGATTGTTCCTCGATGCTGTTCGCGGCGACAGTTCCTCGCCGCGGAATTGGCACGCCTCAGCCATCGGCCCCTGTCTCAGCAGTCACTGTTTGAATACCGCGAACAGAAAGCGACCAAGGCACTGCTCAAAGAGGTCCATTCCTCTCAGCAATGAACCTCTTTGAACGACTGTGACGCTGCCGTGCTCGTGTGTGTGCGGGCTTAGCTGTCTCTCACCCTCTATATCTCCCTCCCATTGATTTCTAGTTTTTTACGTCTCAAAACCACGATATGACTGAAAGAACTCCGTAGTGGAGGACTCCTGAAATTTCGAGCTTGTGGGGTTCTTTAACGTGCACTAGCACCGCACAGTACACGGGCCTCAACATTTCGCTTCCATCGAAATGCAGCCGCCCCGGCAGAGTTCGATCCCGCGGCCTTCGCATCAGCAGCCGAGTGTCATAGCCAGCAGACCACCATGGCGGGGCCCTGTCTTTCTCTGTTTCATACTTTCCTTCATCGCCTTTCTGTCTACCCTTACCCTTCCCTAGTGCAGGGTAGCAAACTGGTTACTGCCTTCAGGTTAACCTCCCCGCCTTCCGACCAACTAATCTCTCTTTCTGTTGCTCTGTTTTAGCTGTGTGAGTAGCCCGTGGAGCCTTCAGTCGAAATTTATAGTGGTGCTTGAGGAGCGCAGCCCTGTACTCGCCCATAACCAAAAGAAGAGGCGTGCAGGACACGGTCATAAGGAGAGCAGTGAACAACACGAGTTCGTGTTGTTCTCTGCTCTCCTTGTGTACGTGTCCTGCACGCCTCTTCTTTTGATTATGGACTGTTACCAACTCGCTCAACTTTCTGTCCTTTTGTACTCGCCATAGCGTACTACCATGCACTGTCCCCTACATCGCAATGAATGTTTGTCTTCGCACGCTCTCCCTCTCGTCAGACAATAAGTTCATACTTCAGGGCTTTATTTGGTCCTCCGTTGCAGCAATTGCAAAGTAGCGACATTAGAAGAGGCCCCTGTACGAATGCACGAAATGTCAAGAACTATGTTTAGCGAAGGATAACGAGAAAGAATTATGCGGTGATTATGCAACGTCGCAAATGCATTGTAATGATTGCGTCGTGCCTGCGATTCGAAATTTCTTGATTTCCGTCGCATTTCACGGTTATATGGGTCGCTTTTTCCGTAATCACTTGGGATTTTCCTGAAAGGCTTCGCTTTCCTTTAAAGGAAAAGAAGCAGATGGTACCGTGACGTGTATCCTCGCGTTGCATAAGTCAGATGCGCATCTCGCATCAGAAAGCAACAACCGCATTCGAAAGCACTTTTACGTAAGAGCATTTTTTCTTATCACCCTGCATTAAGCCATGGAAAGCTTATTATAACGCTCAGTATGGTACAACGGCATAAACAATGGGTTAACGTGGGTGTCTCTTGCATCAGATACCTCGTCAAGGCGAAAGAAGCGCATAACTAAACTGTGTAATTTTTGTAGCGTATAGTGCAAGCGCGTGGAAGGTGACGGACAGTTCTGCTGGCGTTTTTGAACCATATCATTCGACCTGTTTGTCAAAGATTCCTCGAGCTGTTCGTAAAATATAACGCGCTAAATATACGTTCAGATGAAGAGAATTTTAAGATGAAACATTCCGTGGTTATTCTTTTTTTGAAAGCCTGCTTGAGGCAGCAAAGCAGTGCATATTGGCTAGATATCAAATTTTGTCGAGGTAGTTAATCATGCGGCCCTGCTTCTAGCTTAACGACAGAAATAAGTTACTTTTTGTGAACTGCAACACGTTTCTCAATAAACAAAATCTCATTACAGGGGACCTCAACCGGCATAGTTGTGGATATACAGCATCTGTTGATTATTTAACGGAGAGACGCTCTAGCTTGTGGTAGCCAAAATGTCCCCGCATGCGTATCCATACTCGGAATAGCCGTAAACTTTAATATTATTAATACAGGATGCAGTATCACTAGCCTTCATACGATATGTTTGACGCCTGCCTCCATGCCACATTAACAAGCCTAAGATGTGATATAACCTGTTAGATATAGTCACAGGTAACTGCCGCCACAGCGGTTAGGTTATCACCGGCTACGATCGCGGGTCGCGTGATCGACCCGAGGCGGGCATTTCGATGGAGGCGAAATGTTGAGGCCCTTGTGCTGTGCGATGTGAGTGCACGTTAAGAACCCCAGGTGGTGGAAATTTCCGGAGACCTCCACTACGGCGTCTCACTATCAGAGCTGGTTTTGCGACGTTAAACCCCACAAATCAATCAAATCAATCAAGTTTGAATTTTTTGGTTACTGTACAGCTCGAACCTACGATGCACACGCGCTTGCATATTTGTACGGATGTCGCTGTTCCCTACAGCCTACAATCCTTTCTCTGGTAAGGTTGAAAGCAGCAAGGAAAGTTTCGTCTGCCTTGCTCGCCGCCAGCCGAACGGCTTTAAAAATTAATCTTCTTACGTTGTTTCTTTGCGCATTCGCCGTTTATCAGTAGCGGGCGAGCTGTAAATAATTAAAAGCGGGAGAGCGCTGTCTGCGTACATGGAAAGACGAGAAAGTTGACGACTTTAAGTCCGTCGGAGCGGCGGCTCGCCGCTCAGCCACCGATAGAGAGTCGGCGACCAGCACGTGCCCGTTCTTTCGCGGCGGGGAGCAAACCGCTGGGAATTATGAAAATTTCAACGCTTCGATGTCCCTCCACGGCTTCAGGTTTGAACCGGTTACGCCGTGCCAGCCTGTCGCTGCTCGACCACGCGGCTCAACTCGGAGCGAGAGCCGTGGCTTCTTCAAATATTCATTTCCAAAACATTCGTGGCGCAAAGCCGCCCGCTCAGTGTTCCGAGCGCTCATGAGGTTCCTTCGTTCCACACGTTTCGTTCGTTTTATTCATTTATTTTTTTTTTTTGCTAGCCTTCCGGTGTTCTTGAGAATTCACAGACTCTGTGGAATTCGCTGTCACCGCGATCGAATAAGTTTGCTTGTCGATGATTATTTCTTCATGAAGGGGAAGTGAAAGTGCTTGAAAGTGGCTTGTTCGACGACCGATAAATCTTTGCACGCGCGCTAACCCGCTCGTCTCGAAGTCTGCCATTGTGTTATCTCTCGGGGCTTTTACGGAATATTAACGTGGTGAGTCGGGCGTGTTGGTACATTATTACGAAAGCCAAAGCGCAATGAAACACAATGAGGCTACAAAGAAACGACTAGGACGAGCGCTCTTCCTGGTCGTTTGTTCATGTTGTCGATGTGCTTTATTACGCTGCTAGTTCTTGTAATTTATGGTGTATACTTCTCTATTCGTCGAGACCTACACTTCTCTTAGTCGCGCCGTGTCCCTGTAATGAAAATGGCTTTCGCAGAGTCAATACGTTACATGCGGCGGCGATTAATTTCCCTCAAGTGGTAGCTCGTAGAACTAGGCACTACAATTTGATCTTCTCACCCTTCGTGCCATTAAAAAAGAAATATGGTGCACTCACGCTTGCCGGGGCAAAAGAAAAAAAAGAAGACGCATGTGCTAAGGTAGAAGTGCAGGAAAACGCTGGAATTAATGTACCGCTGAAGTGCTGCTTGCTGAGTCATTTAGCCCACACTTAATATTTGCCAGAAACAGGTGAAAAATAAAAGGAGCAACACGAAGAAAAAGTTCTGCAGATCCCACGCATGTTGGGAATCGGTGTCATGGGAAGCAGTCACCTATGAAATTGCCTACCGTGAATTGTTCTGTGTTAGGCCAAGTCTTACGCCTAGTATTAAGGTGTTTGTGCAAACAGCGTGAGTAGGTGCATACTTAACGTGGGTCAACCAGGAACGTCGGCAGCACCATGGCGACCGAATGGTAGCCCATGGTACGGTGTAACGTTCGTACTTATATCAGTGCACAGTACAGACGTTTCATTCGTAGAGGTAAAATTCACGCTACGATACCTGCGTATTGCAAGCGTCATTTGTTGAAATATTCCTACGGAATCGAGGCAAGTTGGCCGAAAGCACGCCGAGTGATAGCAAAACATGTATTGTTTATTACACTGCTATTATAGAGCTTAACACACACATTAAAAGCGAAATTCACTTTACACAAGCACCGTCTTCACGACTGCCGGTGCGTCAGGTTTACTTACTATATAAAGCGTGGGGTAGGAGCGGCCGTAGCCAAATGGTAACGTGCTCCCTTGGCAACCCGGCGGCCCGGGTTCGAAGCCCCTCTACTGCTTCGTAGGTTGTGTGTGTGCCCGTGTGCTTGTTATGTTTCTATTTTAATCGCAAGTTACGACAAATGGTGTGCCTTTCGTATTTTTAGGTGTGTTCTAATGATATGTTATATGTCTATTTAAGTTGGCCCTTGATTGGCATAGGCTGTGTAAGATTCAAACACCTGTGGGGCATACCTGCATAACGCAGTCCGAGCACTACGTGTATGAGCCACACATGATTGCAGTATCGTTAATCGTGATCAGTCATCCATGTTCGTAGTACATTTGTACCCCGCCATGCAAGTATTTGGTGTACATCAGGCGAACGAGACGGCCAGGAGAGCACCGAGACCTAGGCTGCAAGATAGATAGATAGATAGATGGATAGATAAATAGATAGATAAAGTAAAAGCAGCTCGAATTCGCCAAGAAATGTTTCTCATTTAGAACAAAGCCGCAACAGCTTGTTCGACTAGCAATGACATTTGTTAACCTAAGGTGCCTTGTCGTATTCTCTTCCTTGTTTTATTGCGTCTTTTTAATAAATATCAACACGGCTGCTTTTTCAGAAATATCAAAACGGGAAGAACACATGACTAGAAAGCAAGCAGCCCCGCTTTTGCACGTGTCGCTTCGTGCATTGAATGTGATTTTTTTTTATATACCGTATGGCAAAACTCAATACAAAAATCTTTGTACACACGCCCCCTTCCCCGCCCGCGGCTCTTTATATTGACTATAAATTTCTTCCGAATTGCTAAACATTGTGGCTGCCCTTACGCAATTACGCAGATTATGCCCATGTTACTCGTTTATGAGATAGAAAAATGTTAAATCAAATAAGTGGAGCAATAAACGCAGGCACGGACATTCCACGTGGTTGCCTGTAGATCGTTATTCTACATTAGAGGCTTGAGTGAAAGGAGTATTCGAAAAGGAGAGAAAAAAAAAAGGAGCGGGAATATCACAGGAAGTAAGCGCTTGATCCTCAAGGTGGAGGACCAGGCAAAAATAAATCATACGAGCAACAACGAGGCGCAGATACGAGTTCCATAAAAAGGAAAGCGCTCTCCCATGTCGCGCTTGCCTCTCCAGGCTGAGGCGTCATAAAGATAAGGCCAAACTGCTTTTCCCTTTCTACCTGCCCCCATATCTTCGCATATTTATTCGCTCTAGAGCGTCCGAGCGAAAGTCACGAAATGCGTGTATGCCCTAGGGAGAACAGGCCTGGCCAGGAGCTAGCAAGGGCACGGAAAGGAACCGTTAAATAGTGAGCAAAAGCAAAAAAGAAATAAAAAAAACCGGGGGGGATCACACGAACGTTTTCACGGCAAGGAAACATCACGTATGGCCACAGCCATATAACCAGCGTGGCAGTCTCGGATAGAGCGAAGATGTAGCTCGGGTGCAAGAATCTATGCCGTAACGGGCTCCGGGATAACACGGGCGTCGAGAGAAAGGGGGGACGTATATGAGACTCGAATGGGATGGGGGCCCCTTCTTCTCTCGGAGTAACGTGCACGTGAGTGGCAACAAATCTCCCGGTGCCCAGGCGTCGCCATGCTCCGCAGCGACTCGTTTCACGCGAGCCTCGTCGAGAGATGAGTCATCCGGAATAGCGACGTTGTTGGGGCTTCGAAGTAACGTTCGCCGTTTCGTCTTTTTACGGTTCTCCGCAGCTACGTAGATATCTGGTACATGGATGGGGTGCGGTGTGAGTGCGCGTGGCTGTGGTTATGCGCATATAGGAATATATGCTCACGGTATGTGGGCCGCTCCGAGACCTATTAAGCGGCGGGAGTGCTGGTAGATACGTTCTTGCCGAAGTTTCCACTGTTTGATAAAAGGGGCCAGGGAAAGTATAGCCATTTTCCTTATGACTGCGTAGCAGCAGAAAGCATGCTGCAGTTTCTCAAAGGGCCCTGGGACGAGAGATATTGCGGTTCGTAATAGCTACTGGCTGGAAAATTGCCATGCTCAAGCAGCGTAATATACGGGTATGGTTCATCTTCAGTTCAATCCAGGCCTTATAAAGAAAAGGCAGAGAGTGTACAGGCGGATCTGCCGGTAAGTTTACTTCAGTACTGTAGTAGAAGGATTCGCAAAGGTGACCTGGGACGCGCAAGGGTAAATCACAGCGAAGCTGGTCACTTGATAGTCATGTGATATTTTGGCGGAAACATGTCATGTGACATGTTGTTATGTGATTTTGGCTGGAACATGTCACGTGATCACCCAAAACCACGTAACACAATTTCACGTGACATGTTCCCCCCAAAATCACGTAATGAAATGCCGCGTCACATGTTCTTGCCCGAAACGCGTAACGCAATTTCTCGTGACATGTTTCCCCCAAAATTACGTAGCAAAATGTCACGTTACATTTTCCTCAAAATCACGTAATGAAACGTCACGTGGCATGTTCTTTCCCAAATCTCGCAACGCAATGTCACGGGAGATGTTTCCGCCAAAATCACGTGACGCGATGTCACGTGACAGTTTTCCACCAAAATCACGTAACGCAGCGTCACGTGTATGCATGATGCCTGGCAAATTACGGTTGGCTTAAACAGCTTCGCTTGTTAAAAGTAGCAGGACAGCTTTTAGGTTAGCTTAATATGCTTCGCTGCTGACAGGAGCCTCGTGCACGGCGAATGGCGTTCATAATAAATTCACTAAAGAGGAAAAGCGCTTTCCTCGTTTTATTAAGTTTGCATTTAACAGTACGAAAAGCACCTTGCCTGCCGTCACAAGGCGCTCGATGAGCGAGAAAACACCTTAAAAGAAAATGAAGGTTGCGACGGAACCTTCTAATCCTCGCGTGAACTCGCGGTGACGTCATAGGCTTTGCCTCCCTGCATTATAGCTTATGTTGCATTTAATCGGTAAAAATGAAGTACGCTTGTCCTTTGTGCGCCGAGAAATCTACGAAACTTACGAAGCTTCACAAAATTTTTTATCCATCATTGCCGAAGAAAGAACAAAGCGCTTTGAAATCCTCCACGGAACGCTTACATTCATATACGCATATTTCAGACTGAAATCTGAAGCACGAACATTGACCTTACCTTCTGCTTTTATGTTAAAACTAGAATGTTGGAAGTGACGAGAGTAGTGCTTTCAGAGAGTAATTTCTTCATCAGAGTTGTTTGATTAACTTCTGTGTCCCGTTAAACTGCTTAGGTATTCAGAACCAGCCATGCCACTAATTAAGCTCGGGAGCGGCTGGATAGCGTAAAGGTTTCCCATTTAAATATGGTGTGACACACTCTTCGCAAGTTTATACCAACGGCACAAATTTGGCTTGCCGTTTAAAGAAGGCTAATCTTTTGCGACCACTGTTCTCACACCATCATTTTTAAGTAAAGAGGTCACAGTAACAAATATATACGAGTGTCGAATAAGCAATCGCCTTTCTCAAGTACGAAAGTGTTGAGAATAAGTTTTCCAAGACACTTGGGTTTGATTTCTTGGGGCATATATCGGTCTACAAGACATAAGCAGTTTTGGCGCACTGAACGAAGCTAAAAGAGGAATGAGAAATGTACTATGGACAGAACGAGCGCTACATATACAGTGGCTATCGCAAGGCGCGCGTTACTAAAACACTATAACGTCATGTGTGTTTGTGTGTGTGCAGAATCCGCGCCTATAGCGCCGCTCTAAAGCAGTATATTTTCTTGTGATAACTTGACCCTTCTCCATTGTCTCTGTCTCTTTGTATACCGCAGCACCCTTCATCTGTGGATATGATGACAAAACAGGCGTACGCCTGCAGATTAACCCGAGGCTTTTTACTCTATTTTTAGTCCTCTTTATCCTCCTACTTTTATTTACCATACTAGCTACGATTAATCCTTAACTGACTGTGTACTTTGCCAAGGCTACATCCTGGACTCAGTGTCTTCATTTGTGGTGCAGACGAATACTTAGTGACGAGTGACGGGCAGCTGTACATTCGAGAAGCCCGGGACTCCGAGGAGCTCCTACGATACCGCTGTCACACCGAAAACACCCTCACCCGTAGGAAGAAGACCAGCACGAACTTCGTACGCCTGCTTCTTAGAGGTGAGCACGCTATTTGGTTGCGGTAGTCTCACGGACTCGTAATATTACACGTCAGAGGTAAATTTGCGGGGTGGATTATGTGCTCAAATGCGTGTGTAAATGGTGTATTTCAGCTGAACTGTGCCGTTTCTTTTGCAACGGGAAAAAGACACGGAAGACAAAAAAAAAATTCCTCGGAGGTCGATTCACGTGATTTCGCTACCCTCGGCAAGCGAACATCATCTGGCACCTTGCGCGCTCTGCCTCTTGGATAGCATTAGGTTCACGTGGTTGCCGGACCATTCGATCTTGCTCGGGCGCTGTAATATTTAGTGGCGCTTGACCATACGCGAATCAGATGACCACTGCTTATTTACCATGGTCCTACCCGTGCGAAATAAGCATCTTTTTATGAGTAGGCTTTGGGATTGTCATGTGACGCTCTCTTCTAACTTTTTCTTTGGTCATGAAAAAAGAGGAAAAGTGATTGTGGGCATGAGACCTTGGAATGGCTACTGTTTACGCGCTTCCGGCACGGCATTCCCGGAATGTAACCAATAGATCAGAACAGAGCTGTCCGGTGTAATGAAAACTGAGGACGAGAACTAATTTCCACCACTTCATTCGTTTCAGTTGACATTTATGTTCTTCCACGTTCGCATTACTCTTGCCGGCAAGTTGCGTTGCCTCTTCTGCCATGCAACGTCCGCTCAACATTTTAGCAATTCTAATTTGAAACACAAGGATGTTCTCGCATTCCACTATTTTAGCAATGCGGTCGCTGCTATCGGAGTTCGACCCGCGATCGCAGATTCCCTAGAGAGTAGCTACAGCAACTTAATTATACCGCTTAGTTGGTGCCCACTGGGACCCAACTAAGCGGTATAATTAAGTTGTACACCCTTTTATTTCAAAAATGAAATATTTCACGATTTAAAATAAGTATCGCGTTAAATTTTATTCTTCATGCCGCTTGCAAACCACCATGATATCGCTGAGTTTACTACTATTTCTCCATTTGTTTTGTCCCATGGCGCAAATAATATCATCATATATTTGATTAGTGTAGCTAGCACACGATGCCTATATGTCGTGCCGAAGCTTATGTGTGCCTGACTTCAGCAAGAAAGGAGCAGGTGCCAGCTGCACGTGGATGCAACTTATTATTTTATGTTTTATTGACGAAATTGTGGCAAGCGCGCGTACTTTCAATTCTGTCGCCCCTGTCATACGAACTTACTTGGATTTTGCTTCATTAACATGACAGAGGGAATCAAAAGAATAACTTATGGATACTGTTGACTGTTCACTATATATGGTGGAACGTTACGAAAAATAGACGATATTGTTAGGCTCCTCTGCGGCTCTGTAAAGAAGCAAAAAGCGAAAAAAAGGTCAGGCAAGAGTACTAAAGCTGTATCACCAAGCAGCTCGAGTAAACAAATACAAGGTCCCAGATAAATGTACCGCTTTCTGTACAGATGCTACCACAACACGTTCCGATCGCTCGTCGACTCACAAGGCAGTAAAAGCACTCCGTTGTTCCGCGGGGACGATGGGCGTCTGGAATGTCTTTGACTGTATAGCAGTGGAATGCCCTTAGGGTCGGTGCACTACCTGCCAAAGTCATTTTTCATCGCCTTTTCTATTTTCATCTTTTTATTCCGCTTTCCAATCTCCCGAGAGCCGAGTACACAATCGCACACCTTTCCTTTCTGGTTAATTTACGTCCCTTTCTGTTTTCTTCCTCCTCCTGCTCCCTCATTTCCTCCCGCCACATAGAAATTTACAGTTTGTGACACAAAAGACGTATTGCGCGCAGTACGAGTTCGTTTCTGCGAAGGTCGTCACAGGTTCAGTCAAGAGTCAAACGCAGCTGCATCACAGCTGTATCGCGAAAGCAAGGCCGCATTCTGTGCTCTTTCCTACAAAACTTCCCTCAGAAAATATCCTTCTCGCAGCCCTCAGGGCATTGCATTTCTTAGAGCCGACTTTTCTTCCCCATGCGCACGTTGAACACTTCACTCGTGTTACGTGCTGTGCTGGAAGAAATGAAAGAACAACACAAAACGATGGAAAGAAAGAAAATACGAAGAAAGAACATTTTCGTTCAACACGAAGCGCAGTTTGTTCCAAGCTAATTACGAAGACCTTCCGCATTCGGTTAATCCCGCCGGGAGCGAATCTCGCCGCCGCTTTCTAAATTACTGAGGGGTTGCGGAAAAGAAATACAGCAGCTTAAGTTGTACCTGGACGAAGGAACATACGGAAGTTGGAGAGCAATACTCGAACTCGTCTGTTTTGCAAGCGAGTACTTGAGAACTAGGGACTTCCTGCCAAGAAGGACCGCAAGCTGGGACAAAAAAAAACACACTGAAAGAAAACGGCATGTGGACTTAGGGAAGGAGGAACCTTCCCTCCTTAATTCTGGGTGCCTTGAAATTTCCGCGAGAGAAGATTGGTGATTGCATGAACCTTTCTTTCTTTTTTATACCGCCGTAAATCTCCTATCTACACAAGCCGTAATCTCGAACATGTTCGGCCTTCTCTTTCCTGGCAACGAGGCACAGGCACATACAATGAAGAGAAAATCAGCAAAGTTCCATCGCTAGGGTGCTTTCTAGTCTTGTGAGGCTGAAGGCAGATAAGCCGAGTTAGGAAAACTGGCAGAATTAAGAGGAAGAGAGATAACAAACTGTATAAAGAGCGTGAAATGAAACGTTCTGGAAGTAAATGTTGCCTCGAATAATCCGATTTCGGCAAAAATTACTTGGCGGTTTTATGACAAACATAAACATCACGATCTTAACGATTGCTTAGCTTTGGATGATGGACGTGACGAGGAATCAGCACTACATGTAGATGAGAATTTTAAAATGTCGATTCAAGAATTTCTAGGTGCTTCCATCGCTAGTGCTGCTTGCGATATACTGCTTTTTAATATCTTTTCCTAGTCAACGAATAGTTTTAGTGACTATAAAGGTAATAGAAACTAACTTAGAAAACACACATAAAATGAAAGAATGGTTTAGCTTGGGTTAAGCTCTAAATATTGTGCTCTGTTCGCTTCCCTTCAAGCCACGTGTAGTCAATGGCAGAACGCTTGCCCCTACGTGGCATTGTCGCTGTTGGGAAGTGCCTTTTTAAGTGCGTAGCGCTGTAGGCTCTCGCCTTGTCGACGACCATCTCCTTCTGTCGCGTGCTCCTGCTTTTGGCCGACAGCTGGTTCGAGCCACAGAGGGCGCCACACCCTCGCCGAGTGAGCGATTTCCCCTCCCACGGCACTTCTCTGGCTCACAACTATAATCGCTGGGCTGTGCGGGTTACGCACCTTCTCAGGTTCCCCAGCAGTGGCCCTGTTTAACTGTCCTCTCTCTCACAAACCGGCTGCGACGGCGGTCGCTCCCTTGTATTTTGTTCCTCTCCTTACTCCTCTCTAGCTGACTGCTTTCGGCGTGTGCTGCCGCCGTTCTGAGTCGCTGACAGTTCAGCTGTTCCACAACAGTAAGAAGCTGCGCTGCCTTAACGCCGGCGAAGAAGAACCGACGGGACATTCTTCTTTTTTTTTCCTACATGTTTCCATAGCCTCAGCATCAGCATCAGCATGGCTTTTCTTACGCGTAAAGGTTTCTTTTGTACGCACACATTATGTAAACCTGTTAGCTTATAACTGATTTTTCCGTTTATCCACAATGTCGGTATTCATCGACGCAGGTTCAGGTTGTCGATGCAGCCGTTGTTGTGCGTTCCGTCAAACCCGGTGCTTTAAGTCGACCAACACAGACGAGCCTGATGCCTCGTTCAAACCTCCTCTCCCAAACACTGCGACATGACTTAGTTCTGAGGCGTTGTTAATGGGGAGGCTATTAAACGAGAACCGCAGCGCTTCCCTCCACCGGCCGCCACTGCTAATGTGGCGCGTGCGCTCTGATACGCTGCGACGTGCGAGACGGCAATGCGTCATTGGCTGCACATGGTTACTCTCTTTGGACGCGTGTCGTAAGATAGACATTTTCTCCTGCCCGACGCGTCGCGCTGCGCTTGGATCTTTTATGGTCGCGCCGCGCGCGGACAGACACGATTGGTTTTCGCCAGTAGTAGTGCTAGCGCTAGGACACTAAATATTAGGAGCTTACGGCAAGGCTAATATGAAACTTAATTTTCCTATGCTTTCATTATTCAAGTAAATCTTTTGCATTATATTATATATATATATATTAGGAACAATGTAGATGTTTATTCGTAGATAGCATTCATAAAAACAAAACAAAAAGGAAACCCTGGCAATCCAACGTAGCTCAATCTTGATGCGCTCTTAAACTGCATACCCCTGAGACACTGGGTTACGCGCAAGGAATTTAACGCAAAACGGACAGTAACATGTTCGGATTTGAAGCAGGGAACCTTTACCTGTAGGTAGCTCATGAAACTACACGATAATTAAACGCATACAATGCAAGTAACTGACTTAATTGAGAAACCTTTCACTGCTCATTTCTCGATGAAGAAAAATGAAAATTGACGAGCTCAAATCTTTCTGTTTCACCTCTTTAGAGGTTTACGTTGTGCGAAAATACTGAACCATTCCGAATAATAGAAAAGAAACAAAAAATGTGGCTTGTTTAAAATGGTAGATGATTCTACCAGATATTACTGAATGCATGCTACGCGGAGGAACAAATACTAGGCGGGGAAAAGCACAAGATTCTCGAGCCACTTAGCGAGTTTCTTAAGAGATAGAAAATGAAAAAGGCATAGCGTAAAGACTCACGATATCATTCCGCAGTGTAAAATGAAGTCCTGTAGCTACACCAGTAACATAAAGAAAGGGCATCGTATAAGCTCAAAAATTCATCAAAACAACGTATACATTCAACGTGTAAAGTGCGAAATTCCAACTATGCGAGGTATGCTCACACAAACAACAGACAAAAAAAAAAAAGAAAGAAAAATGCCAGAGAGCTGAGGTCACTATTCTCTCAGAGTACACTTTCGGCAGACAGTACTCGTAATATTGCGTTGCGCCTGTTTCGGTTCACTGGCGACGGGAAGGAGCAGCAGGGCTTGAAACCTGGCCCAAACCCCGAGCCTAGGCAGTGACGTATTGCAGGTCGTGGAATACGAACCATGCCACAAAGTGGACGTGACGCGCATGCTCATTCTTTTGTGGGCGTATGGACTCCGAAGACGTTGTATCACGAAAGAATAACGGATTGTAGGCCGGCCATATAGGCGTCGCTTGAGCCGTTAGACAAAAGAAGAGAAAAGAAAGCGCACCAAGGAGCGTAAGGCGTCCGCTTTCTCACAAAGCGAAATTGCAGCAAAGATAGATGTCGGTTTCCTTTCTCTCTCAAGCAAAGGAGATGCTGCACGCATCGCCTCTTCTGGAAACCGAGTAACGCCATGGCTAAAAAGAAAAACAAAAGAACTATATTCCAAAGTTTGCGAATATTTGGTTCGTGTTCTTTGCCTGCTCAAGACGAGCCATTCTGAAATCCGAGATTGGGCACATTGCACCAACCCTGTGGGCGTTTCGAAAAATTCGTACATGTTTCTTGAGGGCATATCAAAGCGACGTGTTTGTAGAAGGCGATATTTTGTTACATACTGCCATCGTGTGCGGCTTCTGACCAAAGCAATCTTTGATCTGCCACTTCTTGCGTAACAACGTGATTTCGCAAACAAAAAAGGAGTTCGGCCTTTCCGTCGACTTGCGTTCCTTCTTATCCCCACGCGAGACCTTCAAGAACCATCGCCACCACAAAAATTTATTCTAACATTCTCTGTAGCGCACGTTACGCTGCGGAACAGAACAAACACAAACAGAGAGATTTGATTTTGAAATTCCACATCATCTGCCATTTCGGTAGGAATAATGTGAAAGAAATGGGGTCTTACGTGCTTAGAAGCACAAAATTTGCCATTGAAATTACGACAAAACGTGTTCGGCTCCTTAAAAAACAGAGTTGTATGTACATTGCCAAGGGGCTCCAGTTTTCTAGGCAGGCGCTTTCGTAAGCACCAGACACCCAAAATCGTTTCAAGAACTGTTCGACAATTTTATGGATGCTGCTTGAGTAACATATGTGACCTTAAAGAAATAAAAGAGTACGGCTTCATTCTGTACAGACCCAAACGGACAGCTCTTATCTATGAAAACACGACATTCGTGATTTATTCACCGAGAGGTGGTCATAATATAAAGTGCAAAACCTACTGCGCGTTGCAAAGAAGCCGTTTGCTGAAGCGCACTGAGAAGAATTGAGATATTAAAAGGGAATCACATTAAAACAAACAAACAAAAAGAACATCATGATTGCTTCGTTGATGTAATCACAAGAATAGGGATTGCCGGTGGAAACCTTAGCCTGGAATAAATACGCCGGCAAAATGTTCTGCTGTCGAAATATCACCGCTGCGGGTTAGAGTTTCACAGAGTGAAAGATGTTGCACGCATCCTCATTGATAAAAAATATCTGTGTATTGCATAAACCACCCAAAGAAATGTATTCTTAGTACCACTTATTTGTTCCTTTTCAGAGCCTGTAACGATGCAGATGCCATCTATCGTCCACCGCAGTAGCCGGGTGCTCAGTGATCCGGGCATGCCAGCCGAACTGCTGTGCGCTGCCGAGGGATTCCCCGTGCCATCTTATAGGTTAGCTCCGTAGGCCTCCAACATTACCTTCGCTTCATTTTGGTTGCGAAAGTTCGCCTGCCTGGTTCGTAAACGCAGCAAGGACAACTAAAAAATCTTCGAGACATATCATCCGACGTCTTAACGTTCAAGTCGAACACTGCTTTACAACGTAGATGCTTGCACACTGCTGCTTGGCCGGATTACTTTTTTTTTTGCCTGCTTCGTCTAATTCTATTACTGTTTTTTTATGCTTGTTGATAATGCACACGCACTATTTACATTGCTTGTTGCGGCAAATGTGCTTTAGGTAGCCTGCGACAAAAGGGCGCGCATTTAATTTTTGCTTCTACATTTCGAAAAAAGGTTTCCATCTACTCCCGAATGACGGCTTCCTCGCATCTCCTAAAGGTTGCTTTGAACGTTCCTTTGAATAAACAACCGGCTTGCAATTTCCTAACAGTAGATTGCTCAACGTACAGATGGAAGACACGCTCTGAAATTGAAGCTTTCTATCTACCCAGACATTCCGAGTGGAGTTCTTTAGGTTTGGAAACATAAAATTTAGTTAGGATCCAGTGAACGAGATGGTTGCTTGTGCAGAGAGAATTGTGGAATCGACTATTTCTCGTGGTGCAGTGTCGGCGGCTCAAGTCTCGAAATCATATAGCCTTGTTAAGTTGCGTGCATATAAATGAACAAAAAGAAAATCAGAAGATTACGCGATAACTTATCAGAACATTTGCGCTTTGCCAATACTTTCAAACAGTAGCGCTACTTATTACAGTAAGACAAATTTCAAGTCCCATTTTACGAAAACCCTGTTATAGTGACACTCAGTACGGAGACACCGCCGGGAACTGCCGCAAGAATTTTCCCATGAGTGGCACGCACCTGCTTATTTAAGAGAGTAGAAAAATAATTTCTTAAGAGTCTGTTTCGAAAAAGTTTCTACACTTTGGATTCTTCGGGAATATCTAGTTAGGTTAGAATGCACTGGAGTGCATCATTAAACAGCGTTTACCATGCAGGGAACAAACTCGCTTTCTAAAACAGTTAGTATATTGCCAACGGGAAGGGAGGAAGAGGGGGGGGGAGACAAAACTTCATCATTTAGGCACGACTTGCCACAATAAAATATAACATGTGTAATACGGCTTACTCGCGCTAGAAAACACCCTTCCGACCAGCGCCTATACGTTTCCGCACCTTGCAGAAGCGTGCGGATTGTCAGTTTTGAGGCTGTGGGTACTATTTAATTCACGTGGTCTTGATCGTTTTACCATGACCGTGGCTGTACTAGTGCGTTTGGTTAATATGTGCGCGTCCCCTGCGACCACTTCTTTTAAAACAGCTGGTACAAGCGTGATGGTCAGCGGATGCTGCCGCTGGAGTCGGGACCCCGCGTCCGCCAGGTGTCCGGCGTCTTGCAGTTTCGTGAAGTGGAATCGAGTGACGCTGGCTCCTACGTTTGCGTCGTGTCCAACAGCGTCGGCGACGCACAGGTCGACCTCGAGCTAGTGGTCACTCGTGAGTATTGCCTCATCCCATCCTATCAATCGACCGCGTAATTGCCTCACCCATCACTATTGCCTCCACATCTTATTCTACTCTATTACTGCAAAGTAATGCACGAGATGGTGCGTGTATGCAGCTTCGCTTATAGCACGTGCGACCGGATCTATCAATCCAAACGAGAACAGGAGCTCAGGGAAGACGGAGGCTTCAAGTGATGAATTATAGTAGTTGAAGACAATGAAAAACATGGAATGTCGGTAGAGGAGGACGAAAGGCAGGGAGGTTTAGCAGTGCTGAGATCGGCTGGTAGAGCCCACGTTTTCGACACTGGACAGAAACAGGACAGAAAATACTCGTAAGGACAGAAACTCTTCTTCACTTGTTGGCTCTAGCGGCATGCACTCTTCGTCATCGTTTTCAACGTTTTGTTTATTTTTATTCTCTTCCCTAATAATAATAATTGGCGATGTTTTCACGTGTCCAAACTACGTTATGATTATGAGGCACGTCATATTGGAGAGCCAGTGCTGGAAATTTTTGACCACGTGGGGTTGTTTAGCGTGAACTGAAAACGCGCCGTACACGGGCTTCTCGCATTTTCACGTTCAACCACTGTAACATGGTGGAGGACATGTCTACCAATGTTACTCCATATTTCACTGAAAAAGAAATTTTATCCTTACGAGCTAGATTTCCTGGCAAACACACATTTAAACGAATGCTAAAGAGAAAACAAAATATGCTGAAGTAAACGGATGCATTATTCTTCTCAACGCTAAGAATAGTGGGACGGAAATCTGAACAGGTCACTCTAGCAGAATTAAGCAGACAGTGACACAGCCTTATAGTGAGGTCACTATGTTGCCACTACACTTGAAATTGATGGTCCAGGCTAATGATATTTTCATTGGCTTACGACGCGATATTCTCGATGAGTGAGCTACTGGATATAGACCACATTTACTTTAATATAGCTGTCAAACAAACGAAATGGTGTCAGAGCTCATAAAATTGCACGTTTACCGAAGCCTAGTCTCGAAGGCAAAAGTAAAAAAAAGAAAGTTTTGGATTAGTAACTTTTACAATACTCACGCTAATGCTGCGAAAGCAAGAGAGGTATGTTTAGAAAACACGAATACGTGTGTTTTTAAATGTGTCTACAAGGAAATTGATTTTTTTTTTTGAAGCAGCACACTTGCGTGAAATATATTTCATCCACTCATTGGTTAAAGAATAGTCACATGCATTTTACTGTGATGTATAATTACATAGAAGTAAATTCACTTAAACAAACGAAGTGGATATTTTTGAATACATGTCACACGCTGTTAAATTAGAAATTGACCATGTATAGTTAAAGTTCGGCTTGTTGGTACAACGAATTCTTAGAAAATAGCGCTGGGCGCAAGATGAAGAGTTCGGTGTCGGTGTGCCTTTACTGGCGTCCCAGTTACCCAACGCCATTTATGTAGCAGGTCTAAAAAGGCAGCTTCAGCGCCCTTTGTGTACTTGTAGGCTGCTGTAGACACATGCGACATCTATATAATACGGGACAGAAAGAGATGTCTGAGATCCATTTTGCGCGCCATCGTGTTTAGTTTTAGCATCAAACAGTTCTTCCGAACAATGGGTTGCTATGGTCTTAATCGACGCAAAGGGAGAAAAGCAAAATGCTGTAATGGCAAGGGAAAGTAGCAGCTGCTATGTCTATATACTATGTTCGACATAAAACGCGCATTTATGCCAAGTGCACGCGAACGCACGATCGATATCGAATATTCTATATCGGAGCGAGGAAATAGACACACTATTGCAAAAACGCATTGCTCACAATAGCGAATATTGATTGCGTAAATGTCAGAAGTGCCAATGTATTATATGTAAATTTAGATTTTAAACGTATGACACACACAAAGAGCTGAAAACATTTGTGCGTGACATAGAAAGGCGCACCCCTGACGTGTATGTTGAAATGCCGACGCCAGTTCAGGAGGCTGCACTGTGGGAAACGTTGACGCAATGATGGCTGGTGGACGAAGCGTGGATATTATATTTATTGAGGGCGCAATATACACAGAGAAGAAGGACACAAACTTGTAACTCACAAGCCGTTCACAAATCACTCCACATAGCTTTTATGATACTGCTGAGTGAACATAACACCATTTAAAAAATTAAAAAATTGCTTCGCCGAGTATTACTGCTGGAACATAAGTGAAACAATATTGCTATCGAGAAAGGGGTGTGGCAAGGACGTGCGATTTCTGCATTGCCGTGCTCTGTGGGGTTAGGAGTGTTGCCTAAGTAATCGTATATATATATATATATTGTGAACAAACAGGTATAAACATTAACGGAAATTATATGAGCAATCATCGTTTTTCTACTGGCACTGTCCTATTAATCAAGATTGGGAACGAATTACCATAATTAAGTAAAAGCATTAATACGTAAAGGCATTAAATTGAGGTTGAAAACAAATATCGTGTTAAAAAGGTACTGGTCAAGAAAGAATCTGAATGTCAGCAACCAGCTCCAGAATTTGTGCGAGAACAGTTAGCAAACAGTGCTCCTACTCATGAGAAGGAAATTCACTGAACGATAAGAATGCACTACAACGCTCATGGCAGGCATCCCGAAGCGATGACGGCGAATTCGCCACTCTCTCTAACCCATCTAATATGTAAGCACTTGATCTTTTCAATAATAGGAAATTCCTGAAACATGCAGCATCACAAAGAAACTTGAGAAAAGTTAAGGACTACATGGCGCGCGATGGAACGTAGAAATGATGAGCGTGGGGTAATTTTAAGACAACGGATTATAGCAGAACAAGTCAGACAACAAACAGTGTTAGCGAACGTTTTAATGGATATTACGCGAGAAGAATTAACCTCAGCCGGCCGCACAGTGAGCAGGACGGAAACATTGCGGACGGGTCAATGGACTGGATACCAAGTGATGGGAAATGAAGCCGAGGACTGCAGAGAGTTGGGTGGGGTGACAGATAAGAAATTCTTAGGTATAAAATGCAATGACCTCATAGATTAGAGGGTAAATCAAAGATCACTGGGAAATGCCTACGTTCGGCAGTGTACGCACATGGAGTAATGTGTGGGTGATAATGTCATTAAAGCACTTTAAACATCGTGTCTTGCAGTGGCACCTACCCCATTAACAATAGTACTGTGCGGCAACAGCATCTTGTCCTGATGATATACAACTGCAACACCTGCAACAACGCAACAAGTGTGTATTTGCTACGGCTACGCTTAAACACGTGCTCTGGGAGTGCACCACACTATTTACAGCGATGATAATCCCGATGCTAGCTCAGCAAGCTGGCACGCTGCCCTGCACAGCTCCAGCCTAGCCGACCAGAAATGGGCATTCCAGCAAGCCTGCAATGTGGTGGTTAGGCTAGGCCTTTCAGTCCCAATGTGGGAGCTCTAAACGCGCTTGCGCGCTTCTTACATGACACTAATAACGCTTATTCCATCCACTCATCCTGCTTCTCGCCTTAAAATACCGGAAAAATAAACAAAGCGTTCAGTAACACATGCTATCCCATATGACGCCCATCTGATTTATACAAAGTTGGTATTTGTTGTAGATCTCAGCAAGAATATTAGACCACGTTTTGCGTAGAGACAATCTGTGGCACAGAAGATAGACCTTCACGCTTCGCGACTCCGCTCAGCCGACGGGAAGTAAACCACACTGCGTCACCTGCCGTACTAGGAAGCCCGGGGACGAATCCCAATGTCGTTTCAAAGTTTGCACGTGTTGTTTGTTGTTCTTGCCGCAGTCTAAAATATGAGTTAAGTGTAAAGCACTACTGTGCGTGTGCGACTCAAAGTGTGCAACGAACACGTAAAAGTTTGCAAATTGTTGAATTCTTGGAAGACGCCAGTAATGTTGTATGTTCACTACGGCTGAGAAAAAGAACAACATTGGAATCCAACCACAAATGGCCAGTTCTACTGTTACTTCGTTTATGAGGTGTCACGTGCTCGCCCACAGTGACAATAAAATCATGCGACAAGTGCATGCTGAGCGCGCTACGTTTTCGTTCGGCCCTGATCTTTCTGATGTTCGAGGCACAGATTGATACATATATTGATTGTTTGGCTGATTAAATGGTTTCTTGGGTTTTACGTCCCAAAACCACAATATTATTATGAGCGACGCCGTAGTAGAGGGTTCCGGAAATTTCTACAACCTGGGGTTCATTAACGTGCACTGACATCGCACAGTACATGGGCCTCAATATGTCTCATGCATCGTAATGCAGCAGCCGAGGCCAGGATTCGATCACGCAACCTTCCGATTAACAGCTGAGGCTTACATGCACGCAAATGAACTTTTTCGTCATCCGAAGTTGTCCAGGCGTCATCGTAAGCATTGCTTTCTGTATTTTAGTTGTAGTTGCCTTCGCCCCGATCCACAACAGCTAACGTTCGTCGTCTTTCACTGTGCGCAGCCAAACCTTGGGTGACGGTGACTCCAGCGAATGTTCGAGCCGAGGTGGGTCACGCGGCCGCGTTTCGCTGCAACGCCTCAGGACTGGACTGGGGAGTGGTGGATGACAGCAGTCTTGAGTGGAGACACAACGGAAGGCGCGTGATGCCTGCAACGCAGCAGGCGCTGGCAATGGGCCGTTCGCGTGTGCTGCACCTGTCTTCGATTAGGCGCCAGGACCAGGGAATGTACCAGTGCTTCGTGCGGCTATCTCCAAAAAGCACCATACAGGCTGCAGCCGAACTCATTGTTGGCGGTGAGCGTTCCCTCTTATTATTTATTCATTGTGCCACAATCGTCAGGCACTTGTGTATACCGATGTATGCGGCATATGATTTGGCCTTACAGAAATTTACGGCATGGACTTGTGATAACATGAGAGTAAGCGTAAGAAATAAAACTCAGATTTTGGAAATGTACGCATACTCAGAAGCGTCTTTCTAAAGACAATGAGGGGAAACCTGGGTGCGCTATGCATTCGCTGTGCGTTTGCACTTCCCTTCAATAAGTATTTCTGCTGCCATATCTGTGGTTGCGGCATTAACCATCGAATTAAATAGCACGGAAGCCTTGGTCATGCGGAAATGTTTGACATGATTACGTGGGTACTGGGGTACTGCGGTATGCAGTCATTGATTTGCTAATTTTTAATCGTGGTGTCCCGTGCTTTTTTACATTAGAAAGAAATAGAAACAGCACGTCTGTTTCTGAAATGTGGTTTCGGGGTATAAATTATGCAGAATTAGCGCGTGCAGGTGAATGTGGAATCATGGTGCCGGAACTATGGTAGTGCTCTGCCATAATGACCGGGTTAGAATCAGTGTTTCTACAATATTCAAAACTATCGGAAGAAACATTTGCAGAATAAACGGGGAGCGTGCTGAATGTTCAGCTAGGAGAAAATTATATTAGTCTTACTCATGCAGGTTATATCAGTGGCGCTATTCGTCCGAGAAATCCAACTCGAATTTGTAGTAAAATTACGGTGGACTTCTCTGCTCTCACTTTCGAATAACCCAATCCGACACTGGCATTTGTGTTCACCCACGCTGAACAGTGCGCGTTTCAATTCCAGTCATAGATGTAGGTCCACATCGCTGGTTCTGAATAGACTCCGGGCCAACAAGCTCCGTTTAGCTGAACTGCCTAGATAGCTAGATATCTTACACTGGAACTACGGTGACTTAATTCACTGTAGTTCTAATGTGTGGAGAAGACAAGGATGCGTTTCATTCAGCGTGTAAAGATAACAAACGAATAAGCACAGAGAGACATCCACAAACGCTTACGGCCCAAGTTACAGTGGCAGCCCTGCGAAATAAAGTGGGCGTCCTGCGTCAGGTTTGATGACTACAACAAATTCTTCATCAAACAGGAATCTCTTCTTCTTAAAAAGTGACATTGTGGTCCTCATGTAGCGTGCTGCTGCATCTAGCTTCACGGAAGTTATTGAAAGAGCAGCTTTTTAAGGTTGGAGTTCGTCCTTGCGTCGTTAAAAAAAACAGCTGGTACGCTTCACAGAAAGCGGGTATTCGCCAAGCAGCTTGCAACATAACATAGCCGTGCGCAGTATAGTATAGCAAGGGGGTGAGGTTGAGGAGGGGGGGGGGGGGCAAGGTAAATCATGGCATAGCCTGGTATGGTATTTTTCGTACGCTACAGGAAATTGGTATGCGCCCAGCAGCTCTTAGCATATCACAGCCGTGGACAGTACAGGATATCGAGGGTGTGCGATAGAGAAGTGAGAGTGGGGAGGAGTAATGTGGCTGAAAACTTTCGGGTTCGAAATAAACCAGGACAAAGAACACACAACGAAGCGGGACTGGCGCCGAATTCCAACTATATTTATTTCACACTGGGAAGATGCTAATCAACACAGTCAAGACACGCGGGTACAGTGTGTACTCATTGGAAAATCTTCGAGATTCCTTTGTGCCCACTTGATAAAGAACCGTGAAGTGCGGCTGAGAAGGTTTATCTCCCAATCCTGAAGAGACAGCGACGACTTACTGACGCAGGTATCGCCCCTGCGTCATTTCGTCCTCGTTCATTCCACGTCCGAAAGTTTTTAGTTATGAATTAATGCCAACTAGCTCAAACCAAGATTCCGCTAGTGTAATATGAAGGTGAGTTGGAGGAAACAGAGAGGAGAGTGCTATATAGAAAGATAAATAAAGATGAAGAGAGAACAAAGAAGTCGAAGAAGAAGATGTAGAAATAGATAAAAAAAAGAAAGGCAGGAATACGAAGGAAATAAGAAGAAAGAACTAAATTTGCATTCGCTAGATGGTGGTTCTTGTTTGGCAGTTTCGCTGTTTACTATGACTTGACATGTGTGGAACTTACTTAAATTTCCCTCTTTCAACAGGCAGTGTTCAATGAGTAGAAGAAGGTTAAAAATTAATGTTTCTGTCATGTATGTTTCTGACGCGCATTATTACTTAATTTCGCCTAATTTCGCTGGTGGGCTCCGCCTTTTCATTTTGATAAAGAATTAAATAGAGAAATGAAGGGGAACGGCAGGGAGATCAACGAAGGACGTTCTCGGTTCGCTACCCTACACTTACTGAACGAATAGGGTGGAATCACAACAAAAAGAAGAAGAAGACGAAAGAGGAGAGAGGGAAAGGCAGGGAGATTAATCAGGTACGGACAAACTGTTTGCTACATGGGAGCGGGATGGGGAAGATTTAAAGATGGGCCGTAAAAAGTGGAATCACGAGGTTACGGAGCTAATTTATACACCCATCGTCCCACATAATTTTTTGGAAAGAGTAAACTTATTAGTATCACCAAACCAATAATGGTTGCAGAAATCTCTGAAATCTGTAATTTTAGCTTATTTGCCGCCGAGCCAGAGGAAAGGCATGCGACTGCCTATGCAGTCTATCTAGCTTTGCATGAAGCACAAAGGAGAACATAATGGTTATGAACTACCTGTATCTCAACTTTTCTTTCATCACATATGAAATAGTCGTAACTAGTAAAACGCCTATTACTATTCTTCTCTTTCTGTCTCTGTCATATTTAGATCAAGCTCCGAGGTTCAAGTCAACTTTCGATGAGATCACCGTGCGGCCAGGCAAGCCTGTGTCGCTGCGGTGTGTCGCGACCGGTGACCCGCCTCCCCGCATCACTTGGACATTGGATGGCGTATGGCCCATCGACAATCGCCACGGACGAGTGCGCGTTCGTACTACAGGTCCGGACACCGATTCGGGATCAAACGGAGGAGAGGTGTCCAGCACGCTCTCGATCTCGTCTGCCGAAGTTCAGGACGGCGGCTCTTACGTGTGCGAAGCTTCCAACTACGCAGGCACGGCATCGCACTCGGCTCGAATCAATGTGTACGGGCCGATTTTCCTTCGAGCTCTGGGAAACCTTTCTGCGCTGGCCGGTGCTACGTTCTCAGTGCAGTGCCCATTCGGCGGATACCCATATGGGAACATTGACTGGGAAAAAGGTAAGTGCGATTTGGGCACATAAAGGACAAATTCGTTAATGGGAACAGCCGGTAAGGCGTGTCCCAAATGTAATGCCTTTTTGAGAAAACGGCCCAGAAGTCAAATCAAATCTGGCCATACCAAACCAAGTCAAAACGAGTGGTAAATATCTACGGACAGCTGAGCCTCGGTACAGATTATACTATAAAACAGTGAGCAGTGGAAGCACACACACATACTACACGGTGTGTGTGCGTTCGTGCGTGTGTGCGCGTTGCTTTTCATATCGTATTCGGTGCTCTACACGAATGGCTGCATAGGCGGGTTACATTGAGCCAGAAATGAGCCAATTGTACATTCGTTAGTAAACTTATGTCCTTTCATATGCGTTCATTTCTTTGCTTTGTGCAGACTAGTGAGTCATTTTTAGGTAGTACAACGACGCTGAGTGTTTTTGGGGTATTTCGGAAGCACATCCCTTACGCGTCTTCGGCCTAAGCTGTAATGAAAATGAACTTGAATATAGCCAACAAATGACGCATAAGTTTTGTTGAATTTAAAAGTGCAGTTTGAAAAACCTGACAAAGGGACCCAGTATCTTTACCTAAGGCAACAAATTCTGATATGCTATACCAATAATGTCATCAATGCTGCTCAGACAGAGGTCACAGGTTGAATCCCTACCGTAGTGACTTCATTAAGAGGAGGGCGAAATGTATGCTCCATCCCTCTAAAGAAATCCACAGCTTCGCCAGAATTGCGGAGAAGTTATTGTGATAGTAACACGCTGGAATACAATACAAAGTAACGCGAGGTAAGTACATTAGGGCTGATGTGATGTGCTTCGACTTTGTCCTCCCTAACCGCTGTATTCTATCCTGCGCTGATATGTAGCATGCCTCATGCTCAACTGCACGCCGAACATGCTTCTGGACACGTACGCAAGCGACCGTTTCCTTCAACGCGACTAAGATGTGACGAAGCTCGATAATATACGATAATACGCGTAGAGCGATGATTAGTGCGCATCGAGCTCGAAGAGATTCCGTCGCCGACTCACGCGACCGAGCTCTTCGTCTAGAGGAGGAGGTGCTGCTCGAGGTCTAGGCGGCGAGAGCTTTGCACCATCTCGTGATCGACGTCTAAATGAGCCTCCGTCGCAGAAGGTATCTCAGAGAGCGCTACCATGTTGCCAGCTCGAAATCGTATATATTGTTAGCATTATTCATACCCTTCATCTTCTCCCCTGTCTGCGGCGGCTGCATTTTGATGGAGCCGAAATGTTGAGGCCCGTGTGCTGTGCGATGTCAGTGCACGTTAAAGAACCCCAGGTGGTCGAAATTTCCGGAGACCTCCACTACAGCGTCTCTCATAATCACAGCCGGTTTTGGCACGTTGAAATCTACAAATCAATCAATCTCCCCTGTCAACACTCATCATCATGGCTCGACTCAATAAAGGAGGAAGAGTTGCGGCCTGAACGTTGTCTCACAATATGAAATTCGCGCCGCTTGTGCAGTCGGTAAGGCTACTCCGTGGCCTAGTTGTCTGAGGCGCTCGCCGGGGCACTAACAAGAAGTCGCGGGTTAGAATCGCCGCTTGGGCACATCATGAAACTTTCTTGAAGACTGCTTTTATTCGCGATTTCGATTTATACATAAATGCTCATATAAACAAGACGAGAACAAGACTTGGGCATGATGGCGTCACAAAGGTGTAGGAAACAGAGTTGTTCAGTTGTGTTCAGTTTTAAAGCGCTTACTCAAGTGCGGGTGGGTGTCTGTTCTCTTTCTGACGTCGATAAATGACGCAGATGGCCGGCGGCTGCCCCTAAACCAACGCCAGATGGTGTTTCCAAATGGGACGCTGGAGATCCAGAACATGGACCGCGAGCACGACCAAGGACAGTACACGTGCACTGTGCATGGCCCGGACTCCCAGGTTCTCCACCGAACGACATCGCTGTTTGTGCGCAGTGAGTGAAACTTCATTCGTGCACTCTTTAAAGGGCCTTGCAGCATGGAGTTCTGCTTCGAGCTAATGAACAATAGCAGTTAACTGAAACTACGTAAAATCTACTAAACACTACTAAATAACGAAAAACTGCGATGCATACAACAAATGCGGAAAGAGCGCTTACTCCTTTAAAAAATATGACATGATGAAGTATTGGACAATAGAAACACGACAGAAGCGTAATGTTAAGGGTGAGGACATGCACTTCTGACTAACGACGTCGGATTTCAGGAAACAACTGATAGCATTTCATTTTACTTTGGCAAACATTGCAGATGTTATCTAACTTTCCAGTCCACAAGCAATTAGTGATAAGGCAGTCTCCCGTTCTAGCAAAACAGAAAACTAGGAAAGGAAATAAGGGGAACAACAACTGCCTCTAGGAAACTTTCTGCGCCATGAATAGATTAAACTTTGAACACGGTTCAGAATCGCTCGAGCTCAGTTTATAGTGCTCTTTATCCCGAGACTATTTCATTGATATTTAGCGATTGTTGAGTTCCCTTGAACTGATGAACGAACACACACTGTTTCGGCTTTCCCAAGGGTATCGGCGATGATCGACCCCATCGCCCAAATTAAAATGCGACATCACTGTGATGGACCCTACTAGAACCGCGAGCGTACTCGGAGACTGTTTCATGATAAGTTTACTGAGTACAAGAATATTGTTAACACGGCCGATACTTTCCAACGTTGCCAAGATTGCTTTGTGTTTGGCTTTTCATAGTGTGTAGCATATTGCTTTTTGCGTCGTTATATTTTGAAAGATTGAATAAATGCCACTTTCATGAAGAGCCGGTGGGCCCAAACACTGCTTTTGGACGGTGCAGCTATAATTAAAAAGCGTGCGCGACGACGTTAGTTAAACACAAATATAACGCGAAGGAGGCGGGGCTCAATCATCCTAAGTGCTTCCATAATGACGCAGCTTTGTTAAAAGCACACCCTGTCAATGAACAACCACGTAATGGATTGCTCCTTACGCCTCCGGCTCGTGCGCAGCGTATGCCCTATACTGAACGGCGAACGTAACATGCAAAAAAGAATTATACAAGCTTACAGCGATCACGATAAGCTCCAGCGTGGCAATAACGGGGAACTAAAGTCCACACAATTTTGACACCCGAGTTTGCACAGTAAACATCTTCTTGTTATCGTGCACGCCGCAAAGATGGCTGCTGGGAACTCACCACGGGGCTCAGCGCTTAATTATCTTAGGAGGAAGAGAAACAAGCATAAACCGGATACTATAGAATTCGCAGCGCTGCTGCGCTACCAGCGGGGCGTTTCATTGAGGGTGACGTTGGTTGCCTTGCTGCGGCGCTGGTTCCCATCGATCGAAATTTGCGAACGCGGTAAGTGATGAAGCACTGGAAGGTTTCGAAAGACGTCGTCAAAGCGTTGTTGACAAGTGAGCCGGAAGTTTACGTCTGCTCTTCACCGCAATTTGTTTATGACTTACACCGCTGTTGAGATGTTGAGATCTGTCCTATAGCTGAAAAAGCGTTTCTAGCGCCGTTATTCCTTCACGATTTTAGCACCTTTTATGCTCTTACATGTGTACCACTTGGTCGGAGTATGGGGATACCAAGAACACTTTGTTTCTTCACGGTACCCTGTAAGGGTTATAAAGATGTGCTCATTAGCCAAGGTCAAACAAAAGTTGCGCAGATTCTCAACACACGCACGCGTGCGCTCGTCCACACGTATGAGCACCAGGCTCTTCAAGTGTTTCGAAATATCCTAATTGGCGGGTTTGTTTTACACACTCTGCTTATATACAGAGCCAGTGCACAATACACTTATGCCTTCCACAATACCTATTATGCCTCAACACGTTGCCACTGCCCCTCTGCACGGGAGAACTTCTTTGGAACTCCTTCCCGCCTGGCTCGAAAAGACGGTGCATACCGTATTTCTGTTTCAAGGGCCCTGATGTACGACTTTCGCAAGCTTGCACGCATACTCTTTTTTGCACACATGACTTCGTACACTTCGTCATCCCTCTAACGCACTACTTCGCCTCTCGTTACTCGACTGTTTGCAGCCGGACCTCAGATAACGCCGTTCGGCTTCCAGGCCAACCTGCACGAAGGGATGCGTGCAGGTCTGACGTGCCTTGTGCACGCCGGGGACCCTCCGATCCGCATTGAGTGGCTACGCGATGGGAAGCCGCTGGTACCGGGCGCTTACCCGCTTCCCGACGTGGCCGTGCTCTCTCCCGAAGGCGGCTTCGTGTCCACGTTGACGCTGCCACGCCTCTCGTCGCGGCTCAACGGAAACTACACGTGCCGAGCTGCAAACGAGTACGCGTCAGCCGAGCATTCCGCAGAGCTACTAGTTAAAGGTGCGTTCTTACAGGCTATGTATCTTAGCGTATCACATCAACGCTTGTGTAAAGCCCTGTCTCGCGTTTCTCTTCTTCACGTGGCGTCGTTTTAGGGCCGTATCGAAAATGAATTCCAGCTAACGGGAGTTAATTTACATGTTTTCACTACTGGTGCAGGTTTCCCGAGCAAAACATGTCGAAGATGTTGAATTATTTTACTTGTTAAGCGTTGAGGAAGTTTTGGAATGAGTGTGACGAGAAGAGAGAACAGCACTGACATCATGCGTGTGTGTGCGTGTCGGTGTTTTGCGTGTGTCATTTTCTATTTATTACTTGCCAGTTATGCAAGCTAGCGTGAGCTACTGGGAGCTTTTTTTTGGATCCGAAAGAGCGGCACCGAATCCCGTGCATTAAATGCATGGTTAGAAAACGCCCCCGTAGCTACCAGCTTAATAATGTGTAATCGTCAGCCGGACAGCAAGCAACAAAATTTCAATAGGTGACACTTTCAAAAGCCACATGTGATATGGGCGCGGCTCGTTTCTTGGGGGCCATCAGTACGGGAGGGCATCATCATTGATTCCTTACCTCGATAAAAAAAATGACCGAGTTTAGTTTATAGACTACGTAGCGAAAACACGATTATTAGGCACAACGTAGTTGAGGGGGCCTGAAATAATTTTGATTTGTTAATACGTGGGATCCCTAGCATTCAGCCTCAAACTACATGCAGCCGCCGTGGTTGGGACTCGAAACCACTTGTGGCGCTCAACAGTGCAACACATTGCCTGCTGAGCTGCCATGACGGATTGTTTATTTTTTTCAAAGAGCGCCAGTACATTACCCTTATATTTAATTAATTAATTAATTAGTTAATTACTTAATTAATTAATAATTGCCTTAGTCAATCGAAGGAGGCTTATACATTTCGGTATAAGAGTTCCATCACAGGTAAAGCGGGTTATAATTTATGTTAATTCCTCAAACTTGCAGTGCCTCCTGCCTGGACTATGGAGCCCAACGACACGACTGCCGTCACAGGTCGCTCGGTTTACGTCGACTGCCAAGCCAGCGGAGTTCCGCAGCCCCACATTCGATGGAAGAGCGCTGCAGGTGACGATGAAACTCCGTAGACTGTTCGGGACAGATAAAGGAACAGTTGTTGCCGACATCATGCACAACCAGACTGATAATAAATCTATGGCTAGCTAAGCACTAGCAAGCGCTACCCACGTAGCAACTAATCGTTATCTCGCAGAAGGCCATACAAACCGCTACTGCATGCTAACAAAACAACGGAATGGAAAATTTATCAGAGGGATAACTTCAAATTAGGGAACTATTGTTTCTATTGTTGCCTCTAGTTTCACTTGCCTGCCGAACCAGTTGCGTTACCCCGTCTCCTCTCCTTCCCCCCCTCACCTCCCCCCTCCTCCCTACTCCGGACAGCATGCTTTGCGCTTCCTTATCAGGTCAACTGTTGGTTGAATTTCGTTCTAGAAACGTAATATACGGCTAAAACAGAGGTTGCGTACACAAGTTTCCATAAGGTTGAAAGATGTGGCCGTGTGACTGCATACCAACCGAAGACACTCGGTGTCTTCCGTTGCTTCCAATGTGTACTTGCACAGCCAATGCGTTCCCTGCTACAAAACAAACGACCCTCTTTTTCAGAGCCTGTAAGTCCAGCGTCGCAGTTCCGCACCATCATCAGCAACTCGCGCATTCACATCCTGGTCAACGGGACACTGAGCATCCGCAGCGTAGAGCCTGGTGACGCTGGATTGTACCTCTGTGAGGCCTCAAATGGTGTGGGATCCGGGATCAGTCGCGTGCTGCATCTTACTGTGCGAAGTGAGTTACCGGTGCAGTGCTTACAACCGTGTTAACATGTCAGGCTGGGAACATTAACTGATTTACAGTTTAAGTTCGGAATTACTTAGCCGAAAGTTGCTTAGTCAGGATCATGACTTGCTACATTTAGATCTCACCAGTTTTCGTCGGCCCGTAGGTTTTTACAAACACACATGGTGTGGAATAAAATTTTGGCAAGAGGCATAGCTATCAGCATTTCCGTCTCGCAGAAAGTGCAAATTAAGAAATTCCTTTATAATTAAGAAATGAATTGATTGGCGCCATCAGAGAAGCGGCGTTGGCAGTAGGCTTCTTTCTTGAAAAGTTGACTTATGAAATTGCTTGGCGCAAGCAATTATTGTCTTAAGTATACTTTCCCGTGCCTTGCCTCCCTCGTTCAACCTTTATGCGTAGGTGCACCACGCTTTGCAAGCAAGTTCACGACTGTCTCGGTACGTCGGGGCGAAAGCACTGAAGTGACCTGTCCAGTTCAGGGCGACTCACCAATACGCTTCCACTGGCTCAAGAACAACCTGCCGCTCAACGTGCTGAAGGAGAGGAGGTGATGTCATGGTTTTCATTATAGAGCAACGAAACTATCGGGTCTACGCGAGAAAGAGGGCAAGATGAAAAAGCGAAATAAAGGCCGGCTAAAACGAACCTTGTTTCTTGGTTTTGTCCAGTTCTTGTTCTGAAGCGAATATAAAGCCCATATCCTTATTTTCTTCATTGTTCTTTGAATATGAAAGGATGATAAATGTGCATTTAAATAGGTGACAAAAAGGGACGTTGAAACTGATGCGTTGACACTAGGTATAGGGGACATAGTTTTTTATAAGGTTATGTTGTTGAAGGGAGACGCCGAGAAAAGTCGGTCCGATGGTAAAACAAAAACTACTTCGAGTAAAACAAATTTGGCGGCTCCGAACGCTAACGCACGAGCAAGAGATGCATACTCAAAGCAGCGCAAACACACGGCAAGCAAGACAAGCAAGACAGAGAAACACACTGTACTGGCACAGACCAGACAGGTGAACACCAGACCTGTGCCTTTCTCTGCCCCGCTGTTGCTGTCTTTTCGCGCGGCTTTCATTATGACGATCCATCATATGACCCCGTTTCGCAGCGCTATTGCGGTCAATTTTAAGGAAAGCACATATCTGATGCGCGATGCCTTAAGCAGCACTTGCATCAAAGTCACTGGCAAGTTCCTAATGACGACGACGATGATGATGATGATTATCTGCTAAAGATTGCGGAGATGGTGCCCTTGGCTGACGATATAGGCTGAAGCGCGTAGAAAGTCTACTACACTGTTGAATTATCCTAAAGAGTTGTATTTGGCTACCACGTGGTCCTGAAACACGCACAAAAATGTTAGAAAAGTAAGGAAATTTTTTGTTTGCATGCGTGCAATCAAAGCCACCAGATATTACCGAGAAAAACTGATCTTTTCTCATTTAATAAAAAAAAGTATCAAATGTCGGTTTTGTTGTGTTGTACCTACTTCAGGTACTCCAGAGTGGAAGATAGGAACGGCGACACCTCGATCTCAAGGATCACCATTCACCAAGTGGAGAGGTCAGACAACGCTGTTTTCACCTGCCAGGCCGCAAACGAGTTCGGAGAGGACTCGACCAATATTCAACTTACCGTTCAAGGTCAGCACGCTCGCAGTGTTCAATACTTCGATACGCCTCTTCAATTCGTTACTATTAAGAACGTCACAATAGAAAGGCGCTACACTCTCAAAAGGTCATTTATTTAGGGGTTCGTCTTCTACTCAAACTAAAGTCGGCTTGTTTTGTATCTTTGCAACATATAAAAAAAAAAAACCCTTCTGTACAAATTGTAGTGCATTAGGTTATTCATTAAAAAAGGTTTTGGACTGTATATTAGGAGGCAATACGTTTGTAGGACCTAATGAGCGTTCATGAGAAGACACTCGTGTTGGCATGTTGGTCAACATTCTTGTGCCTCTTTAATGCCGTACCGGATATGCAGAAGGATTTAACTCCATGTAGAATCACGTGTGGCACATACATATCCCTGGCTGCAATATGCGCGTATGCGCCATAGGTGGTCGGGCGAAGGTATTTCTATAGATTTCTATGCGGGTCACCTGGCTTTTTGCTTCACTCGCATTGATCTCCGCGCTTCTCAAGACCAAAGCTCACTGAGGTATGTAAAGCTTTCAACTTTAATTCAGGAGCGCGACCCAATGGTCTTTAACTGCACTCTGCAGCACCGATGTCACGGGATACCTCAGCAGTGGTATTCACATTTGGAACCAAAGCCTGCCATAATATTTCAGCTGAAGGAGCTTCATTCGATTACGATATATTCCGAAGTTGACGCAATCATTCTGGCCTTTCGTAATCGTTTGGCCTTTGAGCTCTACGCAATAGCCACTTCTTTAATAAAAGACTGAGTCTTCGATTCCTTAAATTTAATCCGGCTGCTATCGTCCCATTTGCTATCGCTAATAAAATAATTCAGGATGAAAAGAAAACTAGGTTCTTCCGCGACTATCATCATTATCGAGAGAAATTCTCTGAACTGCACATGTACCGATTGTGCGTTCGGTGGCTAACTTTCTTTTTATTTTTACGCAATTACTGACAAGGGAGTGGGTCTGTAACCATCGCCTCTGGTTCCCCCCTTTCTTCTTTATATAACTTTGTACTTGCGCCCTGATTTAGCGCTTGCGCGCACGATTGCCGAATCGAAGATCTCGTTTTCGGTTCCGGAACTCCCATCACAAGTTTCGCTGCTAAACGACAAATGCACCTCCCGATATTCGCCTTCTGCGCAATTCCTGATTTTCATCTCTTGTTTTCATCGTCGGATTTTGTTTTTTGTTTCGAGGGTGAAGGCTGAAAGCAAAGAGTGCCGCGCTTTCCCGTCACAGCTAATTAGAGAACAGGGAGTGCAATTATTTTGGTTTTGTCATTAGCAGCGTTAGCAGCGGCATTCGGTTTCTCGCTCAAACTAGACACCCATCGCTACTGTGTGTGCTGTTGAGCTACTTCTTGTATGTACAAAGCACCCTACAAAAGAAAGAATAATCTGTTGCATAGAAAACAACAAAGCGTTTCGTTTCTAGAACCTACCAGCTAGCTTGAAGCAACAGCTAATCGCTCAGTACACCGTTAGGCATTCTTCTCTTCTCGGACTTATCACGATGGGGTTTGTTTATTTCTTTTAAAGTTTAAGGCGAACAGGCCGCGCTTAAAGTTTTAAAGAGGGATTTATTTCAGCGCTCGTTGAAAACTTAAATCAGACATTTAAAGGATTCGTGGGACTGTAAAAGCCGGAGAGCCTTGACGTACAAGTCGATCAACGAAAGCTTAGCGTAGCGGAGTTTCACACGCAAACAGGTAACAAAAAAGAAAACGCCCCCATGTTGCGGTTGTATGCCAGGAATATGTTTTTAGCCTGCTTAGTCCATACATGAGCGGTTTGTGTTCCCTGAATTAACGTAAATTGGTTGCGCTATGGTTCTTTTCCCCAACAGCAATGAGATACAGTGAGGGAAACCAGAGCTCTCCTACATTTGGGCAAAAGCCAGATGGATGACTAAATATGAACCATAGTTGAAGAGAAGCTCAGGGGGGAGTGAGACTTGAATCCATGAACGATGGAGAACGCTAAGAACGATGGAGAACAGGGATTGTCGCTGGAGCCAACGTTTCGACAAGTGGACGTGTCTTCGTCATGACGGCAACTCCGTCGCCCCGCCACGGTGGTCTAGTGGTTATGGCACTCGGCTGCTGATCCGAGGGTCGCGGGATCGAATCCCGGCTGCGGCGGCTGCATTTCGATGGAGGCGAAATGTTGAGGCCCCTGTGCTGTGCGATGTCAGTGCACGTTAAAGAACCGCAGGTGGTCGAAATTTCCGGAGACCTCCACTACGGCGTCTCTCATAATCAGAGCTGGTTTTGGGACGTTAAACACCACAAATCAATCAATCAACTCCGTCAGGGCGGCCGTCCTGACTAAGAGAAGTCTACTTGTCGAAACTTTGGCTTCAGCGACATTCCCTGTGCTCCCGTGACTTTAGTGATCTGTTCATAAATATGAACCATATAGCTTTAGCTACATCATTGGAACGATACATTTACTCATGGAGTGCCGAACGTGGCAAGCAGTGGCTTGTATTGTTGACATTCTTTATAACTTGTGTTCACATTTTTTTTTGTCTACTGTCCCCCGTTATCGATCTATCGCGCAGACGTGCCGGATCCTCCGGCAGATGTCGACGTCAGGGAAGTCGGCAGCCGCACAGCCCGGATCTCCTGGTCGGCACCGTTCACGGGAAACTCTGCCATCACGCAGTACGTGCTCCACTGGAATACGAACGACGGTAAGGCCAGCACTCTTTTACCCGTAGTGCGCGTGGCTTTATTTGTATTGCGCATGAAGTGCTTTTATACTTTAGGCCTGAATCTGGGAAATTTTGTTAGATATGCTCATTCGAACGAGAAATATTTGATCTCGCTGTAGCTGAAAGTCCTCGCTCCGGGGTTTTCAAAGCGGGTTATCGTGAAAGGACATTTTTTCATTGTATGATTCAAGAAAAGACCGCGAATGGGAAGCATAAATGCAAAGTCAATTTGTTTAGAGCCAAGCGGTGCGTTTTCTCTACCAACATCATTAATACCCCTATGCCCCATATACACAAATATTTCTATTTGGTTTGTCAGATGCCTGTACAACTGAAAAAAGGAAAGGAGAAGCGGCTGTTTTTTTTTTTTTTGCATCTTGCATTTTGTCGTTCCTACTGTTACAGCGTCCTTACAATGTATTTTCGAGTGTAAGTCGGCTGACAACGCATTCCTCACACAAACAAATGTATTCAAGCATGTCTCGAAACCTACGAAATATCTTGCAATTTGTGAACGATTTATATCGGAGCGAGTCACTTGTGCCTCGACAAGGCGCGGTTCATCCGTACAGTGCCTCACCAAAAGATTGCGCCATTATCTCTATAGTTCTCCACGATCACTGCCACTGTCTGTTTCGGCGAACTTTCTTCTGAGAGGAACGGTGAATGGGTTTCTTCTTTGACCGGCTGCAATAGCGGGGCAATAAAAAAGGGACGCCTCTATGTGGAAACGCCACCACGATATATGAACTAGACATCTGCTCCGACGTCTTACGCAAGTATATAGGCCAGAAACCGCCTAAGAAATCAATCAACGACTGCGCCACGAACCGAATAGGTCGATGGGCTTGTTCGTGATATTATTTGTTTTCTTTTTCAGCGCTCGTGCCTTTCTTTTTCCTTTTTTCTTTTTTTGCACGGAATATCCATTCCATGAAGCCACATAGCCGCGTGATAAAAACGCGCCATAAACTCCTGGCATGGGTTGTCACATGTCCAGTTGGGATCGTGTGACCTTCCACGAGACGTAACAAAACAAAGGAAAAAAGACCAGTGAACATTTGATGCGCGAGCATATAAGGGTCAATAATCCCGCATACGTACATATGCCATAGTAGAAAGCGAAAGAGAGGAAGGCAAGGATGCTGCCCGAAATCTAGTATCAATAAAGAGATCTGCTACGGAACCATTGCAGAACGGCTTCCTTCGTAAGAAGAACCCATCGGTCGAATACTGAGGAGTCGCAAATGGTCCGTGTGGCTAACTCAGTACTTAAAGCAGTTCGTGGTTACTGTTTTGCGTTGCTAGTGCTTTCGATTGTGGAAGAAAGTAAGTTGTGTAAATTCATAGAGCAGAGAAGAAAGCTAGACTATACAAGCGCATTCTTGTGACTAGGAGTACATATATTAACATTTCTTTTTCACGAGTAACTCTTATACATATAGTAACTTCTCTTTTTCACGACAATTTTTCTTGCCTGCTACCGTATTTGTTAAAGGCACATAAAAGTGAAAATTTACAGTGATAACATCTCAAAAACTGACCGTCCTTAATTTTGCAATTTCATGTTGAGTATTAAAAGAGGAAATGAATGTCAATGTTTTAGTTATTAAATCCCCGCCGGAACTTCGGCCTCATCACGCCAGAAGGTCATTTTTTTGTATGGTTGCCAAAATTGCTTCATAAATGTTATGAAACTCCCTGTGTTAAGTCTCTGGGTTCCACAGAACACAGTACATGGCTTTCTTACCGATAAATAGTAATGTCATCCCTTTCTGAAGAGCGTATCTTTCGAGAACAGTGTATTCTTAAGAATTTTTGAAAGTGCTCGCTGAAACACTCTTATACGGGCGTGGTACAGACAAAATAGTGCGCGAAAGTGCAGTTGAGCCTACGGTAACTGATCAGTTCTAGCATGGACGCAGATACGCGGCTGCTCAATCTTTCCCGTTAACTTTAGACAAATTTCTCTTTTCCGAATTTCCTGTTCGTGTCCAGAGCATGGATACTCGTTATATCGATGAGCAACGTGGCTTCTGTTTATTACGATCATTCTGCTACAGTCTTGTTAAGAAACATTAAAACAGGTGCAACCCGGCACACTCTAACAAACGTACTCCGTAACAGCGGCAGCTTTGTTCAGCGCCATTAAGCTGTGGCCGTTCGGCCTGCCGAACGAATTTTAAGTCTTGTCCAACATGTTAAGAAAAAAAAAAAAAACTTGTTCACTGCGAATTGCTGACCGGAGTTCCACATCCAGTAAATGGTTATTGCTTCCATTTGGGCCAGCATCTGTGTCATTTCGCAACTTGCCTCGGCGGAGCTTCTGACCACGGGACGACAGACGCGATCACTGTGTTCTCGTTACACGCGTGCAATCTTTTTCTCCTTTGGCCCTGGAAACTACCCACCGCAACATGACAGCGGTTTTCACAGGGCGGTACTGCAAGAAGGGGAGGAACGGTGGAAGGGGTCGGGTTTCGAAAGCACTCAGACGAGGGCCGCCTCTCCAAAAGCGTTTCTTGACGAGCGAACAAGAAGAGAGGTCGCGTTCCGTTGCGGCGATCCGTCGGCATCCCCATCATCGTTCCCCCCCACCAAGTCGTTGTCGTCATCGATGTCGCATCTGCTTCTCAGCGCGCTGGTCAGGTTCGCTAAGAGCCGGCCTCATTGAAAACGCGTCTTCTCGAGCGAACCGAATTCCTCGAGCTCGCCGTTGCCTCGGCGCGATGGCCGTTCGACCCTGGCTGTCTGCTAGGAAACGCGGATTGCGGTACAGCGAAGTTTATCTCTTCTTGTTTTACCGTATGTCTCATATAACTTGCAGCTAAATTTTTATATGCATTAAACCAGAGACTTTCGTATGCGCCTTCTTTTCTGTAGCTGGTGCTGTCGTTGAGTGATGCTTGCAGAAAAAATTTCTTAGTTGCTCTAGAGCACGCGAAGCTGGCCGCTACAAAGTAAAAGTGATCACGGTGGTGGATGGCGTCTCTCGCCTGCTACACCTCGACGAAAATGAAGATTTGATAGATAATAGCTTTTGTCTGTGGATTAGTGAAAAGTTGGTGGTGGCACCAGCCTAGGAATAAAAATAAATAACAGCTGAGTTGACCCGCGGTGACAAACAAAAATCGTTGACGCTGCACACACGTTACGTCATCAAGGGTTTCTCTGCTTAAGTGGGATGTGTGTGCATGGTTATTCAAAATATTTAATGCAAAGCACTTTACGTATGCTGTTTAATTTGTATTCCACTAATAACTTTGCCTGCCGGCTTTTATTGTAGTGTTATATTCCAATACAACCCATAAGAGCAAGTGATTTATTCAAGAGTTGGAAATACATGCACCTAAGGGAACTTTTCATAAGACTTTGCTTCATGGGTGCTGTTGCTAGAGCCATTAGTTGTACAGTGGTCTCGATGAGTGGGGGATCCCGACAAATACTTGGCTTTGGCTAGGGTTGTCGCATGCTTTTGTAGTTTATAAACTTGTTTCTTATCGGCATGTTTACAACGAATATCACCACGCTTCAGTTAAAGTAAACTGCGTGTGGTGTTGTACTAGCCTTTGTTCCAGAAGCGAATACACGCCTCAATACGTATCTGCACTGATACAGCTCCAGTGTTTAATCCCGCCATGCCATTCTCATGCTGCACAAAAAGAGAATGTGTCCTAGTTTTTTTCTCACATGCGACCAGATTGACGAGACGCATATCCATAGACAAAATTACACGAAAAATCCGTGCTTTCCTTTACGTGGCATATTGTATGCGAACTTTCTATTTATAATCCTTCACTGGAGCTAGGTTTGATAGCTAAACACTGCGTTTCTGAAATGTCAGTGTTCGATTCGACATAAATTAATTGAATAGGTAACTTAAGATGGCAGAAAGTCCTGCTAGTTGTCTATACCGTACCACGGAATGCAGAATACTATACCGTTTTGGTCCTCCCTGATTGGTTAATTCTGCCGGTCAAGGCGTGACCGGTCAATCAGATTCAGTATTGTTCAGGGGTTGATTGATTGATTTATGGGGCTTAACATCCCAAAACTAGCTCTGATTATGAGAGACACCGTAGCGGAGGTCTCCGGAAATTTCGACCACCTGGGGTTCTTTAACGTGCACTGACATCGCACAGCACACGGGCCTCAACATTTCGCCTCCATCGAAATGCAGCCGCCGCGGCCGGTATTCGATTTCGCGACCCTCGGATGGTCAGGGGTTGGTCAATTCTGCTTTCAGAAGCAGAAATGAGCAATCAGGGAAGACCAAACGGAATAGTATTCCGTATTCCACGGTACTGTATAGGCCCCCTATTTGAGGTACTCACCGTGGAAGGAAGTAGGGCACGCCAAACGCACACACTAAAAGCTTAGAACCAAACAAACCAATCACCTGTGTTTTTGTTTTTCTGCTTCTCTTGTGTCTCTCTCTTCACGCCTCTTTCATTTGCGATGTATATCAGGAACGGCTTATAATGATTGCACATATTCCAGATAAAATAAGTTCTCTAAGCATTGCTCTGTACCGTCAACGTAGGCAGATTAGCTGTAAAGACTGAAAGGGCTGCACAATGAACAGTGAAGCTGCTTTTTTAGCTTCCTATGCTGCCTCATGGTTCACATAAAGTTGTAATGTTTTGACACCTTTCTAGTCTCCATATCTGTATCTAACTTTTACGATGACCTCATTTCTACTAAGGCTTGTTATTCTCTTTTAAAAGTGATTGTATTCCGACCATGGCCGCCGTAGCTAAGAATCGGTTAAGCGGGAGATGGTAAAATAAGAGAAAGGGAGGCAAAGAGGGGAACCGATGAGATGCAGAGGTGCGGGGGCGGAGCGAGGGAGGAATGGGAGGGGGGGGGGAGGGTTGGCAGCAGGGAGCGAAGTGGAGAGAGTGCGAAATGACGAAAGGAGGTGCTCCTCGAAAAAGAGAGAGAGAGGCAGACATAGAGCGAGAGAAATTACGAAATAAATAAAACAGATGAAATGTCTTGGCGAGGCGGCATTGGAACCCGGGCTTCCAGAGTCCAAAGGTGAGCATCATAAGCACTAGGCTACTCCCACACTTGTAGAACATGCATTTATGGGAACCATATGATTGCGTTACACCGACGACTGTAACACAACTTGCTGTGGACGTGACAAAAAGAAACAGAAGGAGAGAGAGATACCCAGGGTGCGAATTAAGAAAAAAGAGAAAAAGAGCGAGAGTAGACCTGGGAGAGGAAGAAGAGATATAGGAGGGTAAAGAGGAAGAAAGGGATAGTGGACTAAAGAAATGGTATGAAGAGATATTGTAGACGAAAGAAATACTTGATTTGTATTGAAAATGATACTTTGATGGTTTCTTCGGGGTTTCGTGGCTTGCATAGTCGAATAAAAGCTAGGTGTGGCTTCACGAAAGAGTCACTTCTCGTTTGCTTAACTTTATAACGCTTATCTAAGCCCAATACCTCCGCTGGTCACAGGGGACTGCGATAGCAGAGCAACACCTAAATTTTTTTACGCTTGGCTCCGATCGATCACACGCCTCAAATTGTATCGATAGCAGATCTCATTGGGAAATGGCAATTCTCAGGTAATTCCTTTATGTTAACTGTGCATTTATGTTAGTTCTATTGTGTTAGTGACAACGCGTGAGCTGGAAATGTGTGACCCGATATGTGAGCTGCGTGGAAATCTGTCATGTGTCTGTAAGGCTTTTGTACATCTCGTAGTTATATATGTTCCTGTATATTTGTTCCTCTTATTCCACTGTCACTGTTCCTCGATGATCGTGGTGGCAAACGTCGCAATAAACTTTTTCTAAACACACAGGCCTCTGGCAAGACACACTCTCAGTGTCGGGGCTAGAGACGAAAGCCACAGTGCGAGGTTTGCTGCCTACCACTACCTACCAGCTGCGAGTTCGGGCTCACAACACTCTTGGCATCGGCGAATACAGCACACCCGTCGAGTTCACCACATCTAAAGAGCGTGAGTGCTGAATTAATGTTTACGCTATTCTAATGTTCCCGCGTGCCAACAGGCAGTAAGTTCTGTCGCACGTTCTTGTCGCAATTTTACTGGAAAATTGCTTTGGCGACCGCGCAATTGTCACGAGGGCTTGCGTGAAGAGAATTTAGGTGTATTCATTTATAAATGAATAAATAAAGAATGAATGAAATAAATAAGTACACCAGTAGTGATGACTACAGCTATGAATATGGTTCATTTATTTATTTGTAATTTGTTAGTAGAAGATATATTGGGCTCCTGGACAAACTCGCTAGTTGAGTGCTTTCTCCAGGTGAATGCTCACGCGGCGAAAAGCATCCTATGCGTCATCATACGTAGCAAAGCGAAAAGCGAAATGCCTGAAATGATGGAAAGCACATTCCCATGGGCGGTCAACAGTGTGACATCTATTGAAAAAAGATTATTATTTCGAATTATAGCGAGGCAAGATTTTTCACTGAAATAAACGGTAGTCCGGACTCTAAAGCATATAAAATAAACTTCCCGCTTACTTACATAAGTGGCGGCCTTGTGAAGGGATAAAAAATCCGACCGATCCCACGCATTGTGGGAATTTGTGTCATACGGAAGCACTCAGCGAGGGAACTACCTGTGCCGCATTGTTTAGCATTCAGCCAAGCTTTACGAGACACATCATCACCTTTGTGCAAATTGAGTAACCGTCTCCGTAGCGTGTGCTTATCAAGCTCGTCGGCAGCACTGTGGTTCACTGTGATATCTGCACGTCAGTATGCAGACGCCGTTCTTTCGATGAGAAATGCGCGCTGCCGAAGACGAGTGGTAGCATGGCTGCTTGGCACCTCGGGGGCCAGTGTTCGATTTCTATCCCTAGCGCGTGGTAGGTTGCCTGCGGTCATCATAGCACGTTTGCCTGTCAGCTTGTTAAGCGTACTCTGAAATACCAAGCTAGAACGGAAGTCTGTGATTAGCGACGTAAAGATTAATCATTTCTGTTCGTCATCCACTAATTTCTTAGCTTGCCAGTTTTGTGTATACCGACTGGACAGGACGACCAGGAGAGAATTGACGCTTAGGCGGCTACATAGATACGGTCAAAGTTGCTCAAGTTCGCCAAGCACTGCTTCGCGTTTAACATTCACCTGCTGGTATTGTCTGTTAGCCCCTTACCTACAGCTGTGACCCCCCCCCCCCCCCCTCTCATGTAACTTATTTACTGCCCCTGAAACTCTGGAGTGACTGCACTGGCATATCGCCTTTTTCTAAGACGCTACAAGCATGTGCGCGAGTCAGTGACTATATTGCACAACGACTGAACACTGATAAAATATAGAAGACGTAAACTATAAGTATAAAGCAATCACGCTCATTACTGTAACGCAAAGGATGCGGAAGTGTGACATGCCTATCGCATTTCATCATGAGGTAGTGACACAGTGACCATTCTGCTAATTTAAAGTTCGTTATCCGGTGCTTTACCATTCAGGTAACGATTATCGTGCTCATACAAATGACCATTGTAATAAGTAGTGTAAATAATCATCAGGACTGCAATGAAATAAGGGAGCTCATTGATGATAAAATGAAGTTTCCATGGATGACAAACGTCGCAGTATAATTAAACAGGGACCTTGATCAAAGGCTGCTTCAGCAAAAGAATGGCAACAATACCGCAAGGGAACTGTGCCAGAACTTGCATCGTGGACTTCGCTAAAGTCAAGCAGGAACCGTGAGACATCGACAAGACAGTCTTGGCAGTTGCCTGCTGTACAGTAGTGCCATAGCGTCGTCTATAAATGGAAACTTGAGAAAAGAGTCGGCTGGTGTTGATTAGAAGACTACAGATGTTCTTAATCTGAGATTAGACTGTATTAACTATCGCGTATGGGAAACTGATTGTAAACAATGTCCACGGCACCTATTCACATGGTTAAATCAAAACATTCTATTAAGAAAGCGGGCATCATCCCTTCCCTCCAATTAACGTGTTATTTCTTGTCAGAGTATTCTCTTAACGAAGACAACTGACTGTATATGAAGTGCTGTTAGTAAATTAAGTAACCGATTAGTATGTAACCAGGATACTATATATATTTATATCATGAGAGTTCGCGTTAACCGATAACGATGCCACCTATGCTATCCATTCAGATACCTATGAATGATCCTAATTACATAGTTAAGTTTTCTGTAATCAACCTATACGCTGACCTAAGAGAGTTGCACCTTGCAAGAATAACAAGCACATAAATTAAACTGCCAGTGTCACTTACTGTACCAAAATGACAAAGGCAACAAAGCGTCCATTCTTGATTGTCCTGGCTCAGCCATAAGATTGCTGAGTGAGGATCCTGGGAGACTCTTCAAACAGCCGGGAAGTCATCACAGGGACCCCTGCAGTGAAGTGTAATGTTTGATGGCCCATTCTGTACTGTCCCTTTTTTCTCTGCTTAACTTGCACGACAGAAGCAAGTGTGCCGAATACAGCAAACAGAGTTAATTGCGAGTCCCTCGAGGCCGTGCTGAGGACAAGGTGATGAGAGCAGCAAATATAGAGCAGCCGTAGGCACATTTAATTAAGAAGAATAGGCAAGCAGTGCCATGCAGCTGGGCTATATTGAAATAAAGAAAAAGAAACATTTTTCTTATGCCCATGAAAGGCTGGTAAATACATGTCAACCACCCTTCGCAAGCTTACAATAAATTTTTTCTGCTATGTCATTGCTCATATTTATGTATTTGGCTGTACTTCTCTGCAAACTAAGGACACTGCGTGTCGTGATTAAAGAAATTTACTGTTTTCAAATAGTGTGCACACATTATTTCTTGCACATTTGGTTGTGCGTACAGTCCTCCGCGTACGAAACACCACAGACGGTGCACACGGCTGCCGATGTTTTTGCATAATCGCGTTGCACTGGAGACACCGCGCTGATTCGTTGTGGTACTCAATGAGAGGGAGAGAGTTGTTCAAGCATTGTGATTCAGTTTGGTGCTGCTGTAATCACCAACGCACTCCAGGAGCACAAAATGCGCAGGCCGTCACGCGGTCCGAGTATCGTGTTTCAGCCGCTGAGCACTGCACATAATGTAGGGTCAATATAATGCATACAAAAAGAAAGATTTCTGATGTTAGCTTCTTGCGCATAATACCATTGCAGCGCCCCGGTTTCCACCGAAGAATGTGCAAGCCACGGCGACGAACACAAGGACAATATCGGTGTCTTTTGACGTGAGTATTTGCCCTGACTAAAGAGCTTGTCTTGGGTATCAGTGAAACTTAACGCGTGTCAAGGATACAAAGGGGAGATTAGAGATTATAGAAATTGAATTGTTCGAAGTTACCACAATATGGTAGGTCGGGCCGCCATCGCCATATTAAGCTTTTATAATCAAATATGAGTAGAAAGCGCTATGGCACGCACTACGTGCACTTGCACTACAACGCATGCTTCATTAACTACTTCTGCATTTTTTATTATTTTTGCTACTACAAGAGAAGCTCGCATCATCTGTGAGCTGAAATGTCGAAATACCACTGATTTCCGGCTCATTAACATTTTATTATATTCTTTCTCGTGGCTAAAGTTGTTTGTTTTGGCTATATTAAACTCGATTCACACGAAGGGGGGAGCCTGATGTACGTTGTCTGCAAAATTTGGGTTGTTCTCGTCAGTGCTGCATTGATCCTAATTGGCTGAACTTAGGCGCGTCATACTCATTCGCTGGAAGATTTAGCGCAAGATGTTCCACCGCTGCAACAGTGTTTTAAGATTTAGAAGGGCCATGAAATGATACTTCTTGCTTGACTATTTGTCATGTTTCTGCATTGTAACACAACCTGAAATTTAGAAGTGCAAGGACACGTCACCGTAACACTATGTACCAACGGGCCATTACACGTGAGGAAACCAGCATGCATGCATTTTTAGCACGTACTAGCGTTAAAAAATGTTACGGCCCCAGAAGCCATTATCGCAAACAATAACACTTCCATTTATTCTGTTCCCTCGCCACGCTATTTACAACAGAATCCCCGTCGTTCGAGCGCGGGCGACGAGATCGACGGATTTTACGTGGGATACCGCGAGCTCTCCAGCTCGGACGCGTTCACGTTCAAGACTTTCGAGGCATCGCCAGCACTTCTGTCGGCTCCGGTGAGCCACGACGCCAGCAGCATACACGCGGATGTGGGTGAAACAGCTGGACCGGCGCAGCCTGTGCCGCATAGGCTGAGCTACGAACTCTCGGGCTTGCGCCGCTCCACGGAGTACGTGGTCACGGCTCAGGCATTCAACACCAAGGGAGCTGGTCCTCAGTCGGAGGTGGTCAGGGTACGAACACTGGACTTCGGTGAGTAAGCACTCAGCAGAGAAAGCGCTAACGATCATTTTTATATTAGTAGTTGCCTCATACAGGCATATTTGCAACTATCTTGACAGCCGATAGGTCACTTTAGCTGCTGATGATTACCGTATGCGGTAGGCACGCTAAAATACTATTCCGTCTTCGTTGGTACTTGGTTATTTTAGTATGAAAGACTGGTATCAGACACCTTGAACCTTTCATCACGGTCCTGCACGCGTAGAGCTGCTAGCTCGGATGTTTCTGACTCAAACAGTGACGTTGTACCTACAATGTCACGGTATATTACCGTACCGAAAGCGCGGTAGACCACCACTGCTGAAACACCTTAATAAAAGCCCTTTCTCCACGGAGCGTTCGACTGGCGTATCGTACTTGAATTTCCCACGCATTATCGTTTCTTCCTTTAGTAAATTTTCGATCGTTTCCATCTTGATTAATTCTATTCGTTATCAAAATTCATTTTGTAAAATGTCTACCGGAACATGTGCCCATTGATACTTGTGTTTGCCTCATAAAAAAAAGAGAAGAAAAATGTCCAGTTTCGCGATAAAAGCGTGAATCGGCATGCACGCTTCACGCGTTTACTGTTTGGCGAACGTGTACCATTCAACCCGCATAATTCCTTTCCAGCTACATGTGATACTCTATTTGAAAGCACACACACTTCTCATCAATACTACCTACTTGTCTATATGGCGATAAAGCGCGAACTGTTATATGCCTGCACCAAACGGGACAAAGCTTGGGAACCACTCCGACTGAACTAAGCGCGGAGGATTCTTTTTATGTCACGGTTTTGCCTTATGGTCACTGCGTAAAGTACATTTCAATATCTTGGAAAAAGGTAGCAGTAGCACGGAGCAGCACAGTTTATGGCAGGGAGGCGCGTTTTCAGTCGTTTCCAAGGTCGTCCAATATTTCAGCGCGCACAGTAATGTCCTTCCGCTTTCTACAAGATGTGCGATAAAGGAACGTATTTGGTATAGAATCTGTGTTCGTTGGGCACGATGGACAAAACCGATTGAATCGCATGGAATGTAATAGTCTATAGCATTGACGATTCCATAACTCTATCATAAGATCTCGTTCGCACCTCGCCTCATTGCATGAGGCGAGGCGTGAGCTTAGAGATGTAGGTACTTCTTCGCGGTGACAAATGAAGAAAAAATACCATTAAATGAACCGCCATCTGCTATTGACGAGAAATGAAGTGGAAGTAATGACCCTCTGCTGCTTCGGCAACGACACTTAATCAGCTATAGGGTACTGCTTCCAGCAACTCCTTGAGGGCCCCCTGTCTGCTTTCAGAAAGGGAGAGGGTTGTTTGGGGCACTCGTGCTCGCAGAGCTGTCAACCGCAGGAATGGAAAGAAGATAGAAGATCTTCTTTTATCACTTTATGAGGCAACTTTTCTGTGCCGGAAAACAAAAACAAAAATAAAACTATCCAGACACTTGGGCTCTTTTGCCGGCCACACCCCGCAGCGTCTACGAACTTGGAGAGCGGGGTGGTCGTTGCCGATTGATTTTTTTTTTTTTTTGCGGCTTTACAACTGCCGACGCCATGCCGCCATAGCGATTATGTAATGCGAGCGCGACTTCTGACTCCTCCGGCAAGTGTCGTGTTGTTGCGTTGCTGGCGCCTCTGAGAATGCCGTTATGTCGTCGACCCAATACCATCGGTCATTCTCAGTCATTGGCTCAGACTTGATCTTTCGGGCATCCATATACCACCGCGTCAGAGACACAAAGTGCGCCTTTGATATCCCACTATATTCTTCGCTTTGAAAGGAGGGTGTCAGTTACGTATATGAGAAGCTCTGTTTCAAGATAAATGTACAAGTTGCGCGAACTTTGCAAAGAAAATATTATCGGCCATTATCTTGCCGCCTTCAATGGACCACCACGGCGATTTCGTGGCCAAGGGCCAGATGCTGAGGATACAGGCGTTCTCTGAAGAAGCGACTTGCTTATTGCACGTTACATTCCTTGTACTCAAAAGCACACTACTAGGAACGCATTGAATCGTTCTAACTTAACGGTTTCCTCTGAAAAATTTGCGATGATAGATAGTTAACTAAAAGAGAAAATTAAGGCCAAAGTTAAGTTCCTGCAAATGAATATCATTTAAGTCTTACGTTTTAAATGCCACAAGTTCGTATCTTTATGCGTGGGCCATATGGTGGTCCTAATAGAGCTATTCATTAGGTCACCATATGCATATTCATTCGATTTGGCGGCAGTCAGAGCAAAAGTTTAATGTAGCAGCTTAATAGATATAGAAAAATCATTTTGTGTTTCTGCTGAGTGTTAACTTGAAGATGTAAAAAGTAGAAGGTTGGATTGAAGAAAAGCAGATTGGATCTGAGTAGAGTATTTTACTTGCAGTGGGAAAGTAGAAGGGAAACAGGGTATCGCTGCATAAGTCTTAGATAAAATAAGGTGGAAACTGAGCCAATGTTTAGTACGAACAGTGTAATAACAGCTAGTACAATTGTACTGTCTCTTCAATCGTTTTGAAAACATAACGTAACACATATAACGACACACCAATGCGCCGAGTAACAACGCGATTTTTCCTAGTATATGAGCTTACAGGGAAGCTATTTAGTCAGTTTCTGATTACTCTTCATGTTATCTGTGACATCCAATATAAATATCGTACTCTTCTATCGGTACCACTGGTATTGCACCAATCGTCGCAGCTTACTCAACAGCGCAGTGTTTGGTAACCTCAGACCAAATTACCTATGCGTAATTATTTAAGATGACAAGAAATTATCGCTTTATGTCCTCTGCACATTGAAATGCACCTGGGGCCGTAATCTGAGAACGATAGCTCTTGGCGATATCACCAACGAGTTGCCTTTGAGCCAGCTGATTGGCTGTTCAAGAAAGGGCGAGCGAGTAGTCGCTTCCGTCATTAGACGCGCAAGATTCCACGCTACGCAAAGCGACAATGTCACCTTTGGCGATCTCCTCAGAATATGGCCCTAAGGGCGTCTTCTGACACCACCAAAACTTTGACATATCTGTTTCAAAGGGGCTGCAAATTTGAGCATTCACTTCTGTTTTCCCTTCTTTTTCTATGTACCACCTCCTACACCGCCTCCTCTCTCCATCTACTCGTGTGGTTGCAGACCCACCAAGTGCTCCACACTTGCGTCTAGGCGGCACAACGTCACGGTCTATATCGGTTAACTGGGAAAACGAGCACCATCAAGAGATCCCCATCACAGGTAAAAAGCAAAACCACTCATCACCGTCTTCTCTATTCCTTGCCTGGGATATGTGCGTGGTCTGTGCGCTTTGTGTGTGTCTGTGTGTCCCTCTCTTTTGTTTGTTGAATTTGCGCCCTGTAAACATTTGCACTTTATAATGAACCAACTAGCCCAAGAAGCAGTTTTATGGTCTGTCTCAGTTTGTCAATGTCTTTAGAGCTCTTAACTATCAACTAATGCTATCACCCCTAATGCATATAGCAGTAAAAGTAAATGCAGTTTTATGTATTGCTTCGCGCTCAAAACTATATTCCTCACTTGGGATCTTGCAGCCGTGTAACGTGATCGCTTTGATTCTGCAAGGATGAACCTGAGCGTACTTGATACTAGACTAGAATGTTAGTACTTACAGCTAAAGACACAACCTAATGAACACACCCTAATCGCGAGTCCCGCCATGGTGGTCTAGTGGTTATGGCACTCGGCTGCTGATCCGATGGTCGCGGTATCAAATCCTGGCCGCTGCGCGTGCATTTCGATGGAGGCGAAATGTTGAGGCCCGGGTACTGTGCGATGTCAGTGCACGATGTAAGAACCTCAGGTGGTCGAAATTTCCGGAGACCTCCGCTACGGCGTCTCTCATAATCAGAGCTGGTTTCTCGGACGTTAAACTCCACAAATCATTCATCAACACCCTAATCGCGGAAGTGCTACATGTAGTTCTGTTCATTCCTTCTGCACGGATGTTTTAGAAGAGGTAAAGTGTTTATTCTGGTTGACATTGCGATTTCAAATGACACTTATGACTACCATTAACTGTTGTTACGTATAGGCTCGATTGTCGTAGATGAACGTGGTTCTTTGGTCGCTGTGTTGCGCAGGCTACTCACTCTACTATAAATCGGATACGGGTGGTGAATGGCACGAGGTGTCGGTGCCACCTGATCGACGGGCCTTCACCCTGTCAGACCTGCGTTGCGGCACCGAATACCTTGTCTACATCCGAGCCGCTAACCGTGCAGGAAAGGGACCTCAGGGAGAGACTCTCAGCGTTCGGACCAATGGAGGACGTGAGTGCACTGCATAGTTAGTTAACGAATCGTCCACTAGCGACGAGTCGTTAAAGAAGGGTGGGGACGGCAAACCACAGAGCGAAGATAAGCTGGCATCAATACTGATTCCCTCAGTCCTCAATAACGGGCTGCTAGGCCATAACTATTTGACTCATGCCTAAATCTATGCAATTACCTCTCGTAAAAAGTCCGAAGTCGTCCTGGTGATTCCTGAATAGTTTCCGGGAGGCTATCAAGTTGCCCTGGAAGTATTATGTTATTTTCTCATTTATCGCGTAGGGATAAATACAGGCTCCTTCGCAAGATGTATAAGAAGACGGTTGTTGTCGATGCTCGCTATTCGCTCCGCACAGGCGCTGACCGGTTTGCCTCTTACCCTCTCTTAGGCGAATAAACTACTAACGTGCTTTAGGCTAAATGTGTGCTATCTATTTCTTCATGTATTCAGCGTACACTGCATGTTGTATTTCCAAACAAAGGCGCAAAATAAAAAGGAAACATTTAATATTGCACGTGAACCCAAGGAAATGTCCAAAAGTGCAAATAGTGCATAAGTCGTTTCGTGAAAGGGTTCACTTCAGAATGCCAGTCAGCAGTGAAGCGGGAAAGTGAAGAATGCCGCGCATCCTGTCAGCGAAATGTGGGAAAATCCAGCTAATGATTACGGCGAGTACGTGCCGCCGCAGGGAAAATAATATGCGTTAAGGGAGAAAGTGGAAGGTTTGTTGGCATTGAGTCACGGAGGAAATTTCAATCGCAATTTACCTACTGAGCAAATCGAGCGACCGAATGTATCAGATTTCAAAAGCCAGGAACGATATTGAACTACGTCTCAAGATATTGTCACCCTGGCATGGTAAATAGCATGCATGCTCTCCAACATCTGGGTCTTATACACAAACTAAACGCTTCCCGCTTTTCTTTCTTTTTTTATTTTCATTTTTTTCTTGCCGTAATCGTTACCTGTACCTCGCCTCACTATAATATCGCTGATACTTCTTTTGTAAACTCTCCTGTCCCTGTCATTCCGGCAAAACTTCTACAATCACACAAGTTTTATCTCCTGCATTTCACAAATGATAGATAAACCAGCGCAGCAATAAATCAGCACACGTCTAACAACTGAAGTGCACACAGGACGTCCCTCGGAACTTAAACACTATTTTTATTAGGTCCGGTGGAACCTGACGCAAACCGCCTGTTCGAACTCAACTCAACGTTCGTGGTGCTGCACCTCGACGCATGGGAGAGCGGTGGATGCCCAGTTTCCTATTTCGTGGTCCAGTACCGGCCAGAAACACGAGGTCCTTCTCCGCCTCCTTCCTCATCTGACTGGACGCTGCACTCGAACAACGTGGTGCCGCAGCAGCAACTCGTGCAGCTTGCAGACTTGGCACCGGGCACGTGGTACACGTTACTGATGTCGGCCCATAACGATGCTGGCTCGACTGAGGTGGAGCTGAGCTTCGCCACGCTAACACTCGCAGGAGGTAGGCTGATTTGTTCCATTTACTCGGCCTCTTTTAGATCTTTTGATGCTGCGCAGTGTGTACATAGTACAGGATATACGCAAGACCTTAAAGTGCACCCCTCTCCACACGTACCTTATGTGGCGTAGCAGAGATGATGGGCCTGCTATTGTGGTGCACTTAGATTCGAATATAATAAGGTACTTCCTTCATCATCTCAGGTGCCTTAGCTTTCAAAACACGTAGATGCAACTGTAAATGCATCTTCGACACGCTTCAGGCATGAATGTGGCCGTTTGGATAGGGCAGGCTATATGTGTGAGAATGCCTCTCTATGGAAGTTCTCTATTTTATGCTTAGGTAGGGAATAAACTGGTGAAGAAATTGAATCATACAGAAGCGTAAAAGCCTGGTTCAAAACTTCTGTATGTGATATCTGACTAGTCTATACACTCCCGACATAAAAAAATAACTAAATAAAAAAGTGGACACTTGCCTCCACTAAATGGTCGTTCTTCTAGTCCTTTTTTGTGTTTTGACAGTAGCATATGTGGATGCCATGAGACTGCTCAAAATAACCAGCCATTGACCGCAGCCCTCCAAGGGAAAAGTGTAACAAATGGGCAGCCATAAACAACAACCAACTCTATTGTTTTCTTCTTTCCATGGTCGGCCGTGCAGACGTTCCTTCCAGAAGATACGAGCTCGTGGACCCCCAAGTCGCCTTTTACAGGCATCTGACGGTAACTGTGCCCATTGTGAGCGCCATCGTGGTGCTGGTGATTGTAATCGGCATCGTCTTCTTCATGCTGCGAAAACGAAACTACGACCCGAGGCAGAGCTTCAACGATGGTATGTCTTGACGTTCATTGTCGTTCTTAATAAAGTTTTCACTAATAAGAGATACAAAATTCACTTCAGGAAAGCAAACTCAGTACACAGCTGAGGCCGCCCGACCTCGTCTTTGGTGGCTTAGAGGATTAGCTTTTCTGGTACTATGCAAGAGTGACCGGGTTCTGTTCGCAGACTACAGTTGATCGCGTTAAGTCCGGAGCGCGCCACCACGGCGTGCCGATGAACATTGTTTCAATTGCTGATGACCACGTGCTCCTAGATGCATCCTGATGTCCAAGTGCTCGTTAATTCTGAATCAGATGTGCTTCTTGTGCGATGTGTGGGCACGGAGTGTAGAAAACATTGAGCATAAGATAAGTATTTCCAGGTGTCCTATCACTTGAGAAACGCGAAAGCGAAACCGTTGGATATTTTCTGCATACGTTAAAGCCAGATTATTCTACCTTAACCCACCTGAATCCAAGTAAGATCTTGGCATGCAATTCTTGGAGGCTTTGGGTAGGAGGCCTAGTTGGTGGGGATTCGATTCCTATTAATTTCTTGGATTCGAGCACCGTAGGACATTTAACCCATATGCAACAACAACTAAGCATTTTCCTTCTCTTTACATGCGTTATTTATGATCTAATTATCATTTCACAGTATCAACAGCATTAAAATTCAGTATCGCTCATTTTTACTAATCAGACATCAATTAACATAGGTAATCATTATTAATATATCATACACGGCATCCATTCTTTGGTTCACTTGTAGCCTTTTCGGGTAGGGTGTTATTTTTTTTTACCAGTTTTCGCTGGATTAGCGTCGGCGTGCTTTTATTCAAGGACGCCTTCGAATGAGACCTACTGAAATGTCGCTTTAACAAATAAATAGCGGGGTCCTAGGCCTGTATTCATAAACCTAGCTTATCCTTACCTCTTGTTTTTCTTATCGTCCCAGTGACACTGAGGCGGGCTAAGCGGACGAAAATGGTAATCAGTGCGAAAGGCTATCAGAAGGCTTGTTTGGAGATACTGGACTAATTCTTTCATGAAACACGATAAAGGCACAGCGAAGATAAGGAAAACGTGCGATAAGGACAAGTTGGATTTATGAATACGGGCCTCAGAGTCAGAACCTTATGATAAAGCGGCACATCGTAACACTTGACTCAAATAATTTGTGGATCCCTGGTGTTTCTAACGTGCCTAAGTACAACCGAAGAATGACTGTCATGCAGCTGAGCGCACACCTTCATGGTTAACAGCACAACGCTGAATTGCCGCTAAGCTACCATGGCGGGTCATGCACACGATAGTTGTACCTATGCCAAGAAATTGCGTCTTGAATACGAGTGTTAAGGACAAGTAGATTATCACTTTACTATTCACAATGTGAATGGCCGCTGTTCCAAAGACAGATTTATGGCAAGCGCACGAGACGGTCAGTGCTTAAAGCATATGTGCATGTTGCTGTACGCAAGCACGGGGATATGCTTGCATAACGTGGTCTTGGTACTCAACCTTTAATGTGTTAATGCAACAACAGCTGCCGAGTTCTTTATTAGTTTTGAAAATTTAGGCTTTAACCATGTAAGTCTGAAATAATGACACACTTCAATATTTATATTTACACTGCATGGTACGACTTTCGCACACACACGCTATATAAAAGCCTGGAACATTTGAATGCAGGCATGGTTGTTGCTGAGTGCTGCGACGGCATCAAGGGCGACGTGATGCTGGCCGTGTCCCGAGAATCCCAGGCGAGGCAGCCCGTCTACTACCCAGCGCCGTACGCGACGCAAAATAGGGGCGGTGCGGCGGCGAACGCTGCTTCTGGCCACTGCAATCACGCGACCGGTGCCAGGGCAGGTGGCGGGGCCGATGACCCCATGAACAGGACGTACGACGTGCCTTATCCCGTCAAGAGAGTAGGTCAATACACAGAGCCTCACTTACCTCTTGCACAAACTGTTTGTGTGCTGTATAAGAATAGGGTACAGTTCGTATGCACAACAGGACGCGCTGGGTAACTAGCTGTACTACGGTATGAAAGGGAAAATTAGCATCCAGCCGTTTTGTAGCACAAATCTACAAGTAAATGCCATGTAGACACAAGGTACAGGGGATTTCTTTGTAGCCTTGGGCTACAAAACGGGTGGATGCTAATTTTCCCTTTCATAAACGTTACTCCACCTTGCGGATTTCCGCAGAACTTATTTGCCATACCACAGTATTACTATACGGTATTCTTCTGAGCCTCTCATAGCCTTCGCGTATTCTAGGATGAAACTGTAAACACTTTATAGACAATGTCGCCATCCTTATGCCTTTCGATATTAGCGGGATCTCATTAAGAAGCAAGCGGTTTCCCCGTGCCTTATACTAGGACCTACTGAAACAGGGTCGTCCTGATTAATTGGTGTTATCATTCCAGGCGCTGCGAAATAAGGCAGAAACCGTGCTCATTACATTTACTTCACTTGGCTAGTGGTAGTCTTACGTTCAGGGACAGTTGAAGCTCATACTTCCAGCCCTATAATAATCATAAGTGCAATGGCAATGACAATCTGAGATTTTTTTTTTTTTGTCGTGGCAATGGCCGCTGAGAATACCGAGCTAACGCACTGTGGTATGCTGTAAGGGCTCGAGTGTTTGTCACACAGGGAGACTGCGTAAAAGCGTCCACTAATGATGACACAGCGCAATCAGTGGCGCAATAGGCGTCAGTGACCATGCTGCCCGAGTATTGCATGAGAATCTCTTAAAACTGCTACACATATCTGAAAATAGGGGCAAAAGACGGCCAAGAAAATTAAATATGCATTTAACGTTCTTGGAGCACTCCAAAGGTTATTCCTTCTAATATAGGCTTTAGCATAGGTAGGCGAGTATAAAGCATTGTGGCAGCCTTTTTTATAAAAGTACATGAAGTACTATGTTCGCATCGTCATATATGTGGTCAGCATCAACAGTACCTTAAGCAATGAGACACGGGCGAATATCTTTTGTATTGCAGTTAGAAATGTGGGAACCAAGGACCGAGACATTGGTGACGGGAATGGAAGTCTACGAAAAAGCAAGTACGCAGAGAGAATAGCTCATGTTTTTTCTGCTTACTCATTTATTTACAGCTGTGAGGCTTTGTGCGTCTTGTAGAACTAGAGTGAACGTAGTAATGAAAGAAACAACCCATACGTCGGTTGTTTATTTGCATATATTGTTTAATTTACCATGCTCTTTCATTTATTCTAACCTGTTCCCTGTTTATATTCTATGTAATATGGAAATTTAATGCAGGCCATAATTTCTTGTCTTAAGGACAACTGTAAGCTACATATCTTGTGGTTTTTAAAGCTCGATATAACATGAGCGCGCTATATTTTGTTGAAGCACACGTTAGCTGTGTTAAGAAGACATTTCATTTTACTTCATTTAATTTTTATGCACTGTCACCTTATTGCAACGGCTGCTTTACGAAAATATTCTCATTATTTTCTTTTTGCAAGGTAGACACCACTTCATCATCAGCTAGGGCCGATTTGCTTGTCGCTTTATATGGACCTATGCATTCAAGATCTTACCAAATAAGACATTTTATCAACTGTACGGATGAAAATGCCGACCACGGATGAGAAAACCAAACAAATGTCACACTGTTCTTAGAAATACAACGACTGCGTCTGCTTATGAACGATGCCTGTTCGGCGATTCAAATACTCGAAACTAATCACACGACTAAAACCTTGAATGTTCGCAGGCCGAGAAGCGATCTACACAAGCTCGCCGTTTCACATATCAAAGACGAAAGCCCAAAGGAAATCGTGGAGGGAAGATGGTGACAGGTATGTCTAATACACAGTACACGTTCAAATAAAAAGCAAACGTGAAGTATCCGCGCTTCTTGATGTCTAATATTTACACTTCTTGGTCGTTCAGTTTGTTAAGGAAAATTTTAGTTTATATTAAAGCGGCCGAAGTAATGCATAAGTGAATTTAAAATTGCCTTAATTTGTTGGCCGTTCTGTCGCTTTGAAAGAAGGTTTGGTTTTTCGACTTGTGATGTAAGCGTATATACTAACAGTAATTACAAGTTCACAGGCCCTCAAAACAAGGCCCTGTTGAGCGCAAGGCACGCGCAGGAAACACACTGATGAGTTACAACTGGTCACGTGTCCTAGCGGTTATCTCAACGTTTATCATTGCCTGCCAATGCAGGAGTTCTGGGAGTGACGCCGACGTCGAGGATTTGCAGGGAGAAGCCTGCAACGGCGCCTTTCCGGAGACACTGATGGTGCCTTCGGAAAAGCTGACGTGTCGAGACAACCGCCTCTGCATGAAAGACGCGACCACTTCTTGTGAGTCTATGGTGCCGATTTTCGGGAAGTCGTCACGATGATGGCTGAATCCTGTCTTTTATGTTTATTTTGATATGAATAGCATTTCTTTGTTTAGCACGGTGAACTGCGAAGGGGTGAACGAATGGTTGTACACTAAAATAAAATTCCGGTGTGACATCACTCACTCACTCACTCACTCACTCACTCACTCACTCACTCACTCACTCACTCACTCACTCACTCACTCACTCACTCACTCACTCACTCACGCACTTACGCACGCACGCAAGAGCACACGCGCGTGAACATGATTGACGTAAAATGCACGAAAAGCGATGTCAATGCAGCGCTTATGGGCACCGGATGAAAGCACGCAAACAAAATGCTCGAAATGTTAGAACTACGGAATTGGAGAGAGGGAGAGAAAACTTTATGCCATATTAAGGGAAAGGGGCTGCGAGAAAAAGGCGAGGAATCCTACTCGCGGTAGGCCTCCTCCACCACATCGGCCCACCTCAGGATAGCCTCCTGAAGTGCGGGGTCGTAGCTGCGCATGGCAGCCTTCCACAGCTCCTGACTACGTAAACGATTACGAAGGTTTGGGGGAGGGGAGTGGTTCTTGCACTGCCACATAATGTGGTTTAGGTCCGCTCTGTTGACAGAACAGAACTTGCAAGCTGAACTAGGGTACGTTCCCGGGTAAATTTGATGACGTAAGGCAGTGGAGAGAAATGAGCGAGTTTGTAGTCTACGCCAAGGAACCTCGCGCATGCGTGAGGACCGACGCATTAAAGGTGGGAGGGTTTGGCGACCAAGGCGGTAATGCCCGCAAATGTCGTGATATGTAAGCAACCTTTCTTTGGAGGTAAGCACTCTGCTCCAATATTACCAAAGCTACATGCTTTTCTCACCGCGCCAAAGTCCATTTCGTCCCCTTCTATTTTGCGCTTGCTCATCAGGTGGAGCACGACACACGTAAGCGTATCGCATGTGTGAAAACACGCAATTCAGACATTGGACGCATTTCCCGGAAGTGATGATTTACTTTTACTCCTGAACCTAACTCTTAATAAACCCAAAATGTCTACTGTCTGACGCATCTTTCTGTACGTCGGTCTATTGCCTAGGATGTAACCAGGATCTATAGTATAGGCAAATGTCGTGCCTGACTAAATGGAGACTGGTTAGGGCGACTGAAACTGCAGAACTATGTTCCTATTTCATGTGTGTTAGTAAGTATGCTTCCACCACTCGGCTGTTTTTCGCCCATAGACAAAGCCCTGCATGGTGGTATCATACACATCTTTCTCTTTTGCTCCTGTCACAGTTCGCAGAAATTTCATGGGCAAGGTACCAACGTGACCTTGGAGCCTGTGGCCGGCAAGAAGCTGCCAGAGACTAGAAAATGAGAGTAATCCAAGAAGCACTAAAACGAACAAGGCGCTGCACGTGCTGCACAACATGTGAGTAGTGATGACTGCCTGTATAGTGTAAGGTTACTCGGCCAATGTGCACATCATATAATTGCCGGTATGTATTAATTGCGGTTGCTTTTTGGAGAAAGGTTATTTTGCTATCTGAATTTCGGTAAAGGGGGTTTAGGTGCAACTAAACAATTCAAAACTTCAATTTGATAGTCAAAATCTATCGTCTTTAACAATAGAAAACATGGGTGAAACTATGAAATGAAAGCAAGAAAATATTCAAGCATATGCCAGTCAGATTAGAGGTATCCGACTCTAACTTTGTGGTGGGCTAACCGAAATCCGCATGCACAACTAGGTCGAAAAGGATTTTTTTTTTCAGAGAATGACAAAAAGCCGTGTGGCAGCTAACTGTTCCTTTTCGGTAATTTTACAAAAGTATAAGTTAAAATTTGTGCTGACATAAAACATTCTCCCGAATCCTCACGAAATGCTTCAGCTAACTTCTGCAGGAGCGCCGTGCGTATTAACGAGAATTTAGGAGATAAGACTAAAAAGAAGTACTCAGCTTCCCCTAGGTCGCGCAAGCCGAGTCGCGCAAGCCGGCCGATAGTTTACTGAAGCAGGTCACTTGATGGTCATCTGATATTTTGAAGGGAACATGTCATGTGACATTCCGTTACGTGATTCTCGCGGGAACATGTAACATTGCGTTGCGTGGCTTTGACGGCAACAGGTTATGTGACATTTTTAGGGGCGAAGCTCCTTAAGGATTGGGTCTGTCCGTCCGTTGTTCCTAGTAGCGCGTTACCTTCAAAGAAATGAATGATGCTACGTGTGGGAGGCGCGCCCTCGGCGCGTGCCTCCCGGCGCGCGAACTCTCTCACTATTCCATCTGCTGTCTTGTGAGAGAGACAGAGAGAGAGAGACAGAGAGAGCGAAAGGCGCGCGTTGACCATGGAAACGCTCTTTCTTCGATGAACGCGCTTCCAGCTCGCAAAGAAGGAGAACGCGCCCTCCCCGCGAGAGACAAGCTTGACGCAGGCAGCGTCTTCTAGCGAGTTTCTTGATTGAAAAATACCGACTGCTCGCGCTGGAGAACCGTTGACCGCCCACCCATATTATATATATATATATATATATATATATATATATAGGCACTGGATCTTGACTTGCAATGAAGTGCAGGTGGGAGATTTCACTTGTGCGTAGTTGAACCATAAGGATTCGTAGCGTGCGCGTTAACTAAATTAATCCGGAACTCTGCAAGATCTACGATGAACCTCCGGAGCTTCGCCCACTCATCATCATTCACACCGTGGATATGCTGTGAATTTTTTTGTTACATGATTTTAGCGGGAACATGTCATGTGATCATCAAAATACCTTTATGCACTGTCACGTGACATGATCCCACCAAAATCACGTAGCGAAATGTGACGTCACATGTACCCGAAAAATAACGTAACGAAACGTCACGTGACACGTCCTTGCCGAAATCACGTAATGCAATGTAACATAAGTTTCCGTCAAAATTACATAACGCAATATCACGTGACATGTTCGTGCCAAAGTCACGTAACGGAATCTCGCGTGGCATGTTTCCGCCAACACGAGGCAATGCAATGTCACCTGACACGTTTCCGCCAAAATCACCTAAAGCAATGCCACGTGGTATTGCATGATTCTTGACATATCACGGATAGCGTAAACAGCTTCGCTATTAAAACTAACACGACCGAGTTTTCGCGGTTAGCTGAAACACCTTCGCTGTTAAAAATGTATGTTTCTTATTGTGCGCGAGTGCACAAGGACAATCTAGTATTTAAAGAACAGGTTAATTATCTTGCTTCTGGAGAAATCACGCCTACATCTGTGGGATAAATTCTTGGGTGACGTTATTTATGCAAAGGGTTCGCGTAGTGTGTTAACCGGAGCTTGCATACATTGAGCGGTGATTTTCTACAGCTAAACTTTCTATACTGAATTCAATTTATGCATGCATGCTGTTTTTTCTGCACCACTATCCCGAAAGGAAATTAAAGACCTACAATTGTGTTCTTAAACCACGATGTTGCATGGAGTTAAAGCTGAGTGCTAACAACATTTTCACTGCGCAGGCTGGTGGCCAGACATGGAGTACGTGTTCTTGGAAGGAGCGGAGCAAATTAGGCAGCGTATAATCATCGGCAATTGGAAGCCTCGATGAAAATTTTAAAACCAGAACCGCAGCAAGACATTGCACTAGAATTTACAGCTATCGAAAAATAAATCTTACAGTGAAAAGATTTAGAAGGCCGTCCTCGTTCTGGAAGCTACTGCCGGACATTCAGCGAGGACTAAGTTATCACAAAGTTTGAGGTGAGTAAAAAGTAATATTTTTATGCGCTTATGAGACGCAAGCTCCTGGTTGTTTCATGATCTTGCTGTACTTTCTACGAGCTATGAATCAGTGGAAACCAAAATAACGGTGTCAAGTGGTTGCATAAGGTATCACGGTAGCGCAACACCTAGCACTGGGTAACAGTAAAGTACAATACATATAAAAATACTGGGCCCACCACGGTGGTCTAGTGTCTATTGTACTCGGCTGCTGATCCGAGGGTCACGGGATCGAATCCCGGCTTCGGCGGCTGCATTTCGATGGAGGCGAAATGTTGAGGTCCGTGTACTGTGCGATGTCAGTGCACGTTAAATAAACCCAGGTGGTCGAAATTTCAGGGAGCCCTCCACTACGGCATCTCTCATAGTCATATCGTGGTTTTTGGACGCAAGACCCCAGAAATTAGTTATGAATACTGTAGCCTTTACGCCGTCCGAGCACTGACGTCCAGAACACGGGCACCAAGAACACGCGCAGTGAGCCTATCTTTGTCTTTTAAATGCGGAGCATTTCTTAATCGCACGATGTCGCGCTTCAGCGGCGCCGTCCACATCCCCACTGCGCATGCTCGGCTCGTCTCGTGCCGGCCCACCGAGCGTTCAGCAAGCCGAGCATGCGCAGTGGGGGTACGGACCTCTCCCTCGAACGCGGGTGGTGTGTATATAAGCGGCGGAGCGCGCGTTCCACCCTAAATACGCGTGTTCGATCCCGACCGCGGCGCCCACAGGCCCGTGTACTGTGCGTTGTCAGTGCACGTTAAAGAACCCCAGGTGGTCTAAATTTCCGGAGCCCTCCACTACGACCTTTCTCTCCTCTCTATCTCTTTCACTCCCTTTCCCCCACCCCCACGGACGCTTAGCCGTGCTCCCTACATGGGCTGCAGAAATTGGCGTCCTTTCGTAACCGAACCACAATCGTTCGGAATTCAATCCATCACTCGGGCAGTGCGGCGCTTCTGCGAAACGGCAACGCCGAGCTGCGGATTCCGAACTTCGTGCACGAGAAGCAGCGGCGAAACGTGAGCAGCGAGCTTTAAGACCCCAGGTACGTGAGCGAGAAGCGGCGTGCAAACGTCGTCAACGAGACGCGGCTCCGGACGCTGCTCGTGGGCGCAAGCGCCCACCTTGGTGCCGTCCAATACAACGACGGCACCAAGCAATAAAGACACACTTTAACTTTACACTCCTTGCCTTCGCTTCTCCTTCATTCAATAAATAAGAATAATAAAGACGAAATAACAATTAAGCATTCCCAAACCATACCCAATTACGCAACATTCACGCGATACCCCCACCACTCTGCGACGCATTTACTCGAGTTCCCCCCGTGGGAAGATGCGGGCGTCATTTTTACATAGTGTCATATTTTTATGAAAGCACATTGCCCGATGGGCTTGTGCCCTCCAGGATGGGATAATAATGGATGCTTTCTTGCTAGTTGGATATTGCTGAATTTCTCAAATATTAAAGCGAATATTTCATTTGGTAGAAAACATCTAAAGCAAGACATCTAGGTGTTAACTACATACTATATTTTCCTTACGACTTGTGATTATTTGTCTTGTGAAGCGCAGTGATCTTGGGAGAGTTCTCTTCAGTGATCTGAGCTCGTGACACGTAGCATTTTTTTTTCTTTTTTCAGGCAAGACTCCTCGTGGATCGTTCGCAGCAAGTTGATCTCATCTGAAACCAGCAATGTGATGTCAGCGGAAAGAAATCTACTGTTAAGAAGTTTTTGGTCCCTCACCGCCCGAGAGACAGGCAGTGTACTTTCTGCAAGCGGCATCCTTGAATAAGGTCCAAGTTGAAGTGACTGCAGTGCTGTGCTTCAAACTGTACCAGTGTTCGCGTGACAAGGCAAAACTCGTTGTGTAAGCATTTTGTGTGCCAGCAGTTGGTGCGGTCAAGATGATTATTTTCGTACGTGTAACAATAAAAACAGTTCAACCGTTTTGAGTGTACGCATCAATTTTGCATCCGCGAAGGTCTTACTCTAAAGAACAAGACTAACGTAAACTTTATATTCAAATCAATAAGGTGAGAGTCCGGCGTTTTTAAGTAGATCTAAGGAAATAACCGAAGCTTTCAATTGCAGGTAGGCACGTTAAAGAATATGACTTTATGTACGCGTATGTTACTGTTGATAAATCATGCCAAAATCGCCACCTCATAACATGCAGAAGCTAAAAGTGTCAAAGTAATATCCATTCCTCCAAGAATAGAAAAGGACTCTCAAAACTTTTCTGTCGAAGCACCTAATGTTGTTAGAAAGTTTGTGAGAGCAGAAATCCTGTACCTTCTTCGTCTGGGTAGCGTTCGTCATGTCTTCCTTCTTTACAATTTTTTACCACAACACCGACAACATGCGAGAAAGAGTGTAGTGCATAAAATGCTGATATTCGGCGCAATAGAGGATGAGGCCATAGGAGCCAGAATAAAGCCGTTGTGCAGCAATGCCTGCCAGCCATGAACGAGGTCCGGGCTACGTCAGTGCAGAACAATTAACGTGGAGGATGTAATCTGGAAATTAAGAAATGACGGACGTGAAGGTCACTGATAATGAAAGAAGCGACATATAAAACATTTCAGAAAGGCCCTTCGAATTGCGCTCAGATGCTTGTTAACTGGGCTCGTTATGATAAAACTACAAAGCTTCGAAGTTTTCTTGTGGGTATTTCCTCTTCAAATAAGGATCCTTCTATTCAGGTAGTTCGTGCGTGCTAGTTGGTTTTTTTTTTATTGTTCAACAGTGATTGCTCAAAATTCTGTTCTTCATTGCCTAAGACATTGCTGCGAGACGCATTTTTTACATGCTGTATGTCCCATAGTTTCCCTTAGCCTTCTCTTCCTTTGATCCTGTTGCCTGCAGAGTAGCCGCCTACAACTGATATGCGAATGTGGATTATTAGACAAGTTGGTTACACAGAGTGTTTGTCCCTTTATGTGCCCTTATGTGCGGTTTTCACATTTTCGAACGAATACATGTTGTTAAGTTACTACTCTTGTCAACAGGCACTTACCTTATTTTCTTTTATCTCTACACCTTTCATGCACTGTTGCTACGTATAGCATGTAGTGCAATACTGTTCACTGCCGTGGCATAGTTATCCATCCCCAAGATTAGGTGCAAGAAACACCAAATGTGTTATTTGCAGTGCGAACTTGGCTACTACGATAACGACCTGACAGCTCCGTGTGCTGCAACTGCCAAAAGAGTTTGTGCAATCTTTTATGAGCACAAGTCATCAGACTTGTTATATTGCGATGACGACTACAAACATCATGAGTATAGCCTGGTCTGCGATTACGAAATGGGGCCCAAAAGCTTCCAGGCAGCACGGCCGCCAGGCTCTGGTTTAGGCAGCTTCATATATCTCGACTACTTCATGCGTAATACCCGAAAAGGGAGGAATATGACCTCGCATTCACAAACAGCACAACGCACATTCGAAAGACTATTTGCTTTCGTGCCGTACCAGTTCAAAGCACAGTCATTCAACCTTAGCGTTGAAGAGAAGCAGCAGAAGCCTCCACGCACTTTCACGGTGTCTTGGTACATCCTATTATCAGCAGAAACACCCGTGTATTTTAACACGTGAGTATCATCCTCACTATCTCGTTATTTCCAAGTATAAAAGAGGTAAGTTGAAGCTGTTGCTCAACTATCATATATTTCTAGGAGTCCCACGTTGCCCCTCGCACTGCAGGTCGCGCAAATCACCTTGCGCAAACCTGGGAAGAAAGCTGTCGTCACGAAACTGAGCCGCCGCGCGTATTTTAGCGTGAGGCATCACTTACATCCCAGTGTTCCTTCACTGCTTCCTTTTTTTGTTTTGAGCACATGTTCACTGATAGTGATGGTGTCAAAGACATAAATACTCGGTGATAACGGCGCGAGTTCTGCGAAAGGCGCCGTCCGCCTCGGCGTATGCGGACGTCCCAACTAGAGCTTGATTTATCGGGTCCTAGATGTCCAAGCTCACTTTCGCAACAGTCGTGCCACGATGACTTTGTCAACGAAACGTCTGTCTCGAAATTACGTTGCTCTGTGACCTTCCTCGCAGTCATAATTTATATACTAAACCCAGTTATCCCGACAGTGCATTGCGACAGTGATCCATAACGGGGAGGTACCTTTCAAGTAATTTGATTTGGGATATTGACTGCAGCGCAGTCTGTTCATTTACGTTTCTGGGAGTTGAAATACTCCTTTGGGGCGAGCATCTTTTGTGTGACATGGTCGTTATAACAAAGTCGCCGATGCAGCTGTTACCGTAACGCCTGCTCTCATGTGACAACATATTTCTCAAGTGCACCCTCGCAGTGATAGACAGAAGACACGTGCTATTTTTCCAGTGCACCTGTTTATTCCAGCCTCTGTCGCATCGCCTTTCATAAATATGTATTTAACAATATATCTGCTAACATTTTTGTGCAGTACATGTGAGGCACGTGGTAGTCATGACCCAAATCCCGTTTTTATCTCAGTGATGGAGCCGGTATGATAAAGATTATGTAAAATTTTGTTTTAACAGAAATGCAGTTAGTATATTGCATGCCGCAAACATGAATTTCATGGATTCATAGAGTACGACTCCTACTAAATAAGTCGCTTGCACAGAGAAATACCCTTTATGCATGGAAATGAACGTGATATCGTTAAAATTCTGAAGAAACAGCACAAAAAAGGACACTGGTAATTTTTCCAAACACCAAAGCCCCAGATATTAAAACACTCAAACTTGCCCCACCTTCCTTGAAATTCTGAGTTTATATATATGTACGCAATGTACGCAGTCCGTGAAAGAATGAAAACAATATTTTATAGGGTGACATTAGACATTCTAAGGGGCGGTAGATTTTTTTTTTTATAAGTATCTCAAAATAAAGAATTGTTTAAAAAGCACGTATTTTCGAAGAGAGGCACTTCCGCTAGCAGCGTTATGATAGAGCATTCTTATTTTTTATCACTGCTGCTTCCCAAGCAAATGCAAAATATTTTTTTTTCTGTAGACTACTCCAAGACAGTGGCTTACAACTTGTAATTTATAATAAAACATTACAATGAAACCTGATGAGGGGCTCTTTAAATGATACATGTTGGAAGTCGCTGGACATTAACGAAGCGCTAGAGTTTTGTGCGTTTTGTGCAATCCATGCGCTTGTCTGCCGAACGCAAAACGCAATGTTTCTATAGCCTACTCGACGTAGACGGTTCTGACATGTGCCCTTTCGTAGACGTACACGTCATAACAGAGCAGCTACCTTGCTCGCCGCCCCAGCAATTGATGCGAGTCACTCGGCCGAAGAAAAAAAAAAAAAGGGCCTACATGCTTAACGATATCCTAGCGGAGCCGCTGTAGCGGGAAAAGTCGGGCCAATTCCCAGCAGCGTCTTATAGTATGTTACTTGGTCAGGCTCGCGGCAATCAATACTCACTCAGGAAGGCGGGTCACGCCCGGTGGCCCGCCTTCTGCTGACAGCGACGGAAGACGGCTAACACGCTGATCCATCGATTTCCGACTCATGGATCTGCCTGGGCAAGACTGCGCGGACGCTACGCCAATCAGAGCAGGAAACACGACAAAGGAAGCGGTGTGTGTACTTTGTGATGTAATGCTGCAGGTGGAAGTAAAGCTCGTCACCTTGCAATGTAGACGCGTTTGGTAACATTATAACGGAACTTTACAAACGGCAGTGTGCAGATAACACGCAATCTCTGTTCTTTGGACGATTTCTTGCCCTCAACCTACGCCCCGGTTTTATGATGTAAACAGTAAGTAGCACGTAAGATTTCTTAGATAAAGTGGTAATGAGATTTCTTACATAAGATGGTGAGCCCTTCCTCTTTTACCCTCTCTCTAACGTTATTCATGATAACGCGTTTGTGTTTTCGCGGGAGTCTCCGACCTTATGGACAGCTGCTCAACGTGAAATAGCCCGCCAAGCACTCAGTGCTCATATACCACACTTTATGGGTGAACGTCAAAGATGCTGCAGTTGTCTCTCAAGGAATTCTCAAAATTAGCTTCTTCCAAGTGCAACAAATAGAGAAAGAGGACCAGCAAACGATAAAAACGTAAATGTTAACCCGAGATCCTGAGTTATCCGCTTTCTATATTAAGTAGAAAAGGGACATGAGAGTATGAAACCCCACGAGAAATCAGATATTTGTTCCTCTGAACAGCAAGAAAAAGCAGAGACCAAGAACTCGCAAAGCGCAATTGACGCTGCTCACAAAGTTACCATGCCTTACAGCTGTTTCAACATATGCAAGCGGACAACTACGCTGCCTACTGATTGAATCGAGTGAAGTGCATAAAGGAGTTTCGTTATTCACGTATATTCTCATACGGTCTCTAGAGTGTCGCTGTTTTCTCATATTGTGCAAGTGGAATTCTCGGAAACAGCGCGACTACTCCGAAATGAACAACGAGAATTTACGCTTCATCCTGCGCCTGTCTTCTTACACTCTTAGCACGGTAACCTTTAGCTTATTTTATAGGTACAAAAAATGTGAAAATATGCTCCTTGACTAGAGGTTAAAGCACTTTAACCTGTAATAAAGGCGCATATTTTCACATTTCTGTGTACCTATAAAATAAATGAAAGGTTACCGTGCTAAGAGTGTATGGACGCCATGTGCGCCCTCGCAGCGGAGCGGCGCAGTTGTGCACTGATCGACATATGTCGCAAGTGGAAGGAAACAACGTATAAAGGGAGTAAATGGTACAGGCTTCGTTTGGTCAGGTGGACTGTGCCCTACTGTGTTCTGGAGCTTGCAACAGCTCGCAAGCTTTCTACGCCAATTTCTCTCGTAACATATCTTGTTATCACTGAGCACACTTCCGTTTCGGTTTTTGTAGTGATGGCCAGGAGAAATCATTTCTCTAAGTGCATCGTATGATATTGCAGGGTTCCTCATGATATTCTGTGTCTTGCCGATACTGTTAGACATACTCCGACCTACTAAATCGAAACACAGTGCCTTGTGACACGATCTTTATAAGGTATAGCCAACGCTTACACGTTCAGTTCCTGTGCTTGAAGTATTCTACCCACGAAATCAAGTCCTCGGATAATTTTATTTGCGAAATGAGTGTTGCAGTTGCTTCATCAACAGTGTCGTGAGGTTGCAGGAAGGAATAGAACCGGTGAGCCGTCGCACCATATGTACATTGCGATGGATGAAAAATTGCGTACTAGAGGAAGAAGAAACTCGAAAGGCTGCAAAATAGGCGCTTTTTCTGCTATTTTAATAAATGCCTTTTTTCCAAAAGTTTCTTGATAGAAGCCTATACTTGATAAATGTACTTGCGCTGAAAATATATATTCCCTATTCCGTGAATTCCTTGACATTTCGCTGATAACTATCATCCTATGTAATTGTCATACAGCCTGCTTAGAGTTTTATTACCTCGAGAAACTGCGTCACTGGTTTTCCTGTCTCAAGATGTCGCATTCCGGCAGGGACAACTCTCAAACGCTCTTATCTCTGAAAAATTGTGTAAAAGTTTCTCACACTCATCATCGTTAGGCTGCGATACATACCGTCATTTACATAACGCAAAAATCAGAACAAATAGAGAAACGATTCGTTATCAAATATAGTGGCATAGCTTCTTTTCCTTGCATGCTATTTCGAAGATTAACTCCAAAGACTGGTGATCAGTGGACTGTAGAGACCGGAAGGGATGATAAATTGTCGGAAAGGAGTGTTGCTAGGTCCAAGCTGGACAATAGAGCTCGTTTCCTTAAGAAGGAGGCGAGGTCCCTGTTCCCCTCGTGATTTTTCTTGTCGGATTGCCCTTTACATATGTGTAAATGCTGGGCTTCAGTAACTTCCCTTGTTTGAAAATTTATGATCACGACATCGACTTTTGTGCTTCACTCTGTAGTTCACAATGAGTAAACTGAAAAAAAGAAGGAGAGAAGTATAATACTTCTCAGCACGTCACCGCATTCCACACCTGAACGCTCGGATCATATTTCACCGTGTTGTTTAATATATACATGTTCCAATAAAGCTGGCTTTTGTTACAAAACCCGGTTTTTAATCCGGTGATGTTTATCACAATACGCTGGTACTATTACCCTATTACCGACCACAGCATCGGCTACATTTTTCTACAAATGGAACACAACAACAATATTTAAAGGAGTCGTGGGTAAGTAGTTAAAGCAGAAAAAAATGTAACAGGACTATAAGGTAGCACTTGGAAGATAAGTGAGAAAAATTCACAGAAGGAGCCAAAGAGAGCAAACACGTTAAAGCATACTATTTCTCGAATTGAGGCGCGTCATAACGCATGAAAACTATACTATAAAAAATAAACAAATAAAAAACACTAGAAATCAATGTGAGAATCTGTATCCACAGTCGGCATCAGCCAGCAGGATTTTTCGAGTACCCTCCTTGCTGTCTTGCAAACTTTTGTTTAGAATCAACACTGAAAGACATCATATTAAAAATTTTCCTGCGGCCTGGTAAGAATGAAGGGGCCGGCGATGTTCCACATACTCGTCGAGCAAAGTGTTTTTATTTTTGTTTGTAATAACTATCGATGAACATTTGTATTCTGTCACCTACCACTGTAGTGATTAAGGCGTTAGATATGTAGGTAAGGCAATTCCCCAGGTGAACGCCGTATCTAGGTTCCAGAGTGACGTCAACCGTACGAACAATTATGCAACGCTTCAGTTAGCAACGCTGATTTGCGGCAGCTATCATTCCACTTTTTTGTTTAAGCAATGAGGGAGCGTGGCGCGAAGGGGAGAGAGAGAGGAGCGGTAGGGGGAGGGGGGCCGGGTGCCATAATTAGGAGAGCAGCTTTTGGCTGTGTTTTATTCTTTAGTTTGATATTACTTGTCAGGAACGATTAATTTTCTATCAACAAAGCTTGACGAGAGAGCGAAGAGAAGTGCTTGTGTATGTTTTTGCTGTAAACTGACGTCCACCTCACAATTATGAAAATTAATCAAAACTTATTTTCCCTTTTCTCCTCCATTCTTCACAACAATTTCCATCCAAACTTTGTGGTATGACACCATTGGCTGCGTCGTGAAAGTTCTTCTCTGGGAAGAAAAATGAAGCAGCGGCGGCTCCAAAGGACCACGAAGGCAGTGACCTAGCCGAGATATAACATGTGCGCCCAAGCGATCACCTTATTGCCTACGGTTGGGCTCTCGCTTTGCTAAGGCAATCAGCACGGTGTGTGCGCCGAGGTACTTCGTCGAGGCAGGTCGGCATAGAGAGCGGTTGCATCCAAATTGAAAATTAAGTCAGCACCGAAGGCGAAAATTAAAACGACTCTCCCGATTAACGCAGTAGACGACCACCAAAGGCAGCATCTCTTTTCCTTCACATCGCATGCGTAGGAGGGTGCCTTGAGACTATCAACAAAACGGTGCCTCGAGATCCGAGACAAATGGTAGAATTGGGGTTGACAGAAAAAAAGAAAGAAGAAAATTCGGACAAGGCCGCACGACCAAAACCTTCCGAACTTCTCGAGTCGTCCTAGCCTGGTGCAAACAGATCGTATTATTGATGCTCGCGTAGTGTCTTTCTTTTATGTTCGTGTACTTCGTTTCCCGTTCCACTTTGTTGAGGAACTCGTTCTTAATGTTATTTAGGCCTAATTCTGCTGAGAGCGGTGTTCCCTTATTTTTTTTAACGCGGAAAGGATCGTTAGTTAGTTGCAAATTATAATCTCCGCTAGCGGACGATAGCGTGAACGAGTCACGGGGCGTCTGAGAGGCTAACTAGCGGCTTAAGCTCTGTTATTTTACGAACTCACCGACAGATTGTCTACTCTGTCGAAGTCTAGTTATCCCCCCCCTCCCCCCTTCGCTAACAAGGCAAGCTTTATTATGGTTTGCAGGTATGCGTGTTTCCCCTAAGCTATAACTACTTTTGCGTGCGGTAAATTTTATGAAATGTTATCTGAAAAAAAAAATTCAAGCCATATAGTCTCATGCCGTGAAAACCGTCGTCTGAACAGCGAAGCTGTTCTTTCGTCATTAATCGTGGTGTAATTGGCAAGGGAGTCGAGCTGCTATGTCAGGGCGTATCACTTATGCTAGTCATAAGACGCTTCTTCTGACCACGACTCTGCCATCATACCATACTTCATCACCTGTTGACCGTACGTGATCCCCCACAAAACACTCATGCTGTTCTTTCTTTCTTTCTTTCTTTCTTTCTTTCTTTCTTTCTTTCTTTCTTTCTTTCTTTCTTTCTTTCTTTCTTTCATTCATTCATTCATTCTTTCTTTTCTTTCTTTCTTTTTCTTTCTTTCTTTTCTTTCTTTCTTTCTTTCTTTCTTTCTTTTGCACTACGCGCTATGGAAAGGCTGTGGGGACCGAACCGGCCAATTCGAGGTAATCCTTTTCTGCACTTTATCGCACACTTGGCATTTGCAAGTGCAGCCGGGCTTGCCGGGATCGAACACGCTACTTCGCGCTAAACATTCGCTAAACATTCGTACTTTTTCGCCCATTGGTCTTCGTATAATCATTATCACAGAGAAGTGGGCTGAGGGCAAGTGTGGACCGAGCCTGGCTGTAGATCGAAAGCAAGAGGGGGTGCGACTTTCCCTCTTGCGTGAAAACGACATCATCCGATGCACGTAACAGCGTAGGCTTTGAGCAGCTCTACTGTTAAAAAAGAACTCTGTGGACAGGCCACACACATCGTATTGTGAAAGTGGTAGGGCAAAGAAGGCCCGCCTGAGGCAATGTTTACTAATATATTTCATCAAATTTTTTATAGAGGCGCGAAGCCGGCGTCGTGTGTCCTCCGTCGCATCTGCTTTGACTAATACTTGGCGTCAGAGATGCGTGTTTATTTAAACATTGGACTTTTCTTACTGGTGATATACCAGACAAAAGCTTCCCCAACATGTCCCAGACTTTATTCTCTAGCAAATTCAATTCGAGCTTTTCACTCAGCTTTTTTCAAAAGGAAACTTGAAGCAAACATTTCGGTTCCGTCAAGTCTAAGCAGGCACACCTTGGTACAGCACTACAGCAAGAAAAAAAAAATATTGCCATAACTTTTGATTTGACTGTAACGAGTAGTCACATTCAACAGCGGCGCTTACTGATGCGGCCACTTTCACAAGGCCTTATTCCTATGTGGTTCAAGGAAATGCCATACAAGACAGTTGGTGGTGCGGCATCTATATTCGTTCTTGTGACTAGACATCCCTTGGGTGTGTACGAAGAAAATACAAGCAGCATTACCTAAACGATATTGTAGGCGTTGCTTATTTTTTGCGAAACAGATGATTTCTTTGCTGCGCGAGAATTACGTTACAAGCAATGACAGAATTCATTCCAACGCATCACAACACCGACTTGAAAAAGTACCTCGTAAAGCTATCGCAAGAACAAGCTTCTGTTGCAGAAACTAAATACCCACCGTATATAGTTGTCATTCTATGAACATTATGTTGAGGAATAATGGGAAAGCAGTAAAGCGGGAACGAATTATTGCTAAAGTCAATTTAGGTAATTGCGGAATGTAATATTCTACTGATTTCATCATCAGCACTGCTTCAGTGTCCAATATGTACTTTCAGGGCTTTAGGGCGAACAAACAGACTTGGCAAAACTATTAACGTTTGCCATTTTTGATAAACGTCTATACTGCTCCATTCAATTTAGGGACAATGTCGCCTCCAAAGAAGATGAAAAGGCCAAACTCGATTTTAGACTCGCCGTTCAGAAGTTCTGTGACTAGGTTTATGATTGTTGCGTTGAGCTCACGGCGCCTTCGGCGAAAGGGGAGACAGTCACACTCTTTCTGAACTATTTCACTTTAAATTTTTCTCACTTTAGAACGTTGGGCTAGCAGAACTCGCTTTTAATCTGTCGGTTCCCCTAGGCTATCTCGTGAAGCCTTTTACGTTGCCCGAAGGGCCAGCTGCCCATGTCTGTTTCGAAATGACGTCGCAGGCTATTGATTTTTACGTCTCTTGAAGAAGGGAACATGACACAAGAAGCGGGTTAGAATTACTTATGAGTTTATCGAACTTCTTTAGAGTATAACTGCGATATTTGAAGGTACAAATGTGACATCTCTGACAACTACCACAGAGGTCCCAAACAAAAAAAAATGTTTATTTCGTTGTCAGCTGAGCAACACCAAAAAAGAAAAAAAAGCACACAACGCATTCCGAGTACCTGTTGAACTGTGTAGTCTGATTAACGTTGTCGGTAAAAAGGGCACAAAAACCTTCACTTGCATAAAATCCGCGGACATCGCTGATGCTCTTACTCTGGCATCTTTAATGCGGCTGCTAGGCAAGCCTGAACGGTCTATACACCCTTACGTGGTCGCATGCTTCGAAAGAACTGGAAATGTGACATGCAGACGCGCATATCACGTCCGTTTGTGTGATATCCTTACCGTATACCTGACGCAGAAAATGTAGCTTAAGAAAAAAACATCTGCGAGCACTTCCGAAACATATGCAATGTATAGACGACCCAACCCTAAAGCCCTCTCTAAATGTTTCATTATTTTGGCCAAAGCAGTTGTTGATAACAAGGAGGCTAAAAAAATGTATTTTTCTTTGTTGTAAACCTGCTTGGCTGATGCAGTCAATGCTCGTAAACATTTTTGTGGGATACATATATGCATCATTCCTTTTCCAGCACTTCCAAAAAAACGACGGATCTATTAGCAAAATTACTTCCTTTTACCCTCATACTATTATAACGTTTTTATCTCTCTCAAATCATTTATGCTTGGAATGGCGGACAGCGCCCTTTGCGACACCTGTCGTCGCGAGGAGACGCTGCAACACGTCTTATACTGGTGTTACACGGGCGCTTCGAAGGCCTTCGAACCAACGGTCCATCGACTAAAAAGTCATGTTTGAGCTGCTACACGGGCGGTTTCGATGGCCGTCGAGTCGAGAGTCTATCGAGCTCAATAGACTATCGACTCGACGGCCATCTAAACCGCCCGTGTAGCAGCTCAAACGTGACTTTTGAGTCGATGGACCATTGGTTCGAAGGCCTTTAAAACGCCCGTGTGACACCAGTATTATTCGATTGTCCTTGTTACGACGTGCAGAGCCAATCACTGTAGTCCGTTCTTGTTCACCCTGACCAGCGAAGCATGTCAGTCGGTGACACTCTGGAATGTCGGCCACACAAGCCATCGCAGCTGAAGGGGATAAAAGCAGCGCTGGAGTTCCTGAAAACAGTAGACTTGGACAAGAGGTTGTAACAGTGGTGTCGCATACTATGCAGGAACCACTGACTCTGAAAGTGTGCTGCATGTGGTTCCTTTCTCCCGTTTCCCCTAACTTTCAACCTCCTCAATTTTCTTTGCTTTCTGCAGAGTAGCATACCGGTTATCCGCACTGTTGAACCTCCCTGCCTTCCCATATCTACAATTTCCATCATTCATTCCTTGTCTCTGAATGAAATTTTTTTCAGTTCTCGCTAATTTGGCTGGGACACCGTGGCCAGTGACTATAAACTACGTTTAGAGTTCCAACATGCAATAGTGAATAACCTAACTGTTTAATTTAGGCTTATAATAAAAATAAAAGATCCGTTATAGAGCACTGCGTTGTGCTAGTTGTGACACAGCTTATATATAGTTGCAGCAAGGAAATCACGTTGGCCCCGGTACAATAAGGAACAAAAGGGAGTACGACGCACGTTGGTTTTTGCACAGGTTTTACTGACGTTTCGGCTGGTGGACCAGCCTTTGTCAAAGTCACTTTGACAAAGGCTGGTCCACCAGCCGAAACGTCAGTAAAACCTGTGTAAAAACCAACGTGCGTCGTACTCCCTTTTGTTCCTTATATATATATATATATATATATATATATATATATATATATATATATATATATATATATATATATATAGACGTGGCGCAACGTTACGAAATAATAAGAGAGCGGAGTTCCTGTCCGCTCCGCTCTCTTATTATTTTTGTAAGCGTTGCGCCACATCGTTTAGTAAATCCATTATCTCCATTTTCTGCGGGTTTGAGCGTCTGAATCATATAACTTTAGTAAAATAAAACAACTGCGCCATGTCACTGTTTACGATTACACGTGCCTGCCATGTCTTCGGCACCGCATGCGACGTGTGGAAGTAAGCGTACATTCATTGTTAAGTGACCACGTAAGTGCTGCACTTCACCAAGAGAGCACCTGATGTTCCTTCGTTTATAGTAGTTTGTAATTATAACTAATGAGGTAAATTCTGTTCTCCGCAGTATAAGCACATGGTATAATTTGGATTCGTTAGGAGATAAGACAAAGAAAACTTATTTTGTTTTTTTCTTTTATTCTGAACTTTTTCTATTCATTATCATAACGCATAGTCATACTTGTCGTTATGCAAAAAACAACGTTAACGTGATGCTATAAGCTTTGTAGAGCATGCTCGAATCCCCGTCAAGTGCACAAATATTCTTATTTTGTTCGAACTTTCCCCATTACATTCAGGTGAAAAAATGAACTCACTGAAAACAAAAAAAAAAGAACATTCCTCGATATACCGCACAGCGGCACCAATAATATGCCGTTACTTATTTGAATTCGGCTCATCGAAATAATTATCATTAATATAGAGCAGTCAGATGTCATTGTTCTTATTGCAATATCAAAAGAAAACCCCTGACGCGGTCGCCATCCTGGCCGGTTTTTCCTTTGTTTCTATGTGTTCTCATGAACCGCAGCCTTCACGAACATTTGACTAATGAAATCAAAATACGCCCTCCTTTATGGGGCAGTTACAACGTTTCAAGTTCCATGATTTGCTGCATGTGATGGCTTTGAGCTTCCCTTCATTTTGTACTTAATATTCATCTACAATTCCTTAATTTATTTAACATACTGAGTTTTGGTATGACAATCCACATAATGTGCGACCGTCCTCGTCAGTACGAGTTGTCAGTGTGCGAGTTCGTGCCGACCTCGCTACGTCTACCAAACAGTGACGCCTTATAATATAAACACGTAAAACGAGTTCCCCGTGCCAACTTTGCCGCTGCAAAGTTTGAGATGGCGCGCACCCGAAATTTCCATTTTCGATTCTGCGTCCTGTTGAAGGTTCTAAATTGGAGCGCTGTCAATTTTCTGTCCGACCTCAGCTCCTCCCTTCTCTTCTTTGTTTTATTGGCTCAGCTCTGCCCTCTTCAGGCTGTATTTCATTTTGTTCCTCCATACTGAATTCATTCATGGGATTTCTGGTCACGCACATTGTGTCTGTATGTCACTGTATTCTTGTAGTCTTCATGTAAATTTACTTTTAACAGCCCAGCTGTAGAAGCTTGAGGCCTGTCCATTCATCGTAAAAAAAGTGTTGAAGAGGGAAGAGGGTGAAAGCATGACATAGCCTCGCACCGTGTAGTTTAGCAAGGGGAGGAGAAAGGGAAGTGAGCGTAAAAAGGGCTGATGTAAGAGTGCAGAGAGTACAGAACGTAGGAACAAAAGGAAGTTGGGGCCGGACAGGTGTTGGTCCTGGGTTTGAACACTAGACCAGGACGAATGTTTCGCCAACTGTGTGGTTTTCATTTCTAAAACAATACGTATGGATTTCCTTATAGCTTTGTGTTACGAACGAGTGGATGTTACTTTTCCCTTTAATAAATGTTACTCCACCATGCGGAACTTCGCAGAACTCATTTGCCATACTCATGCCCATGTGCTTCAAATTATCGATCAATTCGCCCTCGCGCTCTCAATTGCTGGCCTCCTGATTAGCTGACTTGGAAGAGCGAGCACCCTGGACAGGCATTGGTCACGTCTTTAAACCCCAGCCCAAGACGAATTTTTCGTCTACTAAGAGGATTTCATTTTGAGAAATCCACATGGCTTTCCTTATAGCTATGCGCTACACAAGGGTGGATGATAATTCTCCCTTTCATATATGCGCTTCTTATCATTCAGCCTTAATCGCTCGCCCTGATTCCACTGATAATGCGCTCGTAACGTGGCCGTAAGACTGGCGAGGATCTAAGAGTGGAGAGGAACACATTGTTCACGACAACGATATTTTATTACTTGTATTAAGATTATCCGGTTTTGCATGCCGAAGGAACCATGACTAAATGAGGCACGTACGCCTTAGTGGGGGAATCTGGAATAATGTCTACCGCCCAAGGTTCTTTAAAATGCGCATAAAATACAAGTACTTTGTTGTCTCGTGCCGGCCCAATAGTAACGCGACCATTCTATCTAGGAATAAAACTCACGTCCTGGGGTTTAGCAGCACGACATCTTAGCATGTAATCCGCAATGGTGGCTTCATTCACAGTTATTCGCTATAGGGCATCCAGGATGGATGGCTGGGTGCAAGGAACTCTAGCACGTAATCACGGCTCCTTTGGTAATGTAACGCTAGTTGTGGCATGACCTTTTTGTACTCTTTTTTCAAAAGCGTGGATTTAGAGATAACGATCGAATACACTGAACCTTCGTTGCTTCCCCTTTCCCACAGCGAAAGGTATCGATAGATGACCTGATCACATGAATAATGATGATTAAAGTAAGCCTGTTGTGACAGTAAGTTCATAATCTAACTACTGCTTCGGCCACTGGCAAATACAGTATTCACATACGAGCACTTAGCCATGAATCGGCAGTCCAAATCAGGCTAACAGAGAAGGCGCGTTGAAATACTTGACTCATTTCAAGCTCATTTCATGCTTGTTATTATAAAACATTAAAGAGTACCACTGCCTACATCACTGTGAATGAAATTGCAACAAACGTGAAAATACGTCCCATGACAGACATACTTATGCCATATAACTGAATTATAAAGCACCTGTAAAGGGGAACATCGCGGAATAAGTGTCGTTGTACATTACAGGGAAGAATGATCATTAGCAGCCTCAAAATTTTGCGCTTCTTTTGTGTGATTACATCTTCAAACTAACATAAGTCGCGCGTGGAAATGTTGCACTCTGCCACAATTTGTCTTTTGTCAGAGCAGTTCTGCGTTGCCTGACTCCAGAGCACAAATGGTCTTCCGGAGAAAGGAAGTTTCGGAAGAAACATTGCCTTTGAAATAAACAACCTCATCCATATACCCATAACTAATAACGAAGTTGCACAGAACTTATCAAAACTATCGCGATTAGTCTTGTCCTTACGACATGCCCCGCGCACAGCCGCGGAAGCGAAACAAGACGCTTCCTGCTTTAGCGGAAACTCCGCTGACCCGTAAGTGTACTTCCTTGTGTAGCTGCTTTGTTTCCGAAAACTTAACGTCCTGCTCAAGCAATTTTCTTTTGTTTACAACTCATACCTTGTGATAGTTTCATCTTTTCTCTTCCACTCTAATGCGCGCCTTTTCGCAGCCTTTTTGCGACCTTCTCGTGGCGTATTAGGAAAATAAAGATACTAGTGATTTATGAGCAGCGTAATTACTTAGATGGGCCGGCACTTAAGATTATTGCCATTAATAGGGCCAGAGCGTCGGCACTATGCGAAACTATAATACATCTCACGCACCCCATGACTGCATTTTTGGAGGGCGTAGTGAGTGCGGTCACGCGAACTAAGTACATTAAGCTCGTGTCGCTGAAAACCCTCTGTCGGAGACGACGTCGGCGTCCATGGCGGAAATAATCATCTCGAGTTACGACCCTGTTTGCCGAAGCACTCGACCCTACAAGCTCTCTGCCATGGCTCAGGGGCATTAGTGAATAAAACTCAAATTCTCAAAGTAAAATTCGCCCGGAAAATTGTAAACAACGACTTTACTGACACCTACACGCACATGATGGCTCGGACTGTAATTGAAACTTACTACGCGAAAGAAATATCTCTCTTACGAGAAGGCGATGCGATCGGGACCAAATTACGCCATAGCGTTCACTTTTAAAGGCGAAGATTAAAGAGATCGAAAACAAATTTTAAGGTACGTAATGTGCCTGTTTTCTTTATTTCAGCGGGAAGGTCACCGGTCAGATTACTGTGGCTAGAAAGGTAACCTTTCTAGCAACTATTGTCAGATTGTCCAATCATGCAATGGCAACGGGGAAAACGCCTTGAAACATTTTCATAGGAATTTTTCGCCTATGGAGTCCTACACGCAGCAGATGTAGCAAACAATGGCAGAGAGCCGTCGCGCGTGTTTGCGGCAGGTTCTACAGCGACAGAGCGCATGCGCTCAACGCCTGGGAGACCGCGCGCATGCGCCGCAGGTTTCCGGTTGCCGCGAAACCAGCGTCGCTCCTTTTACTGCGTAGAAAGAAAGTACTAAGGCGGGGATGCATTTTCGCGTACCGACTTCAATTCTGGTCATATGGACAGGAGCAGGCGGCGTACAGCAATTTAAAGACGCTATGACGAAGTACCAAGGTTTCGCCACCAGGCTCCGCTGCGTTTAGGTTGCTGGGATTTCAGTTGCCTGTCCCTCTAAGTGTCCTCAAACCTTTTTGTTCGTCGCTGCCCGTACGGAAAGCACTATAAAAATAACCGTTAAAGGTGATCAGATACAGATAAATGTGTTGTGTAATCGTGCTTGTGTCTTTTTAAATAAAAAACGCAAGTACGTACGTTGCAATTCCCGAAGCAAAATAACATTAGAAGAGCCTAACGTTTCTGTCTTTTTCAGACATTTAAGAAGGGCACTTTTGTTGGGTATACAGATCGCAGTTGAGGAGGAGAGGAGGAGAAAGGAGGGAGGAAAGACAGGGAGGTTAGCCAGTGCTGAGACCGGCTGGCTACCCTGTGCAGGGGAAGTGGGGTGAGGGGAATGAAAGACAATAGAAAGGAGACACGACAAGAGAAAAGAAAAGGATAGAGAAAAAAAAACACGCACTGAAAAAGAAAGGAAACGCGACACTGCTTAGAGTCTGTCCTTTAGACCGCTCGTCCTTAAAAATCGTAACAGCGCGTTCAGCGCTTTCCGTGCTGACGATGGTCCTGGCCAGTGTCCCAAAACTCGTTGCTCGGACAAAGGGCGGCTGTCAAGTCTGTCTAGAGCAGCGGTAAGTTCTTTCCTAGGGCCACTGTAACGGGGACACTCACAAAGAAGATGACGTATCGTTTCGTCGCAGCCGCAGTTCTCACACTTAGGGTCGTTCGTCATTCCAATGAGAAATGAGTAGGCCTTCGTGAAGGCAACCCCAAGCCACAGGCGACACAAAAGCGTCTCCTCAGCGCGAGGTATTCCTGACAGAAGGTGGAACTGAAGGTCCGGGTGCAAACTGTGGACACGAGCATTGGTGAATTCTGATGAATTCCACTGTGCACGTGTAAGTTCACGTGCTAGGGATTGAAGCCTTGCGGATGCGTCGGTCCTGGAGTACGGTATTCCTCTACAGTGGTTATCATCGTGGGCAGATCGGGCGCATTCATCAGCGAGGTCATTGCCGCCGATCCCACAGTGACCCGGTATCCACTGGTACGTGATGTCGTGTCCTTGCTCGACTGCATGGTGATATTGTAGAGCCTGTACGCTGCACTTTGCACTTAAGGACACATACGTCACAGCGCAAAAGAAGAAAAAGAAAGAAAATGAGGTTTTGTAGTGCGGCAGTGCAGTTATGTACAGTCTATAAGAAAATAGATGCCCTGGCACTGTAATTACGCTAGCTGGATTATGCGAGCCATTCTCGTAAGGCGAGGACGTTGTGCACTAAGTCTTTCTACATTGATCTGCATTACAAATGGTATATCGTTGTTTTCGTGAGAGTGATTATGCTTACAAGAGAACTTGCTGTAACACTGGTACATGCGACCGTAATGACTGAGAAAGAAATTACGCGGCAATTTCTGGAACATTAACCATGTTTCTTTTCAAAACAACGCTTGTATTACCTAGCCTGTGCTCACGTAGTAGTAGTCGTAGTCATGTCAAAACCCTAATCACCATGCAAGAAATCCGCGCGCACTTCTTGCTTCTCGTCCCCCGGTATTTGCGCAGGCCAAATCCAGTTGCTCACCGAAAAGTAAAACACCTGGCACCCACTCTAAAGCAGAGGAAAAATGCAATGCATAGGCGTGGAAAGCAATTATTACCGGTGCTAGGGTTTGAACCCAGGCCCCACCGAAGTTAGGCATGTAAACCACTAGAAAGGAGGAAAGGATCATACACAAAAAGAAACATCAAAAGAAAGAAACAATGAAAGGGAGAAATATATAAATAAATAAACAAACAAATAAATAATTAAATGAATAAATAAATTTCAAAGGAACGTAGACTTTGTGCGAAACTCCCCAAACACCTACATCAAAGCGAACAAAGTTTTGAAACATTTGCAATCAGAGACACCGAATGTATGCGCCTTTCCAACACACACAAAAGAGCTAAAAAACAGCTAAAAATACTCACAATAGAGTTAGAATTTGTCAGATCTTATGATTCATTCTTGCGGCCGCAGTGAAAGTCGATTAAAACGCGGGACTGCCGGCAGGTCTTTGCGAGTGCATATTTTAATCCAGCGACGTATATTCTCAAAAGCTTTTACGCGAGGTCTGTTTTAACGAGGCTCTTTCGAAAGCGCTCCGCGTCAGCGCACAATCTAAGGGACCGCTTTCCGAGAGACCGTTTTCATCTTCACTCAAGGAGGTCGCAGCAAACCGCCCGTGAAGGAGACATAATTCGCTATATTTGCATAAATGCCTGCGAGCGTGACTTCCTAACATCTCCAAAACGCCCGTGAGGCTCAAAAGAAAGGAATGAATGTAGTACATTACGAAACGACATAGCGCGATCTACCAAGGCGCGGAAGAATCCGTTCCTTCAAATCACATAATGTGCGCGATGAGTCTGCGGGAGTGCGATGTTCGGCAAGACTCGACAGCGTGCTGCGAGCCCTTTTTCGCCTTTTTCTTTGGCTAACATCTGTAAACCTTTCGGCAGAAAATGCCATTCACAGGCCCTTTAATAGAGACGCTGTCTGCCAAAAACGTGCGAATTTCGCTGACAAATGAATAGAAGTTGAGGGGGAAAGAGGGGGGAAAACTTGCTCGCCGTTTGTGGCTTCGCGCGAACTTGCGAAGTAGCAGGGACAATTATGTAGAGTTCTCGAACCGCAACCTCGGAAATGGCTTTTCGCTCAAATTTTATGTTTTATTGGTGTATTTAGATACGTTGATGAGGGGTGGCCCGCGGAAATCGCGGCAGCGGGTGCTTACAGGACGAGTCAGCTACTTGGCTGAAGAGAAAAGGAAAAGAGCAATGTGAAGAGAATCGTTTCGAAGTAAAATACTGGTTGAGTAGCAGGAAAAAATAGCTAGGAAGAAGTCTGTCTCTGCTGGCAGTAAAAAAAACTGGCGTGCATTTCATATTTACATATTTTAATGGCTGCTTGACTGTGGGCCCTGTTAAGCTGGCAGAAAAGCCTCTTAAACAAACCAGGCTCTCTTCCTTTAGTCTGGTTCTCACGTTGAGAAATAACGCTTGGAGATTAACGCTAAATGCAGGGAACACAGTGAATAAAGAATATGTGTCTTCACCTTACGTCTCTACCGACAAATTTTTTGTGACCGTTTATTCGTCTTCGCTTCCTCTTTTCTTTCTTTTTCTACCTTATTTCCTCTCTACTCCCGTCTTCACTTTTGCTATTTATTCCCTCCACCAGAAAGAGTCGGCAGGCATGTGCCGTGCTCGGTGGCAGTTGCCAGCTTCCTTCTCTTGTGTTCTTGTGTGTTTTATGTCACCATATCTAGTAATAATAATAATAATAATAATAATAATAATAATAATAATAATAATAATAATAATAATAAATTGACAATATACTTCACTCTGATTATCGTGGTGGTGCTTTGATATAAACATGAATAGCGCGTGGTCCCATGGAAGTGCATGGTAACACATAAGCGGATTACCCTTAACACATACCCACAAATTCTGGGGAGAAACATCTGAGTTAACGGGAAAACTTTTCAAACTGCTCGTTGTTTCGAGAAAGCCGACTTTCTTTAAAGCCTAGACAAATGTAACAAAGCTGTTAGAATGTATAAGGAGGAAATGACGTATATTTAAACTTAGGAGGATTTTTCATGGCTTGGAATATCATGTATACTGCACAAATGACAAAATATTCACGTGTGTGTGTGTGTGTGTGTGTGTGTGTGTGTGTGTGTGTGTGTGTGTGTGTGTGTGTGTGTGTGTGAGAGAGAGAGAGAGAGAGAGAGAGAGAGAGAGAGAGAGAGAGAGAGATGTATACTTTCATAGTATTCAGTGTGACTGTTAGATTGACCGCCGTCGGACATGAACAAATTGTTCATTCCATCAATGTAAGCTCTGGCTTTTCAGTTCGATCACCTGAAGCCCCACACAATGGCACGATTACCTCCTTTCGACTGAAGAACTGGACGGATCAACCACGTCAAACATCTTAAGGCAGGCCTATACTTTACTCGCTTACACTGATTGCTTTTACACGGCGATTTGTTTCGGCAGCACAAGCTGACAGAGCTTGGGGCTAGGACATTACGTGATATAAAGCGCACATGGAGCCAGTGAGATGATGAAGATTTTCTTGAGGTTTTCTTTTCTTACTTGTAGCCTTCAAATAAATTTATTTCATCGTCCAAACGGTAAATAAAATATGAGCGACGCGTAGTAAGAGTAATATCCGTCACATTTTAGCACATCCTCAAGTATAGAAAAAACGGCAAGCACCCCAAAAGAAGAAAGAAAACATCGGTAAGAAGAAATTTTTAGATCTCTGCATATTTAGGGAGAAAAACATATTCACTCGTGGCACATGTTTTAGATAATTCGCAATTTCTTTTTATCGAGGCGTTTTCTTAAACGATGTTGTCGAATACACAAATCACTGAAATGCATCACTCACTTCAAAAATGCGGGGTTCAATAGCAAAACTGGATTTCTGCAGGTCTTAAGGATGCGTTAGCAAAAAGCTACCGCATTAGGCGAAGTTTACGTCGGTCGATTCTACATTAGTTCTGATCTAAATGTAGACTGACGTGTTCGAGAGGACGTCACTGGTAGGCACTTGCTATCTAATGAGCTTACGTTTGCTTCACATGACCATTTTTCTGTTTCATGATTACTGGCTCACGGCAGCTCCCCATCTATTTCGTCCATTCCTTTTTGACCAATTTTGTGATAGAGATTCGCATTTCCAGCAGGGCACTTAGTATCTTCTTTTTACGAAAACACACCCTTTAACGATTGTAGGAGGCGTTTGAGTTCAGCGGCAGGAGCTCCCTGAGAGCTCAACTATATGGGACACATCGCCGAAATGCAGCCGCGAAGTACACGGTGATGTGCTCCCAGTCATCCAAAATCTTAACAACCTTTGGCGTTTCAAGGGACAGATCTGAGGCGCATCGAAATACTGCGCTGCGCTCTGCGGCCCATCCCAACGTGGGGAATTCTAAAACGATAACGCAGGAAAGATAGCGCTCAAAAGCTTCAAAAAACCAAACGAAGCCCTGTATAAAGACGGATTCCCCCGTTGCCGCAGCTGCGGAGACGATAGATGGAAGTGCATTTTAAAGGCCCCGAACTTGTAAAACATCTGGGACGACATCTAGAGCAACGCCGCGAACACGAACGTCTGCTCGAGCCAGCAGGTGCTCTTTATTATTTTCTTCTCCTTCCCCAAGCGAAACCACTCCTGCAATGGATATAAATGAACAAACCAAACTTGAGTTGGAGTGGGTGGCGAATCGAAGTTTAAGACGTGCGCTTGTAAAGGGTACCGACATCGACAGAAAGAGGTTTCGGCAAGTGAGTGAGACAAAGCAAAAAAGTAAGAAAAAGTTAAAGCGTAGTGACTTTTACAAATGGGGCTGAGCTCTCTAGGAGGACCAGAAGGCAGGGAGAACGTATAAACGACCGTGTCCTCTGAGAGAGGCGGATTCTTGTGGCTTCTGCAGAGGCGCCGTCAGATGTCAATTCTTGCAGTCTTTGCATACTTTTTTTTTTTTGTAAGCGCCAAGGTTCCCGCTGGTGAGGCTTCTTGGCGTCTGATCGCGTTTTTCGCTTAAGGCTGCGGGCGGGCCGCCCCAAGCTGAACACTAAAATACTTCACTTTGGAGCCGTAACGATCGGCACGTTAAACGTGAAAATGAAAACAATAATCGATTTCTTAAAAACATCGCAAGAAGAGACGCATTAGAGACGTCAGTCGGTTATCTTGGCAAAGAACGAGGCTTTAAGGACATAACTGCGGTTCGAGGAAGGAAAGCCGGGGGCTTCACGATAGAACCAATACGGCTGCTCGTGGCTTAACTCTGGTCGCAGGGGGCAGTTCGATCTGTTCACAGAATTGAGCGCCCCCTTGGACAACCTTGAAGCTTATACTTTGACATTTATTTGTTGGTGAAAGCTAACTAATGATGTCGGAAATGTAACGACCGCTTCGAATTTTGTACATTTGATCAGTGCCATTATTGAAGAAATGATATGAATTCCCAAATAGAGCACTACTGCACACATATTCAGGCGGTCCTTTCGCACTTGACATTGAAGGTTGGCGTAATTTTAGCGCACCTTATTGTTCGAGTGGAATAAGTAAAATGACGTGAGTGAGCTGCTCAGTTCGTAAGCTACACAGGACTATCCTTGCTTTACCGAACTGCAGAAAATCTGCGAGTGCCTCAGGGTGAAAGCTTTAAAATGAGTGGTCTATGGGACAGACTTTAAGCAGTGTCGCGTTCCCTTTTTCTTCTTTGTTTTTTTTTTCTTCTCCCTTCTTTCCATCTATCTTGTCGTGTCTCCCTTCTGTTATCTTTTACCCCTCTTCCCCTTCACAGGGTAGCCAGCCGATCTCAGCACTGACTTACCTCTTTCCTCCTTTCCTCTCTCCTCCCTCCTCCTCTATAGATTTATTAGATAAGCGGCGCCCATATCAGACTATACCAGAGTATATAGCTATTCATAATGCTTTGTCTTTCCTTTTACATAATCAGCGCTGACGATGTCATAAAAGTCATAATCGTGAATCATGTGCAATATCTTCATCTCTGCGCTTTAACGAACACGTGGCAATATTGCGAGGTTTTGATTCGGTTTAAAAAACATTGCCGTATATTAACACAAGCATCGATGCAAGCATAAACAATATGCAAACGAGACAAAGCAGGTTACAGTACTTGCTACGCTGGCTGCGTTATGAGAAATATGACGCGCTCAGAGGGGCGTTGCCTAAATTAAAACCCCGAGATGCGTTCTAACACCTTTTGAACGTGTATAATGAGGAGAGAGCTTTCGTGACAGAGGCCATACATTATGGGTTACAAAAAAAAATACACGTGCGCCGTCTGGAAGGATTCTTAACGGTCTTGGAAACCCGGCACCGCACGAGGAAAAGTAAACATGAGACGCGTATGGAGCGCCCTCCTGGACGTGGATCAAATTTTAATCACGTTCCTGAGAGTTTCACGCCTTAAAAAAGAGCAATCTCCCTTTTTTAATGCAAAATGGAGAAACAGAAGCTCCCTCTCACGTCCAACAGCTCATTATTTTTCTTCCTCTACTTTCCCGCGTCACACTCGCCACCTTGTCGCTTCACCGGTTCCTCGAGAAAGGACCGTGGCGAGTGTGATGAATTTTGCAAGCTTTTCAATGTGAAGTGAACCACCGGTCGTTGGTTTGTGAATGTTGTTTTCGTTTGGATAAGTCTATTCTCGCTGTCAGCAGAAAGTAGAGCCACCAAAAGCGACACGAGGTATTGAGATCAAGAAAACTGACGTGCATTCACGAGTTAAGGAAGTTAATGCAACAATATTTGTATATATTAGAGCATAAAAAAATCTAAAAATAAATTTGATTAAACTGAGTTCCTCTCCATCGTCAATGTTTTTTCTAGTGTCATGATAATTATGATTACATGGGAACATGCCTTTTGAACAGGCGGTTATCTTCATGCCACAGATAAAGGAGGTATAACAGAGACGTGTATTTCAGTTAAGCATGAGAGCTCGCTCGATGTAAAGACATGGCATTCAAGACTGTTGTGAGACCCTTTGGTTGTAGCTTTAATGTACTAACAAGATGGCCGCAGTGAGCTTTTTACCAACGTGTCAAAGTATGAAAGGAAGTGGTTCCTGAATATTGGAGAAGTTTCATTGAAAGATAAAAGAGCCAACGGGGATCATTACTACAGAACTGAAAAAAAAAGAAACATGGGGGGGGGGGGGGGGTAATTAAAGAAAACCTTTGGTGATTGAGATCTGCTCCATATTCATAAAATCACCCCCTTCGCTAGTGGAGTTCAGTGGTCATATTTTGTCAGTATAAAAAAAAAAAACACAGCGAACGTGGAGCTCACGATTCTTTCCTAAAGACAATCGTAATGTAAAATAGATTCTTTATACGAGAGATAGAACATCTATGTAAAGAAAGGCGAATTCCGCCTTCTTCAGCAGCAATATGCATATATAACATCTATGCTCTCTTCTTGGCCACATTGAATATTTTCACTTCAGAGTCTGCCTTGAGACATCTTATGCATATGAACTCAAGCTAAGGCGCACAAAACAAAATGGATGACCGCAGCATTTGATGTGCCGTTCACCTAAACAGACTTTTTCGCTGTTCGGAATCGCTAGATAGTAGGTTTTGATCTCTTTTTTTTTTCTCGACTAGGTCACTTAGCGAAATCTGATCATATCTGAGGCGTCGAAAGATGGCCCTCCTAATGTGTCTTAATAACAACAAAGAATTTCTATCGGTCAGCCAAAGTATGTGCTTGTGTTATACTACCAGGAGAACCGAGGACATATACAAATGAGAAAATGAGTCTTCTAAGTTTGCGCCTCTCTTCGTCGTTTTCCCCCTGTCTTAGTATGCGTTGTGCAGCAGATTATGAAAAAAAATTCAAGAAAAAGTGTATGCAAAGTTAGTGCGTTTTGGAACCCGCGTTGACATGTGTCGCCACAGGCGACTGTGCGATCAAAACAATGCTTCGCTAAAGCACATCAACAAAACGGTTTTCAAGTATCGAAGGCGTCGACAATACATCTGATCGCCAGGACATTCGTACGCAAATAAATACGATAGCAATTATGTGGCGCATGAAGTAACAGCGATGCCAATTTTCTAGTTACTGGGCTTCCGTTCTACACACGTTATTATGCTGGCGACATTAACTTTTGTTGTTGCTGCTTACACATAAACTGAAAGGTATAGATCTTTTATAATGACACAGTTCATCTTCTGTTCGGCTCTTGAAATGGCTATTGTGTTGGGCTACTGAAAGACAAATAATGCGCAAATGCGCTGAAAAAAACCTTTGTTTGGTGGTCGTTCTGGGAAAACTATAGGGTTCCCGGCACGCTATGACAAATTGAACTACAGCAAAACCTAGTCTCGCTTTCAGGGCTTGAGATTCTCGCTTTTTTTTTATTTCACAGAACTGTTCTTTTTGTCTTGAAAAGCAAAGCGTCGCCGAGGTGCATGAGACTTACTGCAGTAATCCTCTTTTCCAAACCAATGAAATAAATGCTCGAGTAATGGGCTTCACTTTATTAGTGCGTTTTGATTATATTTATCTTGTTTCTGCGGCGCGTGCGCGCATTCTGTTTGGCATAATAAACCCTGACGTTTCCAGAATGCTTGCGTCCCCAGCCAGAACTTTTTTAATTGGCTCTGTGCGCTCAAGCCTGGTCTTGCGAAATCCAAGTAAGCAAACTAACGCCGGCGCTGCAATGCACGCGAAAAAGAAAGTATAGAAGCCATTCCGCGCCTCTGCAACCTCAGAAAACGGCGGAGCTGGCAAGCGAGCGCCAGCCCCTTGCGAACGCGGACTGTGTCCTTTCGTCAAGTTTGCCCATAATCTTCTTTCCTTCAACTTTCTTTCTTTATTTATCTCATTATTCTTTTTTCTAGTCACTGTCATGTTTCTCTACCTCTATACATTGCGCTCTCTCCTCCCTCCCCCATCCTTACCCTCACAGCACGCCTCCTCACTCACTCCCCTCTTTACCGCCGCTTGGTACACTAGACTTTGCACGGCTACGCTATGGTTCACACTCTCACCTACTCCTTCGCTTCTTCTCATCCCTACATCAGTCATCCTCTTCTTCCCTCCCCTTCCCATGCCTAATCCTCTTCCGTCATTTATTTCATTTGATCATACCCTCACATCACACCTCCTCACCCTCAGTTTCCTTTCTACTACCGTGCTATACTATACTAGTCATGGCTATGCTATGCTAATAGCTGCTCGGTACAAAGACACTTTCTGTGCGCACAAACTATACTCAATACTTTGCCATGCTCTTCTCCTTTCCTTTCTCCTCACCCTTACATCGTAGCTCCTCACTTCCCTTCCCCACTGCCTTGCTAACTATACCACGCATCGCAATGCTATCTTAGGAACTGTTGGCACATACTCGCTTTCTGTGACGCATACTCGCCTTTGTGTAGTAGTGGGCTGAGGGCATGAGCGCAGGAGAAGAAATACGCGCACGCGCAAGGCCAAACATTGGGTAGCTGGCTAAGCTTTAGCGCACACCATGCAGATTTAGGCCAAGCTTAAACAGCTGTGCTGTTAAAAACAGGGGTACCACGGTTACGAGCATGTGTAGATTTGCTGCTAGAGCAGCTTCAATTTCTACGTTTGGCATGTTCCATATGTAGGGCTGGCTACATGGCAGCCAGCTATTACCATTAGTGGGCCAGCTAGCCTGCTGGGGTGGAGAAGCCGCTACCATGAACAAGAAAGGAACGCAATGAACAAGCAAATGTATGTGGAATAACAGTGTTCTTTTTAAGAGATTACATGAAGGGCTTCAACTGGACATTTTGGTGTGGTAGGGACGAGGTATCGCAACAACAAGGCAAAATCTTTGGCTCGCATTTCAATTGTGACCTGATTTATTTATTTATTTATTTATTTATTTATTTATTTATTTATTTATTTATTTATTTATTTATTTATTCAAAATACCTTACAGGCCTAATACTGGGCATTGTGTGAGGGGAACATCAAAGCTTATATACAAGGGTATACAAGATATAAATACAAACAATAATAAAATATCAAAAACATACGATGATTATGCAATGCAAGACAGCTATAACGATAAAGAAGACAACGGGAGCTAAATACATAACGTGCGAGATAGTGACTATATATCGACAAGCTACATAAAATAACACAAATTCCGGAAAGGCATAGAGATATAAAAGTCACAAAATAAAAAAAAACATTGCTCTAATTTACGCATAAACGATGAAGTGCATGTTAGTATTCAAATGTAATGAAATTGACAAAAAATGAAAAAGATATGAAACAGGAAAGTACTATAATTATGCGCCAAAATACAGGAATTGGACATGAATAAAGTAAACAACTAATTATAAAAATGCGTCTTCAAGTGGTGTCGAAATTTATCTCATTTATACAGGAAGCACAGTTTGATAAATGTTCAATATGCTTTATCTTGATAGTTCGCCATAGGTACCGTATTTAAGATTGTGAAGGTCCTTCCTAACTTTTTTGTGTTAAAGACGATGGAGAAAGTTGCCTAAAATTGGTTCTTGTGATAGTATTCCTTCCTTGTTTGAAGAAAGCAACTCCGCATTAGCGAGCCTTAAGGCATCTCTTGCGGAAAAAACCTGTCTGAACTTTTCTACGGCATCATAACGCTGTATTAGATGCGTTATCACGGTTCGTGTTCCCGCTCGCGTGAAATAATAACTTAGTGTAGCCCATAAACAATTCCATCGAAGTGGAAAAATCAAATCATATTAAAAAATACTAGGGTAATTAAAAATGTAAGGACAGCTTGACCGAAAAGAGAACTGTGTTTATGAGCAACGTTCTTCTTTTTTTGGCAGACTTTTGGCAGGTTTTTTAGAGCCCTCTTTCACATTCCTGTAAAACTGCGTTAAGTCCCGAGCAATAGTAATAACCTTGCGCGAACTTAGATATATAAGATCCATCTGCACACGAAATAGTCGCTTGCGAATCGGCAGTTCCCAACAATGCCAATTCACAGCGATGGTCTCCATTTCGAGGGCTCAGTACAAAAAAATTATGTCACTGCAGTGACTTCTTTTGTTTATTTCTTCAAGGCAGGATATCCGTACATCGTCGCACGCAGCGAATAGTGAAAGTTACCCGCGTCCCTTTTCTCGATAGCGGTTGGAAAAGGCCCTTTCAGTTGAAATCTTGCTTGGCCGATGAACATATTTGGCACCCACTTTGCTCACATTGAATGATATTCCGACCTTTCCGTTATAATCGTGGAATTCGAGTGCCTAACAGAATGCATTTATGCCACCGAATACTAATCTCCAAATGTCGTTGAATACGCAGTTCTTGGTTCACTTAATGAATGGGCCTATAACACACTGCCGTTCATCAGCTACACTTGCGCAGCTATCTCGAAGTCTGCGCATCATACTCTAGTTTCTCCTTTACTAAGTACTGCGAGGTAATAATCTAGACACAACTCGCCATGAATTCCGGTGCCTCATGAAGCTTTCTGCTCGGCAAAAAGAAAAAAAAAAGCAAATCCCACCGCGCACTTCACGCGTGGCGGCAGTGATGATTTTCGTGGCCATTGTTAGCTGCCTTTTCATTTCAGCCAATAACTAACAATGACTCCTCTGGCTTTAAGAACATTGATTGGATTGCACTGCATACGTCGAACTTTATTATGACTCAAGAATTTTTAAATACAAGCAAACGACCCTTACTTTCAATCATGTACACGGTAATGGTGCTATGACGAAACATGTGCACGTGTAAACAGTAACAGTACTAGATCAGGACAGTGTTGTACTGATATTTAAAAAATAAAATATAACGACAGTGCCCTACATTTCCCGGCTATTTCATTGTCGAAGAAAAAGTTACTAGAGCGTATAAAAGCTTACAGAGGTCCAGCTTGGGATGTGTGATAAAGAAGAGCGATCGGAGAACTCCATACCAGTGGCGCCCTCGATAAGAGCGGGCGTTGCTGGCCGCGGAGTCGGAACGTACCAAGGAAGGCAGGTCACGCCCGAGAGCTTCACGTCTGTCGAAAGCGACAAAAGACGGATAGCTCGCTGATCCATCACTTTGTGACACTAGGCGTTACACAGCAGATGCTGAACGGAACCGCCCGGGAAAAAAATATAGCAAATGAGAAAAACGCATTGCTGCAGTTCATGACGATCAAGTATACGCTAATATGTTACTGGTAACAATGAAGCATCGTTCACTATTCGACACGCACTATTGGGACCTAAAATAATTTGAGAAAGGAAGAGCCTACTCCTTATAGACATTCTTCTGAGCCGAGTGCAGGCCAGCAGCAGAGTTATTGAATAATCAATTGATTATATTTCGTTTCGCTGGTAGCGCGTAATGACATCGTCTTTCTCAAGGCATGTACCGACTTCTGTCTCACTTAATCGAAAGTTGAGTATTCGGCACGAATGTTATGGATGTCGTGAAATCCCGATGAAAGGGCGCTGTGGGCTGGTGTCCCTCCTTGCGTTTTGTCCTCGTTTATCGCGTTGACCGTTAAAAAATGTTTAACCAGTTTCAACTCGGCCAATTGAAGCCCCTTTCTACAATATCCAGCAGATCCCATGCTTTGTGGGACTTGATGTAACGTGAAACAGTCAGCGTGGAATTTGCCTAAGCCGCATGTTTGGCATTCAGCTATTGTTACGAGTAGGACCAACGTCTGTGTGCAAACTGACCACAAGCATCATCACCATAACTGCTAATGGGGTTATTTGCGGTATGTACCGCGTGCCAACGTGCCAAAAGCCGCCGCGGATGAGGGTTATCTGGGGCCGAATTCACAAAACTTCTCTTTCGTAAGTGATTCTTGCCATTGGCGGTCGGCTTCTATAACGATATGTCCTGCATCAGGATTGGCTGAAATTTTCTCTTATGACCATTTTTATCGTAAGTTGTTTTCGTGAATACGGGCCCTGATGTCCTTGTAACGTCGGTGCCCCAGGTTTGATTCCTGTCCCCCTCGAACTTGATGGTTCGACGGTTATTGCCATCTGTCTGCTTCAAATGTCTACATTTCAATCGTAAGCTACGGTAAACGATGAGTCTTCCTCTTAATTAAACTACGCAAGGTGTGTTCGCGTGAAGATTCCAATATCTATTTTGGTTGTCCTTTGACTAACAAGTGGCAGTGCTAAGATTCAAACAGCTGTGCGACATACCCACGCAACCCGGGCAGAGCTACTAGCGATACGAGCCACACGCGGTCGTGTCAACGTTAATCATGACGTATACATGACTAGATAGATAGATATAACGAAAGAGAAGGGGTCAAGGGCTCGTTTTTTATTTGTTAGAAACTTAATGAGCAAACAGACAATGAAGCCTAGGAAAGCATAGGGGAAGTTAATTGTGGCATTGTAATTGTGGAGTAAGTAGAAAGGAATTAAAGTGGACGAAAAGACAAAACTGCCTTCGGTGGGAACTGAACCCATGACATTCAGCTCATTAATTTCTTTCTAACAAATAACAAAACGAGCCCTTGACCCCTTCTCTTTCGTTATTTAATAGCTTGGGCCTTGTTGCGGCAGACTTGGCGCCTTTAGGTAGCATGCGAGGGCTTATTGGGCAGCAGCCATCTCATCGTAGGTTCAGGTCCTACGTGACGTCTCCTGGCAAGAAAGTGTTCCCCACAGGCCGCCATGGCTACGAGTGGCGCTGCTTAACCCTCCCAGGATAATATGTACATAAATACTCAATAAAGTGGACGGTGGGACGACCGCCTTCGTAGCTCAGCGGTAGAGCATCGGATGAGTCATCCGAAGGTCGTGGGTTCGGTTCCTACCGAAGGCAGGTTTGTCTTTTCGTCCACTTTAATTCCTTTATAATTACTCCACAATTACAATACTACAGTTAACTTCCCCTATGCTTTCCTAGGATTGATTGTCTGTTTGCTCATTAAGTAGATAGATAGATAGATAGATAGATAGATAGATAGATAGATAGATAGATAGAATAGATAGATAGATAGATAGATAGATAGATAGATAGATGCGGTCAAAGTCGCCCCGAGTTCGCCAAGAAATGCGTCGTACTTAAAAGTAAGAATGAACGAAGGAAAGAAACCACTTGAGGCTCATAACTGCCTTGAATGTGCAGGTATGAGCGACGCGTTCGGGATTCGCAGAGAATCACTTAGTACTTCAAAAATTAAGGGATACGTAACATATAGTAGAAAGACAGCAGTTTTTGACGAAACATGTCCGTGTAGCAAAAAATGTACAACTCTTGAACGTAAGTAGTCAAAGGCTCAAAGCGTGGCAAATTGAATGAGTAGAAAGACAACTAAGCACTGTATTTGTATTAGGTGCCTGACTCAGCGAAAACGAGAGAGAGAAGCAAGGAAAGACAGGAAAGTTAACCAGGCCCGCGTCCAGTTTGTTACCCTTCACTAGGAGAAAGGGATAAAAGGGTGTAATAGAATGGAAAATAGGGAGAGAGAGAGAGAGAGAGAGAGAGAGAGAGAGAGAGAGAGAGAGAGAGAGAGAGAGTGGGACACGAGCACCAATTAGGCGCACACTTGTAAAAGCACATCGTTTAGAAGTCATCACTTAGACCTGTCGACTTCAGGTATACGTAAGTAGCGGCTTCGTTGCCCATGCAAAAAAAAAAGAAAAGAAAAGAGAGAAAGAAAAAGATCTTAGTGTTAACAAATACTAAGCAGTCAAAAAAATTCTTTCCGGAATCACTCAATGTAGGTGAGTCTGCCTTATCATACAAGGTTCATTAGGTTTGCCCGGTAATATATGCCGGTTTCTTAAACGCCTGTTTCTGAAATATACGTAACGTACTGGTCATTATCAATTGTCTCATTTGAGCAGGCATAATCACTTCAAGCTTTCTAGGCGTGCACTCTACGGCTTGCAACCTTTAGAGTGAATAAAATCCGCTCGGCCTAAAACTTGTGCGAACAGTGTGATCGTTAAAACAAGCTGCACGCTCTTCATGTTTCAGCGCTACGGTATTAGTTGTTACTGCGAGACAATTTATTTGCCGAACGGGTCTCAAGCTACAAAAACCCTGGTGGTCACACCTCACTACGCAGAAGCCTTGAACACGTAGCTCATCACAGAGAGCTTCTCCTTGCTCATTTAACGGTACCAATTATGCCCTTAACTGGTAAACAATCTATACTTACGAAAATAAATTGTAAGCAATTTAATAGCAAACTTGTCAAATCATGTTCGGGTTTATAAGCACGTACGTCGAAATAAACAAACAAGAAACAGAAAAAGGTACACCAATCAGAGATAACAAAAGAAAATAAAAACCAATTCCTGCTTAAAACTACACGTATTTTTACACTAGGTGCGCAGGTTTGCGTGTGGACGTCGAGCAGCGCATCCGAATCACAACCGACGCGGAAGGTCGATTCAGCAATGCATCCGCTGTTTAAGAAAATACTCGGGATTTTGTTGAAATAAAGGAGTGCTCCAAAACAGAAAGAAAATGACCAGGTTTTCACGCGAGATTCGTTCAGAGGCTTTCCACATAACTTATAACCCAAAGTCCGTGCCATCGTCGTGGTTGTCTCCTGCGGTACGTATGTACAATAAGTAACGCCGGTCGTGCACGTTCTATTGCCGTTCGCTTTGCCCCACGTACAGTTGCGTAATCCGGCAATACTGGTTTAGGGTCTCCCAAGGAGCGCTTTCTTCGGGCATATGCACTCTGTAATTCAATAAAACAATATTCTTCGTGCTTCGGAAGCCACTGGTGCGTGTGGAGAAACGTCAAAGGCATCCACTAAGATTGTGGTCGCTGTCAGTGTTCTTTCGCGTAAGAGTCGCATTCTAAATTAGATTTTCCAGATTTTCGATTGAACACGAGCTCGATATACGCTTTCTGCTGCACACGTACGCACAATTTTTAGACAATCCTATTCGCGTGAACGTGCGTCTTTCTTTCTTTGTAAAATCCCGATCGATATAAGACCTGCGTGCGCTCCGATGAATTCGTGTCGTTCGAGCGGGTTTAAAATTTCACGCTCCACCTGGCACCGTATCAGAATAAGCATTGGGACGGACATAGCGACTAATAAATAAATATTACCCAGCTGCGATTAATTCCAGCAGTTTTGCGTCCTGAGAGCGACTAAACCAGGGTCTGCCCTTTTCGAAACACGCTGATTACAATGTTAACGCTTCGGTGGTTCCCTGAGGAGAAATTTACCGAAAGGTTATGGTATGCTGTCTCCCTGTAATAGGTGCAAGATCACAAGAGTCGAAGAAAAAAAGTCCACAGGAACGTCTTCCTTTGACCCGTTATGACAGAATACGCATGAAGAAATGTCACTTCGTACCGGTTAATGCAAATTTAGTAAAATTTCCTTCTACGTTTGTATTTTGGTCGCTTTTAGAATCCATACTTAGATTTGCGCTTTGACCTATTCCACAACAGCTCAAGAAATTGGACAATGCAAAGAACGTGAAGTGCCAATATTTCTGCATGGTTACTTCACAGTTGCATAAATACAATGAATTTGCAGGACTCGTCTGTTACATATATGTGACTCGCCGGACACGAAGCACAGGAAGTAAAACATTCTTGGTTACATCAAGAGAGAGAGAACACATATTCATTCATAATTCCTTAAATCTATTGAGGGTGGGACCCTTCGTTTAGTGCTCCAATGGCTTCCCAAGGCCTGTTCCCAAGGCTTCCTAAGGCCTGTTCTGAAAGTCGCGCCTCCACAGCCAGTGTGGTAATGTGTGTGTGTGTTGGTGCAAGCGCCGAGTTTGCCGCCGCAGGGCGCGAGGTACATTTGTATATAACGTGTGTCACTGATATTGCTAGGGACCAGGGACACTCATCGCGATATTCGGAGGGGTGTATCTTGAAAAGTATGTATAGTTGAGGCAAATATTTGTCTGCATTCGGCGACGGTCCCTATAGACTGCCCTGCGTCCAATTTTGGTTGAGGTAGTGCCACAGTTCGTCACTCTAGCCGTTGAGCGTCGAGGGTGATGGCTCGGCCCCTTGGTCGCTCCAAAAATCAAGAATAATGTCTGATGAAAATAAACATATTCAGAAAGAACTTTACGCATCAGGTACAAAGATTAGGCATGGACTAGGCAAGCGGTCGCAGAAAGCGCATAGTTTAGGAAAACTGCGTTACATGTTTTGATCAGACGCTGTAAGCTAAAATTTTGATGCATGCGCGTTTGCAAAAAAATGTCATTTATTGCAGCTTAATTCAACTCTAAATGTGGCATTACTTCCTAGCGCTACCAAGATACGTGTTTAATGGGGCAATGTTAGCATCATTACGCACTTTCTGATTCAGGGAATTCCCGCAACCCATGCGTAAGTAAAGGCTCACCCAAATGTTTTCTCAAAGTTATTACGAGCGAGGGAAACGTATCCCTCAAATGAAAATCTATACAAGATCACTGGGGGACGAGCGCTAAATTTTGAGGTATGGGTGTTCTGGTTATAATAATGAGAAATGTCAAAATATTTTTGGCATAACCTTCGCGGTAGCAGGTTCTAATTTGGACACACCGGGATACTCTTTTTGTAGCTTTTGTACTGGCTACATTTTTTTAGGGCTAAGAAGATTTTGCGTGTCGTTGTTTAAATGTTAATACAGCAGTTAACGGAGGACCCATTTATACAGACAGAAAGGAGGACAATAGTTTAGCATGGAGTAATATTTTGTCCAGAAGACTGCCTCGCCCCCATGGTATAGTGTCTATGGCTCTTGGCTGCTGATCCGAAGGTCGCGCGATCGAATCGCGGTCGTGTCGCCTGAATTTCAATGGGGCCGAAATATTGAGGCCTGTGTGCTGTGCGATGTCAGTGCACGTTAAAGAACCAAGGTGGTCGAAATTTCCTAAGACCTCCATCACGGCGTCTCTCAAAATCATATAATGGTTTTGGGACGTAAAAACCTCGAAATAAATAAATCAAATCCAGAGGGCTTACGTGTGGCCACCTAACAGTGCTACATTATTAGCCTGCTTACAGGCTGTTGGAAGGCTCTAAGGTGCGATGTATTACGTTTTACTAGCTCGTAAATTCAAGGAAAGGCGAAACAGCAGCAATATCTACTTGATTGAAAATAGGACATGCTGACTTGCAGAAGCCATGGCTCCGGTCATGATATGTGTTGATGCCCACAGAGTGGTGGAGAGGAACGCAGGCATGAGGGGTCCACAATAAGATAAAGGAAGATGACAAAGCATGACAGCAGAGGATGCGCATATGAACTCCCGGCATTCCTTCGGCAAGAATGCCTATCGCAGAGACGTATATAGACAGATATGAATCCCTGGACAGAGATGGAGTGTCCGAGCAACCGTTCAATATCATTTGGCGAGGCTGGGTATAGATGCCAGTGGCGCCTGCATTGTGGGGCCTCTTTAATCGCGGTTTTCGCTGACAGTAATCACCAGCGACTGCAGCGCAAGTTGAATGGAGTCGGCAGTGACGTGATTTGGTTGAATATTATGAAGCGGCGGGAGTGAATTGAATGGTGCCACTGACAGGAGTTGTTGCTTTCTCAAACAGATATAGAGGCGCGTGGGCGTTTATTAAAGTGGTGACCTTTTCGGGGGTATGTCTTCGAACAACGTGCCACTCGCAATGAAAAATATTAGGTGACCTACGGCCAGTCTTAAGTCGTTATAGTGAAGCCTCTTTTCTTCAAGTACTATCAGAATCATTGTTCGTCATTATGTACGGAAACGTAACTGCCCTTCAGTGAAAAAGACAAATAAAACATTAACTATAAGGTGTCTCAACGACATTTTGTGAAGGGGAATCCCATAAGGCACAAAGTAAGACTAACAGGCTATTATAATAAAATTATGCGCCAAATTTAATGTAATTTTTTCTAAGTTGGGAAAGCTCTCGAGATCTTGGACGCGGCTTGATCGCACTATATTGACATAACGTTTCGTAAAAAGTAGGCTAGTTTGCCTGCTAGCCATATTTATATGAAAACTAAGATATTAAATTTATGCGTCTATTTTGAAGCAGTTGGTGACAACGAAAGGGTGACACATATGTTTCACGAATGCTGGGTTTCTCACTTGGTGACAACTTCTACGAAGCATTCATATTCTACAAAGTTGTCTGCGGGAACTAACAATGGATCCATAAAAGAATTCAATTATGCCGTTTTGCGTGTCATAATTACGCTGTATGCGGTACGCGGAACGGCAAACACCTTGCAAAACAGCTGTGTCACCAAATTCACGAGGCGACAAGCTAATGCTATCATAATCGCTACTATTCATCGGGATGGTCACTGTGCTTCGATAGTTGTTGTATAGCCTTTCTGATATACATGCTCGGCTATGCAAATATTGTATCCGTGAAAGTTATCTGAAACAGCATCTTTACAGATTCAACAAAATTAATTTTTGCAACATTTTACGCAGAGCTAGCCCATGGGCTCGATTCGTCACCGTTCTGACGAAGCAAAGGTGCCCCTCATGCAGATAGAATTGTCGCCTTACGTGCCGTGCAATTGGTCTTCTGTGAATATTTCCAATTATACGCGAAATATGACAGCTACATGAAATATAAACGATGTGACAGGTCAGAACCCTGTTTTACAAATAGCTGCTTTGAGTGCATCCACTACTAAAGAAGGAAAATGTTTTATTCACGCTCGTAGTCTTTCTACAAGGGGAGAACATATAGCTGTGCGTTTATTTCCTCAGTTTCTTTAAAAAACTGAACAGCCTAACTACAGTTGTAACATTCCCCTTCGGTTTCTTTTAGATGAACATTGCAAATGCTTTAAATTGTCGTGTTGTGTCTCTGAAGCTAACAGGCTTCCCACGTGGTTAACAGCTTAATCCTTGAATCCTGCTTTGTGTTTGCGATGCTGTCGCAATTTGTATGGGATACTGTAATAAGAGCACCTGCAGGAATTACACTTGTGCAGCCCTTGCATACATGTAAAGATGCATATTTTTTGCTCCAACGTTGGCTTGACGTCTACCTAAAAGAAGTTTATTGTCTGTATTTATCTGCCTGCGTTTAGTTTGTCCTTTACCTTCCGAAGACGAAATGATTCATGGGACATTACCAAATAGAGGTACCTTCCTATCAAAATATATTCGCACTAGCACGCCATCGAAAGGAACAGGCTGCTTTTCATCTGTGTAGGGAGAATAAATGGTTCCATCATTCACATCGCACCTGGCAATCGCCGCGGCCGAATTTCATCCAGCTGTAGAAAAAGGAATCGATATGGCGCAGATCGGCTAGCATAGGTACTATAGTCGTTGAGTACAACAACCGTATATTGAACAGCCGGTCCCTTCGCCCCATGCGAAATCAGACGCTTATGCCACGCGCCGCTCGGAAAAAGATCATTTAGAAACATTAGCGCGTTTAAACAAAGTATAGAACAGCAAAGTAGCCATGATGTGTTGCTTTTATTCTCTTTTATCTATGTGGAACCATTATTTTAATTACTATAAATAAGTGCTCAACGCGATAAGAGAGCAAATTAGGAGGAGGAAACGAAATACCGACGCCACGTCGATAAGCGACACGCACTAGTGCCTGTTGCTATGCGCAAATACTGCATGGCAATTACTTCATACTGAGACAAACCGATTTGTCATTGTCTACATAATACACGTCTTCTAAACTGCGCCAATTGCATCTTTCGTTAAATTTAGCTAAATCAGTTAACCTCCTTTTTTTTTCGTTTCGTGAACATAACGCACCGTCGATATATGCTATTGTATTTGCCGCCCACAAAGGCGTGAAGTTGCTACTTTACTTACAATATTTTACTATGTAACCTTTACAGTTTAACTGAAGCACGGGAAACATTTTTCATCGAGGTAACCGCGTCGTTCGCACGTTCAAGAAAATGTAATACACACTTTTTATCCCGCTTCACACATCAGAATCTAAACTATGCAGAGGTAGAGCTGACAATCACCACGTTTTGTAGGCGTACCCCCATTGATTGGTTCCTGGGTTTTTGACGTCCCAGAAATTGTGGGACCCTTAAGCTTCGCCATAAGAGTTGAACGCGACAGCGATGCCTGGCCCCATTCTCATCACGCTCTCTTTCGCTTGCCATGCTCTTCAGTCGTCTAGCCACATAACTGTCATGACACCACTTGGTAGAAAGTGCGAGTTACTTGGTAATGCATATTTTAAATGCGAAGCATTTCTTAGCGAACTTCGGTGAGTTTGAGCGTATCTATCTATCTATCTATCTATCTATCTATCTATCTATCTATCTATCTATCTATCTATCTATCTATCTATCTATCTATCTATCTATCTATCTATCTATCTATCTAGCCGCCTATGATTTTGTGCTCTCCTGGCCGTTTCGCTAATCGGATGTTTTCGAAAATTGGTATGCCACATCATGACTACATGAAGAACATAAATGACACGCCTGTCATGAAAATCATGATATGCATGTCATGAGTGGCATGATTTACATGCCACGGTCTTAGTCCTCTCCTTGCCGTTTCGCTAATGGGATGTATGCGAAAATTGGTATGGCACAACATGACTGCCTGACGATCATAGATGGCAGGTCATAACATGAAAATCATGACATGCGTGTCATGAGCGGCATGATTTACATGTCATAGTCTTCGTGCTCTCCTGGTCGTCTCGTTAATGGGATGTATACAAAAATTGGTATGCCACAATATGACTGCATGGCGAACATAAATGACAGGTCATAACATGAAAATAATGACATGCATGTCATGAATGACATGATTTACATGCGACGGTCTTGGTGCTCTCTTGGCCGTTTCGTTAATGGGATGTATACGAAAATTGGTATGCCACGACATGACTGCATGGCGAACATGACTGACAGGTCACAACATGAAAATCTTGATATGCATGTCATGGGCGGCATGATTTACATGCCAGACGTTTCGTTAATGGGATGTATACCAAAATTGCTATGGCACAACACGACAGCATAACGAACGTAAATGACAGGTCATAACATTAGAATCATGACACGCGTGTCATGACCGGCATGATTTACATGCCATGGTCCTGGCGCTATACTGCCGTTTCGTTAATTGGATGTATGGGCTCCGTCTACTGACCAGAGGGCGCTACGTAGCTCTCGTCGGACGGCTCAGTCGCGCACGGTGGAAACCGAGGCGACAGCGACGCGCGCGTTTCTTCGCTGCTTTCCGGGCGTGCTACGAACCACACGAACGCTCGCGGCGTCGCCCTTTGGAACAGTTTGCCGCAAGTTTGGAGTTCGCGTCTCAAAGGAAAAAAATTGGCCGCGTATCTCCGTGCTTCGCTGCAAATGCCGTCGAAAGACGATAGCCTTCTACCGGCCGTACTACATGAGTCCCGTTTCGCGTGTTTCCATTCCCCCCGAGGAGTTGCACAAGCGAGAGGGAAAACGAAGAGACGCGAGGAGAGAATGGGACCGGCCGGAGTGGCGGGCGGCCGTTCCCTGCCTTCCGTTCGGCACGAGAGCGAGATAAGGGCGCCATCTGGCCATGGTTACGGGAAACGCAAGAAGCTTGCCTAGTACAGGAAACGTCCGCTTTTGCGCATCCTAACAAGCACTAGGGTCCTTAGAATTACGCATCTATGTATTTTCTACTAAAGGTACACACTGTCCAATACATACGTATTGATTTTGCGCCTCAGATATGCGTAATATTTGCTTTTTGGCCGGCTGTGTTCAGAAGTATGAAGGTAGCCACCAGTTCAAGCTGGGTGGTCGTTGAGGAAGGGGTTCACCTTTCGCAGCAGGACACACACACACACACACACACACACACACACGCACGCACGCACGCACGCACGCACGCACGCACACAGACAGACAGACAGACCAAAATTTCTGCGTTGAAGTATCCCAAGAAAGACTATCGTCTTTAATAAAACGAAATAAGGTGGGACGGGCGGTCGCTGCTGCTATAGAGTTGGAGACGCGCATCGCGTTCGCATATATTTCCCTGTCACAGTGTGCCCAATTTTGCTTCTCTCCGCCAGGCAGTGCATTCTGGCGCTGATGTCGCACATGGAAAACTCGACTGCACGGAGCCTATACGAAAATTGGTTTGGCACAAAATGACTGCATGACGATCATAAATGACAGGTCATAACATGAAAATCGTGACATGCATGTCATTAGCGGCATGATCTACATGCCACTCGTTTCCTTAAAGGGATGTATACCAAAATTGCTATGGCACAACACGACGGCATGACGAACGTAAATGACAAGTCATAACGTTAGAATCATGACATGCGTGTATGAGCGGCATGGTTGACATGCCACAGTCTTGGTGCTGTTGTGGCCGTTTCGTTAACTTCATATGCACCAAACTCGGTATAGTGAGACAACAATGCAAATCCATTTTACGTTCCTGATGTGTGCTTCGCATTTCCTTGATTCCCACTGCACGTGGGATCTGCCAATTTTTTTCTATTGAAGTTGATATTGTGAATTACTGCAATGTAACGAGTAAAGTACAAAGTGGCGATGGGCTATCAAAACTCGCCGATGAAGAAGGCACCGCAGTTCGTTAGGCGCTTGTACACAGCACATAATGATGATGATGATGATTGTGGTTCGGTTAGGAAAGGACGCTAATTTCTGCAACCCACGTAGGGAGCACGGCTAAGCGTCCGCGGGGGAGGGGGAAAGGGAGTGAAAGAGAGAGGAGAGAAAGGCCGTAGTAGAGGGCTCCGGAAACTTAGACCACCAGGGGTTCTTTAACGTGCACTGACAACGCACAGTAGACGGGCCTCTGGCATTTTCGCCTCCAACGAAAATGCGACCGCCGCGGCCGGGATCGAACCCGCGTATTTTGGGTGGCAGCCGAGCACCGTAACCACTGCACCACCGCGGCGGACCAGCACAGAATCTATCACAAACGTGTCAATAGCTCGGCGGCATGAGAGAACGTCTACACGATATCCAGCCTGTCACGAGCACAGGCTGTAAGCCTGTAAGGCTGTAAGGCTGTTAGCCTGTATGCCAAAGTGCTGGCGCCCTCCGGCTAAATATCCATGGATGCGGCGTGATGAAACACAGTGCCGTGGGCCTTTTGCGCCATGGCGCGGGGTGAGAGGCAAGCTTTTGCCACACTGAAGCACCTCCGAGATGTGTGTATCAACAACGGTAAATCGACAACGTATCAGCAACTAAAAAAGGAAATAAGGAGTAAATAAAAAAACTAGAAGTAACTCAAAAGCAACTCAAAAGGAATAAAAAGTAGCACCCGCTGTAGGCTCGGAGAAAAATAAGCGAAACACGTGTTGATGAGGGTGACAGTGACAGCAGTGATGCAGGAATTTGCTGTCAAGTCAAGCCGGTTCGGGGAAGATAAGCCTGGCAGCGCTCTTTGGGCAGCGTTAGCCTGCCTGTCTTTAATTAAATGCGGTTCGCCGGTCACAGCGTGTCAGAGGCAGTCGCGCGCTGCGAACGAAAATTAGCCGCAGCACCATGAAATAAATACTGCGAAAACGTCATGTTCAAGTGTAAGTTTCCACATAGATACATCGACCCATCAGGTACGAACTCCTGATTGTGGAAGCGCTCGCCAAACGGGAGCACCGAAGAACATCGCTTGCCCAATCACGGGTCACCGATAAATTGCATACGGCTGGCTGCTTGCGCTGATGGATAGGCTTCGCTAATATTTAACATATTTTTGAAGACATTAGAAGATACATTACTGCGCCTGCACAGCGCGTTCTGGTACCGCACGTGCTAATTTGTCAGCTTGAAAAAAAATGGTGTTCGCGCTGTCATAACCGGCCCAACCAAGCTTCAGAAATATCCTAACCTTCGCTCTCTACAAGAGAATTCCTTTCAATGCCCGTGTCCGCGGACAGCCTGTTTCTTTCTTCCATAAAGCCATCTTACAGTTCCGTTCATCCAGTGAGAGTACACATTCTGAGTACACATTCTGTGTCAAAGTCACCGCATTAAAACGCCACTAAGATGCCGCCAAGAACGGCAACTAATCTAAATCCTGTCGTACACCGCTACGCTGGAGTATGTTCCTACCATATGAGGGAAACTTCAGCTGCAACCACTTGCTCCGCAGTGGAAAGTGCAAATTTGAGAAATAGATATTTCGCTTCCTCTGAAGGTTCGTCTGTGATCCAGAACTAGCTAATAATGATCATTGTGGGTGTTTTACGGGTCAAAGCAACAATATGAACATGATTCGAGCCGTAGGGAAGGCCTTCGCAAATTTTGACCGCCTTTGGTTCTTTGAACTTCTTGCACGTGCAGTGAAGATGCACAGTACACAAACGTCTCGCATCTTCGCCTCCATTGAAAATGCGTCCAGCACAATCGGGTCACCCTCATCGGATAAAACTCTCGTCAATCGGGTCAGCACCTAAGCACCACAACCGCTGTGCTAGCAGTGGCGGACATAGAGCTAGCAAGTAAACTGCGAACCGTAAGGGCTTATGTGGCCAGGGATGCACGAGCTTACAGTAACGAGGGGAAATTTATCCTCTCCGAGCTGCAGCGGCAGAGTAGGCGGACTTGCACACAAGCTGATGCTTCACCAATTTAGCGGATAGCAGCTTAAGACTTGTACGCGGTGTCTCTCTACAATCACTGCCTAAGGAAACGCTTAAGACAGTCTGTTATCAGATGTAATTTCACTTGCTTTCAACCGTATCACATGAAATACCCTGAGCCCACGGCAACACAAGCGGCTACGTAAGTACAGGGACTGTAACCCGCAACACTTGTCCCTCTGCTCTTGTCAGGACAATCATACAAGAGTTTGTGAAGGATGCCGGGAACAGTATTCGGAAACATTTTAATAAGACCTACTTTAGGATACACCAGGAAAACTAAGACAAGCCGTGAACAACTGTTCATACTGAAATCTCTGTTGCCATGGCACACGCGCATTTCTATAGGTCAAGAAAAGACGAACACGACCAGGAGGACGGATCCGCACTGCAGCTTCTTTGACTACAACCGGACGCGCGTTTGGTTAACCTCCCTGCCTTTCCTTACCTCTCTCTCTCCCTTTGACTACAACTGGCTCACTCATTCCATCTCGCGCACGAATAAACATCAGCTATCTTTGAAATGAGTGTGCTTCCTGCTGCAATTCCTCATCCTTGATCAAAGGGCAGCCTGTTGCTTAAAGGCGAAAGCCTTAACAGGCCTATGCGAAGCGGGACGCGGCTAATTATGAACTGCTCATGTTGGTATTGTCCTGCAAATAACTACAACAATCATGATTTTTGTAAAGTATTGTATAGCAGTGACTTGCTGTAGTAATGCCAACTGCCACCAAAACAAACTGCATTTGTTGCGTCGGTAAATAACGTAGTTGCACAGCCATTTCCCAACGCAGTGTAGCCGCGACAGCAGCCTTGATTTACGGGAGATATTCCTCCCACGTCAATATATTTGCTAGACATAACGCTGATATGTTTTCCCAAGCCAATGTTCATCAGTGATTCTGTCCTGACCGAGAACACGGCATGTCCTTCCAAAAAAGGAGCGGCAGCGTTGCTTCCTAGCATACTAAAGGCGACTCCGCAGAGCATGAAAAGCTAATACGCGTAACGAGAACCTGCTGGTGTAACCGGTCGAGGAAAAGGAAGAGCCGCAGGCATTCCAGAGACCATTTTAGTGGTGGCTTCGATCGGCGCGTCGCACAAAAGATGCGCAGTCCGGTAGGCTTGTCACGTCCTGAGACCGTCTGCGTTCCGACGGCGAGTAAAGACGGATAACTCGCTGATCCGTTGGTATCCGGCGCCGGCTTCGGTGGTGCGCACACAACGGACGTGTAATGGCAACCTGCGTAGACGTAGCTGACGAGTCGAAACAAAGTGGGGAAAGCGGAAGTATCAAATTGGTAAGGAAGGGTATTGGACAGTTTCCGAAAAGAACGTTAACGGTGTAGGTGATGACGTCAACTAACTGCGCAAGGGGGTGCTGTAACAAACTTAAGGCGCATGGACAAATGGCGTCAGTAGTGTTCTACACCGAAACAAGGAGATAAGTAATAACGAACTCTGGTTTAGAGCTAGATCTCTGTCTTTCTTTTTTTTTTTTTACCGAATGTGTCAAAAGGACTCAAGTGAAGAACGACTTTTCTAGTATTAGTAGATCGCCTTTTCACACTACCAAGGGCACCTTGTGTTGTGAAGACGCTTGGCAAGATAGATAATGCGCAAAAACAAAATATAAGTGGCGACGCCTAATACGCACTAATACGGGTGACGTCAAAATATTTGATGGCGTCTACTAAGGCCCACAAAATCCTTCATGGGTAAATTAGATATACATTGCATTCTAAGGAACCAGATGACTTCAGATGGCCTGTTTCAAAAAAATTGAACTGACTCAATCTGGCGAGAACACGGAAAAAAAAAAAGAAATGTGGTATTCCGCGTCATCTACTCAAAGTTTTCTGCGCGGAATTCAAACAGAAAACTTTGACCTTGATTTTCTCTCCTAGTATTGAACATCAAATGATAAAATTTGCGACAATAGAGTTCCCGAAAATAATTTATCAATTTAAATTACTTTTCTGCATCACGTGGGTATCCCTTTAAGGCTACAGTCGGGGTTCCATTTTATTGGTTATGCGCCTCTTCTAAACAAGAGGAAATCCCCGTTCACCTTGTATTTCACAGATAGCACGAGTTGACTGTTTTGTGGGATGTAAAATGTCACGCAAAGTTTTCAGCATTAGGTGACAGAAGGGACGAGTTATTGATTGATTCATGAAAAGCACTACGCTGCCATATCTCGCAGACCAAGCTAGCATAACAGGTCCCGTTATGCCGGCACCTAATTATAGAAATGCCTATGGAGTTAGCAACACTGAAGTCTACCGATAATATATGCCGTAGGGAAATTAAACAATGATATGGAAAACACTTCTGTGTATACGTCATGTCACATATGACGCCACATCTAGCGGATAAATATCCATTTATTGTCGTCACTACGACCATTAAATTATAATAGCTGCAGCCCGCGCTGTAGGCCTAGATATTTGCAGTCAGCACTAAACTGGTAATAGACTACTATGACTGCTTAGTTTGTTTTCATACAACACTGATTCAACTAATTTAAATTTTATGGGCTTCGTGGTGATCGCCGTTGGCTACCAGTCGCATTCGCCTGAGGTTTAGGAGCTACAGCATTCAAGAGACATTGAGCACCCCTCAGTACATGTAAGCATCCCAGAGGCATCTGCGTGTGTTTTGTCGGGTTCAGTTTGGAGCTTTCATATAACAGTACTGCAGCACTACGTTATAGAGTAAAATGGTCGTGGTTCGATGTTCTAAATATCTCTGTACACACCTACATGTTGATAATGATTGTGTTTATGTTCATCCTCAGTATTCTGCTCTCCTTCATCAGGAACAAGTGAGTTATACGCACTTTGCTTGAATAATGCTTTTAGGCGGCATCTGGATGTGCATTTCCCACGTTCCTAACAGGTTTATTTGCTAATATTTCTACATACTCTAGCTTCCTGTCAATAAAAAAACACTGTTTATGGCACACAGTTCTAGCTCTTCAAAGGCCATAAGGACTTCACCTTCACAATAAGTTATCGATACTATAAATTTACCATAGGCCTGCCAAACCGAATCAGATTTAAAATTCACCTCAACAAGTTGTCAAACTTGAGCCTTTGACCAATACTCGATTTTCTCCTGTGCTTGAAGCTGACTTGCAGAAACAGAAAAGCATGCATTGCGCGTACCCAATTATGCAAGCAAAGGACAGATACACGTCTAAAGCTGATCGGGAAGGCGGACATATCGGGTGAGCAGAAAGGCAAAAGGAAGACAAAAACGTACGCTTAAGTGCGCTGGCAAATTAGAATGTTAGAACTTTACAGGACTCCTAAATGTGCATGTGCAGCAAAAACTGACTTCATTTCACATGAGTCCTTTGGCGCACACAAGCCAACACGATGCTTATAAAACGTGCAACCGTGGAGAAGCACACATTAATGTTTAGCACATCTGCCATTTTAAACAGCAAATTACAGTCAAAAAGGTGCACGATCCTTCAAAGACGTTGAAAAATTCCACGTTGAGGTAACCCTCTTCTGAAGCGTCATGAAGCACATCCACAAAATACTTCTCATATGCATTTTTAAATGCCTTTTCTTGAAACTGAAGTTTGTCTGAACACACAGTCATATTGCATCCGATAATTGATTGACAACTTATTTATTTGCTAAAACGCACTGAAGGGGAACTTAGACGTTTCATATTGCTTATTTGGTTGCACTTCGAGGCACACTCTTCTTATTCGGTACATTAGCAATATTACAAGCGCAGAGACAAAACAGGTAATTAAGAATGTTATTTAGGTGACACTTGCTAGAAAGAGCATAACGTTGGAGTTTTATTTGTGTTGCATGCTGCAACGACACTACTCGGTCCTCAATCTAAATGAAGGAACAAGAAAAGTTTACCGGCAAACGATCTTTTATCGCCTCATTACACTTATTGGCAAGTGCTCGGAAATTTCGCTTTCGCCAGAAAACGCTCGTTTCCTGCGCGTTCAGGCGTTTTAGCGCAACGCGCAGGAAACGAGCGCTTTCTAAAGCTAAAAGAGAACAATTATGCAGATAAGCCAGCTTGGCAGCCGCGTAATTATAGTTCCTGCCTCCTTACAATTTCACTATACAAAAATCCGCGGGACGCGGCCTAACTATTACTGCGCAAGAACAAAAAAATTGTGGCTGGTCCCTCTGTCAGAGGAACCGGTATAACGTGAAAGGGAAATGTCTCTTCGCATAAGCAGTTGAATGTTTACTGTTACATCGAGGTGAACTTGCGCATTTGCCGGTGTTCGCGAACTTGCCGGTGTTTCGCTGGTACGGTACCGTTTGACGTGGGGGAATCCTGCGTTCACACATCGCCTGCATAACATCAAGGGTCAACCCTTTGTGGTAACTAAAGTAGTTTACCTAACAACTGGGCACCGTCTATAGTAAGTGCTGCGCGACCAAGGCATCAGTCATATTTACTTGCGCCACATTGACCCGTCAACGTCGTTGCCGTGCTCTGGCGCCTAACGCAGCTGTTTTTTTCTTGTTCCGATGACGCTGGAAGAGCGGCCGGCGGGGAAACGCCACCCGCGAAGAAAGGTGACCGACGCCCTACCACTGCGCTATCGACGCAGAAGCTGTACGAACGCGGCTAAGTGCGCGGCTCTGCACGCTTTCATCGAGGCGGACTTTGGAACGCACCTGGGAATGGCGCCAGCATCCAGGAGGGGCGAAGTAAAGCGGCAGTGATTCACTTTGTCTCTCCTATATGGCGGCACCGTTCCAGGCAATGTGCGTCTGCATGCGCGCGTGCTGAGTCGGACGAGACAAGAAGGCGCGTTCGTACAGCATCGAGCATGTACGGCGTTAGCGCAGTGTTTGCGCACCGGGCGCCTTTCGTCGTGGCGCGGGGAGCTGTGAGTTCTATTCCCAGCGCGTCAGCAGATTTCCTGAGTGTTTTTAGGGGCGAAGCTCCTTAAGGCGTGGGTCGTGCGTCCCCGATGTATGTAGTAGTAGTAGTAGTAGTAGTAGTAGTAGTAGTAGTAGTAGTAGTAGTAGGTAGCCACCGGCGCGTGCCTGCCGCGAGAGACAACGTTGGCGCAGGCAGCGTCTCCTAGCGAGTTTCTTGATTGAGAAATACCGACTGCTCGCGTTGGAGAAGCGTTGGAGAACCGCGAGCAGGAATTATCGGTTACCTTGCGAACGGAGCAGGAATTATCGGTTACCTTGCGAACGGAGCAGGAATTATCGGTTACCTTGCATTTCACGGACCACAAAGCAGTCATAAACAAGGGACCACGGAAACCAGCAATAAAAGTTTGATGACATTTACTGAAATGTTTCACTTTTAATTGTGGGGCGAATTGCACGGAAGAGTTTCACGGTTTACCGATGATTCCTTCCGGAGCTTCGCCCCACTCATCATCATTCACCCCGTGAATATGCTGTGATTTTTTATTTATTGTTCTTACACTGTTCACTTTACTGCATCATATCCGTTACGGTAGTGACGCGTAGGGTAGTGGTGGGCCCCGGCATAAAATCCTTTCGTGTTAAAACAGGGCATTTGATCAGGCATCAATAAGCAGCGTCACAGCACAAAAGTACGTGCGACTACACAAGCACCTCACGGAAATCAAGCTTTCTTTTCGCACCTGGCGGGGACGTTTTCTATAAAAGCGCACCATGAAACAAAAATCCGTACATCCGTATAGATTTTAAATGCTGCTGCAATGAGTCATGAAATTGCACGACGTACTATTTTTCTTGTTACTTGTGTTCACTCGTACTGAAAGTAAGTACATAAACATTCCTGTGATACGGGTGTACAGATGCAATGGACACGTCGAAACACACGGGAAGAAAGCTGAAGCACGCGCTTGTGATGTGCATTAACACTTCGATCCCAATAATGTAAGTTTACCAAACGGCACAGTGGTATGTTGGTACGCTGTGCAACAATGCTGCACCTCGATATTTGGCCGCCGTATTGTGCAGTTCATCACGGAGATGCGGTCCGCACTTTTACACTAGAGCAAGACAGCTAAAACTGCATAAGTGTGTCTCTACGTTTCACAGACTGCATAGATGAACATTATTGTACAAATCCAGCTTGCTAATCCAAGGAGCGCTCGTCTTCTTTTCCTTATGTTTCATCCTTTCTTGCGCTCTAATGTATCCCTTATTGAACCAACGCGCCCAACAAAGCATTCTATTAATCCAAGGTGCTGGCGTTCATGTAGTGTCAATGTCTCCTTTAACTGCACGTCAAACTTACTACACCAGACTAAGTGCCGAATATTCTCAGGTCAGCTAACAAAGAAAAGTGAGAAACATACTGCGAACCAAGCATCCGCTTTTGTCTGAAATGGGTTCTTAGACGTTCTTCTCTCTAAAAAAGAGAAGCACTTGTTCTCTTGTCCAGCACTATCCTTCCGTAAAATAGAAACATGCTATGTATTTAATTCTTGTGTTCGTGTGCGCCCGAAAAACCATCCTTGCTACTTTTCACTGACCAGGATATATCCCTTATGTCAACAGAGGCAGTCGTAGCAACGGACCGAGACAGGAGTGAGACGGCGTTGCATTGAACCGAATGAGAACGCGAAAGCGGCGGACATCGGCAATAACAGGGGTCCCCCAGTTTTCTTGCAGAATAAGCGGAAATGCTCTCTCGCGAGGAAATGCCACGGTGCTTTTAAATTTTGCTTTCGTTTTCTGCCTCGGGGCAATCACGCTCGAAGGGAAACCAATTCCCCAAGTTTCTTCAGTTTTGTTATCGGTTAAGTGTTCCGCCATGAATTGTATTATCTGGACTTCTTGGACATCGAAAATAAGCTCCTCAGGGAAGAAGAAAACGATGGAAGAATTTTATGTTTGGCTGCACTGTGTTGTCGACATCCTACGCGTTTAGAAAACGAAGCACTTCAATTTCTATAGCGAAGAGTAGAGGTGTTAAAACAACGAAGGACGAAATAGCGTCGTTTTCGGAAACGGTGCTGCAAGAACTTCTCTCTATAGGAGCGGAATTTTTGCACTACTGTAATAACAACGAAGGTCATAGAGTGAGAAAACATAGTAAAACGCTTAAACGCCTTGTCATCGGAATAGTTCATTTTCTTCTGCGAGTCATAGCAGGGCCGAAAAAAAGACAATGGAGCAGCGTCTAATACGCGAGCCCCTAACAACGATTGGAAAACCGAGTGCAAAAATTGAAAGACGAATGTAATGGTAATCGGCTAAGTGCCATTTTAATATAATGGTGATATGCTGTGATGGTAATTCAGTGTAATGTTAATCCATTACAGTGAATTACCACTGTAGTGGCAATTCACTAAGTGCCGTAGGACCACTGAGTACCAACGCGAGCCATTCATTGCAGCTTTTTACTTAAATGCATGTGAACGCACAGTGGATGTCATCAACTAGCGGTGAAACGGGGGCCAGTTGGAAGCTGGCAGTGGATGCCTTAAATGCGTGCCTGTATCACTCGTCGCCATGGTGACTGATCGGTAGCCTGGCGTATGTGGATACTTGAGTGTAGCCAGAGAAATGAAGCATGCAGGAAAATACATGAAAGAACAAGACACGCTGGTGGGTATTCTTACACTCTTAAGACACTTCAGGCGCTAATAACTGAGGATTAAAACTAGCTTCTAGCTTCATATTCCTGGTATGCTCCTAGTAATGTTTCAGGACCGGGTGACGCTGCCCACAATCGAATTATAGCCATCAATTTGAGGTCTTGCATCGCGGCATACATTCCAACTTGTGTTATTAGCATCAAAGTTCAAAAGTGTGGTTTATTGATTGATTGAAAAAGAAAATGACCAACGTTATCCTGATAGAAGAAACTTACAGCGTTTACCAAGAACCGGGACAAATTATGGAAAACAAACGCTGCGATACCAATCAACGCGATTAGTTAATGAATTCCGAAATGTCTTGCAGTTTGACGACAGTCTAGGGACATTTAAAAAACAAGTTCAAGAAATTTTGATCAAAAAAGAAATAACTTATCATCACTAATCTATATTGTATAAAAAGAGCAGGTAGAATTGGGCTGTGACATGTTCACTAGTGTTCGGAAAGTGTGTTGTTCCATTGTGGTATACGATGCATCGAGCTTTTGTTCTTATGTGCAAGACAAGTGTATCCGCACTATGTTAAGTGTATAAACGTGTTGTTGTTTTTTTATTACTGTATTCCGCGCGCATGTGATACATGACATGTCGGGGTTTTGTTGTTGATTGTTGTATCTGCAAAAAAAAAAGAAAAAGGGAAAGAAGAGAAATTGTGTATCTGTAACGAACTATAGGTGCAGGGGCCTTTGTCAGGCGAATGAAACGCCTTTTGCCGCTATATCCTTTTTCTTGTATTCCAAGAAATAAAATAAATTTACTACTACTACTGTTACTACTACTACTACTACTACTACTATTGATTGATTGATTGATTGATTGATTGATTGATTGATTGATTGATTTCTGAGGTTTTACATCCTAAAACCAGCTGTGATTATGAAAGACGCCGTAGTAGAGGGTTCCGCAAATTTTGACCACCTGGGGTTCTTTAACGTGCACTGACATCGCACAGTACACGGGCCTCAACATTTCTCCTCCATCGAAATGCAGCCACCGTGGCCTTGACAGACGAAGTTTCAAATGAAAAATTCAACTGAGTTTAACATAGCCATGATGGTTGCTCGCAAAGGAGTACTGCTAAAGCGTCGGTTATCGCTGCACTTGGCAATGTGTGCTGATTGATTTCTAGGGTTTAACGTCCCAAAACCAGCTTTCTGGCAATTTTTGCTGAAAGGAAGTTCTCTAAACACGCATTTATATACTGCCCAGAGCAGTGCCCACATGAAGAATATAAAAGCGTCAGTGTAAACGCACAGCAAGTTGGTTGATTTCTTGTGTTTTACGTCCCAAAGCCAAGATACGATTATGAGAGACACCGTAGTGGAGGGCTCCGGAAATTTCGTCTACCTGGGGTACTTTAACGTGCAAGGACGTCTCACATAACACGAGCCTCAGGATTTCGCCTCCATCGAAATGCAGCCGCCGAGGCTGGGATTCAATCCGGCGGCCTTCGCCTCAGCAGCCGAGTGCCGTAGCCATCAGACCACCGCGGTGTAGCACGCGCAACAAGTACAGAAAACACTAAAAGGCAGGTCTGGCAAGGAGTGCTCACTGCGGTTTGTTCCGATCACAGCTACATCGCTCTCCCGTTAAAATTCATGTAAAAACGTGTATAGCTCTATTAGCTTGGTGGTACTGATACCGAATGGTGAGAATGAGACTTCTACATCCAGCTCTGCTTCGGCGCCAACTTTTCTCACTCTCTTTCAGAGAGGCCTGGGCAAAAAGAATTAGTACTTCCACGAACACCTCCACAACGTCGTTTGTCTTCTGATCAAAATAAAGCGGTAGAGGGAGCAGAGTCAACTGCTGAACCCAAGCAGCTAGCGGATGACCTGAGATTGCTGTGGTCTGTGCTGTCGCCTCAATCTTGGTCTTGAGCGCGTCGTGCGGGCCGTGAGACCACACCGTGCCTGTGAAGAACAGGGCGGTTGCATCCAAATTGAAAATTAAGTCAGCAGCGAGGGAGAAGATTAAAAGAGGGACCGCTGATTAACGCAGCAGCCTTACGTTGAGAGAGGAGGCGACTTCATTTCTCTGGTCACACGCTTTGGACGACGCCCTTGGCCTAACGTCTTACACACACTGTTCGTGAGATTAGATGCACACTACCGGTGGCCAGAGGTACAAAAAGCGAAGTCGTAGTTGGTAGGGGATAAAGCGATTAAGTTCGCTTGCCTCCTTTTGTGATGCGGTCGTCCGCATAGAAGTATAACGCACAACAAATTTTTTTCTGAGTTCTTTAACTTAGCTTTCTTAAGAGCAGCCTGGGGTGATTACTAGCGACCATTTAGAAGTGAAAATTTTGGCGAACATTCACGACTGCTGATTATCTACTCCCACTCGTTTCGGTGAGTTCTTAAAATTCTAGCCCAGTCATTAAATCTTCTAATCAATTTTATTTATATCATCTACTTTTAAACTTCAAGGCCGCACACTCAGATTCGCTCCAGACTAAAGTAATTCGACATCGTCGTAGGACAAAGCATACATACATCAGCGCACATACGTCTAGACTTGACCACATTCTGGGGAACGCGGCTCGCCTCACCACGGTGCGTGCAGCCTACATGTGCGACGCTGGAAAAGAAATATCAGCCCGATGCCCTACCGTTACGCGACAGATTACCTCCAGATGCCTTTTTAAGGCGCTCGCAGTTTATTTGTATAAGATAATCAACTAATCCGCAACGCCGTCACACGCCGAGCGTGAGGGAAAGAAAAAGCTCACATTATACATGCGACATCTTTGTGTGCCCAGTCATCATTTTAGCTGGTTTCTGCTATATTCTATGAGTTCACTTTCTTGTTCTATCGCGCTGCTTTATTTTCCCATTTTCTACTGATTAATATTCGTTTGCCATTAGCTGGTGTCTCAAGCGCACCAAATATGAAAATGTTATCAACAAATGATGTATGTATGTATGTATGTATGTATGTATGTATGTATGTATGTATGTATGTATGTATGTATGTATGTATGTATGTATGTATGTATGTATGTATGTGTCTTCATCTTATACTTTTTCCCCGCCGTATATACAGGCTGCAGTCATCGTCGTCGTCGTCTTCTACTTCCTGCTCATCGTCATGTTCTTCCACTTTCTCTTTTTATTATTTGTCGCCATCGTCTACTTCCTCCTCTTCTTAGATCCTCCTCCACCTACTTTTCTCTCGTCTTCCTTGACAAAACTGCGGCCGACGACTGACAGCATTTATTATCCCGAAACGCCACTTCTACCGTATCAGAGCCGCGTCACAGAACACAAAGTACCCGACCATGCGGTGAGAGTCAGGGATGGATGCCACTGCTTTACTGAGCTGGGTTCAAATCCGCACACGCATGAAGTTTTTTTTTTTCTTCTTACTGTGACCGATATCGGCTACGCACACCAGCGGTGGTAGCAGACGTCATTGTAACCAGACCATAATAGCTTTCGCTGTAAAAGAATTCACAAAAGCTGAGGTAATTATGGAGGCATGTCACTATGCCGCTTTCTAAGCCAGACGTGTGCCTGGTTAACTTCGTTACTTCCTTTTCGTTGCTTCTCTGTTTCACTCTCTTTCTGCCGCCTGACGTGTAGCATGAAGAGCACAAAGCAAAAACAGCAAATTCAAACGTGCTAATAGAGGCAGTTGCTAGAGCATAGCGCAACTTACGAAGACGACATAGGGTTAGGCTATGAGAGATGGATTGCGAAACGGAGAATTATCCTCGCTATGATATTTTTCTAACCGCACGGCGAAGCGACACCCTACCAGGGATTTGCACAAGGTGCAGGTCATTTCCCCTGGGTGTCTGGCTAGGAGATCGATGCTGCTATCAGCCATCAAAATAAAATACAGTCTTACCCTGTCCATTACTTGAGTCTCTGGTGGAGTCGCGTGGGCAACAATTATCCGATAATGCGGCCACTCGGTGTCGTAAGATGGCTGGTAGTTCTCTGAAGTGGCGCAATTGCTCCCGCATCTTGCAAAGCACCTTCTTAAGAGATGTAAGCACACTTGGCCAAAATGATCAGTATATATATATATATATATATATATATATATATATATATATATATATATATATATACTGATCAGACGCGCATGTTGAAATGCTATATATAGCATCTCAACATGCACTTAGTCGTTGCTATGGAAGGCTTGTTGCCGAACAGGCACGGCGCCATATACACGTCCACACAAAAATGCCTGATGGTGGCGTAATGTTCATGTCCGAATGTGTAGATAACTTCTTGCAGACCTGGAGTGCGTTTTTAGTAGCTAGCAATCTTTTGCTGAGGCGACATGCAATTCAAAGGCGTTTCAGAAAAAAGTCAACAGCATATCCTCATAATAATGATTGAGGGGCTTTTACGTGCCGGAACCCGCTCTGATTATGAGTTACGCCCTGCAGGGGAGGGCGCGGAGTGGCTTTGACTGCTTGGGGTTCTTTAATGTGTGCCTAAAGTTAATTACAGGGAGTCTTTCGCATTCCGCCCTCAACGGGAATGGGGCAGCCGAGGCCTGGATTCGATCCCGCCACCTCTAGCTTATGGCTAGCCAGCACCTAACCGATAAGCTGGCATGGCGACTACAAGAATGTATTCTACATTTGCTCGTTACTTCTACGTCGTGTTTTAGGAGAAGTTATTAGGGGCGAAGCTCCTCTTAGTCTAACCTTGTCACACGTCAGTTGTCAGGTGTAACCCGCGTGCTGGGAGGCACGCGCTCGCCCTCGGCGCGTGCCTCTCTCTCTCCCGGCGCGTGCCTCTGCTGTCTTGTAAGAGAAAGAGAGAGACAGAGAGAGAGCGAAAGGCGCGCGTAGGCTATGGAAACGTTGTTTCTTAGAGGAACACTCTACCGTCTCGCAAAGAGGGAGAACGCGCCCTCACCCGCGAGAGAAAACGTTGGCGCAGGCAGCGTCTCCTAGCGAGTTTCTTGATTGAGAAATACCGACTGCTCGCGTTGGAGAAGCGTTCACCAGCAACCCATATATATATATATATATATATATATATATATATATATATATATATATATATATATATATATATATATATATATAGGCACTGGACCTTGACTTGCAATGAAGTGCCGGTGGGAGATTTCACTTGTACATAGTTCAATCATGAGGATTCGTAGCGTGCGCGTTAACTAAATTAATCCGGAACTCGGCACGATCTACGATGAACATCCCGAGCTTCGCCCACTCATCATCATTCACTCCGTGGATATGCTGTAATTTTTTGATGTACGTAGACAAACCGCTGGTGGGATGTGGAGTGTAATACTGAAACACTTCGATGTCTTTATGAGATCTAATAAAACTTCGCAAAAATATGCCGTTGCATGTTTCTGTTAGTATTACTATTACTAACTCGCTTAGCATTTATTGAAAAATATGAGCACGCACATAACGTATTTTTAATAGCATCCCGTACGCACTTGTCCGTAGCCTATTTTATTGTGCATGTTGTGTCAAACAAACATCTACGGAATTCCTTCAAATAATTGGAGGAGTTCCATAGGTCGCTTGCTTTGTTCAGAAGAAAACGCGCCCTATGTTTGTTGAGGTTGTGCGACCGATAGGGCAGGCTATTGGAGGTCAACAAAGACAAATTTATTTTATTACCTCCTGTCGGGCATGTTTAGGACGAAAACATTACTTAGCGCTAAAATCCTCGCCGTGTCTCACCTTGATCTGATGCTGACAGGGCGTTGTAGATAACGCAAGATACACAGCTATGACAACTACTAAAACAAGCGAAGAAAACAAGCGAGGGATCGAGGGAAATGTGCAATCGCAGTTGCGTACACTTTTTCTCACGACATATTGAAGAAAACAGCACGGTTTTGACGACGCAACTCATAATAATTTAGCAGTAGCAACGAAATATGAATGCAAAGCGAGGTCACTGAAGGACACTCTTAGTATTTTGCTCTGGACGTCAAGGCTGGGCAAAATGCTGAGAGAAAGGCTCTAGTCCAGATTCTTTGTGGCGTACCACAAATAAAACTATACGCAGAAGCACCATTTTATGCTCACATAAGGAAGACGCGTCAGTGAAACTACTTCAAGCAGTTCATAAAAGCTACATAGACAGCGTTTATACAACGACAACGACAACGCAAGCGTAGTTTTGTGAGAGTGTCGCAACCTCTTTAGCACCAACGGTGTTGGAACTGTAAGCGCAGTGCTCACGAAAATTTTGGATTTCATCAGCGCCCGCTGATGAAATCCAAAAGCTGCACAATTAGCATTTTGACGAGCTAACTTGGCACCTTGTGCAAGAATAAAAAAGAAAGATTTCTAGAAAATGTTGTTGATCCACCTGTCATATAGGATTCTCTATAACGCGAACACGAAATGAGTCTTCTCGAAGCCGAAAAGGCGCTGTTGAGTGCTTTTCTTTGGGAGCGTTTTCTTGTGCTTATTGTTTCTATCTGAGCGTTTATGATCCCTTCGAATGCGCATTTTATTGTATGCCATGAACGAAAAGTATTGGTGGTGTAGAGCGCCGAACACCTATTGTCGCATCGCGGGACGTTGTGGGTCCAAATCCCAGTGATGCAGAGTACTTTTTCTTTGTCATTTGCTCACATGCGTTCCTACGACATCATCTCCGTGACGGAAATGACGTTAGTGAACTCGCAGTGGACCCCGGCATAAAACACTTTCGTATTTAAAAACGGTCCCTATACATATACATGTTTATGAGATGAAAACGTGAAAGCAGAAGAGGGCGCGCTCACTTTAGAGATGCTACTTTGGTGCCCAAATGTTTCACTTTTAGCTGTATAGGAATCCGCCCAGCTGCCAAACACACGAGCTCTGTGACTGCAGAAAAAGAACTACAATGTGAAAAAGGGAAAAAAAAGAACAAAGAGGAATACTGCAACTTCCGGCGTTACTTACGGCTTCATGCTGATTTTGCTTTCATAAACGTTACTCAATCTTGAGGGTTTTCCGCAGAACTCACTTGCCATACTGCTTTATTCCATTTCGCTTTTGCTGTCGGGCCAGAAGGAGCAGGCCGTCAAGAGTGTAAGGAGGTATGCCTCCTCTCCCCCCCCGCCCCACCTCCCACTTCCCACCCCCCGTCCCCCCACCTCTCCCGCCATCCGTATTCCGGGGCACCCTTGTACCCGACGCTCGAAACCGACTCCAGAGAGCAGATGACAGCGCTTCTCTTCTACAGTTCGGGGCTCAGCAATTTATTTGCACATAACGACGATTCTCTAAATGCTCAGAGCGAGTTCTACAACCGAGAAGCAAAGCTGCGGTTAAATCTTTAGTGTGAAGCAATACGTACATGCTTCCACATCCGCCAACTTGCTGGTTAGCAACCATCCTCTGCGAGCAGATCAATTTGACAACGGAAGAAAGACGCACTTCATGAAAAAGAAAGAAGGCCGGTCAAGAGAAACACTATGCGGTAGCGGTCCACAGCTCTGCGCGTGTTCATGCGCATCGGACACAAACGAGCAATCGGGGAGCCGAGACGCGCAGGCGAAACTTCTAATTAGACGGGGCTTCCAGGTCAGGTCACTAGTACGTGCGGATTTGCTTCGCAATCGATGCGGCTCACAGTGAAGAGAGGAAGCTTCGTGTCACACGCGCTCTACCCCGCAGGTGCACAAAGTTCGCTCAGGTGTGTTCGGATAATCAGTTGAACCAGGGAACAGGCGCAAACTCGTAACGAGACTCACCAGGGATTGGCGATCGACCAGAAATTCCGACGCGCTTCACTTGACCCACTGCGGGTATACGGTTCCACCGTCCTATGCGCCTGTTCTCAACTTTTGTGTTCGCTTATCTGTCTAGCCAAAGCTTTACAGGATAAACACACCGCACGCGCTGCATACCGCGCCATGCTACACCTATTTTGAAGCGTACCTTTTGGAAGTATATATTGCAGCATTGCAAGGCACAACGCATTATTTTGAAGGTCCGACGAGATTGGGTTTGTGTGTTTTGAGTACTTGTATATTAGTGCTTAGACTGTTTAGCACGATTCAGATTGAGGAAAGAAAACAATTAACGGCATAAGGGGACATGGCCCAAAATGATTTGCCCAATCTGTCAATCTCATCAACACCAGTACAGATTCTACGCTGTAATCGTTTTACAAAATGTTGCACATGTTATAGATTTCAACGCGGTAATTATAATGTTGATTTTAACTAGGTATGAAGTGCGCAAATGCAATTAATACATAACCTCTGAAAGAATCGGTGATTTCTTGCGCACTGCCCTCGACATCAGTGCCAGACCTGCCCCGCTTCTGAAGAGGTTTTCAACCAGTGTTGAGACTGTCGCAATAGTTGCGACAAAGTGACATACAGCGAACTAAAAGAGGAGATGCAAATGGCACATTTAAATTCTCGGCACTCGGTTTCTTGTCAAGCGCAGAAAAGAGAAAGCGAAACGGCAGCAATATTCCTTATCGCCGGACGACAGCTCGCACTCTGAATTGCCGCACACGCTAAAGAGGAAAATATGCACGTATCCTTTCAGCGCGATTTAAAACAACCGAGTAAGTGCTCGCTCTCTGCCAGCTCTTATGGAATGAATTACAATTTTTTCAGAACGAGAGCCGTTACACGTGTCCGCGCAATTCGCAATCGCTGCAGAAACTCCCGAGCTCAGGATTACAAGATGATATACAAAGCTAAATGTAAATGGCTTCCAAGTCCATTCTCTTTCGTAACTTCTTTTTTCAATTGCCCTCCGCTATGAAGGAACACTGGGAATGCTGCCGAGTGACCTATTTGCGCACCGCCTTTGCCGTGTTTTCCGGTTTATACCGTGCATGGATGTATTTCTCTCCGTGTCGTTAAAAACTCTGCAAATACCAGTCATATCGCGAGTCTCACGAACCGCGAAATAGCTGCCTCCGCGTAACACTGTACAGCTGAGGGCATTCTCCGCTTTTGCTGTCTGGGAATAGAGCGCTGTCACCGTAAATCCACGAAATAACCGGCGACGATTCTCGCTCCTCAGTATACAGCGCCATCGCGATGTCCCACCCGCTTTCCCACCGTTGTCGTTACGCCGTTTATATCCTCGCCGAAGCATGACACCGCAGCGTTCGTGGCCACTATCTCGAAGCCACATTCGTGCAGTGTCCTCGTATTTCAACTCGTTGAACGCTTTCCGCTGGGCTTGACTGCGCAGTTCTGGGTGGCGTGGGGAGATTTCTGACATACAGCCACCTACTATGAGCGCGGTCGTTCAAAGCGTGACAGACCCTGCAAGCCTGGCATTTTGACCGAATATAATCCGCCGGGCCCCGCTGTTGGCCGTCATCAGACGGTGGAATAAACGATGTATGTACATGCTTGCTCGCTAGATTACACGTGTTCCTCCGCGGCTATCAGTGCCACTTAGAGCGTAGAGACCCCCGCCCCCCACTCCAATAATAAATAAATAAATAAATAAGTAAATAAATAACTAAATAAATAAATAAATAAATAAAAGCAAAAGAAAAGTCGCGTGTGTAGGGTATCCGACGCATTGAGCTTAAAATCCAAAATAGTCACACTGCAACTTTTTCATTATCAAAATTATAACCATAAATCACACAAACGATGAAGTGAGAGAAAGCAAAGTGAAAAATAAGACATATTTAATTTAAAGAAAGAAGCGACGAAGAAATGAGGAATATATGGACAACTGAGCCCCTGAGGATGGTTTCGGGGGTTTTACGTCCCAAAACCACGATGTCATTATGGGAGACGCCGCAGTGGAGGGCTCCGGAAACTTCGACCACCTGGGGTTCTTCAACCTACCCTGACGTCACACATTACAGAAGCCTCAACATTCCTGCTCTGTCGAAATACAGCCGCCGCGGCCGGGGTTCCACTCCGCGACTTTCGTATCAGCAGCCGAGTGCCACAGCCACTAGACCACCATGGCGGGGCATGAAGTCGATTCCCACAACGCGTAGGTTCTGTTGTTTTAAGGGTGAATGTAAATGCAAGTGAAAGGCGAGGTCGAATACTCTGCGAAGCTTTGCGCATGTGTTCCGAGTCCGAGAGTCATTACTTCACATGTACATTTGCGCGCAATTGAGGGTTACACTTCTTTAGCCGCTATGGCAAACTCAATGTAACTACCGCACTCTAATTTCATTTTAAACAGTGAGCTACGTTCTATGTGAGAACAAGTTTCTGTTTGTTAATACCAGCTGCATTCCGCAAAGAGGCCCGTTAAAATCGGCCAACTTGGCCTTCACGCTTCATTTGTTTTCACAGCGCTTTACCCAAAATTTTGGAAGCACCCTTTCGTAGAATTTAGATTACAACCCAATCTCTTTGGTGCGCTACACTTCAATGCACTTCATGTATATTTTACGGCATCTTGAAGGTAGGATCGCTAACCCCTTCTAATGACCATCCAGGTAACTGCAACAATACCTACAATTACGCGTCACTTCTTTTTACCTTGCAGCTTTGTTGGTAAATGGAACAAAAACGTGTTTTAATGGCGTGTACATTCGACTGAACGATGGTATTCTGCGTCTTGCGTAAATTGAAATCACTGCATCAATATAAACAAAACGACAATAAACAGCACGTCTTTATTCTCTCGATTTAGGAAGACGCTGGTGAATAATTTTCGAATTTACATTCTCCAGTGACTGAGGATCGTAAACTAGAATACTTTACATTCAACGCTGTAAGTAGCGCAGGCGATTGTACAAGTGATACGAAAACGAGAGATGCGTTCATCGTGGCCATATCAATCCGTTATTACAAGATATTGATTATCTAAAGCGTTTAATACTTATTCCATGCTCGTTAATCTACAGCAAGTCCACTCACTGATAATCAGTCGTCGCGGTTACGTATGCCGATGTCTCGCGTTATTCTTATTAGTACACATATAACAAACATTCTACTTTGGCAGGCTACAAAGTTCTTTTGCCTGATCTCTTTTTTTTTCCCTCGCTGCAGATGCTATCTAAAAAAAAGCAAGCGATAAAGAGGAAAAGCAGAGAGTCGAAACGAGAGATGTAGCGGCGAAGGAACCGCAAGGAGCGTGACATGTAGAGAGTTTCCCGGGAGAAAAATGTGTTCCCAGTTTTGCGCCAGCGGCGTTCGAGAGGCACTGAATAAGCCATAACGCGAGGACCGTTACGAGGTCGCACTGGGAACATTTGTTTCCCGTGTAGCGTGCGTCTTTCGGGCCCCCGGCGGTCAATCGGTCGAGGTAAGCGCAATTCTCGCGAAAGGACGAAAGCTGCCCTCTACTGAGCGGCACGCAAACCAATCGTTGCTGCAGCAAGCCGAGTGGGCCCGTTGCTACTGGCTATGTGCAGCAATTATTTTATTGGTAGCGTTTGTGTTATTTCGCGAACGGGTTTCTGCTTTTCAGTTGCCAGGTTTATTCCGAGGGGAGTAATACAAAGGGACACATTTATGTTTGGGTGCATATTCGTGCCTGTTAGAGTGGGAAAGCAAGGTGGCAGGGTGTTATGAAAGCGCGTAGTGGGCTCTTACACTACAGGCTATGCGCGCCGACCGCGCCAAGTAGGGTATATAATTTACTTTTTCGACTGAGTATTACAGCTGAAGATTACAACGGCATTACCACACTTGCCCCGCCGCGGTGGTCTAGTGGTTATGGCACTCGGCTGCAGGCAGTGGCGTAGCCAGAAATTTTTTTCGGGGGGGGGGCTGGGAATTTTCGACGGGCAGGCGGGAGGGAGAGTGTATGTGTATATATATATATATATATATATATATATATATATATATATATATATATATATATATATATATATACTTTCGGAACGAAAATATGCGCGTGACGTATTTGCGTGGACCGTCGCCCAATGAGTATAGATTCGGACAGCATGTGCGGCCTACTTCAGCCTTCAGTTGCCATGTCAACCGAGCACCGAGATAGCAATCTCTCGCACATTCAAAACTTTCACCGACAACAATGTATCGACGAAATCTAGTAGAAAGACTATTTCTCCACGACTGCGAAGATTCGTCACTTGCCCACGCTACTACCTTGATGACCATTTCAAAATGAACTATAATGATCGATGTACACATACGCATGAAAGAATTCGCGATAGAAGGCGCAGCCGGGAACAGCGGGCAGCATACCTGAGGTAGGTAAGCTGAAAATGACGCCATAACAAACACATTTTTTGAAACCCTTTATGAATTTATCGTGGCGTTGTCCTGATAAACTCCGGAAGACTCTTTCCAACTTAACATGCTAGTAGAGATACAGGACAGCATTTTAGTATATATTTCGTATTTATGGTTTCCTCATCCAAACTTACCCGTTCGGCGTTCGCTACATTATACAGGCGCTTCCTTCACCAAATTTTCGATACATTTGCAGGAAGAACAGAGATTTGCTTGCGATAGTGATTCTGAGCAGCTCCAGATCTATCTGTCCTGAACATATTACCACTTCTTTTTTTAAAAGAATTAAGCCTATTGCGTTACAGAAAAATGCCGTCCTCATTACCATGGTAGGCCTCCCGAAACATGGTTTTCTCTCCACTAAGCTCACAAACGTCACCGTCCCGACTCTTTCACGAATAATTACTGACACTCTTGTTAAGCTGAAAAACGTGGTAAAATATCTCTTAATATTGAAAAAGTTTTTTATGCGGTTTGCCAATTCACACTTTTGCCAGGTAAATTAAAAATCCCACGGTGCTGTTGGGACTAACACCCTACAGTTACTTCGTGGCATGCGGAATGCAAGTTGCGATGGATAAATCTGACTTGGAACTCGCTGAGGTGAACTCCGGAATGGTGAGATGTCCCTACTTCGCGCAAAGGGGGAGGCGGTTCTACACCGCAACACTTCACAAGTACCACAACTACGTTACGACTCCGTTCGAAATGCTTCACGTAATCCCACTATACTCGCTCACCCCCTCTGTCCACACACCTCAACAACCAATTAACCGAACCGGATTCGTGCTTGGGCCGGGAAGAAAAAAGGCAACAGGCTTAATTAAGTCCACAAAACATGTAATTTAATATGTGAACATGATCAAAGTATACAATTAACAATTGGTAGCCAACGTAATGATGCGAGGCAAACAAATAGCAACGTAAACGCATAGTGCAGCACAGGAATTAACAGGGCAAACAAACTCTTCAATGAACGGCCAATACGAGGGGTAAAACAGCTCATAAACTAATGGCGCAATGTCTCAAGTACGCTTGCTGCCGCCAACGAAAGGAACGCCTATCTGGGTGGGCTCCATCGGCACATAGCTCTCGTCGCCAGCCTCTGCACAGGTGCTTTGTTAGAAACTCGGATGTCGACCACCAAGTCGCCGTAGCTCGCGGATTCTCCCCGATCATTGCTGCTCGCATCCTGCTCTCGAAAAGACTACATCGACTCTCCGAGGTTGGAGAGCCGAACGGGCAGGCTTGCATGAGGGATCGCAAACGAAGCTTACTTCTTCACATGACGGAAGGTCACTGCATCTCTTCGAGTCTCTCGAATCTCCAAAATTCCGCCTTGTCCTCTGTCCCGAGACGAGTTTTTCTCCCTGACAGCTCCGCCTCACCAGGGCGTCTATCCAATGGTTGTCTACGGCAACGTCACCGGTAGAAAACGCACCAGTCCAACCCGCCGTGCGACTATTGTTTGGGACTCGCCTCCACAGTGTAACGCAGTACGAACTCCTCTCCAAAAATATAGAAAGCAAAATATAAACATACACAAAACTCGACATTCGGACACGACGTCGGACAGCCTAACCGGCGACACTTGTATACAGATTACCGTAATGAGCGTTAGCTAGCACCGCTTCCATTCCGAAACACTCCAGGTGCAAGCAATTTGGCGCCGTCTAGGCGCCCTCATGCTGGAAGTGCCCGGTGAAAAGACGCGCCTGTGGGGAGTCGCTCCTCTGTGGCCGGCGAGATGTGCGCGTCCGAGAAGCAGTTCTGCTTACTGCATTGCACGGTGATCGACACATACCGGGGACGCTCCGTTGGCTTTTTTCAGGCACTTATGAGCGCGCTGGGTTCGCTTTGGCGGCATTCTGTCGTCTTCAATGTCGCCGCCTAATGCACACTCTCATCTGGGACCGCCGCACAAACGTCAGCTCTTCTGTCAAAGCGCGGTTTCCTCAAAACTCGCGGCTAACGAGATTCTCTGACCGCAGTGGCAGCCGAAAAGTAGGATTGCAGAAGGCCAAAAACTCCCGCTACCCGCCTTCCCGTGTTTCACCCTGCCGACGCCCCTCGGGGCGTCACAATGGCAGAAGGATCCGTATTAGGTATAAAATATTTCCTGTATCAATGACGTTCGCCATAAGCTTTCTACTTACGAAGTTCACAAATGTACTCACTTGATGCAGCACCAGCATCGACAGATACTAGATTATCAACTAGTACTAGCCGTATCTCACTGGTTTTTGCATACTGAAACTTCATTTGTTTTAACCTTACGCGATCGCTTGCTACACTGAGTTGACAATACTACATGCCTAGTGCTCGATTTAGACACATCAAGGTTAAAGAAGAAGTTTGTAAAAGAAAGCTCTCTTATGGTTCTTACACGCTAATATTTTCCCTGTGACCTTCATGGGGCTTTGTACGTTTTTTTCTTATTTCGCTCTCACTTAGGTTGCTGTTGAAAAACATGGGGGCTGATGTAAATAACTTATTTGGCTCCCTTACTAAACAAGGTCCAAGAATAGTGAGTTTCCTTCTGCCTAACGGAGAAGTAATATCCCGTTCAGTGAGTTAGAGACATGCCATATTTTCGGCTCTGATTCCGCACACCAGGCAAGCATATAATGGTAGTGCATACAACCCTCAATTGAAACTATTCCAATGGCGAATAACTGCAGGACTTTCTCGGTGCTTTAACTTGGAATTGAATTAACAGTTGCGCGAAATTTTAGTATTTCATGCATCTAAACACTACTTTCTTCAAAATAAAGCGTCCTGATAAATCTGTTTACTTCAATGAGCAAAGGCTCGATGTGGGTAAGTTTGTTTTGCATGCTTTAAATGCCTGTCCTTTGTACCTGTTGTCACCGTTGTCTTGCGCTCTTTTTTCTTCATGGAACTCATTTGCACTTTTGCTTGACATTTAGCCTTCTCTGTTCGATTTGTTCGACCAGATACTGTAGCCAAGAAAGGTATTGGTATAAAGAGATTTTTACTCATTTTTGTTTCCCATTGGCTGCTCATTGATTGACTCATTTATTGATTGATCGTTCAATCGTCTCGGCGACCGTACTTATTTCGGCTGTTATGTTTAAAACGCTGTATATCGTATTTAAGAAATGAAATGATTTGAAATTAATTTCCTGGCTTGCTGAAATCAATAAGGCATCATATGACCACATGTGAGCAATAGCAAATGACTATTCAAACATTATCAAAGAATTCACATATAATCCTACAGCTCATCTTAGGCACATTACAAAGCCACTGTATTGTCAGAGGAATAAGGCATCATATAAGTACAAATCAGTTGAAGAAAAGGACTTGGCATTCGAGGTCTCGCTCGTTTGTGGGCGCTGCAAAGATGAGCTTGCCCAGAAGACGGAGAGCCGCTGCCGTCCTTGAGACATATTGCCGCGAAAGCGACGATACGAATATGGTCACCTCTTCTTGAATGAATGTCGCGACCACCACCTGCTGGTAGCGGAGCTGTTGTGCATGCCCTTGTGCACGCTCGGCGATGAACCGCAGCGCGTCTTGTTGTCGACTCGTTATTCCGTAGTGCTTGTGGATACCATTGTAAAGCAGTGCTGTCCAGTTGGTCGAAATTTCCACTCTGCCGCATCGCCCTTCTGAGAAGGGGACACGCCGTACGCGCACATTGTAACCATATGTAAGTCGTGAAGAAAAACAGCAAAAGCGAAGCTGTATTGGGCCACCCATGTAGGGGCACTACTCAAAAAGAAAAAACGCATGCACTGTACGCCATATTCCCCACGCGAGCGCATACAACGCACGAAAAGCGTCGGCGCCCCACAGAAATAGGAATAAGAGGGGAAGAAGGGTCGGGCGGCACAGGGGAAGGCATTGCACGGGGAACAGCCGCATACTTTATCTTGTGCTTGGTTCGCTAGCTCGATGACCTTAGCTCGCGAACGTTTCACCCACAGCAAAACCACGCATGATTCCAGATACGCAGACTCGCCATGTTCTTCCATCACTGCAGAGAGCTAATTGTCAACGCATTGCAAAAGCGTCTGCCTGCCGCAGCACTGTGCTTCAAAGACTGCAAGCTCCCCCTTCAGGCTCTTATCACAGCACTCTTTGCCGAAAAATGACAGGTGCCCCTCGTTTGCCACCACGGTTTCCTGCAGACAAACTACAACATTCCCCGCCATAGAGTGACAAGTCAACTTCCTTTGTGAGTGGAAAGAGCCGCGTTCTTCGTTTTTAAGTCCACCGATGAGACGCGAATGCGCATAGCCGCACTTTCCAAGAATGGGCACCGTATATGTGATGGGCAGCATAGATAGGCAGGGGGCACCGGCTGGAAAAATTTCGGGGGGGGGCTTCAGCCCGGTCAGCCCATGCCTGCCTACGCCACTGGCTGCAGGTGACACTCCGTCGCGGGATCGAATCCCGGCCGCGGCGGCTGCATTTCGAAATATTGAGGACCGTGTGCTGTGCGATGTCAGTGCACGTTAAGGAACTCCAGGTGGTCGAAATTTCCGGAGACCTCCACTACGGCGTCTCTCATAATCAGAGCTGGATTTGGGACGTTAAACCCCGCTAATCATCATCATTACCACACTTTTCTTGAGATAAGCTTGACACGAACTCGACATATTCAGCCTTTTAGCTCTCGTCTTTATTAACCTGAACAAAACTCCCGACCTCCCAAACGATAAAAAAAGAAACCTTACAATACCGCGGTAATTACGGCGTAGTGGGTATTTCCCTGTTTGGCGAAATGACAAGAGTTATGGCGCAGGGGATACCTACCACCTCTACTTGTACTAGTTTCCTCAAGCGTTTAAAATGGCCTGTAAGAAGGTCTCTCCTTCAGCTTACGCTGTTATACTGTCCTGCGGTTCCGCGCAGGCCTGGCTATTTTTTCTAAAAATTGCGCAATAGCATGTTCCAGCTTCTCTCAAATCTTTCAAAAATAAAAAGAATTTTCTCCTGTAAGCTCATACAAAGTTCTGAGTTGTCGACTTGGAATATGTACTCAGTGGAAAAACTGCTAAGCATTGTGCGAGTGATTGGTAGACACCCACATGGGGTGCTGACTTTATAGTTTAATAACGCCAAGTAGACCGCTTACAAAATGTAACAAGCAGCGGCCAGAACTACTGAGCATACGTATGCAAGGCGATTGGCTGCGATTCGTAAATGTGTTACTTTTTACCAGTGGCATCATATCAGTCATTGAGGACGATGCGCGTCAGATTTTGTTGGCTGTTCTGTCCCACCTTTAATCAAAACTCTCCTGTTGAATAAAATTGTACGCCCATTTTAATGATGCACACGCATTTCTTTATGAGCAAGCAATGTGACCACTATGTAAAAAACAAATACATTCAGCTTGTAAGATCAGGCAAAGTTGGATGGACATTTTTCATTGTGACTACTTAAATACGGACCACAGTGTTGTAATGAACATAGTCTTACGGAGAGACCCGACAACGAAATAAAGTCATAAACTTGAAGCGTATTACGAAACTACTTGAAGACCGTTGTTGAGTACTGCTCAACTGTCTTAATTTTCCGAATTCCACGTAAGCTGTCCAGAGAGAATAGACCTTTTCATGTAAGTGCCTGCCTCTGTGAACATTCGACCGCTGACAGGATACAACGTCTTTACAATGCTTACTTTTTAGAGCTCGATGTTTTTCACAGCTCCCAGTCGCTGTTCTGCTCCGAGCTTTGCACTGTACTAACATAGTGTCGAACACTGCGGATACTTTCTAAATTTTTCTTAATTTTTTTATTTCTAATTTTTTTTCTTGTTTTGCCTGCGCATAGTTGTATATGTGCAATTTTATAGCGTTTTGATCCCTGATATTTTATTATGAATGTTGGCCTTTGTTGTTTTTTATTAGCATTTTTTTTCTGTATAGTCCTTATTGTATTGTTTCTTGTTATTTATTTTTCCGTGCGCCAGTACAAAGACCTTACGGTTGTTCCTGGGCACGTTAAATAAACTTTTGATTATTATTATTATTATTATTATTATTATTATTATTATTATTATTATTATTATTATTATTATTATTATATGAGCTAGAAGAAACTAAGTATTACAAGCCGCGCGACACTTTTGATACCTTTATTATAGTTCTGCCGGCTCACTTGTGTCTTGCCCAGTATGTTATGATTTGGATGCAGTATTGATTGCGTCATGGGCGCGCATTTGCTCTCGCTGGATCTAGAACAGTTCTATACCTCACAACACAGATTAGATCATTACTGGCATAGAGAGCCCAAATTGTCATGGTTACCGCGCAACCTTTTACTTTAGCGTCTCCGATAGCCACGGAATTTCTTTAGGACATTAAACGCCACGGATGGTTCAATATGGCCCAGCGTTATGATTAGCCATTTGAGTGAACGGGTTCAAAATGACAACGCGCTCGCCAGGCGCGTCGGCAGCGGCCACAAAGGGAACACGCCGCGCGAACGTTTCGAAACATTGCCGAGCTATGGCGCCACTCATCCGCCACGCACTCCACGCGGAACGAGTCACTGAGGCGGCGTTTCGCGAGAAATGTTGCTCATCAGCGCCCGCCTCCAGTGTATCGATATAGGTTTGACTTCGTGCCCCCAGAACAGACGCCGCTATCTTGCGGGTACTTTCAAAGTGCACACATCATTTTCATGACAGCAATGTTGCGTTACGCTTGTGATCAGCAAATGGAACGTTTAAGAAAAAGGCAACGTTCCTGAAGAAAGCTGAGTGGGATCTCGCGAAAAGAGCGCACGAGGCACTTTATCGGGAAGCGGCTCACTGAAAAAAAGGAAATCCTTTTGGTGTGCAGTACTACCGAAGGAGAACTCCAAAAGAGTGCCACGTTCGTCTTTATCGATCTGAGACGTTGCATACTTGGTGGAGGATAGCATTTCAAGAGGCATTGTAGTTGAGAACCTCTTCACATGCAGAAGCTTATAACAAACCGCTGCGTCTTGCTTCTAGCGGATGCTGCGCTAGATTTCAGTGCACCAGATTATTGTTTGCGCTTGACAGGTTGTTAGCATAGATGCTTATGTTACTCCATGCGCTTGGAAGCATAACTGCTCGGTGAATTTTGCTGTATGTATTCTGTGAACATAGAAGAGTGATACTAAACTGCACCCTCTGTCGGCGCCCCGTGTATTATTAGAACGAAAAGACATCCCACGGTGGACATATCCTATATTTAACCCGTTCTCTTTTCATTGCGGATGCCACTGCTCCGAAAGAGATAAGCGATGGCTACCCGCCGACTGTTCTTGCATGATCATTATCATCGCCAACCATCACTATCATCATCACCATTGTGTCAACGTCTAGGGCAGGGCAAGGCCTCGGCATATCACTGCTAAGTGCGAAAACGCTATCCCCGTAAACGTCTTGATCCCATTTGCCCGCCTAACTTCCGGGCTACCGCTGCCACACTTGCCTTCTCTAAATATGCAATCTGTTGCCCTAAATAACCAATGGTCCTTCGTTATTGTTCTTGCATTGCTACTTACAGTCGCTTTGAATGGTTTTATGTGTGTGGCAGCCTGGTATTTTTTCACTGTTATATTTTTCGCTGAGGATGTCGACTCTTTCCGACGCGACTACATGCGAGCAACACCACATAGTACTTGTGTTGAGCCACCATAGTCACAATATAAGCGGACCAGTCGGATACATAGGGGGAGGCCTCTTGGCCTGGTGTACCACTTCCGTCCAGGGACGTTAGCCAACATTAGGCCTACTAAAACATTAGTCCAACAGTTCAACATAAACGCTGAAACGATCAGCATAACTGCCTAGAGCAGGGAAGCCTATCCCTCTTCAAGCGAACAAAAAAATTGGTAATCACCAAGACGGTAGTTTGGTTGGAGTAGCAGTTAGGAAGCGTTTCCAGCTAATGCTCGCGTTGACAGTGGGTAAAAAAATGATGTCATGCATAATCTAAATGAAAAAAAAAATGTAATAGTTCTGCGTTACAGCACCCCACATTTGCTCACGATGACGGTTTTCGTGCATCTTTTGTCATTGTTATTTAAATGTGCACAAGGATGCGCTGTCAGCCAATTACATCATCGCAAACTGTGCCATTTGAGAGAAAGATAAATCACATTCGACAGCTTTCTCTATTTTAAATGAAGTGTAGAGTAGCACTCGATTAAGTAAGTCGTATATTTTATTTATTTATTTATTTCCAAATACTGCTGGCCGTCATCGCGTCACAGGGTGTGTACAGTGAATTTAGACATGACATAACAACAAAGTAAGTACAATATAGTGAAAACAAAACAGCAAAAGAAAATGCATATGTTCAAATACAAAATACAAAGCTGTAGAAAAATCAACGTGCATACAGACATTGTAACAGCGTACAGCATACAGACATTGTGTGAACGTGCGTACAGACAATATGGAATATTAGTAACTACAGAATGAAATTTCGAACATCACGACAATGTACATACAACACTATCAATAATCAATTTTACAATAGAGTTTTTATGCGTTCTTCAAAACTTCGAATGATCGTTGAATTCAATACAGACACTGGCAAATCGTTCCACAAATTGAATATTCTCCATTGTTATCGCACTCTCCCTCTCTCTCTTGCCCGTATTTTTCGACGGTACATTTAGTCGGATTTTGTATCTCCGTAGCGTTTCTTACGATATTACCTAAGTAAAACCTTTCATGACCATCCGTGGCAGTGTCACAGTGAAGGCCTCCCTCCCACCTCGTACGCGGCACCCACATTTTACTTTTGTGGTTCTGTGCAGCACTGTGGAGGCTACAGTGCCATATGCTACAGAGACAACCGCTTGAGCACCTGCGAACGGTGGCGCACAACCTTCTGTCCTGTCGCCTCGGCCCTACTACAGAGTGCTACTGAGGCGGGACGCAGGCGCGGGGCTCTTACGGACTTGCATTTTGTTACCTAAGCATACCCCTCGCAATCACACCCTTGTTGTGTACTCCCCCAACCCCATTCCAACCATCCCCTCTCCCCCCATTCCCGCCTATTGTACACTCGCGCGGAATGCACTTAAACCCGGTACAAATGTAAAACTTTCATCCTTGAGAAAGGCTGGTCTCCAGCCGAATGTGTCGTGTTTGTGTTAAGACTGTGTCTGTGTCTCTTTTAAGAATTTACTGTTGCAACACGGGACAGGAAGTTCACCAGACTTGCCTTCAAAGGATTGCGATTCTCTGCCAACAACGCCATGCTGAAGCCAACACATCCCTAAATTCCCATGTTTTAAGGACGGGAATATCCCAAGGGCAGTTTCCTCAGATTGTTAAGCAGAAATGTTAAATGCTCAAAACAGCCAATAAATGTAGCAGTTTTACTCGGGACTCGTTAGTGACTGAAATAACAAAGTTTCTATGTCTGATTTCTATCACCTTGGGTGAACTGAGAAACTTTAGGGCATTCAACGCACCGCAAAGCGTCGCCGGGCACATATTAACTGTTTTTCTGTTCATGCGCTTCACCCCTACTAAAGCTAACATATGAAATTAATATACAGACACTTTCCCCATCATGAAACCTTGAAGATCAGAACCTGCGTTCGTTAAGTATATTGCTAGCAGCGTTGCTTACTATTGGCATGATAACGGCATAGACTTGACTGGAACGTGTTGTCTTACGAAGAACACACACACACGTATATATATATATATATATATATATATATATATATATATAGCTCAAAAAAGTTCTTCCTGGCTATTGGGATAAATATACTATCAGAAAGTCACAGTGACAAACATAGGATTTATTCTGACGTTTCGGCTGGAGGCCAGCCTTTTTCAAAGATGAAAGCTTTTCATGGGCGCATGGTGTTTAAGTACACTTCACGAACATGCATAATGGGGGGTGGAAAGGGGAGAGCTCACAAAAAAGGGGGGTTTGGGATACAGATGTGTGTCCCAGAATCAAAAGCCAGTGCAAGATGACGTGTGCGTCCGCACGTATGGCAGCGCGAGTGTCTTCAAACGAGGGCGTACAATCTGCTACCAGACTACCTCGGCCCACCCGTTCTTTATTATGGAGGCGCCGTGCGGAGGCAGACGTCATCTTGCACCGGCCTTTGCTTCTGGGACACACATCTGTATCCCAAACCCCCCCTTTTTTGTGAGCTCTCCCCTTTCCACCCCCCATTATGCATGTTCGTGAAGTGTGCTTAAACACCATGCGCCCATGAAAAACTTTCATCTCTCAAAAAGGCTGGCCTACAGCCGAAATGTCAGAATAAATCCTATGTTTGTCACTGTGACTTTCTGATAGTATATATATTGTGGGCAATCATTAGGCACTTCTACTTCATCTGTACATACTCATCATCATCTCGGTCTCTTCATCTTTGTGTGTAGTGGGTTGCCATCTTGGGTCCAATCTCCGCCTTGGGGTCAGCCATTCTTCGTAGCCTCAAGGCTTCATAAAACGGCGTTATTACCTCTGCTTCACAATATACACACACACACACACACACACACACACACACAACACACACACACACATATATATATATATAATATATATATATATATATATATATATATATATATATATATATATAAGATTGTATATGCAAAAATAGCTTGGGTTGCCGCTAGTTTATAACAGAATTGACGATGTGCCTCTTAGAGAACGACGGTTTATTACATCAACGTTTCGGTCGGAGCCCGGCCTTGAAAATGGTCGGGCTCCGACCGAAACGTTGATGTAATAAACCGTCGTTCTCTAAGAGGCGCATCGTCAATTCTGTTATATATATATATATATATATTATATATATATATATATATATATCCAGATCTCAAAATGACAGGACATTGGAAAAATGTGTCTGAAATTCAGGACGCTTCACAATCCCAATCACGGAAAAACGGAACACAGGCTCACTGAAGCACAACACAAGCCAATCACTCCACTTGGCGCACTAACGCGCCCTTTTTGAGAAAACGAGAAAAAAGAAACATAGACTACCAAAATAACGCATCAATCGAGGGAACGAGAAGTGAAGTCGACGCGGCGTGAAGAAGCATTTCCCGCCACAGCTGCGGGGACGATATATGGAACTGCATTTTAAAAGGGCTCGAACTTGTAAAACATCGCGAACGACGTCTCGAGAAGCCAAGAACAGGGAAGTCTCTCGAGCACGGTAAGTGCCTCTCTTGCCACGTTCTGTTCGTCCTTTATTTTTTTTTTTATTTCACCGCTCGTGAGAGAGCTCTTCCGTGATGAATAAAGATGAGAAAACAGCGAAGATTGATAGTGGGGTTCAGAAGAGAAATTTTCAGATGTGACGCTGCTGGGTAACTACGAAGAGGAACATGGAAGTACGTTAGACAAGAAAAAAGAAACGGAAACGTCTGAACTGGCAACGTCACACAGTGCGGCTGGTACGAGCGAGGTAGAATTACAGTAACAACGGTAAAGTGCCTTGTCTTGTTCCGGAAACTCCGTTCTTGCCCCTTTTCACTGGTCTATGTGTCTTTCGCCATGTCAGACGCTACTTTTCACGAAGTCAGATATATTGAAGTTTTATCAGCCACGGTCGTCAGGAATATAATGTTGCTATAGGAGTAAAGGTGGGTGAATGTATTGGGGGAGAGAATAGTAAAAGCAAAAATACTGGTTTACATGGACGAGTTGCTGCTACTAGTTGTACGTTAGTGGGGTTACCCTGGACGAAAAACAGAGGTAAACGTAGAATATGTCTTATGGGCAAAATACAAAGACAAGTCGCCATAGAGGGAGTCAGCAGTTTTCAGTGCAAGGAAGGCTTCTGAACGAGGAAATTGGCAACCACTTGTTTTCATCACAAAAGCGCGAGGAAAGATACAAGGAAAGTTTTCTGCGAATAGGAAGCGTTTTTCAGTGGGGCCATTATTGAACTTTCTCTTTATTTGTACTTCAAACGGATGGTTGTGAAATTTTCACTTTCATTTCCCATGCGTCACCTTGCGGTGCTTCGCGGTACTTATTTTTCGTATTCAACCAAGGCATCTGCCGAGATACCGTACCGAAAACATTTTTGGATGTATTTTAGAAACTGCCCGAAGCATCTGTGATGCGTAGATTTGTTGATGCCCTCAACGCGATGTTTTGAAGTGGTTTGTGTAAACCGACTTCTTTATTTTCGTTCGTGCAATAGCCATAAAATTATGAATCTGTGATATATTATCAGTCTGAAGAAGAGATATATTAGTCTCTTCATCATCACTGATTGCGGGTTCTGGTCTGGCGGGCAATCTGTGCGCCTTGGGCGTGGTCGCTTTGTCGCAGCTCCGACGCGTAGAAACGTGGTTATAACTAATATATATATACATATATATATATATATATATATATATATATATATATATATATATATATATATATATGCTCATTAATACTGGCTGGAGGGACATCGGCCGGCTGAAGAAAACATTTTCGCTCCATTTTTATTAACTTAAATGCAGTAATATTCACAACAAAGCTACTTTTGCGTGAGTCACAACTTAACTTCAAGGGAACTCTGAGTGGTGCGTCTCTCATAATCACATTATGGTTTTGGGTCGTAAAAACCCAGAAATCATTCGTCTTAGTGGTGATTTTGTAAGGTTTAAGGACCGTTCTAAGCGACCATGAAATCACTTAGATAACGTAAAGAAAGGGGGAATAATGTAAACAAAACCCTCGCCATAACAACTGTGTGATATGGCCATCTTAGTATAATTATTTTCAAAGCTTTTGTTCAAATGTGCTTCAATAAGAAACAATAGATTATTATATCCTGGGCTTGTAAACAGCAGCCTTAAATTAGCGTGTGTTCACGAGTCAACGACCACGTCGTGGAAACGGTATATAATAGTCATGTCCCCAGACGGTAACAGTTCGCAAGTTACTTGGCAGGCTGCTTTATTGCATTCATACGACTATAAAATGCATTCTCTCTAATGAAGGCTAATTATTTGGGATAAGTGGAAGCCAGACAGTGAACTTAGCGAAGGCCTCTCGAGTGGCATTACCAGGAGAATTCCCTGGCTGATAACGTAACCTAAAAACCTCATTAAAACAACTGGGATTAAAAAGCAAACCATAGTTAGTGTAGCTTGATTCGGCCCTCCGTAACTGAAGCTACTGTGGCATAAGGTTGGTTTCGCTCACATGTCACGCAAAAAGGGGCGCGTGTGTGCGAGAGAACCGGATGAGATTAAAGTCGCAGCAATCACTTAACTAATGAAGTCATAAGAGCTTGCCCATATTGAAATTACTAGCAACTAAAGTTTATCGCATAATATTTACTATTTATTTTCTAGCCGGTCTTGTCGCTCTTATGTATTCTTAATTGTCTGCTTTTTAGAATCACGCATACGAGACAAGCTCAGAACGATCTGTCTAGCTAGGAGTGTTTGCACTATCTGGCAGCAGCATTTAATTAACCCAGCTGCTCCTGTTTCAGCGTTCCTTCTCAATGTGTCGCAATCGCAAAGTCAGTTTTTCTTTAAAAAAAGTTCGCAAAGCAAATTGAGAAGACAAAGCCGGGTGGACTGATCACTCTTGGCTATTCGTTGAAGTGGTTCCTGTAGAAGCTTCTAGGTTGCCGTAAATAAATTTTAGATAAAAATAACGAGCACGCAAACCTCCGAATCAAGGAGTGCAAAACGCTCCGGCTTTGTTGAGGATAATTCGCTGAGTAATTCGATTTTGTTAGTCCGCTTCCTTGAGACGTTCCCACTTAACCATCTTCATGCACCAACTTATTATTGCTCATGCTGTTCCAGTGTTTTCAAGCAGAATAAGTGTACGAGTCCGAAATTTGCAAATTTCCTAATAAAGAGAGCAATGTGCGTTCTTCACAGTATTGCTCCTGGGTGAATGAGCCTTCAGCGGGCTTGAAAACTTGTTAGGTACGCGGGTTTTACTTTTAGTACCAACTTTAATCACAAAAGGTAACGTCATTCTCGTGGTCACATTTCGCGTCGTCATTAAAATAACGGAATAAAATAAAAACCAAGCTCCCATTGTGTCGTGTTGTGGTATTTTATTCTATTGAGCATTATGGGAAAAAATACCTCGGCAACACGTCGCATGCCTAATACCACACTGATGACTTAGTCGTGAGTTGTAACGTGCTTTCGCAAGTAGCGAATACCGTCGCTGGTTTTGGCCAAACCATTTCAACAATACAGAGGCCACTGTGGTCGTTAAATCTCCATTGTCTAATAACGAAAGTCACGGAAGAATTTGTGTGTGCCTTGTAGAAAAAATAAGCATGCAGAATAAACGCGCGCAGGCGAGTACACCAGAGGCCACAACAACAAATGAAAGAGAAGTTGTAACGGTGAGCAGCAATCGGTCTTGTTCCTTCGCACATCGCTACTTAATTTCTGCACATATCCGTACGGAAACCCTCCCTGCTGACTCGCTTCCTTCGTCGCACGTTACAAGAGACCTTGCACTCGACTGCTTTGCGCTGCGGGCGGCAAGAGTCAGCCGGATTGTTCATGATCGGCAGGTACACCGGACCCAATTCTCAAGAGCTACTTGGATGGATCGGCTCAAGGAGAAGCGGTCAGCTCGAAGAGCTTAAAATTCTAAAATTATTAAAGAAGCACGGTCGCTACCGCCAGGCACTTCCGTGGACAATCCCAGGCTCTGAAGTATTCATGACCATTTATAATGGAACAACACCTAGATCTCGAAGCTCAACGATACGCTTGAAGAGCACCTCACCGACGATTAGCTTACAGATGAGTACGTAACTGCGGTCGAAGACAACGACCACACGGTCAGCATCCTTGCCGAAATTTGCAGCAAGATCGCTGGTCTGAGGCTCACGAACTGCATAGCGGCGACTGCTTCTCAGAATGCAACGTCAACAGTGTCCGACGTTATGCCCACAATCGACCCAAGACTGCCGAATTCGGGTACGCCTACACTTCGAGGCGACATCCACGAATGGCCAGCGTTCTGGGTGCAGTTCGAGCAATCTGTTCATCTTAACGCCCTATCGACGACGACAAAGTTTTACTATCTACGGCATTGCCCTGCGGGGAAAGCAGCAGCTGCATTTGCTGGTTTTCCAGCGTCCGAAACCTGCTACGCAGATGCCGTAGAAATACTGAGAGCGTTTCGGTAATCGTAAGGGGATCGAGCAGCGCCATCTGTCAGCACTTCCCAATCTAGCCCATGTAAAGTCAGGGAGCGACGTACGAGACCTCATGCAACTTTATGATGCCGTGCAACTCAACAGTCGATGCCTGACTGCGCTGAAGGTTCCCATTCTAAGCTTTTCTGCAACGCTAGTCGATATCCTGTAAAATGCTCTGCTATATAAAATCGTTGCGGCATGTAGTACACTAGAAAAGCGCAGCCATGAGGCACGACAGCATGGATCTCCTTACGAAAACCTCAGAGCCAGCAGTGGCAGCTGCATCTTCCGATGCAGAATTGAAGGAGGCACTTATGATTACACGCATCGAGTTAGAAAGCCGGGAGTAGTGTAAGCCATTCTCGCCACTACCTGCCAATGAGCGTGTTTTCGGAGCCCTCCGCTACGCCTTGCCTCATTAGCACTTCGTAGTTATGTCACGTAAAACGCCAGCAATTATTACTGAGTTCCCATAACGTTTTATACAAGAGTAAACAAGTAATTCTAAGCCAGTGAACTAACATGTTATTAATTCTCTGAATGCAGTTTACGCAAGTGTGATACGGGACAACTGCGAAGGAAACTTGCCTAACGTCCCCTTCTCCAAAAAAAGAATACTGAGTGTTTACAAAAATACGGCCCCTTTCTTCTTCACCGGCCGTAACTCGCAAAGGCGCGTAAACGAACTGCCTTCCTACAACTACAAGACTGCCGGCTAACTGCGAGAGTTCCTTTATCACGTACCACGGCACAGGCAACACATGCCTCGTGTTTTCTCCCGAGGCTGCATATGCGTAACGGGCCAGACGCGGCGCTCATAGTGCGTGACGCGGCGTGGTACGTCTGGAGCCCGTTAGGGGCGTATCTCGAGCGTAATTAGGCGGAACTGTGAGCCATGGGAGCCGAGGCGTGCCAGACATACTGAGCACACGTGCCGTCTCTGTTCCGTCCACGATGCGCGCCCATCAATCAGCGGTAATTCAGTTGTTCCGGGTCAGGAGTTTTATGAGAACGAACAGAGAGACTCCGGCGGTCTCTCCTTCCCGCTGCTGGATACTGAGCTCCGTATTTGCGTTCTTTTTCGTCCTAAACGCAGTGGTGGAATTGATTGCACTGGCCTATTCTGCGACTTGCAAATGTTGAGCGAAAGCCACATGATGTGAACCATGCTAGACCGGCCTTCGTCCAATATAGTATTCTAGGCGTTCAGTGTATTCTAAGATAGTGCTCTCCAATGGTCGCTATCCAGAAGCTATTCGCGCTGTTCAGGATAGGCAAGGTGTACTGCTAACGCTATGGACTGGACTTGGTTACGTTGGTTGCGTTGGTTTCTCTCCCAGTACTTCTTTCCATTATGATTATTCTTCATCCAGGAACTTCTTCCTCAAACTCGGCGTAGCCAATGATGTCTACCATTGGTTACGCTTGTTGCTTTTCTATGCATTCTCTTTCTTGGGTGAAATGAATACTAAGGCTGGATGACTGATGCAGCAGTCAATGGCTGGCTTTGTCTGCACCCGCAAACATACCGCGCATAGCGCGAGATCAATTGTTAGGTCCATTAGGGCTTCGTAGAGTTCCTCAATAGGGCAGGATAACTTCGGCGGCTGCTAAGAGGATGCGCGACCTTACAGAAGCCTTAATAACATCATCCGTCAGTGTAAGAATAAGAGCTTGTCTACTGGTTAACTCACTACACGCAGTTATCAGAAAAAAAATAATGAAAACAAACTTGATGCTAAGATAAAATGTAGGCCCGATTTCCGATAGCTCCGAATATTCCATTCACAATTGCGACTGTACAGGTTACTGTGTTGTGACAAATTCTAGCCACAACGTCTACATCAAATTGAAGGCTGAAATTAAAAAGAAATGCAAAAACTTACCTCAAATATATACGAACTGAAAGCGGAGGCTGAATGTTGGCCTAATGAGTACCATACCCTTGCCGAGTTCCTCTGAGTACCACTAGCTTTGTATACGTGTTTGAGGGTTTTCCTTTTAAACAATATTCATAACATTCATTATTCTTGCCATAAAACTTACCGTCTCTTATTCGTATTTCGTCATTGTACCACAAAAGAAAAAGGGTATTTATATGCAGGAAGGTAGTACGGGGAACGCAAGTTTATCATAATAACATGTGAATTTCAAATTTCATTGAACGCCTTAATTTGCGATGCATGGAGTCTCGCGCTTAATACGAGGATTAAATTCGAAATGCAAGCAGAAGTCTCGGAAGTAGGACTAGCTTGAGAAATACACCGTACATTCGGTAATATAAAACCTTTTTTCAACAACTTGCGCAATCAGAGGAAACTTGGGGGTTTTTCATTTGCTGTCGCCTTGCGTCACTTGCATACGCAGTTTTGTTCATGCTACCCATTCTTGATTCCTTGGAAGCGAAAGACTAATGATTTGTTCCTATACGGAACGGTTCCCACATTTCTATACTTCCTAAAACTCGGCGCAACGCTGTTCGTCATCATTTCGGCGGTGCGCCTGAACGCACATTTCTACCGTTGCTCGACTGCGCGCGGACATCCGCTGATGCAATCTTTCACTTTCGTTTCCTTCTATTCAGAGTCGTTTGTTGGGATGACAGTTTTTCTTTTCTTTTTTTTTTCTTGGGGGACAGGGGGAAGGGGGGTTCTTACGGCACTTCGTAGCAGCTTTGCAATCTTAGTCTTGCTGCTATCTTTTTTCCCTTATCGTTCAGTTTTTATGTCTCCTCAGCCCCTTCCCGGCGGTGTTCGCAGTAAAGCCTGCGCCTAAAGCCGTTCTTTTCTCGAGTGACGCTTAGGAGCCGTTTGTCACGAAGTTTTTCTTCGTTTTCGACGTATACCTTGAAGTCCGTTTCCGTGTTCGATCTCGCGTTCACAACGGTAATCCTATAAATTTTGACACAGGTAGTTTCTAACTTCTTACTAGCTCGTTCATGAGCGTCACTATTTCGTTATATGCTTTATCTACTGAGCGTACAGGCTGAAAGTCTATAATTGCGGGTGCTGTGCGCAGTCACTGTGCTTTCCTCTGTAACTGAATAATATTTGAAATCTCGCAGAGTCTAAGATTTCGCAAACCTCGCTAAGAAGAGGCGAAAGTAGCCTAAATTTTGAAGCATTCGAAGAAAAAAATCATGATTATTATAGCGTCACAATGGTCTGTGTTAGAAGGAGTAGCTAGGCCCTTACAGTAGAAATAATGATGATATTAAGATAAATGTACTTAAAAGCTGGAGGTGGGCTTGTTGCTGCCATTGTTCAAGCTGCGCGAAGAAGATGGTCGTCGTGGTGGACAGCTTAAGGTGAACCCAATGAAGCGGGGCACGATGAATGCGCAACAAAAAGGAAGGCAACCGGCATACCTTTTTGGCGTAGTGCGGCTAACGCAGCAGCGTAGAATGCCACGATGACTCACCTAACACAATCGCTCACAATCTCGCACAGTGACTTTGTACGCTTTTTTTGTGTACGCGTCTCTGTACTGGTTACGCCTTGCAGAGAACACGTATTAGGAAAACTTAGGCAATGACGCAGCAACTCTACAGTAATCCCACAGCGACGTGTTTTTCTTTGAGTTTACCATAGTCGTGTGTAAACCCTATGCCCCCTGATGTTTTTCAGCGTGCAAAGAATGTGCAATAACGAAAAAAATATTCCAGTTTTTTGCACACTACGATGCTGCAAAATTGTGGTCTGTAATAGGAACACTTAGTTTTCCTCTGTCAGCAAGTGACTCGAGCTGCGCACATTTACCCCTCAATCCACATTTCTGTTTGTCACTTGCTCTCTTCAATGCCGCATCAGGATTAACTGGCAAACCTGACGTTGGCCCAAGTCTGCGTCAGTCGAAACTGGCAAAAAGAGGCAACTTTCGTTCTAGTTCGGGAAACAAACACTGAGGAAATAAAATGGCAGATCCCACGTGCAGTGGGAGTCAAGGAAATGCGAAGCACGCATCAGGAACGTAAAATGAATTTGCATTGTTGTCTCGATATACCGATTTTGGTACATATGAAGTTAGAGAAACGGCCGCAAGAGCACCAAGACTGTGGCATGTAAACCATGCCGCTCATACACGCATGTCATGATTCTAACGTTGTGACCTGTCATTTACGTTCGTCGTGCAGTCGTGTTTTGCCATAGCGATTTTGGTATACATCCCCTTAACGAAACGCGTAGCATGTAGATCATGCCGCTCACGATATGCACATCACGATTTTCATGTTATGACCTGTCATTTATGATCGTCATGCAGTCATGTTGTGCCATACCAATTTTCGTATACATCCCATTAACGAAACGGCCTCAAGAGCACCAAGACTGTGGCATGTAAGCCATGCCGCTCATGACACGCAGGTCAGGATTCTAATGTTATGACCTGTCATTTACGTTCGTCATGCGGTTGTGTTGAGCCATAGCAGTTTTGTTATACATCCCCTTAACGAACTAAACTCGTGGCATGTAAATCGTGCACCTCATGATATGCATGTCGCGATTTTCATGTTATGACCTGTCATTTATGATCGTTATGCAGCCGTGTTGTGCCATACCACTTTTCGTATACATCCCGTTAACGAAACGGACAGGACAGCAACAAGACCGTGACATACAAATCATACCGCTCATGACATTCAGTTCACGATTTTCAAGCTGTGACCTGTCATTTATGATCGTCAGGCAGTCATGCTGTGCCATACCAATTTTCGTTTACATCCCATTAGCGAAACGGCCAGGAGAGCGCCAAGAGTGTGGCATCTAAATCATGCCGTCATGACATGCATATCACGATTTTCATGTTATGACCTGTCACATATGTTCGTCATGGAGTCATGGTGTGGCATACCAATTTTCCATTAACGAAACGGCCAGGAGAGCACTAAGACCGTGGCATGTAAATCATGCCGCTCATGACATCCGTATCACGATTTTCGTGTTATGACCTGTCATTTATGTTCGTCGTGTTGTCGATACCAATTTTCCCATACATCCCATTATCGAAATGGCCACGAGAGCACCAAGACGGTGGCATGTAAATCATGGCGCTTATGACATGCATGTCATGATTTTCACGTTATGACCTGTCATTTATGTTCGTCATACAGTTGTGTTGTGGCATACCAATTTTTGTATACATCCCATTAACGAAAAAGCCAGGAAAGCACCAAGACCGCGGGATGTAAATCATGTCGCCCATGACATGCATATCATGATTTTCATGTTATGACCTGTCATTTATGTTCGCCATGCAGTCACGTTGCGCCATACCAATTTTCATATACATTCTATTAACGGAACGGACAGGAAGGAGGAGGAGGAGGAGGAGGAGGAGGGAGGAAAAACAGGGAGGTTAGCCAGTGCTGAGACCGGCTGGCTACCCTGTGCGGGGGAAGAGGGGTGAGGGGAATGAAAGAGGATAGAGGATAGAAGGAAACGAATGAAAGATAATAGAATGGCCAGGAGAACACGAAATCGTAGGCGGCTAGATAGATAGATAGATAGATAGATAGATAGATAGATAGATAGATAGATAGATAGATAGATAGATAGATAGATAGATAGATAGATAGATAGATAGATAGATACGCTCAATGTCGCCGAAGTTCGCTAAGTTTGCATTTAAAAGGTCTTTATGGAAGCTGCTTCTGTGAAATCTACTGTTAGGCCTAATCCACTTCCCATGAAACTTCCAGTAGAGCAGTAAATTTGAGTCGAAGCGTAATATCCAAAGAAGACTGCATATAGAGTCCTGAAAAACGGAGCTAAGCCAAATGTCATAATATGTCTCGTCTCTTTCTCGCTCTTTCTTGGTTTGCTTCTTTAAAGAAAGCAGCGCATAGTTTAAGAAAGAGTATCGTCGACAAAAACCGAAATGGCTATACGAGAGAAACGTAGGGCGTTGATTTAGATAAATATGCCCCGTAGTGCCCTCCTCAGCGACCTGCCCCATCCGATATACTCCGATGCCGTCGTCAGTGGCTGATGGTGCCAGCACGTATTTTGACGAGTCAGCAAGCTAGGGAGAAGTTAATCGAGTTTATTGCGCCCTTATATCGAGAGGAATCCCCGATACTGTTCCACACTGGGTGTGTCGCGTATCGATTACTTTAAATTAAGATTCACCGCCTTTCTCCGCGGTGGTAAGACGGCTTCCACGTGAACCGGTTGACGTACGCTCGTGCTCTGTGGGAGAGGTCCTTAAGGACTTCTTCATCAACCATCTTTCATATTTTAGGCTAAGCATTGTCCCTAGCTATTAATATGTGTTCAGTTGGGTTTTGTGTATTTATTTTCTATACATGATGCACCATTCCTCTTCCATTTGTCTGGAGGAGTGAGAACTGGTTACCCTGATAGATGCTTTATCGAGAACGCTGAAACATACAGGTCTAATCCTTTATTGTGCAGGTGCGCAGCTTACGCGCATGCGTGCCATTCCACGCCTTACGCATAATTCCAAGAAATGCTGTTTGGAGGTTCGAAAAAAAAATGCAATATATAGAGGGGCATTTAGGAATCAAAGGCGCACAGCATTCAAGCTGCTTAAATTGTACTGTTCTCATCAATCGTTTCCCCAAATGTGAAATGGTACCTAGAAGAAAGTGGTACCTAGAAGAAAATGGTACCTAGAAGAAAAAGCACGTGTACTTGTGATTGTGACGTCACAATGTCAATGGTTAAATAGGCATCCTTTGAAGATGCCCGAATCTTAGCATTGCGCTAATATGAAGAATGAACAATTTTCCAGCCAAACGCGTGTATTGGGTTAGTCACGGGAAATGAAAAGCGGGGCTTTAATTTCTGGGATTTTACGTCCCAGACCTACGATGTGGTTATGAGAGACGCCATAGCGGAGAACTGCGAAAATTTTTACCATCTGGATTTCCTTAATGTACACTGATATCGCATAGTACACGGGCCTCCAGCATTTTACCTCCATCGAAATGCGGCCGTGGCGGCCGAGGTTCGATACCGGGAGCTTCAGGTGAGCAATGAACTGCTATAGCTACTAACCAGCGCGATAGGTGTCTATATATATAGCAACCTTTCTTACGCTCGTTAATGCTCCTCTGTAAATCCTTTGTTCTTGCGTCTTTTCTGTAGTGATTCCTAAGAAATGTATTCCCTTTGAAATTGCTGACCTGTAGCCATTTCAAAACCAAATCTCCACTTACAGTTCGGTAATCTTCTGTGAAATTAACATTTGTATTCTCTAATAATATCACTTCTATTTGACAGATGGTGTAATCTATGGATGATCCGTCTTATATGTTACAAATTTAAAGCGTTAAGGTTATACCCGCATATCATCTGCCCACCTAAATAGTATCAAAACAAGGCTATGCTTGAGCCGTTCGCGTCATCTAGCAACATCAGCGTTCAAATAACTTCCTCCACAACTTGGTCGATCCATGTCAGTTTCCATGTCTGTGGGAACTAATATGGATCGACCAAGTGAATCGGTGAACAGTCATGCTAGGCTATCTCGCCACACTTTTTCCATGGCCTCCAGACTTCCAAAAGCTAACGTTGCACAAAACGTTTGTCTGCAGCAAAGTGGAACAGGGCACTGAACATTAAATAATTTAGTTAATGCTCTCGAGCTTACAAAATAACGCAGCCCGTTCCATCCTTGAGAAATACAATCGCACTGCAAGCGTCACCAGCGTGCAAAAGACGCCCAACTTCCCTTTAGTTTCGGGCCTAAGATTTTCTCGGACATACCTGTGTCTCCATATTTTACCACTGCCCTAGTCTACACGACAAAATTATAGCTCTATCGCCTTTAATTTCACCCAGACGAGGTCCTCCTCAGAAAGGGAGCATAGTTTCATTTCAGACAAAACCTTGTTCGGGGTCCATGAATCAGCAGATTAGAACCACCTACACGTATCGGCAGCCAGTATGCAGACTTCCTGCATTTTAGTTTAGCTAACGTCGCATTCTTAGAGTCGCATAAACACGGTCGTTTTTTCCTCGCTATATTTTTCCTTGGAAGTGCTTACTACACGAAATATCACTTCGTAACGGGACACATGAGGCTCGTGATTTCTAAGGTATTTGTTTTGTTTTTACTGCATTATTGTAGTCACTCCTCTCCCTGGTGCCAATTGCGAATATATAATAAGATGTCAACTAAATAAGTAAATAACAATATTTCCATCGCTTTGAAAAAACAAAAACGCCTCGAAGAGGTGGCTGCTTCGTCGTGGCCTGAAGGGTCATTTTGGAAGGTAGCGCCGCCTAAAGGGCTGGCACTGAGGCACCGTACAGAGCAAGTGTCAACAGAACCGCCTTGCCGTCCTCGGCAATTTCTTTTTCGTACGTGCTACAAAGCGAGTGACAAAGTCCCATCTGAACGCTCTATAAATACACAGAAAATGGTCGCACTTAAAGAAAAGTGTGTGCGAAGGAACAATGAACCGACGACTAGGATACTTTCGTAGATTACGTAGAAGCCTTGATGATGGCGCGGCGGCTCGACAGAGAAGCATTACCGGGCTTCCGGTGCACCGCTTGGTGAGAGTAGGTGCTCGCCATGCGGCTGGCGAGAAAAGATGGTACTTCCGCTGAAGTCGGTGTCCTCAGCCCTGCCGACGAGGAAGTCCATCGTAGACCGTGAACCTGCTTGTTCAGACAATTTTGTCCCGTGTTTTCTGCGCATTTGTGCGGCAACACGGCTTCACGACGTAGGTGCTGAAGACTCGGACACATCGACGGTGGAACGTTTCAAGGATTTGTAACTGTCATCATATAACGCCACCCATTCTCTGTCTCAAGCCTGCTATAATGCTTGCATTACTTTACCCACAGTGGTATAGCTTTACGGCTAGGGTTTTGTTTGCCAAGCTCTAGGTCATGGGTTAATTCCCGGCCACTGCGGCCAAGTTTCGATGGGGGTGAAATTCAAGTGAGATGACACTTTTGCACTGCGGCTTTTCGATGGGGGTGAAATTAAAGTGGAAATACATTTGTGCTTAGGTTTAGGTGGACGCTAAGGAACAGCACGTGACCAAGTTATTTCGGAGTGTTCCATTACGGCGTGTCGCAGTATCTGAGCGTGGTGTTGTCACGTAAGACCCCAGATTAACTAAGTGATTAATGCTAATGCCTTGTCTGCTTTGTTTCGTTTGCGGTTATTTGTCATCGAATGTTGGGCAACATCGACATGATACCCGGGAGCGTGCTAACGCCGTTGAGATCTATTCAGTGGGCGTTCCTTAGGCTCACGTATAAATGCTTACTTTTGACTTGAAATACGCCACCGAACCACCTCTTTCACGGAATACTTGATTTCCTGTTACCTTCAAACTTAGCTAGAATTCATTGAACGGCAGTCTTCACGACCGCGACCACAAAAAATTAATTCAGCTACCTTTACGTCGAACTAGCGTATGTAATTAACATTGTATGCAACGGTAGTTGTCTGTGATGGTTCGGTTTGCTGTCATGGAGATACTCAAGTCTATGCGTCAAGGCTATGTCTCAAAATACCATTTGGTATTTCGCGTGGTCTATGACTCACCTGCACACCTCTCCGTTGTAAATGAAACTTAGCGTATTTATCTTTCCTGGAATCGAGAGTTGGTCGATTGCTCTCGTTCCATCTATTATTCGCCGAGCTTTATTGTAGGGCTAGGATCTTTTCCTCGGTTTCTTTTTTTTTTTCATTTCTTAACATAATTTGTTACGATCATAGGCACGGTACCGGAAATATTGCTGCAATACGTGTAATTGTACTAAAAATTTCGATGTGTTCGGACTTTGTCTCGGAAGTCGCGATATTTGTGTTTCTTCACTGATATTATTCATTTCGAAAGGGTGAAAGAAACACGCTGCGTTTCAAGCATTCGTGAGTGTCATGAAGCTTCGCTCAATTCTTAGACGTCCTGATTTGCAGCGCTGTTTGCAATGAATCGCCATTACTGTTCGCTGCTATACGGCGACGTTATTGTAAGGTAGGAAGATGAATCCACACAATCTTTATTCTTGCACCACTATACTACCTATGCTCATATTTTCTACATTTCTTATGGTGCTTTAGCATTTTTTGCCTGTGTGCTCACTAATTTTCGATTTGTTGAATTATTCGTGCTCTTCTATCATTGCGCTCTCGCCCTCGTCAAGCACAGGATAACCAACCGAGCACGCGCTTGGTTAAACTCCCTACCTTTCCACTTCATCTCTATCTTTCGCTCACCTTTCTTGTTTTTGTTAGTTTGTGCATAGGCTATAGTGTTATTATACAATGAGATTTGCCCACGGCGACTATCAAATTTTCCACGAGACAGAGAGGATGCAGCTATAAGCTATTCGTCCATATTACTTGTCACGCTCTGAACAGTACTCAATCTCATTTCACGCTCGAATGCTCGCCTAAAGCACCGTTGACCTTCATTCTTAATAAATGCAAAAAAAAAAAAACACCAATGTTAGAAAATCAATGCAGAATCAGTTGGCGATAGTTCTTTTCTACTTCATTATGAATGTCTCTTTTTCTTTCTCTGAAAACTTTTTTGTTGTTTTGCTTTCAAAACCGTTGGAGCATTCCCTTTTCCACGAGCACAGGCTCACCTCAGTGACAAGCGAAGCAGAAAGCGGCCTCAGATCGCTGTCTTGGAAGTGCGACGCACTCAGCGAGGCGCAGCAACTCGGTGCACAATTAGAAGACCAGTGAGGCAGGGCTGCGTAGAGTTTCGATCCAAGACTAAGGGAGCGAATGGGAGTGCTCCCTGTCTAAGTATCCAGGGATCTACGCGCTTCCTTACCGTCCTTTGAATTCTTACCCTTCTTTCTTATTTTGTTCTCTCAGCCACCACGCTTTTCAGTGGCCTCTGCCGCTGAGAGAACGAGATGAGATTCGCGTGCGGCGTTCGCTTTGGCGCGCTCGCCACGGCAGCTCCGAAATCAGAATCGGCGAAATCGCAGAGGGGCCTTACCGTAGTTGCAGTTTCATTTCTCTCAGTATTTGTCTTTCGTGCTCGACCAGAGAGCAATGTCGAGGCACCGTAACAGAAAGGCATGATTTCTCGTCCGATTTTCGCTAGAATAACGGGGCGCAAGATGTGTATGTGATTCGCTCTTCTGCCCACGCGTTATACTGTCGTTAAGCAATGTTACAGTGCTTAAAATCTATGGACTGTAAGTCGATTTTGATATATCGGGAATCGTCGCCATTAAAAAGTGCATCGCTGGCCGGTATACAATGTAAAAAAAAATCCGTAGTGGTTCAGCGTGATATATAAAAAAGAAATCCACCAGATCCCGCGCATTGTGGGAATCAATGTCATGCGGAGGAGTCCGAGAGAAGATTTTCTATGCCTAATTATATCGCGTTACTACGAGTGTTAATTAGTGGGATGAACGTCCATGTGCAAATTGAATGGTTGTGTGCGTAACGTGGGTTTAAAAGTCGCGTCAACTGCACTGTGGCGACGGGATGGTACTTTAAGGTACAGCGTAACGTACACACTCCCGTTAGTGCACAGACGCCTGTATCAGAAGATTAATGTGGACTGCAGTGAGCTTGTGTGCACAAGGGTCATTTATAGGCGGATCCATAGGGGGTCAAGCAAAGCTGGACAAAATCGTACTGTGCGATAGCAGAGGACGTATAATTTTTGTTGTTGTTGTTTTGTGGGGTTTAACGTCCCAAAACCAGCTCTGATTATGAGAGACGCCGTAGTGGAGGGCTCCGGAAATTTCGACCACCTGGGGTTCTTTAACGTGCACTGGCATCGCACAGCACACGGGCCTCAACATTTCGCCTCCATCGAAATGCAGCCGCTGCCGCCGGGATTCGATCCCGCGACCCTCGGATCAGCAGCCGAGTACCATAGCCACTAGACCACCGTGGCGGGGCGGACGTATGATTTTTCTTGCATTACTATAAGAGCAGCTAATGAACACTAGAACCGCAGGTCACGTCACAAAACCACCACCATCGGAAATGCTGATACAACGGTGTTATCTACGATATGTGTAGATCGTATTGCTGAACTTTTGAACACCTTAACTACACATGGATTACACCCGGATAGCATGTCTCCTCGCTCCTTCTTCGCTCATTTCATTTCGCTCGATCCCACGGTGTAATTCCAGCGGAGCATGAGTACGTGTATGTGTGTGTGTGTACATATATATAAATGTACATATGCGTTTATTACCTGTTTACTTAGAATTTGAGTCTGATGTGGTCATTGCGTTGCTTTCCCTTATTTGCTTGCGATTGTTCATTGCCACATGTTATTTCTCTTTGTTACATGTTATTGCCACATGTATTACTCTTTCCCTTATTTCCATACTTATGCAAAGTGCTTTTGACTTGTGTTAACATGTTATCTACCTATAGTCAGTGCTGCACACTGTCTAACTGTAACACAGGGGGCCTGGCTTAGTCAAGCTGCAGTAAGGCAGCTTTTTCCCGTAACCCCCTTTCTCCTTGCTGAGATGCAAATAAAAGTTTTGATTGATTTGATTGATTGATATCTAGCGCATAGGAAAAGCGGCCGTGGCTGAGCGGTAGCTTGTGTGCTTTCCACCATAGGGAACCGCTTTCGATTAGTACTCGAATAATGCGCGGTATGTTACCTTCGGCCGTTACGGCACGCTTGTCAATGTCTGTCTGCTTATTATATGAACATTTAAATCGCAAGTTATTACCAACGACGAGAACTTCTCTTGTTTAACGTAAAGTCAGTTCTCATAAATTTTCAGTGCCTATTTTGATTGGCCCTTGACTAGCATAAGCTGAAATCTGAGCATTCAATCACATATATAGTTAACGATGTGTAGATCGATTATTCATGTTCTTCATACATTGATACCCAAACGGGAAAACTTTTGTGTACACTAAACGAACGAACGATGCGACGAGGAGAGTGCCTTCACGCTTCTCAAACACAATGTACACGGGAAGCTATGGCCTGGTAAACTGTAGCAGTATATACATATCCGTACGCGGTGAACTTACATTTAAGCTAAATGAACTTGACAGAAACCATTGTGCACGAACTGAACATCTCAGTATCTGGTCCTTCTCTGAGGCACACCGTAAGTATGCCGATACCATTAGGAGGCAGCATTTTAACAAGACACACGCTGGAAGTGTCACACTTCGAACTTTTAAAGGGCCCCTAAACAACCCCGAGGTGTAAAATTTGTTTTAAAGGTATAACTGCGCTCCTGTGCGATGTGAACATGCTCCCGCATAATTTTGAGAATAGATGCAATAATAAAGAAGTTACACGGGTTTAAGTGGCCGCTTGCGTCGGTTTCGTTTTCTCGGTCGGCCTCCCCACCCTTCTCTGCCGTGGAGAGGGTAGGGGCGGCGCGCCGTCGAGACTCCGCCCACTTTTGACGCGTGACCTGACGTGATCATTTGACGGCATTGACGCTTGCGCTGCGGAACCGGTTGCTCCCGTTCTAGAAACGTTGGGTTGCTCCTGCGCTCACGCCGGTGGGATGGCCAGGGGATCTGACAATAGACGTTTCGACCAATCAACGAGATACAACTACGCAAAGTTGTTCGCGGTACAAGATGACGACACCTAGGATGCGAGCGCGACTGGTCAGTCGCCGGAAAGAAGCGCGGGAATTGTTTTTTGAAATACGGCGTCTGTGTGGCGCGCAGCGCTGTCATATTCGCAGAATGTGATCGCCGCAACCTTCTCTGTGATTGAGTTAACTTGTTTGGCTGGCTTTGAAAAAAAGTAGGAGCCTGTTTAGTGGCCCTTTAAATGGCGAAGTCAGCTTTCTGTTCTCGTGCATTCATTTTGCGCGAGCTTCGTGAATTGCGCCTGCTTATAGTTTCACGGCCGGCGGTAACAATCCGAAAATATGCTGCTTCTGTGCCTCCAGATAATTAACGGGTATAAAAAAAATAAGCTTATGATGAAGCTTGCGCCCTTATGACGGCTTGGCCTTGTCCCTTCCTGCTTTAAAGAATGTCATCAGTCAGAATTATTTCAAGGCTGAGGAAGTATTTTTAATTTTCACGTCCTGAAGCGAAAACCAAACATAGAACAAATCATCTATACGTGGCGCAGTATGAAAACACGTGTACAGAAATATTGTGCCGACGTCAGGGCGACAAGAACTTCAGAGCGTTAATATATCCCTCAGGTAATCAAAGGTCAGCATAAATTTTGGCTCATTCGGTGGTTTACATTACAAGGATGCGTTCCAGCGTAGGCACGGAGAAAAGGCGAAAATTCACCCTGATTTAATATACCTGAAGCGGTTCAGCCAGCACTAAGCATACTACCATTATTCAGAAACACGATCTACAGCACTAAGCTCGAAAGTAAAAACAGCCACAAAAAAATTTACACGTGCGCATCGTATTATGTTTATACTCAATACGGTACGGCGTCATCCATCGTTGATGCGTCGCCTTCGTTAAAGTCGCTGCTATGAAGCGGTTTTTCCGCTGGGAACATGAGATCATATGGAAAGTGAAACAAGATATGAATGGATGGCAAAGCTTTTGAGCTGACGCTGCACCACTGCCCGTCCCGTACGTCATCATTAAGGCTTTTATGCGCACTTGCGCTTTCTCATGCATAATTTGTGTGCGTCACGTGTCAGAGCCGTTAAAGTGACAGCTTCCGCATAAATGACAAGGGAAGTCAAATGAAAAAAAGCGTGAAGTTTTAAAAATAACGCCTCATTGGTGTTTTCTACGTGGTGTATTCGAAAGTTCAGCGCAAGTGCGGCTGAGTAGATGGCTAAGCGTCAGGGCATATTACATCTGGAATAATTGCTGTGCTTCCACATACGACTACCACGATATGATATGAGGCAAACTGTAGTCGAGCAGTATAGTACACAACTTCTAATGCAGTACTGCTACACCACTACAGTCCACACGGACGTGTTGCAGCGTAGGCATGGGGAAATGCACAAAAACTTATCCGTAATGAATGTACCAAAAGCGCGCGGCCACCTAGACCTTTTGAACGTGATCTCATATCGCACAGTACAGGAGCCCCTAGCATTTCTCACCCATTCAATGCGACCGCCGCGGCCGGGGTCGAACCCACGACATTTCGGTCAGTAGCCGTGCGCTCCGTATTGACAAAAGCAACTAACGATAAAAATGTTAGTAAGAGAAAATTTCCACCAATCCTAGTGTTGGACATATGATTATAGAAGCCAATGGCAAAAAAGCACTTACGAAAAAGAGGTTTTATGAATTCGCCACCTGAAGTGCTTCCCAGAACCTCAGAAATATAACGAAGAATGCGTCATAATGAAACTGCCAATGAGTAACCGGAAAGTTATTACTTTTGGCTCTGCAAACTTCATAACTTAATTCATGCATGGGTTGTTTATTACCTGGACAGGTTTTTTTTGTTTTTTTAAACTACCGTTCTATTTCGCTCACTGTGAATTCCGCTCAAGTGTGCGCTCCCTAGTCTCGCATAGACTCCAGCCCTTAATGTAACAATCTTAGAAAAGAATAAATAAATAAAAACGCTACTCGTACGTGTTGCTCATATCAAGTGCCTCGACCAAGACATAAATAAACATAAGTAACAGAGCATTCATTTTATCGCGCCCACTACAATTCTTAAAGTTCAATTCTTGTTCCAAGATAACTAAAATTCGGAAGGAAGGAGCGCACTTTTTAACCATTTATTCTTTTTGTAATATGCGATATCCACTCTTAAAGAATGAATCAACTTGTGAAGTCTCGCTATTTTTTTTTCTTGGCAGCTCTACAATACAAATGAATAGGAAACCGTTGTGTGCTGGTTCGAAAATGTTCCTAGTCCACGGCGCAACGCCGACATTGCTGCAAATCGTTACAGATCAGCCTTTACAGAGACACATTGAATAAGCACACTGCATTAGTATTGGGCGTTATTACTTCCAAGCTATTCAGTTCTCATTCCAGTCCGCAGCTTAAAAATTACATAGAACCACTGTCGCCAGGCAAATTAATCACGAAACATTGAGTAGCTGTTTCTGCGTAAAATTATGTGTAACTGCACGCTCGCCAACATAGAAGAAAGGTAATGGTTTTGAACTAACCTTCATAGGAATGGACTGTTGGGCGACTTAGTACGCCGTACTCAAACCGTGTTGCGCAAAACAAAACACTGACACAAAGTAGTGCGCCTTGTTCGTGTATCTTCCTTTGGGTCAGCGTTACTCTTGCGCACCATACGGTCGTTCGATCGTCACTCGTGACATACATGACGAGTATAATATTTTAGTGATGTGTAGATCAATCCGTCATTTTCCTTCACGCATTGATTCCCTACCGTACCCATTTTGGAATGTACCATGTAAACATGTAAACGAGACGACCAGGAGACTGCTGAGATTAGATAGATAGATAGATAGATAGATAGATAGATTCAAAGTTGCTCAAGATTTACGAGAAATGGTTCTCATTTAAAAGAACAAACAAGAGCTCACGAAACAAGGACGAACTCAGAAGACATACACAACGGTGGGTGTGTCTTCTTCGCTTGTTCTTGTTACTCGCGCTGTTGTTACATTATATATGATCAACCAACAAGAACATATATACGGCCTTAAATGAACTGCACTTTGACCCAGAGTAATAGACTTCTACCAGCTAGGAAAATAGAAGGAAGTATAAATTAGCAACATCAAACAGCGATCGCAACGCGTTTGTGCAGCAACGATCGGTACGCGGAGTCGCAATGAGAATTTCTGGATTGCCTGTGCGGTAAATGAACATGCCGTAGACAAACGTAGTGGCTACAAGAATATATATATATATATATATATATATATATATATATATATATATATATATATATATATATATATATTATATATATAGTACTACATGGGTATGTGTCTGTGCAACGCTAGGAGACAAAATTCACAATGGGCACATTACAGAGAAACGAAGGGGTCTGATGTTCCGGCTTGTCTGTTAGAGGCGGCGTGATATTGAAGAGCCCAGTAGCGGTTTCCTGGGTTTTCTCACTGTGAAGCGACGGCACCATAGAAACGTAAAAATGCGGGTTTTTCACTGCTTGTAAGTAGTCGCTCAATATCGGATAAAACAGAGAGAAAATAATTCTGTTTGGTGCATAGTATCTAGTATTCAGCTATGTCCCGCGTGTTGTAAAAAACACAGACGTGGTGGCTTCTTTGACGCTCTCCAGGCCACCATGAAATAATGAAGGGGACGTTGGGAAATTTTATTGCAGTACGAGCAGTGGCACTCATGTCGTGCGAGGTAGGCATGAGCGCATGAGCGCTCATGCCTACCTCGCAGGCATGAGCGGTAGGCTTGAGCGCTCATGCGCTCATGCCTACCTCGCACGACACTAAACCTGACAATTTTACAGCATTTCTATCTTATTTGCCATATATGTAGCTTTTCCTTTTTTTTGTAAAAAGCTCCATCCGGAGGTGATCCGGACATACTGAGCAAGAAGCAAGAAGCATAGTGCCACTAGGAGTTAGTGCCATAATAAAGAGCAAGCCGCTACTGTGATAATTCTTTGCGACGAACCGCAGGACAGTGACAGCGTAAGCTGGAGGAGCGACCTTCTTAGAGGCCATTGTAAACGCTTGGGGAAACTAGTGCAAGTAGAGGTGAAAGGTTGTTGTTGTTGTTTCCTTCAAGTCCCCTACGCCATAACTCCTATTTCGTCAAGTAGGGAAGTACCCACTACGCCATAATTACTGCGGTATTGTGACGTGCAAATATGTATAACTGCACATCTCTTGGCGTCGTTTTCCCGAGAGCGAACCTAACTCTCAGCCCGGCGTCGACGGCGAACTGCGGTTTGGGCGTCTCTCTGCACAGAAGTCTGTTGTGCCTGACGTTGCCTTGCTGCAGCCGCGTGCTACTTGTTTCATAATGATGATGTTGATGATGCCTCTGTAATGGGTTCAGAGCTACAAACCATGCAGCCCTGTGGCCTTTCAAATGATTCTCGAACTCGTTATGCAATCCACTTTCCGCGAAGTGTAGTGGCGTATTATTATTCTGCCACGTAACATTGCATTTGTTAATGCGATTCCTCGGCAGCCGTTATACCTGTTTAGGTCTTTTAGCGAGGACTTTTGAAGCACAGGCGTGGCTCAGTGGTAGAATGCTCGACAGCCACGCAGAGGATGTGGGTTCGAATCCACGCACAGGACGCGGTTTGAATCTTCCTCTGTCCTGGATATTTTTTTTTCTAAAATTTGCCGCGATAGCCGTTACGGACACCGGCGGCGGCGGCGGCGGCGGACAACTACGGCGCAAAAAACGGCCCTTGTTGTGATCTCATAACAGCTTACGCTGTGATACATGCTCGCGCATGCGTGTGTGGGTTACATATCTATGGTATATACCTACACATTAACGCACGGCCCCTACATTATATATAAAGTAGAACACCATGCCCATAATCTTGTCTGAAACTATAAAAGCGAAGTATGAACAGTTGGGCTTCTAAAGCGTGAAAAGCCACGGGCTAGAAATTATTCGCGCTGAAGGGATTTGCGGAGATTTACCAGTCTAGCGCTCTCCCATTTCAATAGAGTCGGGACCACCTTTGAGACCCGTAGGCAGGACTTCCGGGAGTAATTAAAGCGAACGGGGATTACGTCCCGACTTGGCCGGAATACATATTGTACCATAAAGCTTCCTTATTGCTTTTATTCTGCTTGTTCCCCCGCTTCTGGTTCGATAGAAGCTGGATTTTCAATTTCAAGGCGCGGAACTACCAAGAGAAGAATTTCATCAGGACTGGATTTGGAGAAAAAGGAAGGGGCGAAACGAAGGTGGCAGGATTATTTTGGCATTTAACCCCTCGGGGCGCATTGGTGCTTTTGTTCGCTTTCCGTTCTGCAGAAAATATATATGTGCACTGGAGGAGAACCGAGGAATTCACGTCCTGTGTTTAGGTCTAAGGATTGTTTTAGGATATCAAGAGGAAGGACCATGAAAACTTTGGCTGCTGGAATGTCTGAACTAGAAAGCACTGCTTGTGTTTCCGTTTAAGTATACAAAGACAAATAAAAAGCGTGCCTCTGTCGTATCATTGTCTATGTTGGGCCTAAAGGGATCACCGTCTCCGAATAGACGCGACAGCTTGCACCTAAATTTGGGCAGTATATATTTCTTCCAAGTTGCCGTCTCACATATTGTTTGAAAAGGATTAGCTTTGTTTGGGGTTCCCTGGCGAGCCGGTGAATCAAGGTCCCCTGAATGAATTTCCGAACCTTTTGTCCTGAAACACCGGATCTATATGAGGCAGATATTGGAGCTTGGATAAGGAGGAAGACATTCTTCTAATACATAAAAGAGATCGTGTCTCCAGTATGCGAGTACCCCTGCTATAATTGACTTTTAAGTGCATCGCATCAAACAAAGAAAAATCAAGATTACTGGCCGAAATCTTCAGCGAAGGTGTCCCCTGCTGTACAAGATAAGTTGTTTTAATAGCATCTCGAAGAGAATTAGTGAATTTGGCATCCAGTGACATTGGGCGAATGACACCTTTGCAGAGACGAGCCGGACTAGAGAAAGCAAGCAGATTCCTTGCAAATATACTCGTTACAAGCGGTATAAATGAAGCGACCAGACTATCCCACTTTGACACTGGAATGAACGACCGAAGAGGAAGACAGAAATAACTGGTAAATACAGCGTCTGATAGTAAACTACTGATTGACAGAAATTGCGATATTTTATGCACATTCCTAGGAACTGTGACGCTTGCATTCTGTACAACCCGCAATAGATCCTGTTAAATCAGAGGCTGTGGGCGCAATTCTTATTTGTTGCGGCCGCGATTCTATAGAATACAAATCCTCTCCCCTCCCTCCCCTGCTTTCTTTCCCCCTTTAAGAATATACGTTCCTTCGGAAGTTATATTAAGGAGCACAGCGATGTGCATTAGGTGTCCCAATAAAATCCCCAGCTCTCCATTAATGCAAACCTTACCAGAACGTGTGCATATCGAAAAGCTCAACTTCGCATTTTCTTGTTCCCACTTTACACATTCTTGGTTGTTGTCGAAGAACAGATCGGAAGTCTCTGTTCGAAGGAGAACGCGTTCTCTTACGGCAACGTCACGAAGTGCAGATTAGGTGCTATTTTTCCCAACTGTGGATTAGCCGTTGCTGAGTGCGGCACTGGTTTCCATAAGTGGTCGCTTTGCTTTGTTTGAGTGGTTGCTGTTTTCTGGTAGGATGGCCGGATAGATATTCCACAGAAGGAGAGCGAGGGCAGGCAATAGCCAAGCGGTGTCCCTCCCAGAAGTTAACGAACATTTTTCGTAGTATTCTTGCAAATTTACTACAAAGCAAAATATTTTACAAAAGAAAAAAAATCTCGAAGGCCAGAACAAAGCGCGATTTCATGAGTTGAGTAGCCCATTTCACGACATTTTATTTTGCTAATGACATAAGTGGAAGAAGATTTAAAGGAATTGTGTGCTACTTCACTACATGCTAACGTCGCACATGTTGTGTTCCCTGTTTAATAGGCAAATCTATCAACAGTGTAATTCGGTACTTAGTGTTTTTTTTCTTTCTAAGAGCACTCTGTAGGTACTCGGTGACCCGAGAATAGGAGTTGTACATGTCGATCCTAGTAGATTTCGCAAGACAACCCACATGAGTTGCTTCATTGTAAACAAGCAAACGTGAAAAAACGTTGCCCGGGAATTATAGCCTGGATAGCCGTCACGAAAATAATCCTCACGAAAATACTTCTGTGAGATGGTTGTAAAAAAAATCCACGCATATCCACGGAGTGAATGATGATGAATGGGCGAAGCTCCGGAGGTTCATCGGTAAAAACCGTGAATCTTCCGTGAATCTTGCCCAGTACATCATCAAAGACGTGACAAACACTGTGTTTCGCCATCTTGCGCTCTCCTATCACACTAGAGCACGCAGCAAGCGCCTCCGCGCCATCTATTGATCAATTCACGTACTAGCTAAGCAGCACCGCAGTGCCGGACGGACAGACAGACAGACAGACAGACAGACTCCCATACTACGCGTTCCCATGCATCTGAATGAAGCGAGCATATGCTGAGATTCGAGCGCATTATGGATGGATGGATGGATATTAGGAGCGTCCCCTTTATAACGGGGCGGTAGCCGGGCCACCAAGCTCTAGCTTTATTTCTTTTTCCTCTACGAACATTTCTTTTCCCGAATCACACATATTTTCACAACTAGTTTTTATCCTCGTCTACCTATTTTATCTATTATCGTTCCGCTGTGATGTAACAATCTTACCCGAACTACCTTGCGCTTTTGTTGCTCCATACTTTTGCGCCACCAATACTCTAAGCGCCGTTTACTTATCTCTATCGCCGACATGTTCAGCTTTCCCGTGTTACTCTTGAAACCCATGGCTTCCTGTAGGGTAGTGTCAACAGCTACACCTGGGCGGACATCTGTACATTCAATCAAAATATGATCTGTCGTTTCCCTAGCTTTTCAACAGCACGTACATGTGTCCCCTTCTTTATTGAATTTCGCTCTGTAACTTCGGGTTGGAGTGCATGTGGAGTGCGTTCGGCAAGCATTCTCAGATAATGAATGGTAGCTTACTATTGTCTTTGAAGAGGAAAGTGTATAACAGCTGCATCTTACCGGTACTCACCTACGGTGCAGAAACTTTGAGGTTAACTAAGATTGTTCAGCTTAAATTGAGGACGACGCAGCGAGCTATGGAACGGAAAATGGGAGGTGTAACCTTAAAGGACAAGAAGAGAGCGGTGTGGGTTAGGGAACAAACGAGTGTTAGGGACATACTAATAGAAATTAAGAAGAAATGGGCCTGGGCGGCCATGTATTGCGAAGACAAGACAACCGTTTGTCATTAAGGGTAACGGAGTGGATTCCTAGAGAAGGCAAGCGTAGCAGGGGGCGGCAGAAAGTTAGGTGGGCAGATGAGATCAGGAAGCTTGCGAGGATAAATTGGGCCCAGTTAGCACAGGAAAGGTATAATTGGAGATCCATGGGAGAGGCCTTTGCCCTGCAGTGGGCGTAGACAGGCTGATGATGAAGAACTTCGGGTTCTCAGGCAACCGGATGTAGACATACTAGTAGTATTAGACATATATGTAGACATACTAGCGCCATCTACAGGTGGCTACAAACATCGAGGGAAGGACAGACCCACGCCCTAAGGAGCTTCGCCCCTAATAATGTTATTATTCGAAGCACCCCCCCCCCCCCAAAAAAAAAATAGATGAAACAATACGATGAATGTAACGGCGATTCATAGACGCCAGCTCGATGTTGAAAGGTCAGTGCCCCATAAGTAACATGACTGTGGGCATTGCGGGTACTGCGATGCTTCTCAGCATAAACATTTGCAATATAGACGCGATGGAACGATTTGTCAAGACGGGTGCTCGTGTTCTAATGCGAGCGCGACTCTCTCGTATACACAAAGAGAGAATGACAGAACGCGCTGTCCGTACTTGGGTCGCCCGAATTTGCCACGCATTTCGCACGCTCGAAGAGTCTATTGCGTAGCAACACATCATTTCCTGTGGTCATCAACGTCGACCGAGAAAAAGACAGGGTTAAGTGATTCCACTGGAGGGGAAGTAACGACACCCACACCAGCCTTTTCACTATCCGAGTAAGCGTGGTAGGAAGTGTGCGAGAAGGATACAGCGTTGCATATTTCCTGTAGGTTGTACATGGGATGATTTACAGAGGCTGCATTCTCAGCCTTGTCATGCGCATTGAATCTCCCTTGATACACGTCACTTCCCACTTTTATGCGGCCCGAATTCGATTGCTTTTCGCTCGACCAAGGCCATCAATGCACCTCTCTATGTAGCTCCTTACGCAGGCCCGTACCACTGACTACTTAATATAAAAAACAGCGCCTAGTGTCCCCTTTATTGCCGGAAGATATGATCATGAATATGCTTGAAAACCCACAGCATCAGTCAATATAGAAATTGTTTGTGCTGCAGAAATTGTGATGAAGGTCTATAACTTATATGTTCGGCTCTTCTTTTTTAGGGGCGAAGCTCCTTAAGGTTTGGGTCTGTCCGTCCGTTGTAGTAGCGAGTTACCTACTAGGAACGCGCTACTAGGAGGGGGCGTGTGGGAGGCGCGAGAGCTCTCTCACTCTTCCATCTGCTGTCTTGTGAGAGAGATAGAGAGACAGCGAGAGCGAAAGGCGCGCGTTGACTATGGAAACGCTCTTTCTTCGATGATCGCGCTACCAGCTCGCAAAGAAGGAGAACGCGCCCTCACCCGCGAGAGACAAGCTTGACGCAGGCAGCGTCTTCTAGCGAGTTTCTTGATTGAAAAATACCGACTGCTCGCGCTGGAGAACCGATCACCGGCCACCCATATTATATATATAGGTACTGGATCTTGACTTGCAATGAAGTGCCGGTGGGAGATTTCCCTTGTGCGTAGTTGAACCATAAGGATTCGTAGCGTGCGCGTTAACTAAATATCAGATATCAGATCCAGTGCGTATATATATATGATTGATTCGTGGGGTTTAACGTCCCAAAACCAGCTCTGATTATGAGAGACGCCGTAGTGGAGGTCTCCGGAAAGTTAGACCACCTGGGGTTCTTTAACCTGCACTGAGATCGCACAGCACACGGGCCTCAACATTTCGCCTCCATCGAAATGCAGCCGCCGCTGCCGGGATTCGATCCCGCGACCCTCGGATCTGCAGCCGAGTACCATAGCCACTAGACCACCGTGGCGGAGCCGTATATATATATATATATATATATATATATATATATATATATATATATATATTGCGACATCGCTTTTGAAACGCTCAAGGCCCCGCCACGGTGGTCTAGTGGCTAAGGTACTCGGCTGCTGATCCGAGGGTCGCGGGATCGAATCCCGGCCGCGGCGGCTGCATTTCGATGGAGGCGAAATGTTGAGGCCCGTGTGCTGTGCGATGTCAGTGCACGTTAAAGAACCCCAGGTGGTCAAAATTTCCGGAGACCTCCACTACGGCGTCTCTCATAATCAGAGCTGGTTTTGGGACGTTAAACCCCACGAATCAATCAATTGAAACGCTCAAGAAAGCGCTGACATCCGACCCTGTCCTGTGCCACTTCGACGAGAATTCTCCTGCTAGTCTGCACACCGACGCAAGCGGCCATGGCATCGGTGCCGTCCTTCTACAGCATGACAACAGTGGTCGGGAGAGAGTCGTCGCTTACGCCAGCCGAGCTCTCACGACTGCTGAACAGAACTACTCAATAACAGAGCAAGAATGCTTGGCTGTAATTTGGGCTGTACAAAAATTCCGCCCATATCTTTACGGACGCTATTTTACCGTGATTACAGACCACCACGCCTTATGCTGGCTGTCGTCCTTAAAGAATTTGTCCGGACGCCTCGGCCGGTGGGTGCTACGGCTGCAGGAGTACACTTTTGACGTTGTGTACAAATCTGGGAAAAAACATCAAGATGCCGACGCTCTCTCTCGTTGCCCCCTGCCACTCCCACCTACTCAGAGCAACCCTCTCCATCACTCGGTCCCCGATGTGGAGGCTACGAGTCCTTTAACGTCACCAGAAGTAGCTGTTGTTGGCACGCTGTCCTCCAATCACTACACTCACTTGGCCTCCTCTCAACGGGATGATCCATATTGCCACCGCATTATTCAACGCCTTTGCGGAGAGTCTCCACCACCAAATGCCAGAACACGCCGGCAACTCAGGCAATTTAAGCTCGACAACAACATCCTGCATCGATATGTTTATAATCCTAATGATGGACACCAGTGGGTGCCCGTTATCCCACGCTCTCTTCGTATGCAGGTCCTTGACGCCTTCCACGATGACCCATCTGCTGGTCACTTGGGATTCTACAAAACGTACAACCGCATTAGGAGTCGTTTCTTCTGGCCCGGCCTCTCCACTTCTATTGCCAAGTACGTCTCCTCTTGCGCACTGTGTCAACGACGCAAGCAACCAACTTTGCCTCCTGCAGGCTTGTTGCAACCCATCCCATGTCCCGCTGCACCTTTTGCCATTGTTGGTATAGACCTGGTTGGTCCTCTTCCCGTCACTCCCGCAGGGTATCGATGGATCGTTACAGCGGTTGACCACCTGACGCGGTATGCAGAAACCGCTCCCCTCCGCTCTAGTTCTGCCTCTGACGTGGCCACCTTCTTTCTTGAGGCCATTGTCCTGCGTCACGGTGCGCCACGCGTCCTCCTAAGCGATCGTGGCAAGACTTTTCTGTCCTCACTAATCGAAGAAGTTCTTAAAACTTGCGGCACAGTTCACAAGACGACATCACCATACCACCCTCAAACCAATGGTATAACAGAGCGATTCCATCGCACCTTAATCGATATGACCTCAATGTACATCGGACGAAACCACGACAACTGGGACACAATCTTACCATTTGTGACCTTTGCCCATAATACCGCTCCTCAACGCACTACAGGATATTCGCCTTTTTACCTCGTTTACGGCCGTTCGCCGACATTTACGATCGACGCTTCATTCTTCAACACTCCAAGTGTCAGTTCATCAACTATACCTGAACAATTTGTCTCCCGCCTTGAAAACTGTCGCCAACTTGCTCGACTCAGGACAGAAGCCAGTCAACATGATCGCAAGGAGCGCTATGACAGCACTCACCGTGACGTCTCTTTCCGTCCCGGAGACGAAGTGCTCCTATGGACGCCCACTCGTGTTCCCGGATTGTGCGAAAAGTTCCTGTCGCGATTCCTCGGACCCTACATAATTATTCGGCAAACATCCCCTGTTAATTATCTTATCACTCCCCTTGAGGGTTCTCCAGACCGTCGCTGCCGTGGCTCAGAGATTGTCCATGTTTCGCGTCTCAAGCCATTCGTTCGGCGTATCTCCCCAGTCTAAGGCACAGCCAGGCTGGCCGCTTTGGCCCGCGGGGAAAATGTGTGAGCATTGTTCATCTGCTTCATCTTCTCACCTGTAAATATTCATCATCACCGCTTAGGCTGGGGCAGCGGGGCTCGGTCTCGACAATAAAGAGGAAGAGGCTTGCGGTCTGAACGTTGTCTCACAATATATATATATATATATATATATATATATATATATATATATATATATATATATATATATATATATATATATATATATAGGCACTGGATCTTGACTTGCAATGAAGTGCCGGTGGGAGATTTCCCTTGTGCGTAGTTGAACCATAAGGATTCGTAGCGTGCGCGTTAACTAAATTAATACGGAACTCGGCACGATCTACGATGAACATCCAGAGCTTCGCCCACTCATCATCATTCACTCCGTGGATATGCTGTGAAATTTTTTTCTTTTATTGCGATAGCAATGATATGGGCAGTCTCGACGGGTTTTTACGGTCACGGTCGCCGTCATGCCCAGTATTAAGTCCAAATGATGATGATTGTGCTTTGGTTAGGAAAGGACGCTAATTTATGCAGCCCATGTAGGGAGCACGGCTAAGCGTCCGTGGGGGTGGGGGAAAGGGAGTGAAAGAGATAGAGAGGAGAGAAAGGCCGTAGTGGAGGGCTCCGGAAATTTAGACCACCTGGGGTTCTTTAACGTGCACTGACAACGCACAGTACACGGGCCTCTGGCATTTTCGCCTCCATCGAAAATGCGACCGCCGCGGCCGGGATCGAACCCGCGTTTTTTAGGTGGCAGCCGAGTAGAAGTCCAAATTGACAACAACCCCGGAGCATCGTATCTTCTACACGCGGGTAAAAGCACGCGAGCGAGGGGGATGAACGCGACGTGGCTGATGCAGAGATGAAACGACCGCGGCCCATCTCCGTCGCCCGGAGGGCGTACGCGATAACTTCACACCGCTGGGGAGGCCTGAATCGAAACGGAGAGGAAACTCCTCGCCCGTACTCAACGGTCACCGAAAGACGCGATAGAGAGGGAGGGGGGCGCTGTTGCTCGAGCAACAACTGTGGATTTCCCAGTCGCCATTGCTGGCGCGCGTGCTATCTTGGCATCCATCAGACGTGCACCGTACTTCGTATAGCAGCGTCTTGATCGCGTGCTCCGTTCCATGCGCCTCGCATGTAGTCGCAACGACGGCGATGCCATCGCCAGAGGTCGCTCGAATGCGCCTACGAGTGCCGGAAGGAACGTGATCGTTTGATGCTGTGCTGGGTCAAGTTTCTCGACGGTAAAAAGCGCACGCCGTTTAGCGCGGTCGGGCGGTGTGAAGCGCGGGCTAGAAGACATCAAAACAGCATGACAGCTCGCAGCTTTGCTGGGCCATTTTTTCTGCCGCTCGACCGTTACGTGGTACTTTACGCAACTGCATGCTTACTTAATAAGACCACGTCCTCTACAATTCAGATTGCCCCCTACAGCTGCTACTCTTACTTCGTATATTATATAATGCATTGCTATGGCATTCGTTGCTTCGCCCTTCTGGCGAGAATGTGTTTTTTTTTTCCTTGTTATACGCACTCTCGCATTTTGAGGCAAGTTGCTCTAAAATGCACGGATAGTCGCCACACAGTCACAAGAGCATGAGTTCGCCACGTTTAAAAGAGTCAGGTATAAGGAGCACCGGTTGGCATAATTACTTTCACATTATACATTACATTTTCACAAGGAAGCAGTTCTTTCTGCTGTCCGCCGGTGTTTATGCAAGCTGTGGGACGCATTTCGTAACAGGAACATTGCTATGAACGTATTTTATGCACACAGATTGCTTCAGTCTTGAAATGTGATAATTCATACCGCGTTGTAGGTGGAGCAACTTCATTATTAACAAGGTCACCAGCGGGAATAACAACTTCTTTTATCAGCGAACATAAAAGGCTTTTTAAAGCATACTCCGTCACGTAGTATGCTGTATAAAGCAGAACACAGCAGAAAGAGCTCTCACCAGGTGAAGAATTTCGGCGCATTGCGGCACCGTGAGTATGGTAATTATTTTTATAATTACCATACTAGAGCACATTGAACTTTACCAGAGAATGCATGCTCCCCCCCCCCCCCCCCCCCCCCCACAAGAGAAGGGGGCCTAAACATAGGCATTGAGACCTCAGACAGTGTAATGTGGAGTTTTAGAAAGCTTAACATGCAAAATTTTATCATGCCAACAGATATCAGGACATCAAGGTACCTCTAGCGATTGGGAATGCACTTTCGCAGCAGCATATGTTTTGAAATGCCGCCGACTTTTACTATTCAGCAATCTATAACGTCCTTATGGCATTGTTTAAATATTAAAGGTGGACTGTTTACGCTGAGAAAAGAACTTAGGTAACATCAAGGCATCTGAGAGAGGTTTTCTTCGGCCACATATGAGTGGATAAGCGCAGATTCCCTTTAGAAAAGAAAAGACTATTGCCTTACTGTTGAGAAGCCATTGTAGATTAATAGAATCAATGAATTTTTAGCGATGCTATAAAGGCCATTGATTTCCATCAACAAACACCGAAAGAAAATACCGCTGATTATTTTTAACGAAAAGCACGCATTGAATGTGGCATTGGTTTATTGCTGTGCGTGTAGCGGTTGCCTTGAGCATATTTAATTCAGCGGCTACGGGAAGGCACGTATGTGTGAAATGAATTTATTTTGAATACGGCGGTTGGAAGGCTAGGGCCTGGGACCGCCCATATGGCTGCTAGTAGCTATCGCTTCAGCACGGCTTCCATGGCTCGCTGGACGGCCCAAAGTTGATCTTGGAGTTCCGAGCGGAGCAGCGCGGGCGACCACGACACCCGGCCACCACACCCGTGGATTTTCAGGGGAGACTGCTATTTTATCTTAGTACATATATTTTCCTACCCCACAACATAAGCTTTAGGGTAGCTTTGTGAGATTGTGAAGGTGAGTGGAAAATTTTCCACTGCGCAGGTATGACGGGCTACCGTACCGACGTGGGAACAAAGACACGCCTTCATATATTTAGCTTTATTTGCCTTTTGTAGTGGCAGGCAGGCATCACACTTATCGTCACGCATCAAGGACGTCTGAGAAACAATTGGCACAGTGCATCACGGCAACCATCATGCACTATGCGTGTGCGGTAGACGCACTAGGAGCCGCGATGGCTCGTAGACAGATCTGTGAGTCCTGCCTGGAACCTTATCGCGGACGATGCGGCTTTTCATCCCTGATGAAACCGGCTGTAGGATTTCCACTGCGAAGTCGTCGGATTGCTGATTGACCCAACTCGTATGCATTTGATTTTCAGCGTTTCTATAATCTGATAACAACTAGACCTCGAACAAATTTTTGTTGTGCCGGATATCATAACATCTGCATTGAAAAATCATTAATTTCTTATTGGTTTTCCACTGAACTTTCGCGGCCATGTACTCGAATTTGGCCAGGCCAATTTCGGGGATGGCCTGCATCCACATTTGTGTAGTCGCATCTGAAAAATGCGCATGCACCTCTGGGGTCGCCTAACTGTAGGTACTTATGTGAGACACCTTAACTCGCTCCGCTGCATTGTTTTTCGCCAAACTACGCCGTTCAAGGCTTTCCACGCAAGCACTAAATGAAGAATATTTTAATTACGCCGGCCAATATTATGTGCGTTCAGATCGACAGGTCCATGGGCCCTAGCGATAGATGTAAAGTGAATCTACCGTTGTATGCATCAGTGCAATTTTTTGATGCACAGTTCTGAAGAAACATCACACGTTCACTGAAACTTGCAGGGTCGAAATTCACGCCCTATATAAGCTCCTCGCTGCGCATCGTATTAAGGTGGTCTGTATATGCAGTGTGCATGTGTCACTGTTCGTTCGTTGTTGTTGGCTTTATACTTAAGGATCAATGCGTGCCACGTGTGAAACGTGTGTGTCTTATATGTGCATTCTAGCAAACAAGAGCGTTCGTTCGCCGCCTGGCGACGAGGAGGCGCCTTATCGAAAGATGGCATGACGATTGAGACATTCGGCGTGTACAAGACGCCCACAGGTGGGCATCGCCACTTTTCATCCAACGTAAGGAAAATGCATATGTAAATTTCAATGCTGCTTGAATTTTAACTCTATAAGTATAAATAAGCACCAGAACGAATTTTAGCGCACAACGTACTTTCAAGAATACCTGAAAGGCCATTGGACCAGTACTTGTGAACAGATTTTCAATAATGTTTTAGTGACCAATATTCAAGAACTGTTCATGATAGCGAGTTTCACAGCGCGCGAACATAGGAAAAAAATGCGACAGAGAAGAAAGAGCGCAGACTTCAAGTGATCTTTATTTTGCAGAGTGGGAAGATATATACCTACAAAGAAACAAAAAAAAGCCTAATCAATGTACTGTCAGTCAAATCACATGTCACACGCGATTGCCCCTCAGCCCGGCCATGTATCCACGCTCAAACCGTGATAGTGCAACGGATAGTGCGGTTACGCAGTTGTCCCCTAATTTATGTATCATTTGCGCTTCCATTATCTCGCGGGTTAGCTGAGACCAATGCCTTCCCACTATCGCACACTGATCAAAGAGGGGCCTGCAACCGCAGTCCCGGCAATAATGCCAAGGTGCCCTTGCACCACATTGTGCACGTTATTTCGGTGCTCGCGCAGCACCTGAAAAATTGCAGAGACTATACAAGCGAGTCAACACACCTCGTGCAAACTCTGCCCCTTGCTCTGTTGCGCACAGGTCACGCTACGTCCCCTGCGCAGTAGGCGTCGTCTACTCGATTCCACTGACGTGTGGAAATGCTTATGTCGGCCAGACCGGCAGGCGTGTTAAGAACCGCCTGCGCGAACACCGAAATAACGTGCACAATGTGGTGCAAGGGCGCCTTGGCATTCATTGCCAGGACTGCGTTTGCAGGCCCCTCTTTGATCAGTGTGCGATAGTGGGAAGGCATTGGTCTCAGCTAACCCGCGAGATAATGGAAGCGCAAATGATACATAAATTAGGCGACAACTGCGCAAGCACCCCATCCGTTGAACTATCACGATTTGAGCGTTATTACCTAGTCGGGCTGAGGGGCAATCGCGAACACGTGTCACATGTGATTTGAGTGACAGTAGTACATTGTTTAGGGTTGTTTTTTGTTTCTTTGTATGTAGATATCTTGCCACTCTGCAAAATAAACATCAGTTGGAAGTCGGCGCTCTTTCTTCTCTGTCGCATTTTTTCCTATGTTCGCGCGCTGTGAAACTCGCCATCATGAACGCAAACCAACTAGCCCAAGCTGCTACGCTTGTCAAGCACTGTCAACACTAAGTTCAATAATATTTGAACGGGACAGACAGTGACTCTTCAGTATAATTCTCGATATTGACGAGCGGTATTTCAGCAGTTTCTGAACAAAACCTTTTGCAATACAATTCTTAGTCACCTATTGCGAAATGAAGGCCAGACACGTGGCGTTGATGCAAACGCGGTCTATTATCAGCGTATTATATCAAACGGGGACTACATTGCCTTGTGTTACCGACTATGGAAGATACATGGTGCTTCGTGACTGTATGAACAACGAGGTCCTTTACATTTACAACCCAGCCATGTCACTGGTATTTCAGCGGTGGCACGCGTGGATGATCGTGTATCAGCAGCTAAAAGAGTGCATGATTAGCTTAAGGAACTACTCCAGTTGTTGTTGGTGATTGATGAAACTGCCTACTTTACAGAGCTTACGACAGTGCTTCTCTGGCGGAATGACTATTCAATATCAATACGATACGATTTATGACCCAAGTGGAAACGTCTCTGGAGAACGGCAGTGGCTCCTCCACTACATAGCTCTTTAAACAGCTTGCTCACGACAGCAAAAAGCGGCGAAGTCAATAGGGCTATATGATAAAAGCAAGGTGCCTCGTACTTTAACAACAGCAAAAAATAGGGCATGGACGAGACACGCGTATAGCAGGCAATTATTATGCAAGGCTTTGTAGTAGCGCCATCAAAATACAGAAAGGGTCTGGAAAACGTCAAACTAAAGTTTGATGGTAGCGCACGCAGAACACGGACAAAAGGAAGGCACGCCTGACACTACACAGCGCTGTGGAGTGTCAGGTGTGCCTTCCTTTTGTCCGTGTTCTCCGTGCGCTACCATCAAACTCAAGATGCTCTACCAACAAGCCCACATTGCCACCCTCATCAAACTGAACTTTTCACGATACTTGCAACAACTCGTTTCTTGTACTTTCGTAGCGAGCGACGCCGGATCTCTACGGTGCGTAATTGCAGCCACGAACGCAGTAAGAACAGTACGCATTCTCCGCACGACTGCAAAAGCGTACGTTGCTGTGTCGTCGTATGGTGTTTATTTGCCCTCTTAAGGTTTGACTATTCATTAAATGGACAGGGACCGATAAGAAACACATTTTGGTGCAGAGTTGGCGATAAAGTTAGAAAGTAGGAAACAGACGAAGCACAAGCGAAGAAACACAAAGAGGACTGGCGCTAACAACTGATTGCTGCAATGTAATATGAACGACAATTGGCGTGAAATTAACAAATTAACTAAATAAGTTAACCAATTTATCCCTAGCAAACTTCTCATCTGCCCATTTAACTTTCTTCCATCCACTGCCACGCCTGCCTTCTCTAGGGATCCGCTCGGTTACCCTTAGTGACCAACGATTATCTTGCCTTCGCATTACATGCCCTGCCACCGCGCATTTCTTTTTCTTAATTTCTACTAATGCGCCCTCAGCACGCGCTTGTTCCCTGATCCACTCCGCTCTCTTCTTGTCCCTTAACATTACACGTATTATTTTCCTTTCCAATGCCCACTGCGTCGTGCTCAATTTAAATTGAACCCTTTTAGTGAGCCTTCAATTTTCCGCCCCGTAAGCAAGTACCGATAACACGCAGCTGTTACGCACTTTCCTCTTGAAGGACAATAGTAGGCTGCCATTCCTTATTTGAAATACCTCCCGAATGCACTCCTACCCTTTCTTATTCTTCTAATTATCTCAGAAAATAATCATATTTCGCGAACAAGGCTAGTTCTTAAAAAGAACTAGGGTGTGTGTAGAGACCGACTGCACTATTTTGGCAGATTCTGCGTGCCACCTCACAACGCATACCTTGCCAGGAAATATGGATATATGAAAACACTGCCCAAACAGCTCCATAAGCTACGCAATAAAATACTGAAATGCTCCACGAATGCAAGAACGTTGTGTCATGCTGCTGAAATTCCACTGGAACGTTGCAGTTGTCCTCTGCTATTTTGCTCTGCGAGTCGTTTTTTTATATTTATTTTTATCGTCGTTTCTTTTTATTTCGCGCAGTATGATTACCTTCGCCTACTGCTCATTCAGTTACGTCGGCGCACACAGTCCACCATCGATGGCGTCACCCCCACATGTAAGCAAATCCAGCGAATAAGCCAGACACCTCCATTTCGGTCATGTTCGTGCGAGTTAACGTAGAGGTTAGGGCAAGGAAATTGACTCTGCTGTTATCGACGTGACGATGGGTTTTTAACAGCGAAAGCTGTTTAGCAAATTGTTTCTTGTCCGGCAAAATATAAATTAAAGATCATCATCATTAGCACAGGTCCCCAACAGTGCGCGTGCACTTCTATGCAGTGCCCAACGGGCGGCGTTCGCACGCGCGCTGTTTCTTCTCTTGCGCACGTGACCTCAGCCACTACTACACTGGCAAAACTGCGGCGGGCGGCCTCAAGAAGAAGAAAAGAAGGCAAAGATCCAATTACGCGATGTTCTCGCGACTAGACAACCGTGTATCGCTTTGTATAGCCGGTGTAACCTAATTAGCCTAATCATTTCGTTTACCCTAATTAACATGCGCCCACCAAACACGTGGTCTTCTGTGCCGCCTGCGCGTACACCACCTCCGATCACGCGGCCTACAGCGGCAGCCAATCGGAGAGTCGTACCGCGGTCACGAAAATCCGAGAAAATCCGAGAGTGTCGCGCCGCCTGCTTGGTACGTACCGCGCACCAACAGACGCATCGCAACCATCGTGTGGTACCTTGCGGTTATAAGAGCTAGTGCGCAGCTCGCGCCTAACCATGCGCAGCCATGGGTCGCCTGAAGCTAAATCGCAGTCGCGAGGAAGAAGCGGCAATTTGAGAAGCATATAAGGATGAAACCGATCGTCCTCGCTGTGCATGAGCCTTGCACGGCTTAGTGCAACCTTGAAGTCATTTTTTTTGGATAGTTCCTGCTGAATATATAATCAGCTTCATTTAGAGCACCTACGCACCTAAGGAAGGTGCAAGATACTCGGCTGAAACATTAAACGCATCCGCTTTCTGGAAGGAAGCTGAGTAAGGAAGGAGCTGAGCTGGAAGGAAGCTGAGGGTAAAAACAAACAAACAAAAACGCGTGGTCTGGATGGCGCGAGAACAGCTATTAGCGGCCACGCGATGGGCGTTTCTTCGATAAAAATAACTCGCGTAGCAGAAAAACGGAGACAAGACAGCAACGCCGCTGACCAGGAGGCGCTAACGAGCGCTGTACTAAACATCGACTACAGTATTGGAAAGTGACCACCTCGAGAAAGGGGGACCTGTTCTGAATAGAGGGAAGGTTCATTGTTGCCTGTGCGAGATGCATCCGGTATCGATTCTCACACGCATGTGGTTTTATTGAAAGAAATAATGCAGTATAATATAATCAGGACTAATCTCAAAAACTCCCTTGGCAATTGAAGCCAATATTTACTTATGCGTTCAGTGAAACCAGTGAAAAAAGAAAAAGAAAAAGAAAGAGATACTTCGCCCGTAGCGCTGCGTTTGCGTTCTCTTTAAATGATATATGTATCCTTATCCGTTATCCATTCACCACCTATGTTCAAATGTAAACAGCTAAATAAATATATATGCACTGCGAAGTGCCAGTACGGTAGTTACAGTGTTGAGAAGGACTATGTAGTAAGCTTGCTGAGGAAACGTTGGAGAACAGATGTACGTATAGATTTACGTAGCACCGATATACTCGCTATAATCTCACTCTTGTGGCTTCCCCGCTTAGCCAAACTAAGATCGGAAACACGTTTTGTTTCCATATGTAATATCAATCAACGTGCGAGTACCTTTCCTTGTCTCCAAAAATATGTTGTCGCCATTTTTATACGAGCCAAGTTCACTTCCCAGCGTCCCCTCATAGCGTGTCCAGCAGATCCATTAGAACCTATGACACCCAGATACTGCATTGTCCGGGAAGGGCTCAATGAGAGAAGAACGGTGCGACAGCACGCACCCGATACACGTAATGAGCTAGCAGGAGGTTTCGCGAGAGCTTCTATATAACCCGGCAATCCTTTCCTGGTGAAAGAGCGGAAGCATCTCAGGGCCGACGAAACACTTCAAGTCAATTACCGTGGCGTGAACCAGTGCATAGAGGCTATGCGCACGTCAGTTTGCGTGCCCCCCGATGATCAATATTCCCTGCTATACACATCCTTCGTGACTGGACTCTTTCGGCAAGAGCTTTCGCGTTAATTCCTCAGGGCTTCACTTATAAGCCTCTGGCAAGAAGAAAGAGAAACAATGTGAAGAGAAAAATGCGCTTCGGCTTGTTGTCACTTATCTGAAGAAGGTCGATTGTTACTGTCCCTGCCATCACATGAGGAAGAAGATCAGTGAGAAATGGTGAAGGCTTTATCCTTCCTACTTTCCTGACCCAAGTAAACCGCGAAACCAAACAGACTGCCTTCAATTCCCAATGAAGTATGCGATTGACATTCCATGGTCATTCACGGTACGGCAGTTCCAAAAGCATATTGAGGAAAGCGACACTGAGATAAGTGCAGTTACACAATGAACTTTTTTTCTTAGCTAGATACTTATAGTCACCCTCCATACAAGTTCTCTGTTCGGAATGATGTTATAATCAACTTTCGGGGCTATTCCATGTGCCCTCTTCTTTTACATGAAAAATGATGAGGGATGAGCGACGAGTGGCTTACACTGATAAGTTCAACACTTTCTCCCAGCAAAGGTGGAAGTACAATTTCGACATATATTACAGTACGTAGCAGCATTGCAGCAATAAGACGTGATTAACTTGGACATTACCGCATTGTTGGCTGCTGAAGAGATCCGTATCCGCGAAACATTGCTAAACAAAGATACACGCTATTAATATTAAAACTACTTTCATGTAAAAACATACCTTGTGAGATTGTGGACTACATGGCATACTTCGCATAACAAACCAGAAAAAAATGAACGCACCGCAAAATCTCGAGGCCACTCTCCACTATATTTTGCACCGCTTAATGTACGCATGCAAGGGTTATATGGAATGCGACTTAGATATTACTCCTGTAATGATCGCAAACATCACAAATGATCTAAAAGCGTTTGAATAATTATTTCCGGCTTAAGGCATGTACCATCAGCAGCTTCCCTATTAACACGTGGTCAACATCATTCCGTTGCTTCTCCCACCAACAGACACCAAAACATGGTCGCCTTAAACATCGACATTTCCTTAGAAATTCCTTATGAAATGATCCAGCCATAAAAAGTGTGACATTTTTCAAGCAAACCACATCCCTGATTGCACACAGCGTACACTGGTCTTTCCACTGCAAAGACGAAAAGTTTCACCTACTTGCGGCCCTTGCTACTAATGGTTCAGTTAAAAGAGCACCGAGATGGCAGCCATGGCATTGTAACATAGCATAGCTGCAAATACCCGGGAAACATTATATCGCGTGCGTATTTCCTTATATCAATTTACACGCTTGTTCCCTTTCTTAAAATATAGAAGCCAGTAACCGATCAAAGCTCCGACGTAAAGCTAAATGCAGCACATAGTGTACTGGTATAACACAGGATGGACGGTTCAGTAGATGGCCCATTATGTGGTGGCCTGAATTACGAAGGAGCGATAACACTGCGCCAGTTAGTGGTGGCCCAGTCAGAACTAACGGTAAGTTAAACTGTATGGTAAGCAAGGGAAAACAAGAGAGTCAGGGACCGCGATGTGATGAAAGCGCAGTGCAAGGAGTCAGAAGGATGTAATGATCATTTGTTTTCATTTACGGCCATTCAGAATCGTGTCTGCGTGGCCTTGGTGTCTCGAAATTGTTGGGTTGAAAATAGCCAACGGTAAAACGCCGAAGTTTTGCTTCGTAATTATACTAACACCTAAAAGACCTCGTACTTTGCTGTATACTTTGTCCTAACTACCCTTAGGACAACACCTGAAACATGCACACAAATTTGGTTCCTATAACCCTTAATTATTAGGCAGTGCGCTCGTCTTAAGTATCACAGAAAGTGCTACCGCAATCGACTTGGGATGGAGTAGGGCTACTATTAATGCTAACAAGAAAACACGCAGCTTGTTTTATACGCGGTGGATCTCAAGTTCAAGGTTTATTAAGAAGCATTAGTTTAGAATGATACGCTTATAAGTGTTTTGTGTGCCAAACCGTAATTACTTAGTAATTATACTCCGAAAAGAAATTCTCTTAGAAGTGTTCAATGTCACTTAGAGTGAGTTTATTTTTATTGAAATGATGAATAGGAAAGGTTGGTGCCTTCAGTACGGCACCGGCTACTCCTTGCTTAGCAATAACAGCAAAAGCTCAATAAAGAAGTAAAAAAGAAAAGTAAGAAAGAAGAGTTTCACAAGACATACACATTACTAAGGCTAAGAGTCGGCACTCTATACAGTTCGACAGAGCGTGGGTCACAGTTCCGTGCCGACGTTCACACAGGAAGAGTTGGTACGCGCGTGTGCACATGTAGTTAGAATAGTTCCGTCACAGCATGAACGTCTATGCGAAAACAAAGACGCGCAACACAAGTAATTAGACAATATGAAATATGTCAGAACAAAAAGCTCTGTTGAATACATAAAGGTCACGTTATTCGTTGGGTCTTTCGAATAAAGCTAAAGTCAATATTTATAGAGGATATTTGTGTCTTCTAAGAGTGAGTGGTAGTGTGATCCCAAATACGACTAATACTTTTATATTGCCGTATATATAACACTACATCCGAAGTTAGTGGGATACGCAACTGCGGCTGTCCGCCGCGTATCACAATATGCTATGACATCACGGAGGTTTCTTTCTTAATTTAGATTTCCTGATGTCTGATATCCCAACGCTTAACCACCGGCACTACATACAGTTCAAATCCGCCGCCAACAAAATAGCGTACAATGCGGAGTATTTTTACTGCTATCGTTGCTTCTTAAAACAAATTAAGATTTCTATCATAACTGAGCTCGGCAGCTTAAGTCTCCTTTCTTTTATATGTGCTTATTCTTCCAACCACCAAGATAATGGCATCAAGCCGTTATGTTTCAGTAATTTCAGGGCGGCTCCCTTTTCTGGAACTTGAGAGTGCGCTGCAGGCCAAGGACTACATGGGCGCGGGCACTTCGCCTCAGCCGTCGGACGAGCATTCAGCCTGGATTGCTCATTAGGCGGTAGCCTGTAGAACAAAGGACTGAATGGAGGCGTTGAACCTTGCCGCTCGACACAAAGGCTGAAAGCCCTGCACAAAATTTGAAACACTGGCTGTCCAGACGGAAGACATAGTGAAACTGTGGCGACGCCCTAGGCGATATATTATACAAGAAAGAAAAACGAACCAGTGGATTGGCCGTCAAAGCCACCCCACAGGCGACAAGCTCCTCTTTTTATAAACCGTGGCTTTCAGGCTTCTAGGTTAGCTAGGCTGTTCGGTCGCGTATAGGAGCCATTTTGCGGGACGCTAACTTATATTTTGACGTGTGTCTTCCAGCCCCCGACTTGGTCTTTTGTTGTGCCACCTCTGGAGATAATCAAATTTATACGGGCAAGTTTCGATGGAGTTCATGGGGCTCAGTCTTCACAAAATAGAATCAATATCTTCAAAGCAGTACCCTACCACCCTATAATTCAGACCATGCGGTCGTTGCTTTAGTCGTTTCTTCGAGGCAAATTTATGTTACCACTACTGTAAGCCTTGTAATCAGTCATTGTTGAAATTATACGGTTACCGTGAAGAAAACACTGCCAGTATATGATGTACCATTTCAAAGACATTTAAAGTAGTTATAACCGGGCAAGATTTCAACTCTCACTTGTTCAGTTGTACAAGGAAAAAGCGCAGCTGGAGGAAGAGCAGTAAAGGACGGCTACTTAACGTCCCTTACGAAAATGCCATATATGGACTGATATGAAAAAATCCATATACGGTTATATTAAAAATTGGGCAGATATGGCCATATATGGCATATACGGCCCTTATATGGCCATATATGCCCAATTTTTAATATATCCGTATATGGCGCCTTATACGGCCATATCTGTCCAATTTTTGATATATCCATATATGACGCCTTATATGGCCATATCTGTCCAATTTTTAATATATCCGTATATGGGCCCTTATATGGCCATATCTGCGCAATTTGTAATATATCCATATATGGCGCCTTATATGGCCATATCTGCTTGACACTGTAGGCCATGTGTGAGAGCTGAATACATATATAAACAAAAACAGAACACAAATGCAAGATGGACCTTTCACGTGTGTATTTTATTTTCCAACTATTTTTTTTTCATTCTTCGGAGTTGTCTTTTGTCTTTTTGCTTCTCAAGTCGCTGAGCTTTGCGCCCAGGGATAATATTAAAATTAAGTTTTCCACAGCACTCGAACTGGCACCTCGCAGGGAAGTCATTTGTGCGAGCTGTAAATGGCAAAACACAATTTGAACATGAAAGTAATGCTTACATTATCAGGGCCGATAAATAGCTCCAAAATATGTGCAGCTGATGACGCAATGACACAATATTTCATATGTATACATGCATGCATTCACTTAGGCGCCAAGAACAACAATCATAAAACATCGGAACACGCCCGTATCGTTAAACCATCCTGCATGACCGTGCATGACTACGCAATGTGCTGGTCGGTATGCAAAGCACCTTACAAGCAGTTGCTCAATTATTATTTCAGTTTACTTCCTTGCACTTTGAGGCGAAGGGAAGGGAGATGCTTGTCCCTGTTTTGTCAAAAACAATTCATGGCATTTAAGCTACAGCTGTCACGCAGGAAAAAAAAACACTGTTTTTCTCAACGACGTGATTAGCTTGTTAATCACGTGAGGCCGGTTCTCCGAAATGGCATCAAATGTATGCACATAAAGCACTGTCATTGATAGCTGAACCAGCAAACATGTTTATACATTATTGCAATAAAGCAACTGACCTTTGATGTATAGGGACGACTGAGTGTATTGTAACCTCTCCGAAATAGCGTGTGGAGTGCTCTGTTTGGTAAATAAATAAAATAAATGCAGATAATATCTAAAATGCGGCCACGCCATTTTTATGCTCAATATGGCACTTCCAGCTGCTTCTGAAGCAGCATGCATTTCCAGCCTCACGGCTTCACTGGCGCCAGATTCCGTGAATAAGCTACAATAACGAGAATTTCACTAGTGAAAGGGCGGGGGAAGGGCACCGGTAAAACGAACAGAATTTCAACAGCAACTTGTCTAAGGCATTCGTAAGGAAAAATCAGAAAACGATAGCGTGTCTAAGCACGGTACATCTGTTGGGTGACCTTCGATCTCGCCACAAGAAGAAAATACTGCATTTGGCGTCTTTTTACAACGCCGCTAAAGGGTCGGAAGCAGAAGCAATGGCTAAGGCGCAACTTAAAATATAGAAAAGAAACACGCTAGCTTTGCGACATTAGCCGTTTATCCGATATCCGATGGCGAAAACAAAGCGCTTAGCAGCTATAAAATTGTCCAATTCACGTGCTTCTGAACTGACACACCGTATTAGAATTTTAGTAACAAGCATCAAAGCTTACCTTGTAGCAATCAGCCTGGCATGAAAGAAGCCTTTGTACTGCCACCAAACTTGCACTTGTGGCCCCACTTCGTTAGGAATGTGCTCTTCCGTCACTCCCGACGCAGGTCATTTTAGAACATCGAAGGTTGTCCACTTATTTGCGACGCGATCGAAACATGCCACTCACTGCACTCAGTACCACAGCACCACCTTTTTCGGAAAGTACAGCCAGGCAGCCCACACACAACAAAACCTTCGTGGAGAAAATGGCTCCAGTTGTGACGGCTACGCAAATGTAGTCCGTAAGAAAAAGAGAGAGGTGTATTGTTCCGAGAGGAAACGGCAAACGTAAAGCAGAAACTCGCATATTTCGATTGTTTCCCCGAAAATACGAGCGCGTTTTGTCAAAATGATGAGAAATGTGTTATGATTTAAGGCTGCCAGTGAGACATGTGTATTTTCTTGCTTACCACAAGCAATGGACTACTTTTTGGACGCGAAAGTACACAGCGTAAACACGAGAGCTAGCTTTGGTAGCGCTTCACCTGATGCATGAAATCTGTTCCACGTGCACGTGGAAAAAGCGAGGGGCCGTCTCCAAAGGTCCTGCGCACTGTTCCGAGAAAAAAAGCGTGGCTCTTTGCGGATGAAAAGAACCGGAGGGCGGGGGGGTGGTGGGTGGGGGGTGGACAGAGGGGGGCTCTTTTTTGTAATTTATTTTTTGGCTCGTCTTTGGCATTCTTTTGAGCAATGGTGGGTCAGCTGTAGAAAGAGTAGAAGCGATAGCCCTCTTTGCGCCGCACTCGAACAAGACGAGGTAAAGAAAATAAAAATAAAAGTAAAGAACGTTGCTGACACATTCCAACAATCATTCATTTAGCTATAACATTACAGTGAACATGCAATCAAGGCGCTTGTTGTGGTAACGCTGGCACAAGTTTTGCATTAATTCACCACTATAATGCGCACGTATATACAATAGCTTTTGGTTTTTGCAACCGCAACTTCGACCAAACAATAATAGTAGAGGTTGATACGTCGTTTTTATGCAGTTAATAATTAGCTCATGCCGTAGGTAAATCGCGTATTAAATGAAATTACGATGCCATGAGAAAGCAGAACTCACCGCCAACCCTCCCTTACTCTAATTACTAATTGCTAGATGGGACGAGATATATGGTTCCATCGATTATCTGTGTGTATATAAATAACATTACAGGGTATTTATTGTTGCGCTTCGCGTGATATATTATCAGTCACCATGACGCGAGAAAATTATATATATATATATATATATATATATATATATATATATTGTGAGGAACTGCTCCTTAATTGGATGTCGACACATAAATAATATAATACACCTATGTATATGACTGTTAATTGCATTATGTGACTTTTGATGCATACTCCTTATATCGAGTATATAAAGCCATATACGGGCCACGGACGCCGTATATGGAAGTATCCTGCTACCGTATATGTCATATAAGGCGCAATATAAAGCCATATATGGCAGTATATAGCTGCCCTATATGGCATATAAAACGCCATATACGTTTATATCTGGCTGTATATGACCTTATATTGAACCTTATATGGGAGTATATAGCCTGATATAAGCTCTTATATGTCCATATCTGGTCATATATAAAACATATCTGGCCCATATAATTTCCGTAAGGGGTAGCGCACAAAGGAAGATTTGTAATCACCGGGTAACCGCCAACAAAAGCCTCCGTTTAGTTAAAGGGATTCCACTATTACGCTTTGCCTGTAGCGTTTGTGTATATCTGGCGTCTTAGTAATGGGCAGCACGACGTGCAAATTCACACGAGAGAGCTTTTCTTGCTTTAATCAAGTGTTACGAATTCTAATCGCCTGAAAACCTCTTCTGCAAAGAATGTCTTGTTCTTCTTTTTTGCGTGCTAGTTATAAAAGCGCTTTGTAGTTTCATAACTTTCAAACATCCCAAATGTTACCGTTACCAGCAACTAGAGTTTAAAAAAGCTGCGCAAACCATTTCATTCGACGTATGGCCAGCTGTAACAGGGATAGTCTAATGGCATTTATAAACTCACGAATGTACGTATTGTCACGGGTCATATAAATGGACTTCTGCATTTCACAAATGTAATAAGCTTAATATTTCAAAATTTATGAACCTTCGTATATTAAAACCGCTATATGATTGTGAAAGACGCCTTAGTGGAGGACTCCGGAAATTTCTACCACGTGGCGTTCTTTCACGTGCACTGACATCGCACTGTACACAGGCCTCTAGCGTTCCGCCTCCATCGAAATGCTATTGGCGCTGCTGGAATTCGCTCCCACGACGTTGGGGTGAGGTGTAGGGCTACAGCCACTACGCCACCGTGGCGGTATAGTGTGATAACCTTGTTTCAGATAGTGATAGAGGAAACAGTGATCACATTAGATTTTTAAAATGGCACTACTAATGACCAGAACTAAATGGTTTTGCCATAAACCTTTCGCTACAACAAATACCGCAGAAGGTAGTATGTTCAGTATGTTAAGCTACAAAAGCAGTAAAAAAAACTGACAGCAAAGGCAGAATAGAAAGAAGGTACAGTGGGTCTGCGGATTCGCATCTGATTTACTATCGTGCATTTACTACCGTGCATTTACTACATTGCATGGAGATACCGACGGTAGTAAATAATAGCTGAGTCATAGAAAACCACAGCAAAGCTCTCATTGTCTTCTGTGGCAACGAAGCGAGCAGTCATGTTCAATGAATCTCTATCTCCGTAACTGGTCTCGTGTACGGCCAGTCGGACGCTACTCTTACTTTTCAAAGAACCATGTATATCCACGGATTCGACCAAGGTCAACGTGAAATCCAATTTCTACAGGATGATACTCGCGAAACTGCTCAGTCGCCTGTGCTTTCGCAGTCGCAAGCTTCTTTTTCCAGTGTATTGCAGACAGCCACAGCTAAGGAAATCAAATCAAACTTTCACAGTGTTAAACAGATGGAGGACGACGGAAGCGAAAAAGCTGCCTGTAGTAGGGTTGACTTATCCGCAGCCCCACATAATTATTGTCATGTCGGCAACACCAACAAAATAACAGTCAATAAACTAATCCAAACAGATTATCGCATAATCAAAGCATTACCACGTCATCAATAAACAAATTAAAAGACGTTTTCCGAGTGGAGTCAAATTAAAACACAAAGTGAAAAAATATCTGATGAATAAGTGAAATCACTTTTTTTCCTACACACTTTCGCAGAGGAGAAAATAAATAATGCAAAGTTTATGGAATAAAGATAGCTTAGTATTGATGTAAAAAATAGGACAAACTCTACATTCCAGCACTCAAATGAGATGTCATCACTTCCCATACCCTCTGTGTCTTATGGTATGATGGTGCTTACTTGTAAACGTGCTACAGTGTCCAAGTTACCTATGCTATGTCTAACTTCATATTTAATGCTACAGCTCAAGCGGTAACAGTGCACTTTGTGAGGCGTAACAACCCGAGTTGCATGGGAAAAGCCGGTGGATTTGGAATTTTACCCAACATTGTAAACAGTACGTAAATGTGGTTTCTGGTTAATGAAAATCTTTTGTACACTAGAGAATGTGCTTGTACCTCATACAATGTTGCAGTAGATAATGTGTGAAGAAAACACAGAATTATAGACTACTATTATAAGCGAAATACGAGGTCGTGCGAAAGTTATGAGAGTGTTTCTTTGGGTGCAAGATGGACGGGAATTTAGCGTGTGTCTAACATGCAGATATGCTGCATATGGAGCAAACATGCTTGATTGACAGCAACCGAAAATACCATAGATATTTTTGTGAGGCTCTTGAGGAGTGCAGCCAATGGTCCTGCGAATTTTCGACTCCCCACTGGTCTAGACTCCAATGTAAATTGAAATTCAGTGGCGTCTTCATTTCTACCTCACGAATTACACGCTTCGTAAATCCAGTAAATTTTGCCCTCGCTTGCATCTGCGTTAAATACGTACATTTGCACACGCGATCGACTCGCTAAGGCTCCGCGACAATATTACCTTATGCTTCTTTTTCTGCCATTTACACAGCTTATTTATGTGGACGCTGGCCCGACTTTTAGGGTGACGAAGCGGAGGATGGGTCGCACTGCGACGAAGCTTACGTGTTGCTTTTTAGGAAAACAAGAGCGCAATATAGGGCATTTACACACACAGAAAGAACCGCACACCACAAGCGCTCCATCTCAAATGTTTAATAACACATGGAAACAAACAGATATACACAAAAAGATACACATCGCCCATGAAACTAAGGGGCGATCTAATTTAACATCTATGGCACGTGTTTAACATATGTTAATGAAACTGAACCCTTTATCTTGCAATGCCGCAGATGGATGACTGACACAGAGCGTGGCGTTCTTTTTTATATGATAGTGCCTCCGAAATTTCTATTGTAGTTTGGCTAGGGTGAAGGAACAAAATTGTTTTCTTTAAAAGGAGACTACAATGGCACGAACGACAATGCATGGCAGGGTGAGATGTTCAGTTTGATCGCCTCGTAGTGTAATGCGCGATGTGCATCTTTTAGGGGCGAAGCTCCTTAGGGCGTGGGTCTTTCCCTCCTCCGTACATAGTATGTAGCCACCTGTAGTTTTATGAAGTGCTCACGGAAGATTCACGGTTTTTACCAATGAACCCTCCGGAGCTTCGCCCACTCATCATCATTCACCTCGTGGATATGCTGTCATTTTTTGTGTATGTCTGTTTGTTTCCATGTGTGATCACACAGTTGAGAGTGAGCGCTTGTGGTGTGAAGTTCTTGCTCTTTGTGTAAATGTCCTATTTCGCGCTCTTGTTTTCCTAAAGAGATGCAGCAACAAGCCCATTTATCCATTCTATTACATGGCGCATTGTTTTTCAGTAGCGCAATGTGGTGGTGAAATTGGTTGACTATGGCTTCTGAATATGGTTTATTGTTGCTTCATTATATAACGGTAAATATTATGCAATATGGAATAAACATTTCTAAATTTACGCGTAAAAAGCACTTGAAGAGCTGTGTAAGCGAGAGATACAACCGTTGTATGAAATGTGGCGGAGGTGTGGAGGTGTGGCGCCACTGTATCACTTGGCGTGTTTGGCAGCGGTGCTCGGTTGCATAATGTGTTTTACTGTACTTGCATTCTTCAACAAAGTGTTGTCCATACACTGTCGCATTATTACCGTTGTTAGCCAGTCAGTTCCGCCACTTTCTTTCCCCATGTCAAATTTCGGTGCCGGCGGGTCGACGTACTCACTCAATCCTTCACCATTGTTTTAAATCGTGTCAATTACTCAAACTTATACAAAAGTGCGTATCAAGACAGTTCAACTTCATGAAAGAAACTGTTCTAAATTACAATGACACAAGAGAGAACTCGCTATGGAAAAAAAAATACTTCAGTATTGTGGTCGAAAGAGCCGCAGCAACAGATGGTACCTAGCGCTTCACCCACTCTCCACCCGCACTTTTTTTTTCGAGGGCTACATCTCGCATGCCAGAAACAAGTATGTAAAACAGGCGCTATTACTTTGCTCTGCAATTTGGCTGCCAGCCAAACACCGATGATGCACACCGTAGGCCACAGCTGCGAAAGAATACGGTGAACGCGATGTTTGCGGCGCTTGAGGAAGGTAATTTTGCTGTATTTTCACTGGGCCCTCCGAAAGCGGAACAAAACAGAAACTTCAGACGCATCAGCTTGTCTAACGCTGAAGTTGTTTCTTGTAACACTGTCGCAGTGGTGCAACAGACGTGTTCAGTGTGGTAGTTTATGAAGTGCCCCGTTAAGGAGTTCATTATGGGGCTTTGTTTATCGCCAGGCTGAAGCATGGCGCAGGGAAGCGAGAGAACAACGACTACCAAAGCACATTTATCCTTTCACCTTTTCCTGCTGTGTGATACAAACGTGGCGCCATATGGCGCAGTTAATTAGGTCGCAATAAGCGGCAGTGCTGCTTTCGGGCGTAGATATTCCGTTAAAAGGAAGTTGCTCTGCCAAGTATTGTGCTTGTTCTTCTCAGGAAACCGCGTGTTATCTTAAATTACGTTGTTATAATAAGGAAACATGTCCGCTTCGCTGGTAAATGCTACGTAGGATGCCTTTGTTGTCAACTTCCGCTTCTGCTGCAGTTCGAAAGGTCGTGTTTTGTTGTAAGCGGTGTTCGGCTACAGTGAGATCGCTACGTAAGCCACAAGCGAACACGCAACAACAATAACCAAAAAGAAAAAAAAGGAAAGGGACGAAACGAACTTCTGTTATGTAATATGACCTCGCCCGCACGGACGCGCATCCCTGGTACATTATAAAAACCTGAACGCGTTTCCTACTTCTCATAATGAAGCTTTGTAGACAGGTGTCTCTGAGCAAATCCACTCAGGTACATGTAGTCGGCCTCAGCGACTGATCTTATACATATATATGTCCAAGGTTATCTCCGTACTTCTTTCGCGACATCCATCATGCTTCAATGTCAACAGCATACACATTCAACGCTGCGACATACTTCTTTTTGTTTTCTACGTCAACTCATATTTTTTTCGAGTCTTCGGCCTTGTCCGACGTAGATCAGTGAGAAGATATCTTTTAGGCCTTTTACCTAGAGTACACAAAACCCTACAGGCTCGTGTCGAGAGAAGAAAACACTGACTTACGAAAGCTGTAGTCCCGGAAGTCCTGTGCAATCCCCAGCCACACAGGATACGAGTTCTGGCAGGCGGGTCACGCCTGATAGCTTCCGCTTCCTATGACAGCCAAGAAAAAGACGGATAACCTGCCGACTACCGGATCCATGCTCCTGCGCCGTAGACCTCGAGTCGGCCTGGTGAAAGAAAAACAAGCGATATCGTCAGAGCACCGGGGCAGAAGTGCTCTGCGAAAACAAAGCGGTGGAGCCGGTTAGCTTCAATTCGCGATGTTTCGTAACACTGGACCCCTGGCAGTGGGTACAAAATGTGTTCGTGTTTTATTAGGGGAAGAGAGAGGAATGATCGAAAGTGCACAAGAAACAAGAGTATAGTTTAACGCAGACTCTATCGGGGCGCTTCTAAGATTGAAGGGCGAAATTTTGCTTGAGAGGGCGACCATGAGGTGGTGATCAGTGGAATACTGTACTTGCATACGTTCGTGCATCTCCGACAGAGCACCTCTAACGATGTGTACAGGGAGAGGGGGGGGGGGGGTGTAAAAACACTGCCCGAAACCTTTTTCGACAACCCCTTCCGGCCATTTTTCCGCCAGTGATATTAAATGCGTAGCATTTCTTGGCGAACTCGTCACTTTTACCTAACCTATACATCTACCTCGATGCCTACGTCTCAGTGCTCTCCAGGTCGTCTCGTTCCCCTGGTGTGTGCCAAAATCTGCGCGATCAGATATAAATATACGATGAACATGAATTATTTCTCAATGTGTCATTAACGTCATATACTCGCCAGTGCGCCGCAATTAACGACAGTGCAGTCACGTGTGGATGACCGTTGTGCTCGGCCCGTAGTATGCGGGTATGCACCACAGGTGTTTGGATTTCCATACAACCTATGGACCAACTAAAATAGACATTTACCTTATCATTAGAACGCGCTCAAAAACAAGAAGGGCATATCGCTTGTCGTGGATTGAGATTCAAGTGTAGACGTAACAACCACACAGACACATATGATACCTCCCAAGCGGTAGGTGGGTATTAAACCCGCACACCCAAGGTGCCAAGCAATAGTGCTACCACTAAGCTATGGCCGCTTCTACCCCACGTTATCATAGTACAAAAACTTGTTGCAGCATCATTTGTAATGATGGTGTAACGCCAATCGCGCTTTTAATGTGGGTTAATCGCTATCATATCAATGTAATCGACGATACATATGTTCTGCTATATTACATGGTGTGATTTTGTCGAACTTTGCTCGATCCTGCTCAATCTCATCAACGAACGATGCGACGCTTATGATATGCACATCGGCGCACCGCAGCGTGAATTTCTCTTCGACGAAACAGACATCGGTGCTGTGCAGTAATGTGAGGGTCACCATTGCGTCGCACTATGAGCTACCATTCAGTCGTCACGGCGCTGTCGACGTTCATGGTTTTCCCACGTTAAGCATACAACACTCGCTCATGGGCTTTGCAGAAAAATTTTGATTCCACTGGTAATACTTCGCTGGATGGTAACCAGTGGCAAGCGCACCACACCGATTCCCACAACGCCTCGGAGCTGCGGTTTTCTTAAAGACGATAGACTTTCTTGATATACTTGAAAGCAGAAATTTTGGTCTATCTTTCTGTTTGTCTGTCTGTCACACGATTCAATTGCCCGGCCAAAGTTTGAGCAGTTGGCTAACGCCAAGCCATCTTGAACAGGTAGCTGCGTTCATAATTGGGAACATTGTCGGTCAAAAAGCAAATATTACGCATATTTGAGCCACAACATCGATACGCAAATATTAGGTAGTGTGTTCCTTTATTAGAAAAACATAGATACGTAATTCCAAAGATCCTAGTGTTTAAAGACTACAGTGTTTCTTAGGCTGCGCTAAAAATGCGACGCTGTGCACGAAAAAGGCCTCTGCCAACGATTTGGTGCTGCCACCTGGCAGTTTCCCAGGGATTCTGCATAAGCTCATGTTTTCCGACGCCGCTGCCAGATGGCGTCCAAAACTCACGTAGCGTAGTACGGCCGGCAGAAGGCTATCGTCTTTCGAGGACATTTACAGCGAAGCACGCAGATACGCGGCCAATTGTTTTTACGCACTGCATAAAATAGCGCCCCTTAAACCTCGACCTCCATCCGCTACCCAAACAGAAGAATAAACACAATGGATAAAGCGATGCGATCGATCAGATAATTGGCAAACCCACGCAATATAAGAGGCGCCCTTCTGCGGATATCCTGGAGTACAAAAGATCGTTCGACTCGAGAAAAATACAAGCACGGGTACGGGCGGCCAATTACGAATGATATACAGTGTCTGCTTCTTCACAAGAAAAACAAAGCATTTCGTATCGAAAGCGATCATCGCCAGGAACTCTTAAATGTGACTGACAATCTCAACTGAGGAAACATTACATTTTGTAAAACGAACACTGAGTAGAGACGAATGATAGGAATCTCGAAAAAAAAAGAAAACAAGCAAGAGTTCGCAACTACCAACGAGAACCTGGAATATACTAATGCAACTATCAACCAGAACGTGGAACAGAACCTGGAAGACAGTGCATATATAGATAGATTAGTAAGAACAGAGCTTTCTCACGCAGAGGAAATTTCCCTAACGATAAAGATAGACAATTTACTTAACCCTTTTTATCGGTGCCGTATCTATTGTGGCTTTCATATACTGCATGCTTAGCAATAACGCGCTCTTACCACCGCCAAAGTTTCGAAACCATTCATATCTGGCTTGAAGATACCCTGCTCTGCGCTGCAGTGAAGCCTTTCGTGATACATTTGTTCCGCAACGTATCTTGTACTTATAATGGTTGGCTCAGAATAGTCTCCTTACACAAAAACTACATCTTGAGGCTCAACGTGTACCCTATTTCCTCGCTTTTCCTTGTTGTATTCTTTCTCTCTCTTTCTCTCACACCTCATCCCATGATTTACGCACGTCGCGAACCTGTTCGTGGTAGTCAGGCTTGTAAGTATTTTACTTTAGGTATTGTCATGTTATTTCACGTGACTGGACTTAATCAAACGCCCCAAAACTGCACAACTCTTAAACCATAATATTGGGCATAAGCAGGTACATTGTTTTGAGAAATGGACACCCCTGCCCCAAAAGAATTCATTAATTCTTGCCCCAAAAACCATGCCCGTCGGATCATTATAGCCTCTGCAGCCTCAGGGAGCGCCCTCGATTCATTTTGCAACAGAAGTTCACGAACAGCTTGCGCTTTGTGGTATATTAGGTTAGTCGTGTTTTTATGTTCTCGTGAGCATCTGTACTTCCAACAGTTCATTATTTTCTGCGCAGAAAACAAAAAATTAAAGAAATAGAAATCCAAGTACCCCTGAGAATTATGTCGTCGAAATTAAGCGCTTTCACTGGAGAACGGTATCGGCATGATTTACAGCAATTGCATAAACGTTCGTGGGTCAATTCACATCTTAAGAGCCCGTCTACATTTCTTTTTCTTTTTTGAGATTCCTGACTATGGATCTTTTTGGTCAAACCTCTCCCCGAAGAAGAAAAGGAACAACGTCAATCACCGGTTACTTTCGAAATGGGAAACTCAGTCATTATATTTCATAATATCGGGAGCCTTGCAACAACGGTGCGCCTTTTAATACCCGCGACGGTGTTTCCGGTCTATCAGAACTTTAAGGCAATATTGTCTTCCAGATACATTTAAGTCAGGTCTGTAATACTTAAACAAGTGAACCTTGCAGAGATCGCTTGTTATTGTATAATGTGGTCCCGAGCGCACATGAGTCTTTGCACCTTATCTTGCATGAAGCTTCAGTGGCGACTGTGACAGGTTAAGGACGAATTTCGTGTTCACTTATCGCCTGCGTTAACCTACGCTAAAAACGGATATGAAGAATTGGGGGTGTCAATCTGGACTCACACGGAAGTATAATCATAATCTATCTCGAGTGCCCTTCTTGATTATCGCCCGGTACTTCCTGCCTGGTACTTCCCGCTCACAAGCAACGTGAAATTAACTATCAGCTTGACATTGAATTCTGGACAAGAAAGTGAACAGTGCTCATTTTTCACGAAGGGAAAAGCGAGCAAGCCACACGACGATTATTGTCGCGCAGAAGCGGTACACCACCATATGCTCTATTCTTAACACGAAAGTGTTTTATGTCGGGGTACACCAAGACCTCACGCGTTATTTCCGCACGGAAATGACGCAATAAGACGAACGGGTATAAATGAAGGATAAATACCGGTAGGAAAGTTTTCATTCAAGCAGTCGGGGTGGGAATCGAACCCACAACCGCCCAATCCACAATGATACTTGCCCGACACCCTACCACCTGCACTGTTCTATTTTTTTCTTTATTACCTGAACTGCACTACTACACTGTAGCAGATGCTGCAGCGAGTAAGAACACGCCTCACACTCTTTCACGCTAGTATCTCGCCCTCTCCAACACGCATGTTCGCCTCCACGCGCGTGCATCTTGGGTTGGTGTCGCCTTCTAGGAGAGATGAAGCGCTCTTTACAGCAAGCACCGACGAACACCTAGTGACCGCTTCGGTAGTGTCAACTCAGCGGAAGCGGCCGTGACAACGCAGCTACGCGCTTTGATTGATTGATTGATTGATTGATTGATTGATTGATTGATTGATTGATTGTGGTTTGGTTAGGAAAGGACGCTTTTGTCTTTCACGTCGTATTAGCGTGAGAAGCCTCACTGCCACCACACTGCGGTGATTATACCAAAATAACCGCACGTGTCAATATGTACAGGTGTTCATCCGCCGACTGCTACTTTGAGTGTGGTGTCACGGACTAGCACTTCTGCATTAAGAGCCGCAGAAACGCTGCGATGTTGACGGTTGAATGTCACGCAAGTGGCCATTTATTAATGCCGTTGTCGCGCGGCATTTCCCATCAAATGTGTTGAGGTAGGAAGTAAACTACTTCAGTTGCCACAAGCGATTGGTCGTTTTCGTGGACGTTAATGAAGGAAATGTGCAGCCAGGCATCAATGTGGGTGTCCCCACGTCAGATATTGTTATACAAGAGGAACACCGTTAGCAATGTGCAAGTTCATCCCGATGCATAATAAACGTTCAACTGCTTTTGTGAAGACAGATTTCACTTTCGTATTATACAGATTTATATGACTGAGGGATCAACTGTATTTTTTTTTAGAGTGTGAGGACTGCAGACATAACGTTGTATAGCATGCTGAGTACACACACTGAATGACCACAGCCGATCAAAACAGAAGCATTTCCACAACGTTTAATGAATGTTAGCAGAGTAGGCTAGTCAGCTGTAGTGCAGGCTGTCAAAAATTTATCGCTAACATTAGTTACCGCCTGATGCGACAGCTAAAGCAAACGTTCACACGTTTGGTACCGTGCACGAGAAATGGGAGGACATCTCTGTTTTTTCTATGATAATATTGTGACATTATTCTGATGTTCACTTGAAGTTTTGTTGTGATCACCGTTCCTCTTAACATCCTTCTTAACTCGAGTGAATCACGTATTACTAGCTTGTAAGATTAAACAGAGTACGAATGCTTTTAAAAATGTAATTTTTTATCCCACATTTTGATTTTAAGCACTTGCTTGAAACATTTCTTTGCTAGACGGCTGAATAATCTAGTAATAAGCTAAAACAACAGCATGTGCCCTATTGTTTTCGTCCATGTATTACTCTCAAACTGTGTAGGTTGAGTGTCTGCGTTTTCGTGCTATATGCGTAAATTATTGCCACTTTAGTGTCAAAGAATCATAGAAACAGAAATTAACAAAGCAAACCAACTACAGAACATGCTTTTGCGCGCTTACACGGAACGCTGTGAAGAATTGTCACACAGGGCCGATGGCCCAAATGTGAATCATTTGAACTTAGAAGTCCGCAAATTAAGTATGCACCTTTTGCCTTGATCTTTATTAAGAGCCAGCAGTATATAGAAATGTGATTTCGAAAGCCAAAAGAGTGTGACGTTATAGATGTTTACATTCATCCAAAAATAAGGACGTTATTAGGGGGCTTCGCGGTGCCAGTGGATAAAAAAAATGAAAGGATTTTGGACGTCCTCTTGCTCTCGTTTAGGAAGACATTTACTGTCGAATCCTTTCGACGGCTATGGAGACGGCGTTTCGTAGCCGGAAGGGAGAAGCAGCGCTTTTTCGTTCCATTAACACCGTATAAAGTATAAAGGCACATGCGGAATAAAGCGCACGGCACATCGGTTTGCTGCTGCCACCGATGCGGTAGTTCACGTGACGCGGCCGTCACGTGACATTCCAGTAATTTTTTGAAAAGAAAGTAGAAGGTGATCTGATGTGGTGAACTTGTACTCAGTTCACACCTTCTCCTTCCTTAAACTTCTTCACTTCCTCGTGGAGCCGAGCTCCCCTAGCTGACGTTGCTGATATGAAGAAGGATGGGTGGAAGTTTTCACCCTACTGCCTGGCCGAAGTTACGTTGTCTCTACTTGAAGGATGGAGACCAGCCCTTTTCTCACACAAACACAACGACTTCATATACAAGACGGTACATACACATTGACAGACAGTAGCCTCGGTTGACAGGACTTAGGTGGAACCATCGGCTGGTAGGGCTTAGGTGGAACCATCGCTTTCATTCGGCAGAGCCGACCAGTGCATAGCACCGCTCCTGCGACAAGAACCACTAACCGGACTCGTACTAGGTGTCCTCTCTAGCAGTATCAGCTCCCTAGCCTCGGTTGGTAGGACCTTGGTGGAACGATCGCTTCCATTCAGCAGAGCCTGCCCCACAGCATAGCACAACCCTAACCACCATCCGGACTCGTGCTAGATGTACTCTCCAGCACTATCCACAACGTCCTCACCAACCTTCAGCCTTCCAGCCTTCTGACCGCCTTCAGCCTTCCAACCTGGCTTCCAACCATCCCTCACAGGGATGAGGGGTCCCCTTATAAACACTGGTTGCTCTGCCCCTGAATCCCCGACAGGAAATCACAATCTTTCACACAAACAGAGCCCCGCATGTCTGAGATGGTGCGAGACCCCAAGCAACATACCGGCATCAAACAAACAGAACCCCGCATAGCAACTAGCACACCGAAATGAACATGGAAACACACAGGCACAACCATCCACACTGAAAACAACAGGACAAACCGTGAACAATAAACTTGGCCTCCACTCTGCCCCTTGCTCACATTTGCTTTTAACAAAGACACTCCATAGGGTGCGACGGTGCCAAACCCCAGCATAACCAGCTGGTGACTACAGACATTCCTCGACAGGCTGTCTGAACTACACGTTTCCCTGGGGCTGCCAAACCGGTTCCCAGTTACCAGCTAGCCTGTTCTCAGCTGTACAACGAATTCCAACAATGTTCGCCTCCTGCCCCATATGTCCACCACGTGGCTGTGCGCCTTCTCCCGCGCATACTCGACCATCTCGGACGACCGCAATTACCGTCTTTTTCCGACTACCTTTACAATTCCTCAGATGATGCGTCTCCTGCCCCCTTTTTGGCGGGATACTTGAAGTACCTAAATGAACGCAAGATTGAGTTAATATGGAATTCCTGGAGAACAAATACGGGAACATATGAGTATCTAATATGGCATCCAATAAACAGCTTCTTTCACCAGGAAATGAAATTATATCAGGTTGTGATGTCTACACACCTCTAACAGCATGTAACATCTTGCTTATTAGACTTTATTGCAAAGCTCCACACAACGCTAGTACAAAGTCCGCGGAAAGTACAAAGTCACTTTTTATTCCATTGAATCAAGAGAGAGCACTGAGAATGTTCGTAATAAAAACAAAGTGGTGCAAAATACAAATCTTCAACCCTCTTCACTGCTTTAGCTCTGAAGAACTCTGAATTAACGAGGCATGACCATTTGGGCATTGCGAATCAGCACCGTTACTCGCAAGACCATACAGGACACCCCACTTTGTAAGAAAGCTAAGAAAATACGGGCCACATTTGGCGCTTGCAGGCTCTTGCTCCATTATAGGACCCTTCTCCAGATATCACCTTTTTGGGCTGTCGAGCTCAATACACACATCGTGCGCACGTGGTTGTGTCGGCTAGGGGTCGCATCGCTGCGCGTCGAGGAAACAACTGAAATTTCACACTTTAACACAGTCTGCCCTTGCCCTCCAAGACAGCAGTGAGGGCGGTAGCTGGGATGAGAGTAGCGGAGGAAAACGAGAGACGAGCGGGCGGGTGCCCTGTCAATCATCAAACGTCCATAACTCTACTATTAAAATGTTGCTGGAGAAAAAAAAAACTCTTATGGCTCCATGTTTATTGAAGAATGGTGTACAACTGCCGCTACATGAAGAATTTCCGATGTCGAGGTGGGGGAGGGGTCCTGCAAGCGAGGCAGCTTGACAGTGGACAGCTCAGTTGTCGCCTTAATGCAAGATTGTGATGCTCTGTGGGATTACGTTATAGACAGACGCAAAGCGCACCAGTGCCTCGTCACATAGTAAAGCTTTGCACAGCTCAAAGTTGTCTAAGAATAATTTACACAAGCATAGGATAACGAAAAGGTCCACTAATAAGGATGAACGCTCACTGGCGCCCTGTGTTGCAGCTGATGTAAAGATGGAGCAATGAGCTCAGATAAACAGGTAGTCGTGTCATCAGCTATTCCTTCAACCTCTCCAACATCGCTGCCTCAAACAGGCTTTGCGTCATTTCAATCCGAACATTGCACGCGATAAGTGCATTTCAATAACTGAAAGCGACGCGCCAATGTATAACATTCTGCTGCCTTGAAAAAGAATTGGTTCTTTCACTCGCAGTGAATCATTCACTGTTCTAAAGCTTGCAAAGTAAAAACCACAAACAAGTTTATACGATTGTCCAGAATCCGCCATGCGTATCATTTACTTGTTTTCACCTAAAATTCCAACTTTCAAATGTCTCTCAATGCATATATACTAGTGCTACCTGATCTACGCTTTAAAAGAACGAGCGGTATGATACAGTGCGGTTTTTTATCGTTTACTGAACTCATGCGCTTGCATATATAAATAAAGAATTTGCTATCGATGATGTACTACACGTGTGAAGCTGCCACTAGTAAATTAAACTTTACTGTTAAGTGAAGATTCGTAGCTTTCTTTTTTTTTTTTCGCCAAGGAAAACAGGAAGTTCCCGCGTACCAGGAACCTATTCTATTGTTTTTATATTTGCTCGTTCTGGCTCTAAAACAAACATGCAAGTCGCGAGACAGCGGTGAAAACTCCTTTGAAATGACTGCGTGTTTACTCGTCTGTGCTTACAAAACAGGAGAACGCAGTGTTTGCTCGCCGTAATGTACGCACTATCGTCAAGTAAGAAAGCGCGTGAGCGTTGAGAGGATAGCCGGTCCGCGCCAAAGTGTTGGCAGGAAGTAATTTTCTCGTGTGCCAAGCCGTTCCCTATACCGTGTCTATTCTGTGACGTCCGTGGTATGCAGAAGCAGCGAATTACCATTGCAGTCTTCTACCTCTACTTTATTTCACTCTTTCGCCCAGCTCGACAGACTGGCAGGCCGGCGTACTAGAATTGCCTCGAATGTGCTGTCATTCCTACACAAAGCACTGGAATCTCTCATTGGCCCAGATTTTTTTTTCTCCTGACAGGCCCCGGACAGCTACGAAGGACTCTTGTTCATTCAGAATGGTTTAGATAAGCATTTTTCTTCTTGCACTGCCTATGGGTACTTTCGTTTACGCTCTCTGTTGTCATTGCTTTTCGGCTGCTAGCAGCGCTGTTTGGTCGTCAGTTCGTGCCTGCCTAATGTAAACGGAAAGGAATGCGAGATTCCAATGTGTCTTGGAGTTGAAGTAGGTAAACGTATATAGTGGCGCTGTCAATAGGGGCTCCTTTTACCAGTATTAGTAGAAGCACTGGTGAGCACTAGTAGAAGCACACAACACAGGAAAAAAAATTGCAACTTAGCTACGCTTCGGATTTCTAGCCATCTGCGGCTGTCGTTGGCAGATGGACTCAGTGGCCAAAAATTCTGCAACTGTACAGTGCTATCGTTCAATCTTCTTTACATTAGGCGCAACAGCAGCATAAACGTGCGAAAATTGCGGTTTTTTTTTTCATCTTTATGACCACAATTGTATAACAAAGGTTGAGGAGAAAAAGTACTTTCACAGAGGAACATCAAAGAATTCTTGAAAAGACTATTAGAAATGCGTCCGCTTCAGAGCAGTAATGTCTCTGCCAGCAAGTGCCTAGTAACGCTGTACTTGCATAAAGAAATCGTAGGCACGTTTCTTTGGAGCCCTAAAGATTAACGATGTAGGGGCTATTATCACTTACTTTTTCTAAACATTTCTCAATAAGCTCTGGCACCTTTTAGCGAAAAATTCGCGTTTGAAAGAATAATGGAGCAGTAGTACATTGCAATATAACTCGAACAGATGATGAAGGAGTTGATTTTAGTATTTGTATATAGTGTTAGTTACGTAAGCTAGCAGCAACAATATGTCTAGTTACTCAAGCAGCATTGACTTTGGATCCAGCAGACAATGAGGCCGAGGAAAGAAAAGGGGGAAATATTGGTAGTTTTCAGCTGTACTTTAGTCCTAACATAATGGAAATGTACTAAAGTGAACGAAAATCAAACCTGCTGTCGTTAGGAACGGAATTTACGACCTTTGGATTATGAATCCGATGGTCTACTGACTGAGCAACGGCGAAGGTCGTCGCACCATCCACTCTCTTGGGCATTTATGTACATTTGACCCTGGGAATGTTAGCGTCACTAAGTTGTGAGAGAGCCGGACGTGTTATCCGAAGAGCTTAGGTTCGGTCCCTATGCCGACGGCACACTCTTAGCACGGTAACCTTTAGTTTATTTTATAGGTACACAGAAATGTGAAAATATGCTCCTTTACTAAAGGTTAACGTGCTTTAACCTTTGGTAAAGGAGCATATTTTCACACTTTTGTGTACCTATAAAATAAACTAAACGTTACCGTGCTAAGAGTGCAGGTTTGCTTTTGCGTGCACGATAATTCATCTCCATTTATGTCGTATGCTACACTGCAGCTAAAGACTACAAATAATGTCCTCTATGCTTTCCTTTTCCTCATCGTTCGTTGGATTCATTAAATTGAATCTAACAAAAAATAAACGAGCCCTTGATCTACTCCCCTTCGTTACTTCATAGGCCGGATTTCGTTCAGGCAGTCTCGGTGCTTTTAGTTAGCATGCGACGGTTTGTTAGTTAGCAGCCAGCTCGTGTTAATTAGGTTCATGTACTACGCGACACCATTCGGCAAAAATAGGGTTTCACACCCGCCGCCATGGCTACGAGTGGCGCTGTTTAACGCTCCCAGTATTAAATGCGCACGAATATCCAATAAAATGGACGGGCGATAGATCGTCATCGTAGCTCAACTGGTAGAGCCTTCGGACGCGTTATTTGAAGGTCTTAGGCTGGGTCGCTACGAATGGCAGGTGTTCATTTTCGTACACTTAAACTCTTTTCCATTTATGCCGTTATTATTGTACTACAGCTAAACACCTCATTTAGTTTTCCCGATGCTTTACTTGGGCTCAATGCTTATTGCATTCATTAGGTTATGTCAAGCAAAGAAAGCAGCCCTTTATTTTTACGTCACTTGAATCAGCACCGAACAACACTAGATATGTTTATTCCTCTTAAAGGTCACGTGTGTGCTTTAATGTCGTGACAATAGTAAGTTGAAACAAACTGTACAGCGTTATTCACTGGGAAGTTCGTAATGGGACAGTTCAGCATAAAACTCCGCACGGAATTCTAGGCGACATACATGTCGGCTTGCTCTTCTCTGCGCACAATATTTCGTCATCTAAGTTGTGTCGATAATATACGGGCCCCATATGAAAAACCAAACACGCGTGGAAGTCCGTGTTATGTGAATCAGTTCCCAGTTCCTCCTTAATTTTTACTCCTTCTTATGTCAAATTGTCATACATAAATAAAGTAGCCCAGACCCCTGCTCTCGTACAAAACAGAGGTTGTCATCGGGAACACACTGCTTTGTTTTTACTAGAAGAAATATGAATCTAGTTTTTCCTGACTCACAAAAAGGATAACAACCACATTACAAGGGCTCGAAGTGGCCAACTATAGCAAGCTTTTAGCTGTCATTCGGATGCCGCGACAGGTTGTCAGGACCCTCTGGAGAGTGGCTGTCATTCTGTCCTGACAGTCCATTTGCACTGATTTCGCTTTAGCGACTTCCTTTCATTCGGCAAAGTTGTCAGAATAGAAGCCTGATTACCTATTTCAATTCTTGCTTCCCCTTCCGGGAGTTTCTAATAACATCGTCTGTTTTATTTTTCCTACTACCGGGCCTTACTAGTGGCATTTGATTTTGTTCACGTTCCTTCTTGAGGTGACATGAAGAGTGGAAGCCCTGAAGCCATTTATTGTATGAAAGGGCAAAGGACAGACATATACGGCTGTTCTTTTTCTCTCATATAAAAAACAAGTTCGCACACGTCATGCTGTGTCACGTCCATAAAACCCATGGCTGCAGTAAAGTAAACGTCTTTTTATAAGGACGAACATAAGTTAAACTGATGTTTTGCATTGAAGTCTTATAACTGCGAAAAATGGTCGAACCATATGTCGTTAGTCAGTGAAATTGCAACAGATGCTTTCAAATGCATCGTCCGTAGGACACGAGAGGATGTGCAAAATAAAGAAACATGAAAAGGTAGGTTGTTTTTAACAACATTGAAAACACACGTGGCAATTTTTAATTCGTGTATCTTATCATAGGGCAAGATATTCATTTTCATAAACAGAGGCAGACTCGGCTCGTTGTAGGATGATTGGGTTATTATTCTCAGGGCTCGATTCTGAAGTTTGCGAACAGGTTCAAGATAAGTTTTGTATGCCGCACCCCATGATTCATTACAATATGAGATATGGCTGTGGATGAGCGAAAAATATAAAATACGCAGAGTATTAGTATCCAGATGATGACGTGCTCGTGAGAGCGCGTAGCATCCCGAGGAGAGCTTTGTACAAACTGCGTTTATTTGCTCTTGCCAGTGCAGATTTTTATCAAATACCACGCCAAGATATTTAAATGAGCTGGCTTCGTCAAGTGGAAATTCATTTATTCGCAAATCTAGTGATTTATGAGGCATGATATTGTTACGCGTTCGAAACACTACATATTTAGTTTTTTTTGACGTTTATAGTAAGTTTGTTCTTCACAAACCATTCACATGCTTTTTTCAACTCTTTGTTTGCTCTAGTTTCTAGATCACAAATGTTCTCGGCTGTTATAACAATGCAAGTGTCATCGGCGTACATAATAACTTCACTAGTGTCCAAAGTTTGTGGGAGGTCATTAATATATAATGAAAATAAAAGTGGCCCAAGGACGGATCCTTGAGGGACTCCAGTGCGCATACACTTTGGTGATGACGTAATATCGTTCATTCTAGCCACCTGCACTCGCTCATGAAGGTAGCTAGTAAGAAGATCTAATGGGCTACCGCGAAAACCATAATGGTTTAGTTTATGTAAAAGTATGTTGTGATCAACTGTATCGAAGGCTTTTTTCAGGTCCAAAAATATGACACACACAAGTATATTATCTTGCAAAGCTACATTAATTTTTTGAGTTAGCGTTAACACTGCCGATGAAGTTGAATGATTTGGACGAAAGCCATGTTGCTGCGGGCACATAACCTGATATTTTTCAATAAATTTGTGGAACCGACTGATCAGAATTTTTTCAAATATAATATTAATGGTACTTCATAGGCCGGATTTCGTTCAGGCAGTCTTGGTGCTTTTAGTTAGCATGCGACGGTATGTTAGTTAGCAGCCAGCTCGTAGTTAATTAGGTTCATGTACTACGCGACACCATTCGGCAAAAATAGGGTTTCACACTCGCCGCCATGGCTACGAGTGGCGCTATTTAACGCTCCCAGTATTAAATGCGCACGAATATCCAATAAACTGGACGGGCGATAGATCGTCATCGTAGCTCAACTGGTACAGCCTTCGGACGCGTTATGTGAAGGTCTTAGGCTGGGTAGCTAGGAACGGCAGGTGTGCATTTTCGTACACTTAAACTCTTTTCCATTTATGCCGTTATTAATCTACTACAGCTAAACACCTCATTTAGTTTTCCCCATGCTTTACTTGGGCTCAATGCCTATTGCATTCATTAGGTTATGTCAAGCAAAGAAAACAGCCCTTTATTTTTACGTCACTTGAAGCAGCACCGAACAACACTAGATATGATTATTCCTCTTAAAGGTCACGTGTATGCTTTAATGTCGTGGCAATACTAAGTTGAAACAAACTGTACAGCGTTATTCACTGGGAAGTTCGTAATGGGACAGTTCAGCATAAAACTCCGCACGGAATTCTAGGCGACATACATGTCGGCTTGCTCTTCTCTGCGCACAATGTTTCGTCATCTAAGTTGTGTCGATAATATACGGGCCCAATATGAAAAACCAAATACGCCTGGAAGCCTGTGTTATGTGAATCAGTTCCCAGTTCCTCCTTTATTTTTACCCCTTCTTATGTCAAATTGTCATACATAAATAAAGTAGCCCAGATCCTTGCTCTCGTACAAAACAGAGGTTGTCATCGGGAACACACTGCTTTGTTTTTACTAGAGCAAATATGAATCTAGTTTTTCCTGACTCACAAAAAGGATAACAACCACACTGCAAGGGCTCGAAGTGGCCAACTATAGCAAGCTTTTAGCTGTCATTCGGATGCCGCGACAGGTTGTCAGGACCCTCTGGAGAGTTGCTGTCATTCTGTCCTGACAGTCCATTTGCACTGATTTCGCTTTAGCGACTTCCTTTCCTTCGGAAAAGTTGTCAGAATAGAAGCCTGATTACCTATTTCAATTCTTGCTTCCCCTTCCGGGAGTTTCTAATAACATCGTCTGTTTTATTTTTCATACTACCGGGCCTTACTAGTGGCATTTGATTTTGTTCACGTTCCTTTTTGAGGTGACATGAAGAGTGGAAGCCCTGAAGACATTTATTGTATGAAAGGGCAAAGGACGGACATATACGGCTGTTCTTTTTCTCTCATATAAAAAACAAGTTTGCACACGTCATGCTGTGTCATGTCTATAAAACCCATGGCGGCTGTAAAGTAAACGTCTTTTTATAAGGACGAACATATGTTACACTGATGTTTTGCATTGAAGTCTTATAACTGCGAAAAATTGTCGAATCATATGCCTTTAGTCAGTGAAATTGCAACAGATGCTTTCAGATGCATCGTCCGTAGGACACCAGCTCTAACCACGTCTTTCTGGCAACAACCTATTATTAGTAAGGGCCAGCCACATATGCCAAACGAGGATACATATTTTGATTTCACCGTGTTTTCCCTCTCCTTTAATCTACCTTTAACCTTTAGCGCTTGTTTAACCTAACCACGTGCTTGATACAATTTTATGTAAAGAAGCATAATTCAAAATCAATATTTTAGAAAAACAAAGGCTTCGTACGTCTTCGAGCATTTTATGTCGAACAAGTCGCTTGATCAAGTCGCATAATGAGCACATATATGAACGAAGACAACACCACAAATACTTCGAAAGATCATCGGGTGACCAAAGGGAACATAGAATGCTAGAATTGGCACATTTGAACTGGTAAGCCGAAACATGTATTGAACGCTCAACTTTGGCATTCTGATAGGTTTTCTTTCTTTTTTTTCCTAAACCGCGATAGCCCAGGGGGATTGATACCAAAACTGGCCTACCATCTTTCTGGGCGTCAATATATGCAACGACTTATTTAGTTTTTTCTTTCGTAGTTCAACTACACCGTCTTCTCGCACTGTACACTAACTACATATTTTTTCTTCGGGTATACACGTAGCCCGCCCTAACAAAATTTACAAAAGGAAACTATCGCGCGTCGTTCTTTCTTCGGTCAGCCCGATTGCACGAAGTTCGTTTTACGTTCCTCACATTGCCGTTATATACTAGGTCCATATATAGTAAGACGGCTGGCAATATCTGCAAAGCGGGAAGGTTTCTCGGGTAAGGTATTTCAGATAGCCGCACTGCGAGCGTTACTGACCGCTTGGCATTGTTGTGAGGCCGCATTTCGACGGCCTCCTCATAAAGGTGGGTCACCAGCCTATCGCTTTTGGGTTCTCGCAGTGTTGTTTAGGTGTCCATTGTGTCCTGCCATGCGTTAAAACCCTTAACGCAAGAAAAATAAAGCATAAAGAAGCATAAAGAAGCATACAGAAACTGAGTTCTATGTCGTTGCATTTCGTGCTCCATCGCGTCTTCCTTTTCTTATCCGTTCTCGCAAGATATGACTTGCCTTAACGCTAACAAAAAGGCCCTACATTTTGTGTGGTGGAAGGAGGCACAAAAAATTGAGGTACTTTGTGTCCCTGCATAGTCACAGTCAAGTAAATGTACTAGGTCTGGCTTTTTTCTGATTTTCGTTTTCTCATTGCAATTTTAGGGACGCTGTTTATTCAAATTTGCACTCCAGCTCTTTATATGCACATGGATGTGAGTTTTCACGGGTTCTAAGGAGAATTTAATAACATATGTGTAAATATTTCTATTTCAGTGCAATTTATTTGGATCTTCTTTTCACAAAACTGAATGTTCAAGGGCCAGTGCGTGATTTTGTGGTGAGAACAAACTAGAAAAAAATCCATGCATATCCACGGAGAGAATGATGATGAGTGGGCGAAAGCTCCGGAGGTTCATCGGTAAAAACCGTGAATCTTCCGTGAATCTTCCGTGAATTTGCCCAGTACATCATCAAAGACGTGGATGGATGCTATGAGCGTCCCCTTTGTAACGGGGCGGTGACATATGCGCCACCAGGCTCGCAAGAAGATTTAAGAACTTTTCCTTTTTTTCTCTCTCTCTTTTTAAATTTTCCTCACGCCTTTTAAATCTACTTCAATCAAATCGATCATACTACAGCAAAAACGGAAATTCATAGCCCAGTTCCCTGCCCCTTATGGCCGAAAGTCCATATTTTTTCCTATAATTATTTTTGTCCGTTCTCTCTAGTTTTCTGCCACCAGTATTCTAACCGTCTCTTACTTATTTGAATCGCGGCTATGTTCAGCTTCCCGTTGTTCGCCCTAAAACCTAAGGTTTCATGTAGGGTGGTGCCCAAACGTAGACCTGGGTGGATATTTCCGCATTCAATCAGAACATGCTCCGTCGTTTCCCTATCTTCCTCACAGCATGTGCATTTTTCTTCTTCTTTACTGAATTCCGCTTTATAAATACGCGTTCTAAGGCCGCCCGATCTCGCTTCAAACAATAAAGCGCTTCCTCTTGAATTATCATAAAATACCTCCCTCTTTATTTCGTTTTTGCCCTCTCGGTAGTTATTCAGAGTCGGTTTTTTTTTCCATCGCTGCCCTCCAGAAAATCTTCTCCACCTCTCTGACTTTTCCCTTTACGCTCTTTGTTGGCAGTTGTCTTAGAGCCGTATGTTTACTGGTGAGCCTCCTAGTTCTCTTTCTCCACTGCGTGTCAACGCTCTTTCTATATAAATAGCGGAACACCTTCACTTCCCACCTACTCTCTTTCATATTCCTTAGCCTCTCTTCTAACCTTATTTTGCTCTGCGCTTCCCTTGCCTCAAAACTCGTCAATCCCATATCGCCCTTTACAGCCTCGTTTGTCGTTTTCCCTTAAAGGAGTACTGACACGATTTTGCGGCGGCTCAAAGCATACATTTTTCGTTTTCTAGTCATCTATTGTTAACGCCCTCCGCACGCGGAAGCCAGGAAACACGTACAAAATATTTTAATTCGGTTTTAAAGTTTTCGTCGAACAGCACCGCAGGTCAGCCCCAGCGCAATGGACACTGCGATGACGTATGAGGACGGTGTATCAAAAATCGCTGAAATCGCTGTCAGAGTCGCTGGACGACCGTGAAATTGTCGTTGTTTGCGTGCCCCACGTGTAACTAACGACAGACGACAAAGTTGCAGCGACGCTATTACGAATTGCTGTCCCTACGTGACTTAGACGTACGTCCGACTCTATTGACACGTCACTAGGAAACCGCCCCCTCGAAATCGAAACCGAAAGTGGGATTTTAAAGGAGCAGTGTTAAAAATATATGCATTGCGTTGCCAGGCGCCATGATACTCTTTTTGGGGTTCTCCACGGCAGTGCTTTCACTTACAGCAACAATACGAGATTGTCAAAAATTCGTGTCAGTACTCCTTCAAGCACCCAACGCGAGGCGTCCCACAGTTCTTTGATTCACGTCCATTCCTGATTGTATCTCTGGCCTCATGCACACCACTGAGTTTCCAAATGTAAGCCCCGGTACCATTACCCCTTTCCACGGACCCCTAAGCACCTCGTACCTATTGTGTCCCCATAACGATCTGCGCTTCATTATTGCTGCGTTCCTCTTTCCCTTTGCTGCCAAGGCTTTTTCGTGTACCTTCATGTAGCTATCACCCTCATTTACCCATACGCCAAGGTACTTGTATTCGCTTACTCTCGGTATTTCTTGGCCCTGTATGGATACCGCCTGGTCGTTTGGATCATTGAATACCATCAATCCGCATTTTGTTACACTAAATCCTAGTCCTAGAGCCTTGCCTTCCTTTCCGCATATATTCACCAGCCGTTGTATATCATCTCGACTGTCCGCGAATTAGACAATATCATCAGCATAAAATAAACCCGGAAGCATCTGCTCAATCATCACGCCGCCCTGTTTGTGTGACAGATTGAAACCAATGTTGCTATCTCCTAGCGCTTTTTCCATTCTAACCATATACAGCATGAATAACAGCGGCGACAAAGGACATCCCTGTCTCAGCCCCTTGCTAATATCAACGTTCTCTATGCTACTGATTCCTTCGCGTTCTAGGCAAACTGTATTTTCTCGATATATTTCCCTCAAAAGCTGAACACAATCGTCGCCTATGCCCATTCCTTCCAAAATTTCCCACAATATTTCCTGATTAACATTGTCATACGCCCCAGTGATGTCTAGAAAAGGCCACATACAACAGCCTCCTTTATATTTTAGATATTACTATACACTGAATAAGAACAAATAGGTTATCGTCTAAACGCCTGTCTACTCGAAATCCATTCTGAAGCTCTCCCAAAATATTGTTACGTTCTGCCCAGGCTTCTATATTTAATTTTACTGTTTGCATAGCCATCCTGTAGTTCCGATGTAATGGTTAGCGGTCTATACGAGCGAATGTTATTCTTTTCCTCCTTGCCTTTATAGATTAAGTTCATTCTGCTTTTTCGCCAACTGTCCGGTATTTGCCTCTCCTGTAAGCATTTTTCTACGGCTTTCAATAGTGCTTCTTTAGTGTTCTGTCCTAATTCGTTAATGAGGCTAACGGGGACCCCATCTAAACCCAGAGCAGTGCGCTTTGGAATTTTTCCTTTGGCCTTTTTCCAATTGAAATTCTCAAGTTCTAGCTCTTCCTTAGTTTCGCTCTCCGTCATGGTTTTATCCACTGGGGGAATCTCTTGGACGATCTTTTTAAACGAACCGGCTGTTACCTTTTGGATGTAACCCAACGCTTCGTACCCTTCCAATTGGTTTCCTCTTTCATCAACAATATGCTGTTGCAATGTGGCAGACTTCTTACCTAGCGCTTTCATGTGGTTCAAAAATATCCTAGGCGCGCCCTTCTTTTTGTCATGAATTTCTGTCATCCAGCGTTCGCTTTCACCTTTAATTTTTGCCTCGACCAATTTCTGTACAATAGATTTTTTCTCTAAATATATTTCCCATGTTTCCGTGACTTCGACTTGCGGCCGCTTCTCCCTTTTTGCCTGTCTGTGCTCCCTTGATGCTTTACGTCGCTTTTCGATCGCTTCCCGGATATCCTTGTTCCACCATCTTTTTGGCGTTCTCTTTCCTTTCCAGCAAACAGCACAGTGACAAACACTGTGTGTCGCCATCTAGCGCTCTCCTATCACACTAGAGCACGCAGCGAGCGCCTCCGCGCTATCTATTGATGAATTCACGTACTAGCTAAGCAGCACCGCAGCGCTCGGACAGACGGACAGACGGACGGACGGATGGACAGACAGACAGACAGACAGACAGACAGACAGACAGACTCCCATACTACGCATTCCCATACATCTGAATGAAGCGAGCACCGCAGCGCCATCACGCCATCTAGTGAGCACTTCACGAAATAGAGGTGGCTACTACAAACAAACGAACGGAGGATGGACAGACCTACGGCATAAGGAGCTTCGCCCCTAAAAAAATGCTTAATTAAAATGAGAAACAGCTGCTTCTTATGTCATGATGTATGCCCAGCACTAAAATTAGCTCTTGAATGAGAAAAAAATATAAAGCAAACTCGGAAGCACTCCTGATAATTGCACCTTGTGTTCCACTTGCGTAGAATGTTAAAAGGATGGTCAAGTGTACGAAAGTATATGGGATTATTAACTCAAACTTGTGCTTAGGGTACTAAATGCAAATATACAGGCTGTTTCAGCTAACTTACGACGCCATTTAAAGAAATCCACGTGAGCGCTACGGTGATGCTGCTAACTTAGCATTACTCACTGTCGTCTTGAAAACCTCGTGCTATTTATTCACAGAAGGACCTCAGGGAATTATTTATTAATAATCAGTTACCCTACACATAAACAGCTGCTTTAAGTGCAACATGTTCATTGGTGAAGCTATAAAGCACGTTATTTGTCAAAATAATGTATTTTTCTGCTAAAAAGTACGATGGTTTCCATTTTCCCGGGCTTCTAGGAGAGTGCGCGAGATATGAAAAGAGTACCGCCTGACTAGCGCTCGGGCGCAGCGCCATTAGCATACTCAAACAAACTAAAAGCGAACCATGAATGATGGATGCAGGCAGACCGTACTGAACAGGTCACAAGTGAAAAAAAGGGGCGTCCATGCCTGCGGTCGCCATGCGTAATCATTTGTTAATTCTCACCATGTTTGAAGGAGCTAATGGGGCTGCGCGCGAGAGTTGGTCGCATGACAATTTTCAAACCTCGTGCCATGAAAGAAGCCATGAAAAATTAAAATTTGCTGCTATCTTTATGAGAATACGTCGTGCTTTACAACTTCATAATTGAACATATTGTGCTTAAAATATGCGTTCAAAATTTGGCTTATTACTAATGTTAACATTTACATGAGGTCACTTTAAACAATTACCGCTAATGGTCAAGACGAGAGTTAATAATACTAAGTTAGTTGCATCCCCGTAGTGCTCACGCGTATTTTTCTAGTTCATTAGGGTATGGCAGCTTTATTAGCTGAAAGACCCAGTCTGCTCGGAAAGAGTTGATTCTGCGACGTACACGTATGACATCGACGAGAAGATCATCACTGTGTGAATGACGGACTCACATTATTAAACATTTAACCGCTGAATCACTCTTGCTTTAAAACTTACAGCTTTGAACATCCCTGCAACTCCGTCCAATTCTTATGCTTTCAGAGAGGTTGTTGCTTCAGAAGTTAACACAGTGCTCAATCTTTCGGGGCCGAAGTTTCTCTATACTCAAAAACACCTTGGCAGCATGTTTGAACTTCTTTCTTTCATTCAGGGCATACTGCTCTATGCACGCTGCCGTGCTCGGAGAAGCTCAAGAAGGGCAAAGAGGACATGACAGAAAAAGCAGGAGTCTCGGGCAACTCTCAGAGAGCCTGCACGCCCGGAAACTCAAGCAATATCTCTCCCGTTGTCCCGTGGCTCTTCCTCGTAAAAAAAAATGAGACAACTGCGCATGAAGTTCCCTACGCTTTCCCTCAGTGCTGTAGGCCTCACTTTGACGATGAGCGCTACGCCACCGCAACAACACGGAAACGAGGCAGTTCTGGCGTGTATACAGCGCATCCGGATTTACGAGCGGTATAGTACCACGTTTTCCGCGAGACCAGCGTTCGCGCAGTCCATCGCATTATGAGCGCCGAGGGAGCTCGGCAGTATTTTGGGGCTCCACTCCCTCGACCGCTCCCCTGTCCCTACCCTTCTCTCTTTTTCTTCCCAACTCCTAGCTGCCTGAATATTTGCCGTACTGTTCTTCATGCACTGTGCTCGACTTCTTAATTGTGGTTGCGGATACGCGTCAGCATGGCCAGCACTTTGTGGCAGAGTCAGGAATTTGGGTGCGGCTTCGTGATCGGTGACCTTGCCTCCGTGCCCCAATCGAGTCTCATTACTTCTCTGCGAAAAAGTGTTCAATGCCCTCACGGTGATCTGCGATGGCGCTCGAGGAACGCTCAGTCATGCGTGACATGGAACGGATTCTTTCGTAACCAGCGTCAGTGGAGAAACTCGATTCGCTCCCTAACACTCGAGGATGAGGAGAAAATTGAGGAGAGAAGGAGGAATAAACTTTATTGGGAAGATAGAGTCGACAGCCTGCTCGTCCACGATGGGCGTCCGGCGTCCCTAAACCGGGATCCCTCAAGCTTCACCCTGCTCACGAGACATTGTTGGCAATTGAGACTTGTTCTTCTCAATTGGGCGTCCGCTGCCCTATCCTTGGTCCAGGGGCAGGTGGTATCGACGAGATAAGAAATTAAGCAGGGAAGGAAGAAGTAATATCTGACCTTAAAAACACCCATTACGGCTCGTGACATCGCAGACGGTCACAATAAAGAAGCATTTTAGAGCCTTCTATCTCTGCACTGGTCATGGGGAAGGTTGATCGGAATTAGTGGCTTTAATAAAGCCTTGTCAGTCTTAGTTCCAAGGCATCCGGAACTTCTGCCGAGGGTCCTCACTATATTCTAACAAACTCTTTCTCCCTTTATTCTTTTCTTCCACATCTTTCTGTCTCCCTTTACCCCTTCCCCAGTGCAGGGTAGTAAACCGGATATTTTTCTTCCGGTGAACCTCCCTGCCTTCCGCCCATCATCTCTCTCTCTCTCTCTAACAATCAGAACATTGGTTAGTGGAGGTGTCACCCCTCATCTCTTGCTCGCACATTAAGAAGATTGCACGAAAGGGGACATATTTTAAATCATGCAACACCAATCTATTTATATTTAGGCATCCTTGCAGTTTTTGTCGTTGCACAGACGACTGAAGCAAATATTTCGCATCCAGCATGAAAACGACAGCACCCCGAAAACAGTGAAAGAAAATTGCCCTGGTATTCTGCGAAATAGGTCATTTTTATTTAAAGAAAACAGAAAAATGAGCAAGAGACGTGCAATACATTAAGCAAAAAGCGCACTGCACCCGAGATATTTCATCAGGTTCTACAAGTAAATAAGGGAGAAACGCACAGAACCACGTTAAATGTAGCTCGTTTGCTCCCTGATGAAGATATCGTAGGAAGCATGAGGCCGTTAGCGAAATGGGAGAAAGGAAACGCGTAACACGTTATCTGCAAAAGGAAAAGCAGCATATAAGGAACGAAATGGATGGAGGTTCGGGGCATGAAAAAAAAAAAGCAACAGAAGAGAAAGAAACAATAAATGAACTGCTCAGAAAAAAATGGGGCAAGGGAGACACTTTTTATTCTGGGAGAGAAAAAACGTGTAATAAATTGGGGAGGAGGTCGACATTTGCGGCAGGGAAAAGAAGCGAAAATAAAGAAGCTTAAAGAAAGAGGAATGCAGAAAAAAGTTTAAATCATGGAATCCGCGAGACGAAACTGTAAACACCTCGTCACTTTTATGACGGTAGACATTGTTTCAAGGCGTTTTTACGTGGAATGACATGATGAAATGTCCTGAGACGATATCAGCGACTGAGGAAAGAGTACTGCTACACTGCTTATTTGCAGGGAAAACGCTTTACATCTGCTGTAGCAAACGCCACTGACTAGCGGAACTGTGGAGACACACCAAAGCATCGGAAGGTGAAGCATATGAGAAGAGATCTTTTTGGAAAGTCACACGTAATCTTTTCTGCACTTTATAAGTTAAACAGACACAAGGAAACCATTAAACATCATTTCCCGTGCAAATTAAGTATTTATTTTGTCTATACCAGGCTAATAATCACCTTCACTCATTCCACTATCTTCTCTATCTGTTTCTTTCGCTCTCTTTCTATACCTCTGTCCCCTCTTCTAAATCAACCCACTCTCTCTGTCTGTGCGAATCTCTTTCTCCCTCTCACTTTCTCTTTCTTTTGCCCATAGGAAGTTGTGTCCCTAACATCGGTACAACTCGGTGATATGGTTCTCATAAATGAATGTTCGGCAAGCGGGCTCGCATAGCCTAATGCTTTGTGACGGGGTAACGTCAAGTTTCGCCCTGAAAGATGCAGGTTTTTTACCTTTGAGGTGTCCGAGGCGTCGCCTGAAGACACTCAAAGAAGGACGAGGCCGTTTGCACACGACGTTTTATATACACACTAAAAACACACAACACAAGCACACAGAAAGACACATCCTACATAGATTCAAAACTGAAAGGCTTTACAAGATTGCACAGAACGGCTTAAGTTAAACGAAGTCCTAATTATATAGCCAGTTCCTAATTATATCTGATCGCGGAGCGAGGAGATGGCACGAGCGTTCGTCTTAGCCAAGGTCAGCGTTCGTAGGCAGGCGTTGCCATGGAGCGTGGCAACTGCTGAGGAACGCCGCAACAGTCGGCGTCTTGAATCCCGAGGGTCGACGGTAACTCGAGCAGCCTCTCCAGGCTGCAGGGAAGACGGTCCGCCGGCTTTGAAGATGCGTCCCGGCCGGACATCCACGCTTGAGCTCGCGCCCGAAGCTCGACAGCTCAAGCCTGTCCACGGGAACGTCTTGCAATGGCAGCAGGTTGCGGAGACTCCGCCTTGATCAGATGGCTGACCCCAGGTGTCGCAGGCCTCAGGCGGGCACCGTGGCTCAGGTTCGTAACCCGACAGCCCAGTAGTGTGGCCGGTCCACTCCGCTGGTCTCTCCCTGGTCTCTCCCGGTCTCTGCCTGGTCTCTCCCTAGTCTCCCCCTCGCCAGTTCGCTTGGCGCTTTTTATCGCCCATCTGCATCTTGGGCCTTCACTATTGGAGTTCTCGTGCCTCCGTGTTGACTTCTGATTGCTCCGAGCTATATTTGTGGCCTTCTCGGATTGGTGCTGCTTTTCTTCATTATTTTATTTTAGGGGTGAAGCTCCTTACGCCGTGGGTCTGTCCATCCTCCGTTTGTAGCAGCCACCTCTAGTTCGTGAAGTGCTCACTAGATGGCGTGATGGCGCTGCGGTGCTCGCTTCATTCAGATGTATGGGCGTCCGTCCGTCCGTCCGTCCGTCCGTCCGTCTGTCTGTCTGTCTGTCCGTCTGTCCGTCTGTCTGTCTGTCTGTCTGTCCGTCCGTCCGAGCGCTGCGGTGCTGCTTAGCTAGTACGTGAATTGATCAATAGATGGCGCGGAGGCGCCCGCTGCGTTCTCCAGTGTGATAGGAGAGCACTAGATGGCGACACACAGTGTTTGTCACGTCTTTGATGATGTACTGAGCAAGATTCACAGAAGATTCACGGTTTTTACCGATGAACCTCCGGAGCTTCGCCCACTCATAATCATTCACTCCGTGGATATGCGTGGATTTTTTTCTTTACCGCTCGTGGCAACGTCGTCTTCATCTTCGTCCATTCATGTTTTATAGCGCACACTTTTAAATACTAGCACTTCACTCATCACATGCTTATGATGCTCGCCGAATGCGGGTACTGGGGTTCGAGTCACGTCTCGCAAAGAAATTTTCTTTTTTATCATTTTTTATTTTCTCTTCCTTCCTGTCTCTCTCTTTCTGTCTATATCGGGACCTCGTCGCCTCCTTTCACACACTCTCTCCACTTCCTTCTGTCTCTTAGCTTAGTCCTCTCCCTGCAGCTGCGACGAGTTTTCGCCAACGCCGGTCGGGGTAGGAACTCACGTCTAGAAAAAATACGCAGTCGAAAGAATGAGGTTGTAAAGCAGCTAGTACGCAGTACTAAAATGGCAAAAAATGGCAGTGATTTATATACAAAAGTACTGTCTTTATGAATCATATTCGAGAGCAACTGGGAGGGCTGCTCTACCGAAGACTTAACCAACGCTCACGCATAACTTCGTTTTTCTTTAGTAATATCTGCCCTGTTAAAAAGGCGATTTCCTGGCGGGAATTAATACGAATGACTGTTGCTTCATTCTGTGTAAGCGTAATCTTCCATATAGATACACCTCTCCGTTCATTTCGGCGAATCTAAGTTCAGATGATGTTACGCAGTGATGAAGCCTTAGTCTTAAAGGCTCTATAAGCATTACGCTACACCGTCCCTCTTTCTTGACTGTGCGTTTTTGCGTTTGGCCACGTTTGCCCACATCACTCGCGCGATTTTCTAGCACACGAGTACATATGTGAGGCAAGTGCAGGGTGTAGCTGGACCCTTTATATGGCATCAATGTTTATATAAAGTATATCTAATCATGCACCTAGTTGTCGCCTGCCAGCGTGGCTCGGGGGCTCTGAACCTTAGCACGCATTTCGCCATAGCGTTTCGAGCTTGTCCTACCTGGGTGGACAAATAATGCCTTGACAGGCAGAGCTGCGCAATTCCTGACCAATCAGAAAATAGTAACATGGAGTATCATATGCCGCAGCACGGTACGGTCCCCAGCTCACTGTTTATCAGACTCGTGACGTTACACGTGATAGCGTGCGATAAATGGCGGCCATCATGCGGTTAAAACATGTCACACGTTGTCATGGCGGTTCGTTCCACTTGAGCATTAGGTCCTGTTCAACGAGGCAGGCCTCCTGCCGGCAATAAATGTTGTCCATATAGGCAGATAATTCTGTGTAATGGCATACACATTAGAATCACAAGGTGTCCACCGGTGACATCCCCACCCTTACCCCTCTCCTTTGAGAACAATTTAATATTAACAATATTTGTATATTCTGGGGAAGCGTATGTATATGTATAGTTACCTTAACGACGAGGAAAGGAGGACGGAACGCGTTACTCTTGCATTAAATTGAAGTTACCCTTGCGTAAGGGCAACAAAACTACAGGAAATACTTTGCGACTTTTGTGTTCCTATAATATTGTTTGATTCTCAACTCCAGAAAGTGTAAGTTCGGGGAACGACAGAGTTCTAGGTCATCTGGTCGACAAAGACGGAGTCAGACCTGACCCCCGCAAGATTGAAGCGGTCAGCGCATTCAAGCCTCCACAGTCATCTCGAGAGCTCCGTAGTTTCCTGGGCCTTTGCTCTTACTTCAGGCGTTTTGTGCCAAGATTCGCCGATATTGTGGAACCGTTGACGCGTCTGTTGCAGAAGGATGCACAGTTCCAGTGGACACCAGAATGTGAGTCATCGTTCCGTCAACTCAAGTTTCTACTTACGTCAGACCCCATCCTGCGTCACTTCGATCCTTGTTCCCCTACCGAGATCCATACAGACGCAAGCGGAGTAGGCATCGGAGCAGTGCTCGTACAAAAGCGAGATGGCGCCGAACATGTCGTTGCTTACGCGAGTCGCTGCTTGAGTAATTCTGAGCGAAATTACACTGTCACTGAACAGGAGTGTCTCGCAGCTGTTTTCGCTGTTCAGAAATTTCGCTGTTACATCTACGGCCGCCCATTCAAGATAGTCACCGATCATCATTCATTATGCTGGCTTGTCAGTCTCCGAGATCCTTCTGGTCGTCTCGCACGGTGGGCCTTACGACTTCAGGAGTATGACTTCGTGGTGACATATAGGAGCGGCCGCCGCCATGCTGACGCTGATTGTCTTTCCCGCTTACCACTTCCAACGACCTATTCTGAGGAGGACGCTTTCGACGACTGCCTGGGAGCTATTACACCCGAGTTTCCCGATGTGACCGTATTCCGACAGGAGCAGCGTAACGACGTCAGTTTGGAGCCTCTCTTCGTCGCGGCGCGCAATCCGAAAGCCAGTGGTGGTTTTTCCATACGTGAGGGCTTGTTCTACAAAGCTAACCGCTCTGCAAGTGGCGCTCGCTTTCTTCTTCTTGTCCCAGAGAGCCTCCATACTGCTGTGTTACGTGCGATGCATGACGACCCAACATCCGGTCATCTTGGGTTCGCCCGCACCCTGCAGCGGGTTCAGGAGCGCTTTTACTGGCCTCGCATGCGTCAGACAACAAAGCAATATGTGGCCAGTTGCGACCAATGCCAACGTCGCAAAAGACCTTCAACCGCTTCCCCAGGCCTTCTGCAACCGCTCATTCCGCCTCATGCACCTTTCGAACAAGTCGGCGTGGACCTGCTGGGCCCATTCCCACGATCATCAAATAACAACCGATGGATCATCGTTTGTGTGGACCACCTTACACGCTACACAGAGACCGCGGCAGTACCGTCATCTACCGCTGCTTGCGTCGCATCTTTCTTGTTGCGTTATGTCGTCTTACGCCATGGCGCACCTCGCGTGATCATAAGCGACCGTGGTCGTCAGTTCGTGGCAGACACTGTTGAGGAGTTGTTTCGACTATGTGGAACGCAATTTCGACACTCCGCGCCGTATCATCCGCAGAGCAACGGCCTTGTTGAACGTACGAACCGAACCTTGACGAACATGATAGCCATGTACGTGTCATCGGATCACAAGAACTGGGATGATGTGCTACCATTTATAACATACGCCTACAACACTGCGAAGCATGAGACAACAGACTACAGCCCTTTTTATTTGCTCTACGCCAGGTCACCGCGGAGCTTCCTTGACACTATTCTGCCGTTTTCATTAGACACAGAAGATTCAATAGCCAAGACACTTTGCCTTGCCGAGGAAGCCCGTCGTATAGCACGCATCCGAACGTTGGCATCTCAAAGCCGCTCGAAGCAACGATATGACAGCACCCATGAAGAGGTTTCGTTTGAAAAGGGTGATCTAGTACTGCTATGGACCCCACAGCGCAGGCGTGGCTTGTGCAGCAAGCTTCTATCACATTATGTCGGCCCGTTCGTTGTGCTAGATCGCCTGAGTGATCTCACGTATGTACTTGCGCGGCTTTTGTCTAAAGACAGGCGCTCCAGGAAAACGCAACTCGCTCACGTTGCACGTCTCAAACGTTACTATCCCACCACAGCACAATGACTCACCCGGTGGGCTTCGTCTGCGAAACGGGGATTGTAACGGGAAGAATAGGAGATGGTAGATGAAGAAGAGGACGACGAAGTGGAGTGCGCCATTGTACCATCTCCGTGGCTATCTACCTTGGCGATCCCTCATCCCCGCTGACCGTCACTTGTAAATAAACATCCTTCATCCGTAACAATATGATGACTGAATAATGATATCATATCTATAAATTTTTAATTTGGTTCCTGCTCACGCAGAACAAATTCCAAACGCAGAACGTTGCGTGCGTGATTTCGTGTCTCTAAAGGTTATACGAGCCATTGCTACGAAAATTAGAATGCAGAAACATATCAGTATTAATTCCGATGATGATACGCCGAGAGAATTCTCAGGCTCGTAACAAACAGTATGAATAGATTTGTGCATAAATGCGTGGTAGGGATATTTTGCGAGAACAAGAGGCCGGGAGGATACAGAAGCATCTCGAAACAGATGTAAAGCCCGCGGGTAATGACTGGATGGTGGCTGATGGAACGAGACGGGTGAATAACGTCGCCTCGGGCGTAGGCTGCATGAGCGGCGTAAAGCCAGATAGAGCCGCTGCCAACGCAAGTACGGGCTCCCATAGAGAGAGCGCGGACTGAAGAACTTCATTCGAAGAGAGGGCTGCTTTCTTGTACGGTCGGTGCTCTTTCAAGAAGGCCCCTAATGGGATCCCTTCCCGAAGAAGCTTCTCCATTTAATGCAGGCACTGAAAGTGACAGATTCGAAATCTTTCGCGAAAGCCTCTACCGATAGAAGTTCTTCAAATCATTCGAGGTTTTTATTCACTTCTGAAAACAATGCTAATGAGTCGAAATCTTTCGCGCATGGCATGCGTTCATGGGCGAATTCTAGCAATTGCAGTTGCCTGAATGCCAACTTGTCCCACTTCAAAAGGACTAATATAAAGGCGCTATACTTGCTTTTTGTTGCTTGTTGAATTTCTTTCCAATGTGATAGTGTGAAGGAATCAATGTATAATTAAGTCAGTTTACACGCTTTCAAACATGTACACACCTTTCGAAACTATATAACTTAGGGATACGCCCTAGTGACTGTGCGTTTTGTTATATTCTAAATACACCCCCCTGGAGACCCCTTACCACTGAACGATTCCTGAAATAGGAAGACCCGCAGTAAGAGCTGTCCATAAATTTGTGGCTTTCCTTTACTACGAACCTGTTCTTGAAAATTTCGCAACGGCTTGCTTTGAGCATATTTTCGCTGCATTGGTCTCTAACGTCCTTCAGTAACACGCAAACCATTCCGCAATGCACTGTGATGCTTATTTGAGAAGTTGACCCGACATGGTATTCTAGCGGCTATGGCATTCGATTGTTGACGCAAAGATCGCGGTGTCGAATTCCGGCCGTGGCGGGTGCATTTCGATGGAGGCGAAAATGCTAGAGGCCCTTGCACTGTGCGATGTTACAGCACATAAAGGAACCACAGCTGTTCGAAATTTCCAGAGCCCCTCACAACATCGTCTCTCACAATCATATCATATGGTTTTGGGACGTAATATCCCAGAAATTATTATTATTATTATTATTATTATTATTATTGTTGTTGTTGTTGTTGTTGTTTTTGTTGTTGTCTTGTTGAAGGAAATAATTACGTGAAGCAAAAGGTAAGATCAAGCACTCAAAAAGCAGCGTCCATTGGGCTGAGGCTTTCATGGCTGCTTACAGTAAAAAACACATCTTTAGCTCCATCCCCGAAAACAGCGAAAGAAAGTTGCCCTGGTATTCTACGAAATAGGTCATTTTTATTTAAAGAAAACGGAAAAATGAGCAAGAGAAGTGCAATACATTAAGCAAAAAGCGCATTGCACCCGAGATAGTTAATCAGGTTCTACAAGTAAATAACGAAGAAACGCACAGAACCACATTAAATGTAGCTTCGTGTGCTCCCTGATGAAGATATCGTAGGAAGCATGAGGGCCGTTAGCGAAATGGGAGAAAGGAAACGCGTAACGCGTTATCTGCAAAAGGAAAAGCAGCATATAAGGAACGAAATGGATGGAGGTTCGGGACATCAAAAAAAAAAAATGCAACAGAAGAGAAAAAAAAACAATAAACGAACAGCTCAGAAATAAATGGTGCAAGTGACACACTTTTTATTCTGGGAGAAAAAAAACGTGTAATAAATTGGGGAGGAGGTCGACATTTGCGGCAGGGAAAAGAAGCGAAAATAAAGAAGCTTAAAGAAATAGGAATGCAGAGAAAAGTTTAAATCATGGAACCCGCGAGACGAAACTGTAAAGACCTCGTCACTTTTATGACGGTAGACATTGTTTTAAGGCGTTTTTCCGTGCAATGGCACGACGAAATGTCCTGAGACGATATCAGCGACTGATTAATAGTGTACTTACACACAACTTATTTGTAGGGAAAACGCTTTACGTCTACTGCAGCAAACGCCACTGACTAGCGGAACTGTGGAGACACAGCAAAGCATCGGAAGGTGAAGCGAATGAGAAGAGACTTTTTAGGAAAGTCACACGTAGCCTTTTCTTCACTACATAAGCTGCACAGACACAACGAAACAATTAAACATAATTTCCCACGCAAATCAAGTATTTATTTTGTCTATACCAGGCTAATTAATAATCACCTTCACACATTTCACTGTCTTCTCTATCTCTTGCTTTCGCGCTCTTTCATTACCTATGTCCCCTCTTCTAAATCAACCTCTCTCTCTCTGTGTATGTATTTCTCTCTCTCTTTCTCTGTGTATCTCTTTCTCTCCCTCACTTTCTCTTTCTCTTGCCCATAGCAAGTTGAGTCACTATGTTCGGTACAACTCGGTGATATGGTTCCCATACATGAATGTTCGGCAAGCGGGGTCGCATAGCCTAACGCTTATGATGCCCGCCGAATGCGGGTACTGGGGTTCGACTCCCACCTCGCCAAAAATTCTTCTTTTTTATTAATTCTCATTTTCTCTCCCTCCCTGTGTCTCTCTTTCTGTCTATATTGGCACCTCCCCTAGTCCTTTAACACACTCTCTCCACATCCTTCTATCTCTTAGCTTAGTCATCTCCCTGCAGCTGCGCCGAGTTTTCGCCAACGCCGGCCGCGGTAGGAACTCAGTTTAGAAAAAATCCGCAGTCAAAAGAATGAGGTTGTAAAGCAGCTAGTACGCAGTACTAAAATGTCCAAAAGTGGCAGTGCCTTACGTACAGAAGTACTGTCTTTATGAATCATGTTCGAGAGCAACTGGGAGAGCTGCTGTCCCGAAGAGTTAACCAACGCTCACGCATAACTTCGGTTTTTTTTTTATTCAGTAATATCTTCGCTGTTAAAAAGACGATTTGCTGGCGGAAATTAATACGAGTGACTGTTGTTTCATTCTGTGCCAGCATAATCTTCTATATAGAGACACCTCTCTATTCATTTCAGTGAATATAAGTTCCGATGATGTAACGCAGTGATCAAGCCTTAGTCTTAAAGGCTCTATAAGCATTAGACTACACCCTTCCTCTTCCTTGACTGTGCGTATTTGCGTTAGGTCCCGTTTGCCCATACCACTAGCGCGATTTTCTAGCACGCGAGTACATATGCGAGGCAAGTGCAGGGTGTAGCTGGAGTCCTTATATGACATCAATGTTTACATAAAGTATATCTAATCATGCACCTAGTTGTCGCCTGCCAGCGTGGCTCGGGGGCTCTGTACCGTAGCACGCATTTGGCCATAGCGTTTCGAGCTTGTCCTACCTGGGTGGACAATAATGCCTTGACAGGCAGAGCTGCGCACTTCCTGACCAATCAGAAAAGAGTGACATGGAGTATCATATGCCGCAGCACGGTACGGTCCCCAGCTCACTGTTTACGAGTCTCGTGACGTTACACATGATAGCGTGGGATAAATGGCGGCCATCATGCGGTTAAAACATGCCACACGTTGTCATGGCGGTTCGTTCCACTTGAGCATTAGGTCCTGTTCAACGAGGCAGGCCTCCTGCAGGCAATAAATGTTGTCCATATAGGCAGATAATTCTGTGTAATGGCAGACACATTAGAATCACAAGGTGTGCACCGGTGGCATCCCCACCCTTACCCCTCTCCTTTGAGAACAATTTAATATTAACAATGTTTGTACATTCTGGGGAAGCATATGTATATGTATAGTTACCTTGACGACGAGGAAAGGAGGACGGAATGCGTTACTCTTGCATTAAATTGAAGTTACCCTTGCGTAAGGGCAACAAAACTACAGGAAATACTTTGCGATTTTTGTGTTCCTTTAATATGATGACTGAATAATGATATCATTATCTGTAAATTTTTAATTTGCTTCCTGTCCCCGCAGAACATATTCCAAACGCACAACATCGCGCGTGTGATATCTTGTCTCTAAAGGTGAGACGAGCCATTGCTACGAAAATTAGAATGCAGAAACATATCACTATCAATGCCGATGATGATACGCAGAGAGAATTCTCAGGCTCGTAACAAACATTATGAATAGATTTGTGCATAAATGCGTGGTACGGATATTTTGCGAGAACAAGAGGCCGGGAGGATACAGAAGCATCTCGAAACAGATGTAAAGCCCGCGGGTAATGACTGGATGGTGGCTGATGGAACGAGACGGGTGAATAACGTCGCCTCGGGCGTAGGCTGCATGAGCGGCGTAAAGCCAGATAGAGCCGCTGCCAACGCAAGTACGGGCTCCCATAGAGAGAGCGCGGACTGAAGAACTTCATTCGAAGAGAGGGCTGCTTTCTTGTACGGTCGGTGCTCTTTCAAGAATGCCCCTAATGGGATCCCTTCCCGAAGAAGCTTCTCCATTTAATGCAGGCACTGAAAGTGACAGGATCGGAATCTTTCGTGAAAGCCTCTACCGATAGAAGTTCTTCAAATCATTCGAGGTTTTTATTCACTTCTGAAAACAATGCTAATGAGTCGAAATCTTTCGCGCATTGCATGCGTTCATGCGCGAATTCTGGCAATTGCAGTTGCCTTAATGCCAACTTGTCCCACTTCAAAAGGACTAATATAAAGGCGCTATACTTGCTTTTTGTTGCTTGTTGAATTTCTTTCCAATGTGATAGCGTGAAGGAATCATTGTATAATTAAGTCAGTCTACACGCTTTCAAACATTTACACACCTTTCGAAACCATATAACTTAGGGATACGCCCTAGTGACTGTGCGTTTTGTTATATTCTAAATGCACACCCCTGGAGACCCCGTACCACTGAACGATTTCTGAAATAGGAAGACCCGCAGTAAGAGCTGTCCATAAATATGTGGCTTTCCCTTACTACGACCATGTTTTTGAAAATTTCGCAACGGCTTGCTTTGAGCATATTTTCGCTGCATTGGTCTCTAACCTCCTTCAGTACCACGCAAACCATTCCGCAATGTACGGTGATGCTTATTTGAGAAGTTGACCCGACATGGTATTCTAGCGTCTATGGCACTCCATTGGTGACTCAAAGATCGCGATGTGGTATCCTGGCCGTGGCGGGTGCATTTCGATGGAGGCGAAAATGCTAGTGGCCCTTGCACTGTGCGATGTTACAGCACGTAAAAGAACCGCAGGTGTTCGAAATTTCCAGAGCCCCTCACAACATCGTCTCTCACAATCATATCGTGGTTTTGGGACGTAATATCCCAGAAATTATTATTATTATTATTACTATTATTATTATTAAACGTTAAAGAACTTTAACCTTTATAAAAGAGCATATTTTCACATTTTTGTGTACCTATAAAATAAAGGTTACCGTGCTAAGAGTGTATGCTGGGTTCTTACTCTTACTCTTATTATTATTATTATTATTGTAGTTGTTGTTGTTGTTGTCTTGTTGAAGTAAATAATTACGTGAAGCAAAAGGTAAGATCAAGCGCTCAAAAAGCAGTGTCCATTGGGCTGAGGCGTTCTTGTTTGCTTACAGTAAAAAAAAAAACAATCTTTAGCTCCATCTAAACGCAAAAGGAAATCTTTCAGCTTCCTCAGTTAATGGTATTGCACACTTCCGTTTCATGAAGGCTTGTTCAACCAAACGTAAGAAGAGTCCTATGTAATGGTGATGTGTGTGTGTGTGCGTGCGTGTGTGTGTGTGTTTTATGGCGCAAGCCCTTGCGATTGCCAAAGAACTCCAAAAATCCCATAATCATAGGGTGCGCAAATAGCACTAGTAAAGGTGGTGAGGAGTATGTTGTGAACTGGCAGAAAATTATCACTGGTAAGTTGAGAAGCTAGGCACTTAAGCTACGTGATCTTGAAAGCCGCCAAGAACAATGGGTTTAGCAAATCCCAACACAGGTCATACATGCAAGTACTTTGAAACTAGACCTCCGAGCCGATCTTTGCAAAATAGCGCAATACCGTATACTGCACCACTGCACTCTATTCTTCTAGGTGAACATATAGGTTACCTCTGTTCCTTTTTGATTGTGTAGTGGGTTGCACTTTCGCTCCATCTCCGGAATGAAATTTCACATTAAACCATCGCAGACACCAATTTACTATCTCGCGTCAATCGCAGCCAGCATGAAGGTATGCTGCAATTACGGATTGATTCATGAAAATTTATATTTATTTACAGAACGGTCCTGGAGTAGTCTTGGCAGCCAACAAAAAAAGTGATTCCTTACTCGAGAATGTATTACGCGATATTTTGACAACAAAACTAAAGCGCGGATGGTCAAGCGCAGACACACACACTAGGACAGAGGGAGGCGACACGTGTTATCACCTCCCTTTGTCCTTGCTTGTATATGCAAAACCAACTCGTCCAGAAGTCGGTACTGCTAAGCTTCAAAACTACAGCAGCCATTAATGGCCAGTAGGTACAACTGTCAATGAGAACACCATAAGTCGACAACACTCTTACATATGCGGGGTTTCTACTCTGGATATGACGACTGGTTAAAGCATTTCGCATCGGAACTATAACAGAAGATTTGCATCAAAATTCCACCGCCAGAACATTGTGAGCATTTTTATTTGCGCGTGGTTATATCTGTCCGGAGGACATATGCTCTGCGCACGTCAGCGCGTGTATTTGTGTTAGCGTTCGTGTGTGCGTGCGTCTGATGTCAAGGTATCTATCTATCTATCTATCTATCTATCTATCTATCTATCTATCTATCTATCTATCTATCTATCTATCTATCTATCTATCTATCTATCTATCTATCTATCTATCTATCTATCTATCTATCGTAAAACTTGTCATGCAAACTACAGAAACGCCAATATAAGAAGAAAAAAATCAAGGAGAAAAACGAGGCCAGAAGCCATTCCGAGACACCAACTGTGAACACCCTTTTATGTACGTATGTGATCAAAGTAATCGAAGTAGAGAAAGACGGCCTATCACAACAGGAGGCTTTCAGCGCTCCCCTGGCTATCGCTTTCACTGCTACGTACTTTCAGCCGATACCTTACGCTACCCCCCCCCCCCCCCCTTTTTCTTTTTGTTTCCCAATCAGGTAGCCCTTGGCAGCTGGGAATGTCAAGTCAGCATCGAGAAATCCACTCTGTCCTCGAAGATTTCCCCAGACGGCTGGTGGTGACAAAGAGCGGAATAGTGGCATAACAACAGACTTCGTTTGTTAATGATTATGTCACATATTTAGCGGACTATTCTGTGGTCTTTATGTCCACATTTTCTCTCTCTCTCTATTTCTCTATTTCGCACGACATCGCTAACGTACTTCTACATAGATGTCATACTCGTATATAGAGCCTGGCCTGTGCTTTGTAATCTGTAGATGGTGCCTTACTTATGATTGGTCCTATTGCGTTTTCGGTCGTTTCTACTCGCTGTTTTACTGATATATATATATATATATATATATATATATATATTAGCCATTGAGGTATTGAGGTACAGAAGCCCGTAAACAAGAGTCACAATCGTGCACTGTAGCACGCGAGGGGTGCGTCAGATACGGACATGAAGCGTTCCTTACGCAATATCACAAATGAAAACGGAGTAAAACACGAACGCTGTAAAGATATACAACACAAAAAAGGTTGCTGGTACCCATAGTATGTGGTATAGGATAGATTGTTTTAGTTACGCTAAGATATTGCCACAAATTTGTTTTGAAACAGTCATAGTGTGACTTTTTTTCGGTTGTCTACAAAGAAACACAGCTTGTGCAGGTATGTTAAACAGAAGTACTACACGGGCACACTTACTACCTATGGGGACATCAGCGCAAACACATGTCCAAATAAGGCGGTCCTCATTGTTGTTGTTTTGTGGGTTATAACGTCCCAAAACCAGTTCTGATTATGAGAGACGCTGTAGTGGAGGGCACCGGAAATTTCGGCCACCTGGGGTTCTTTAGCGTGCACTGACATCGCACAGCACACGGGCCTCAACATTTCGCCTCCATCGAAATGCAGTCGCCGCGGCCGGGATTTGATCCCGCTATCCACGGATCAGCAGCCGAGTGCCGTAGCTACTACACCACCGCGGCGGGACGAAGCTTCAATTCTGCTTAAAAGCTTAGTTCAAGACCTTGTTGGCTGTTAGAGGGCATACGTTAATTAGGCGCAGCCTTTGGTGTTGAGGACAGTTTGTGGTAATGCGCTGCACTTACGTACCAAAGTCACATGAACTAGGATGTGTCTCTTCTGATGTGCCACAAGAAATCAAGAGTTTACGCTCAGGCATATTTTCTGCGTAAGCAATTAAGGATCCTCCCAGAAAAAAATCCACAGCATATCCACGGAGTGAATGATGATGAGTGGGCGAAGCTCCGGAAGTTCATTGTAGATCGTGCCGAGTTCCGGATTAATTTAATTAACGCGCACGCTACGAATCCTTATGGTTCAACTACGCACAAGTGAAATCTCCCACCGGCACTTCATTGCACGTCAAGATCCAGTGCATATATATATATATATATATATATATATATATATATATATATATATATATATATATATATATATATATATATATGGGTGGCCTGTGAACGGTTCTGCAGCGTGAGCAGTCGCTATTTTTCAATCAAGAAACTCGCTTGAAGACGCTGCCTGCGCCAACGTTGTCTCTCGAGTGTGAGGGCGCGTTTTCCTTCATTGCGAGCTGGTGGAGCGTTCGTCGAACAAAGAGCGTTTCCACAGTCAACGCGCGCCTTTCGCTCTCTGTCTCTCTCACAAGACAGCAGATGGAAGAGTTCGAGAGCTCGCGCAGGGAGGCACGCGCCGAGGGCGAGCGCGAGCGTCCCGGCGGCGCGAGGTGGCTACATACATACTACTACATACATACTACTACAGAGGAGGGAACGACCCACACCCTAAGGAGCTTCGCCTCTAAAATCCTGCAGAGTCCTTTAGCTAGGCGTAAACCGTGAACAGTCCCACCTCCGTACATGAGTAAAAATATTCTTTAAGGCACGTGAACACGCACAGAGTTGCCGATGGATGGAGTAGCAGTTTTGGCGTGCGAATAAGATAATGTCATCAAAAGTAAGGATAGTAGAAGTCGTAAGTGCTTCATTAGCCGGTATGTCTGGTTCCCTATAAGTTCCCGCTGTAAAAGTAAATTAAGAAAAAACAAACAATTCCACTTACTCAAGGATAACGTCGGCCTCACATGAAGCCTAGAGTACGCAGAACACCGTTCGGTTATTTACTCGGTCTTTTTGGTTCAAGGTTACATAGACGGGCATAAAAGTATGTAGCTGAAACATGTAGTGAAGATAAGCCGTCGATTCACAGTCGTGGATGGGACAAATAAAACTCGACAATAGGCAACAGGAAGAAATGCTTGGCTTCGGCAGTACATGACCCATTAAGCTTAACTAATCAAATACTAAAGGTAACAAAATCCACTGCTTCGGATAAAGCTCGCAAGTGAAGTTGGACCATTATAATATTACCACCCGTTGCGGTTGAAACATCTGGAGTATTGCTTTAACTGGAACCTACGTGGAACACGATTAAAAAAGTGAAAGGCCTTGATGGCCTTTTACGCAATTTTATTGAAAAGTGAAGGTTCTAAGTGCATTCCAAGTCAAGGTTCTGCTGCTGAAAAAAGCCCCTCAAAAGCTGAGAGATGTGAAAACGACTCATTGCACGAAGAAACAGGAACGTGCTAAGACTTATTTCCGCTTGACTGCTTGATTAAAGGCGCTCTTTGGTAAAACAAGGACACTGCAAGGGAAGCTACTGAGGCTCTTCGGTAAGGAGAAGGGTTCCAAAAAGGAAGATAGGCAAGGCGAGTCAGATCATATCCGAAGGAGTTACAGTGTTCAATACATGATATAATAATCATCCGATTCCATAATGATGAAACGCAATTGGGCGCCCTTACACCACGCTCATTACTCTCCTAAACCTTCATAGATGAACAAAATTCTTTGCTTAAAGTTTATTAGCATGTTGAGGCACAAAGTGGTCACGCAAATTCTTAGCTGATAATAGAGTTCGGAACCGTCTAACACAACAAAAGGTTTACCATTTCTGCTTTTAGTTCGTCTTGAATATAATTGGAAGTGACAACAGAAAACATTCTTTCCATTACAGCAAGTTGTGTCATCTATCCGCAAAGGCTGTGTCAGCAGGACTGGGTCACCACAAAGCCTGTCAGCAGCGTTACGCATTCAGCAAAATACGCGCTTACAGTGTGAAAATATAAACCTGGAAATCGGATTCCCGGATGAATTAGAGACTTGAACAACTGAATGGCAAGGCAGGCCACGAGGCAAAGAGGTAAAATACGAGCAGCTACAATGCAGCGAGCTGCTTTTGATGTTTTATTTTTGTCACGCTTGCGATATTTTTGTGCGCGCTTTGTACAAATGGAAAAGCTAAACAGAGCTCGACGTAGCTCACGATGCTCGCAGCAGACGTATGTACCGAGCAAAGAAAACATAAAAGTTTTCAATCAGCCGATGGGCATCTGGTTCCCGCGTTAATGAAAGTTTCTGCTAATTTGGGCCATCGGTGCTGACTTAATTTTCAATTTGGCCGTCGGTGGTGGGATATTGGTTTGCTTCATTCAGAGGTGACCCACCTTTCTGCACTGCTAATGGAACCAAAAGCATCCAAATGAAGCCATCCCGGCTTGTATCGGCTTCTGCGTAGCCTACACATTGCGTGAGAGCCGAAAAATTAATCTTTGGGAACGAGAATTATCAATCTCAACGCTGATGTTAGCAGAAATCGAGAGAAAAACAACTGAAAGTGAAGGAGCATGGTATAGTTGCGAAGTGGTGTAAAAAATACGAACCGAAGGAGCATCAATGTTGCATCAGTTTAAGATTACAATGCAAAGAAATCATGCAGGATCAAACAATTTTAGAGCAAAACTTTGGCGAGACTTATTCCGCTAAGTTGCAGTTTGTTCAACTTTTTCGTTTTGACCTGTTCTCTAAAAATTTAATGCTGGGAGCTCGTTAGACGAAGACAAGAGCTCATGCAATATTTGTTCTGATTAATTAAGGCTCCTATTGTCGGAGTACGCTTCCTTTGCTTGCGCCTGGCGAGAAGGAAGAGAAGGAGCGAGAAAGCTATGTAATATGATGTCCTATTTAGGACAACAGGGTTTTTAGACCTTAAGAGTGTTTCATAAAACAGGTACTTATAGACACCAGGCTGCGATCAGTTCATTTTTGTTCTTAACTCGGCTGTGTTCTGGCCAAAGCAAAGGGAAAGAAATGATGTAGTGGAATACCAGGCTTTCGGCACAGAAATGATTATGCTGACGTTTATGTGGCAGTCCATCAGCTCTCAACCATTTAACAATACAAAAAAATATGTCACCTCTGCGGTGGAAATTATCGCACAGAGATTGCGTGTCTAGATCACAAAGGGTGTCTTTGTCGAGGAATTTCAGGCAACAAACCGCGGCCGCATTCCAGAAAGAAACTACCAAAATATACATGAATAAGCGGGTCATTTTGAGAAGCATCCCAGCTGCGTCGCTGAGCACGTCAGTGGTCACGTGATACCTAGCGACCGTACGCACTCAATAATAAGCACGAGTTCTGCTTTTCAATTTGTGGACTCATTGCACTACTACTGCGTTTAATGATAGCTAATGTTACCTGGATATTAACTCATGGTCATATATGTACACGTTACTCAGTAATTACCTATTCCAGATATCACTAGATTTCCTGTTGTAATGCAGTAATCACAAGCCCTTGAGAGACAAAGTAAGCTGGAAACCAAAACAATACCTAGACATCGAAAGCTTACTTTTGCGTCATGTTCGTCATGCCGGGCGAAGTTAACGAGTGTTGTGCACTTTTTTTTTACATTACGCAACGGGACTGGATATCATCAAAGTTCTAAGCGTAGCGCACGAGGCGCATACAAGTGAAACGTACAGTAGGAAACACCAAATTCTCTGCGCCTACAGAAGTTCTGCGTGATTTCCCAGGCTGCTTTTTTTCCCATGCAGGGCACGCAGTGCAATGCGCGCGCACCGACACCTCGCCCGGCTACGCCGAACGATGCAGAAAACGACGAAGATTACCAAGTCAAGACACGTGCGTGGACCCCATTTGAGGGCAAAAACACGCCTCAAAAATGTGTGCTATCTCTTCAAGGAGCGTGTACTCTGACCGAAGGCAGTGAATAAACTTCGCCCTACAACTCTGGACCCATGAAGAGACGTGGGGGGAAATTGAATTACGTTGCTCCGCTTTATGGGCTCTGGGAGGCACTGTTTTGTTGTAGGCGCGCCACGTAATATTTAAAGCACGTCGAAACTCGCCCCTTCCCCACCCGCCCTTGCTTTCATGTTGTGTCCGTCCTTTTTATTCCCGTCTTGAGACGCATCGTACTCTCGCAAGCTACGCCCTCAGAGCGTCAAGAAGCTTTGTAAGGCCGTAAAGTTTTACTGCCGTCTTCCGGGCTAGTGAGTTCAAACGCTTCGTCGTCTATGTTCGAGTTACGTAATAACGTTCTAGCGTCGATTTCCTCCCGAGTTTATGCAAGAATGGCCTCCATAACAATCAAAAGAATGGCACCGGTAAGCGATGTTACTCCATTCATTGCATATTCTCTTAAAAAAGAATCAGAAGAAACCATGAAACCACCATCACTCACGATATCACTACCATGTGACATTATTCTACTAATTATCATAAAGCACTAGGCTGAGGGCAGTCATCTGGGGCAGTGCGCAGAGGGCAAGTGCGGGTTCGCTTTTCTCTTGTGAAAAATCTGAGACGCGCGCGCGCGCGCGCGCGCGTGTGTGTGTGTGTGTGTGTGTGTGTGTGTGTGTGTGTGTGTGTGTGTGTGTGTGTGTGTGTGTGTGTGTGTGTGTGTGTGTGGTGTGTGTGTGTGTGTGTGTGTGTGTGTGTGTGTGTGTGTGTGTGTGTGTGTGTGTGTGTGTGTGTGTGTGTGTGTGTGTGTGTGTGTGTGTGTGTGTGTGTGTGTGTGTGTGTGTGTGTGTGTGTGTGTGTGTGTGTGTGTGTGTGTGTGTGTGTGTGTGTGTGTGTGTGTGTGTGTGTGTGTGTGTGTGTGTGTGTGTGTGTGTGTGTGTGTGTGTGTGTGTGTGTGTGTGTGTGTGTGTGTGTGTGTGCGTGTGCGCGTGTGTGCGTGTGTGCGTGTGTGTGTGTTGCCTCTGTTTCTGTGGCTTTCTCGCCCACAGTAAGTTCTGTTACAATCGTCCGTACAACGCAATGAAATGGCTCTCATTAGTGCATGTTGTGGAAGCGTGGGCGTAGAGCCTAGCGCTCATGACGCTCGCCTTGGAACCGCGGGTGCCCGGGTTCGAGACCCGCCTCTCCAAGGAAGTTTCTTTTGTTTCTTATTTCTGTATGCTCGATACCGCCAACGACACCGATAGTGGCAGCTACTACAACGGATCGACCACGAGTTTTAGCAGCTCAGCTAGTAAAATAATTTCAAAATTGTTCACCCATCCTGCATATACTTGGGAAATTGTTTTTGTTAAACATTGAATGCTGTGCCATCGGTGTAAAATTTAGTGCATGATTACTTATTTTGCGAGGTTCTGTTTCAGTGACAAAGCAGTAAATATCCGGAACCGAAATCGGCATGTTCTATTCCGCCGAAACTGTGCGAGCTATGACAGCACGCTACGATGTTCAAGGGATCGTGATTTTAATTGACACTAAAACGTAACGTTTATCGGGGCTATGTTCATTCGCTTAGTACAGCTTAGTACAGTAAGTACGTAAGCAAGTTGTGTTGAAAACATTTCTTGTAGCGTCTGCATAATCATTTTTTTTTAAATTGCATGTGCCTTATTTCCACAGGAAGCTTTAGATTCAGACATCTGCCTGACATCTGGAGTATGACTCCAGAAAGCTCTGTTGAACTAGTAATGCTGGCTCAGAGGTCAAACACACACGACGCCAGCGTTTGGAAAAATATTCAAATAGAGAATGACAATTCAATGCAAGTTCCCCTAAAAAGGCTCTCGACACGTGGTTTGCATTATCCGTGGTTATCAAAAATATTTTAACAGAAGAAAGGAGTACACTCCTTTATTAAATGTGGTAACTGTATTCAAATATATAAGAACTCTTAAATTACTTTTTACATTGTGAACTTCCAGCTTTGATTGTGTAAAGTTCCAAAGAAAGTCGCACACAAAAAAATAAAAACAAAAGAATTCAGCTAAGAGGAAATCACGGCACGCCAATGCTGCACATCCTCACCGCCCCCTCCTTTTCTTCTCGCAACCAGAAGGATATTTAGCGATACGCGTATCGGCGCCGCTGATGCAAAAATCAATAACAAAATCTACATGAGAGACGAAAGACGCGTGCAGTACCTATCTACTGGCACTTCTTCATCTTGACATTATCAAAGAAGTGCGCAGTTGTCACGGCACCGGTATCAGTGTGCACGGTGGTCGTCTCTTGTGATGCATTATCAACGGCCGTAGTAAACATATTGATCTTTCGTATACGGGGTGCGCCACACCATGAGAGAAAATGCAGGGGTTTGTGTGCCGGCGCACCCATCAACACAAGAAGGAATGGAGCATAAAAGAGGTGCGACTCTAGACACTATGTATATATGGCCATTTCTCTTTGCCTATGCTTTTACATTTAGCTTCAGTTCAGGGCCCGAAGGTACTACAGAAAAGGGTGGAATTACATTGGCAAAACGTTCAGGAAAACATACAAGAAGAAAGGAATTTGCCAGTCAATTCCGAGGTTTCTGTTTGTTTTCGTTCTTTCCTTTTGTCAGAGGGGTCGCCCTGAAAAATAATAGGGCTGACGTCATCGGGTACTATATAGCGTAACAACGTAATAAATAAGTTCGCCATGACTATGAAGGTATAGCCTTTTATTGATTGATTGTAGGGGTTTTACGTCCCAAAACCAGCTGTGAATATGAGAGACAACGTAGTAGAGGGCTGTATAAATTTTGACCACTTGAGGTTCTTTAACGTGCACTGACATCGCACAGGACACTGGCCTCAACATTTCGCCTCCATCTAGATGCAGCCGCCGAGGCCGGGATTCGATGCCGCGACCGTCGGATCAGCAGCCGAGTACCATAGCCACTAGACCAGCGTGTCGGGGCGATATAGCCTTTAAATGTGCTCATCTTTAATCAGCCGGTATTGAGGTATTACTAAAACATTTTTGAAAGCACGCAAATCTTCCGCATAGAGTTGAGGCGCCCTGCTTTACTGTGCAAACAGGTCAAGCTTAACAGCCGCAGTAGCGTGAATATGGACACTGGTCCTTAAAATGTTTCGGGCCAATTTACGCTCATCCGACGTTGTGTAGTTCAGCTATACGTGTATAAATCGAGTGCAACCATTTAGATATCTCGCTCATCCAGATTTTACCACGGAACAGAAGCGAGAACCGACTAAAGGCCGCGAAGGCGCACGTTTCAAGGGTGTAGTGAAAATGTCAGCCAAGACAGATAAACGAAGGTCGTTCGATTAAAATTATTACAACAAGGACGCTGTAATGGTTTCCAAGAAAACGTTCGCTTTCTAGGAAAGTGAACTCTTTAAAACGACATTTTCTGAAAACAACATACCTAGTAATCAGTGGTTCTGTATATTAGAAATTTCTTGATTTCATTTATTTATGGAGTTTCTGCGTCCGAAAACCGCGATATGATTATGAGTGACGCCGTCGTCGAGGGCTCAGGGAATTTCTACCACCTGGGGCTCTTTAGCAAAACCTTCTTGCAGGCTAGTTGGTTCATTTCGAACGAGTAGAAAAGAAGAAAACTGCGCAAGTGGAAAAGAAGCAAGAAACAGAGTCAAGAAAGTGTGCAGTCTCCCCTCTTTCCTGTCTCTGTTCCTTGCTTCCTTTCTACTTTCTTTAACGTGCACTGACATTGCACAATACAAGGGTCTCAAGATTTTGCCTACATCAAAATAGAGCCGCTGTGGCTGAGATTCTATCCCACGGCATTCCGATCAGCAGCTGAGTGTCATAGCCACTAGATCACCATGGTGAGGCTATGAAAAATTTCTTCTGCTTCTCCGACTTATCTGCTGTGCTTTCAGTCTACTTGCGAAGTTGAACTGGAGCGTTGATTGTAATGCCGAGGGTTGTGTTCTACCCGAAATCTCTCAAGAAACGGGTCTATACTGCTTCCGCTTGACTTTTGCGTCACGGCACTTTCCCATCGTCTCAGTGGCTTAACCTAACGAGCTTCAGAGTGAACGAGTCGTGCTTGTGCGGTAAGAGAAACAAAGACACGTGGAAGGGATGCATTTTCGAAGTAAATGCCTCATAGATTGAGGCAATTCCGAGACAGAGATTGAGTGCTCTGACTGCTGAGGCATCGGGGTGATTCATAAAAGTCCGCGTAGCCAGCTTGATCCATATATATTCAGGATTCCTTCGGTCGTCAGTTTATATAGGACAGGATCCTTATATCTTCCACTGATAGAGATTGAGAACCAGTGGAATGACTCGCTTGTGTGCAATAAAACATGCTTGAGCAGTAATGCAGTATGATATGACGATGAACTGCAGCATCAATCCACTATTTGTGGCTTATGTTTTCCTAAAGGCTTCAGAAAGAGGTTAGTGCTCTTTAATGTTTATTTAATTGCAATAATATTTTGAATAACAGAGGAATGAGAATGCAAACGCACCTTGTCACCGAGTTGTAGCTCGAGAGGTGTACACTCGTACAAATGTATATTCTGGGGTATATGTTTCATTACAATAAATGGTAATGGTTAAATGGTTTTAAGTAAGAGAAACACACCATATAGGCTCCAAGCAGTGCTAAGGTAGCATGAAGTTGCATATATGCAAATCAATAAAATATTTTTAAATTCATAGTTGGCGCAACATGTGTCTTTCGAAAATTATCGGGCTCAGGGTCGTTTGCATCGCTACTGGATAGCTTAATAAGGAGAGATAGCTTTCCTATTTTATATACATGTGCATTTAATAACTTCCACGAGACATTGAAACGAAGCTGATCAGGCAATAAAGCAAGGCAATAAAATGTGGCGATCGTGACATGTGCGCAACTCTGACTCCACAACGTATAGGTTCGACACAGAAGGGTATAACAAGCGCCGCACATGTTGTGCGTGTCAGCGTGCCGTAGCAAGTATTTCTCTTCGATGTAACTGATGACTAACGCCTATGTTCCGCTTTAAGCTGTTACAGTGTGATTGATGTTCCTGGTAATCTCACATCACGCAAATCATTACATAACGAACACTGTTCTCCTCGTAACGCTAGGCAGATTGCCGAACCCTGGGGAATCATTCGAGCTTACCTGTTTAACATGACGTCCATCCCCGATTGCACGTTTCGTGGGACTTGGTGGATTCTTCGAAATGTGCTCTGACTGCTGAGGCATCGGGTGATTCATAAAAGTCCGCGTAGCCAGCTTGATCATATATATTCAGGATTCCTTCGTCGTCAGTTATATAGAAGAGGATCCTTATATCTTCCACTGATAGAGATTGAGAACCGTGGAATGACTCGCTTGCGTGCAATAAAACATGCTTGAGCAGTAATGCAGTATGATATGACAATGGACTGCAGCATCAATCCACTATTTGTGGCTTATGTTTTCCTAAAGTCTTCAGAAAGAGGTTAGTGCTCCTATAATGTTCATTTAATTGCAATAATATTTTGAATATCAGAGGAATGAGAATTCAAACGCACCTTGTCACCGAGTTGTAGCTCGAGAGGTATACACTCGTACAAAGGTATATTCTGAGGTATATGTTTCATTACAATAAATTGGTAATGGTTAAATGGTTTCGAGTAAGAGAAACACACCATATAGGCTCCAAAGCAGTGCTAAGGTAGTATGAAGTTGCATATATGCAAATCAATAAAATATTTTTAGATTCATAGTTGGCGCAACATGTGTCTTTCGAAAATTATCGGACTCAGGGTCGTTTGCATCGCTATTGGATAGCTTAATAAGGAGAGATAGCTTTCCTATTTTATATACGTGTGTATTTAATTATTAAAAAGGGCTCTATAACTTCCACGAGACATTTAAATGAAGCTGATCAGGAAATAAAGCAAGGCAATAAAATGTGGCGATCATGTCATGTGCGCAACTCTGACTCCACAACGTAGAGGTTCGACACAGAAGGGTATAACAAGCTCCGCACATGATGTGCGTGTCAGCGTGCCGTAGCAAGTATTTCTCTTCGATTAAGCTGATGACTAACGCCTATGCTCCACTTTAAGCGGTTACAGTGTGATTGATGTTCCTGGTAATCTCACATCACGCACATCATTACATAACGAACACTGTTCTCCTCGTAAGCTAGGCAGATTGCCGAACCCTAGGGAATCATTCGAGCTTACCTGTTTAACATGACGTCCATCCCCAATTGCACGTTTCGTGGGACTTCGTGGATTCTTCGAAAGCGTGCCTGTCTCTCTCTCTCTTTTCTTCCTGTTTAGATCGCCGAGTCTATGGTTTACAACGTCTATTCCCAAGAGTCGCCTTGTCTTTACTCACTGGTGGGCGCCAATTCTGAAACGGGGGCATGCTCTCTAGTTTTTTTTTTATCACTGAACTATAACAGGTGCAATTTGAAAAAGCTAGGTACACTTGCGGATTAATTAAGTCAGTGTAAATTCATAACACCGACCAAGAAGGTCCTAATTATTTCAGGAGCGCAGAGAGCAAGATTAAACTTGATTAATTCGGCTGAGCTCCGGCAAACGAGAAAAATTCTTAAGGGTCAGCGTACAACGGCGTCGGACACTTTGCACTATGACAGCATGCAGCCGCACTACAGCTTTATTTATGTTTTGAGGTTCTTCATGTGCCCCTTGCTTTTAATTATGGTCTGAGCAGTGCGGTGTTCGCGCTTTTCTTGCATGATCCTCTAATTAGCTCGGTTTGTTCTTGCCTAACAGCCGTCTTTGATCATACCAAGACCGTAACACCAAACACAAGCAGACAGGAAAATGTAGGAAGGTGTAATAAACAGGGAGGTTAGACATCGCCTAACGAACGAAAGTATGGCTTCGTTTTTGGCTTTTCCTCCAGCGCTGCCTAAAGGTAAGACACGTGCAGGCTAACACAGGGGTCGCTTCGGTCCCTTATACACAGGCTGCTCTGTTAAGGAGTTAGCATAGTTTATATGGCTGCAATACGACTATCCTTACTGCTTATCGCGATTCATTTATTAATTCTACACAAGTTAATCAATAATCAATTTTACACAAGTTAATAACTAAAGAAATATAAAGTTAACGACAATAGCACTTCTTATCATAGAGATACGCCGAATTTTCGAGTACTTCAATACTTAAGCTGTTTGTAAAGAGCGCTCCGCGTTTGAAGTCGTCATAAGTAAATGCCCCTGTTACCAACCGTTCGCTGGTCGTTGAGCACGTATAGCAGTAATTCTGCAATTCTGGTGAGATCGATTGATTTATGGAGTTTTACGTCCCAGAACCACGCTTTCATCATGAGAGAAGCCGTAGTGGAGGTCTGCGAAAATTTCGACCACCTTGGTTTCCTTAAAGGGGCCCTCTAACACTTTCCTCGCACCCGTTTTTTATTTGCGGGTCGCGTAGACAGATGGCTGAGGATATTTTTGGCAGGTGTCAAACCGCCCATATCAGTTGATTTAATATTTTAATCGTTCAATGAAATCATCACATCGCTGCCGACCGCATCAGCGCGTAGTGGCGCGCGTCAGAACTATTTGTGCGGAAATGACGACTTAGGGCTCGAGCCGGTGATTGGATGAAAGTAGCACTATAAGTGCTCGCGGCACTACATCAGTAAGCAAGTAATATTCGGCTTTGTTTTTTCGCTTGCGTAGGTTTTTATTGAACGCCAATAGACGCAGTCGTAGTAGAAAGATCCCCACAATTATAAAACGCGATAGAGGCGCTGGCTCCCGTTTCGCCTCTTGCCTTTTGCTTACACGAGTCGTATGTCCATAAGAAAAGAATCCCCTTCTTTCATCTCTCTTGTGTAAGTTCGCGACTCGCTAAAGCGCTGAACCACTGGGTGGACTATGCCGTTCTGTCAAAGTGTGTTGTATCGCGCGCAGCGCTATAAGGGAATTTGAACGTGTCCGCTAAACCGGTATACGCAAAGACGTACACTGGATACCGCATAGCGTTGTTTGTCAGTCAAGTGGCGCCAGCTGTGGGTGGTAACCAGAACAAGCAAAACCTCGTGATCTATGTCCTCCGAGATACCGGCAGCCACTCGCTACCCTACAGCCTTGACAATTTGTGTCGCGCTGAGAAACGGTGTCGAATTTTCACAGGTGCTTTACCGTCGAGGTTTCATCATACAAAGCTAAAGCAACTAAAACCGTCAGCAACTCGAGGGCTACATAACGCGCGACGACCACTCAAAAGATTCGAAGCGGACGGCAACGGCTCCAGGTGGTCTGCCATGCTTGCGCTTGCAATGTTTACACCCTGTATTCCGCTCTACGCAAAGTGCTTTGCGAATTGGGGTTATGTTGACACGCTAAAATTCCCTATTCCCAATTCTATGCTTCCATGTCTGCGCGTTTAGCTGAACAACCCGTGAAGAAACGTTGCCGAGTATGGTCGTACTCGCCGGCCCCTCTCAATGGTCATGACGGCGAGTTTAAAGACGACGGCACTTGCCTTGTGTCTTAACACGGAACGACGCGTAAGGCCTCGGTTCGAAGCACAAGCGTCCGCTCTTACAAATGGGAGCGGTCAGAAAAGCTCATAACTGACGGTGTGGCACGCTCTCGCTCCGCGTTGTTTGTTGGCATGGCAACGGCGTCATCACTACACTGGAGCGAACAGGCAACAATGGCTTACGAACTTCCGCTACGTAGGCGCCTGAAGCCAATTCCATTAGCCGAGCTCTATGACGTTTGTGGAGAGTGAAATGCGATCACCTGACCCCGCGAAATCCAAGTTGAGGGTCCGCATTTTTTTGCTTGTATATTGAACTTTGTCTCCTTAATAACTTTGCACTGCCTGCTCCTATCGCTGTCATTCTTGTAGCATTTGTCTGTCCACCCACCAGTCTACGCAACACGCACATGAAAACGGGTGCGAAAGAAGTGTTAGAGGGCCCCTTTAACGTACACTGACATCACGCATAACGGTGGGCCTCAAACCTTCGCCTCCATCGAAACTCAGCAGCGGCGGGCGTGATTCGATCCCGCGACCTTCAAACCTGCAGCCGAGTGCCATAGGCACCGTTGGACAATTCTGGCCAGAGCATATGTAGGAAAGAATACAAAAGCAACTAGTAGTAGTAGCCCACCCCCTCCCCCCACCGCCACTGTCTCCCCACCCCCGCCTGCATAATGAAATATGGAAAGAACTATGCCTGGAACGACTCTTCAACAAACATTTTTCACGCTTATATGTCGATAAGGTGGTTGTACAACGCAGAGGCTTACCTTTCACAAATTTGTGTAGACTGAGCGGAGACTAACCGTAAGCCCTCGAGACAGTCGGTTCCGTCACGCTGCGAGCATACAATGTTCTTTGTTGGGCAGATCCTGTCACATGCTAAAGGTTCTGTGACGTGGTTGTTCTTTGTTCCGTTACTTGAGTGCTCAAAGTAGTCTGTCATTCTACGGCTCTTTTTGAATGCTTGGCCTTCGCGACAATGTGTCACCGATCTAGTTGCAACCAGAAACGTGACGAGTGTTCCTAACACTGAATCAGTCTTCCTGTCACAGTGGTCCGGCACCCTGCGCTCGGAGCCATCCATCACAATATAACCACGGCGTTCTTGCTTTGTTCGAAGTTGCTCACAATGTCCTATCCTGTTCTCTGACAACTTGCCTTCTTTCGGCAGTAGTGAAAGGATGATTGAGCTCAAGTCTCCCATCCCTAGAAAGACTTCTCCTAGGTCTTTCTCCTAGCCTCCCACCCCTACAAAAGTAGCTAACATAAAAAAATTCTCTCAGTGATTTTGATGTAGATTGTGTAGGAAAAAAAGCCAAAACAGTTCGTGTTTTGTGTGAGGGAGAAAGGTTCAGCCAGCTCATTAAAATAGGCTGGCGTGGGAAATGTGGCTTTACACTGACATGTAGATTTCGGCAAGTAAAAATATCTGTATTTCTCCGTTCATTCTGTTTTCTATTGCTGATAAGAAACGAAAAGTAGCCGCGTGAAATCATCTTCACAGTTAAAACTGTTCTCATCGTTTTGTTCATCCATTAGATTGATAGAAGATTCGCTCGATAGTTATTAGAGCACCTGCCTAGCGGTTCTGTGATGAATTATTTCTGTCAAATCAATGTCATAGAAATATACAACTCTCCTTCTTTCGTTCTGTCATGCAAGAGTTGCATCAATAGTATACCTTCTCCGAGGTATAGTCATACGGAAATCGGAAGTTACATTTGTGACCGCCCTGTTGGTGGATAAACTTCACCACTGCCGGCGCAGATATAATCAAATTAGGATAAACCTATTATATTAATGCTAGGGCCACCTGTGCGCCGCGATGGTCTGGTGGTTATGGTGTTTGACTCCTGACCCGAAATACATTGGTTCGACCATTGCCACGGTGGTCCCATTTTCAATGGAGGTGAAAATTCCAGAGGTCCATCAACTGGGCATCGTCCGCGCAAATCAGAGAACACCACGAGGTCAAATTTTCCGAAGCCTACACCTATGGCATGCCTATTATCCTATCGTTTTCTTGCTCATAAAACCCCGTCAGTTATTCTCATTACATCGATGCTAGATTTCGTGCAAGGATCTCCTATATTAGCTGCATAATCCAGATTTGGACAGACCACAGAGGTGAAAGTAATTGGACGAGCGTCAGAAAGAGCATGCCTTAATTTGATTCTCAGAGGTAAAACGCACGATGGTGATATTAAAAGGAGGCTAGTTTGATGTATCACAAAAACGCTGCTTAAGGTCGAATAATATTTCCTGGTGTTTTACGTCCCCAAAACCAGTACATTATTAGTGGAGGGTCCTGGGTGTTCTTTAACGCGCACTGACGTCGCACTGTGCACGGACCTCTAGTGTTTCATTTCCACTGAAATGCGGCCGCCGTAATGGGGATTCGATGCCGTGGCATACGGGTCCACAGCCATGTGTCACAGGAGCTAGACCACCACAGTGGGCCTGCTTATGACAGAAAGCACCGGCTAGTCTGGTCACATGCTCTACTGCATTTTTCAAACTACACCAGCAAACAAGCACCGACTCGAAGTTTCAGTCAAGGAGCCAACGTGTTTAATAACTGTCGTTCAGTTAATAAAAGAAAACTATTTTTTTTTTGTGCAGCTGATATCGGGAGCATGGCTTGGCGTCCGTGGAGGCAAGGGAAAGGGCATTAAACAGTGGGAAGGAGAGAAAGGCCGTAGTGGAGGGCTCCGGAAATTTTGACCACCTGGAATGCTTTAAAGTGGACTGGCATCGCACAATACACGGGCCTCTAGTATTTCCGCCTCTATAGAAAATGCGACCGCAGCGGACGGAATTGAATCCGTGTCCTTTGGGTCCGCGGTCAAGCACACTAACCACTGTACCACCACGACGGACGTACGCAGAGCGTTTCTTCTGTCCAATAGAGAGAACCTAGTCGTTTTCGGAACAACCAGTGTCCGCACAAGCTGTTAGAGTGCCTACGAACAGCCTATGCCACCGTCGATGGGAAATTAACGATGGAGGGAGAGATTGAGATACTGGGATGCCAGACGCAGAGCGGCCGTGCACGTGCATGCATGGTTGCACTTTCCACTCGCTGCTCGGGAGATACACGGATGCACGGTAGAACGGAAGCGCTGTGGACGGGGACCGAGAGGCGGTGGCTGTGTGCTCTCGGTAATGAACGGCTTAGCTACCATGCTCGAGGTTTCTGGAATGCCCATCGGTGAGCGTTGGATGCGTCCATTATTGTATATACGGGGATCTGTCCGAACGATTGAATTGTGGGGTTTAACGTCCCAAAACCAGCTCTGATTATGAGAGACGCCGTAGTGAAGGTCTCCGGAAATTTCGACCACCTGGGGTTCTTTAACGTGCACTGACATCGCACAGCACACGGGCCTGAACATTTCGCCTCCATCGAAATGCAGCCGCCGCAGCCGGGATTCGATCCCGCGACCCTCGGATCAGCAGCCGAGTACCATAGCCACTAGACCACCGTGGCGGGGCTATGCGAAAGGTGGACTTACTATACGTGAAGCGCTAGAACAGCAGCCGTGAACGAGTGGTAGCTTGCTTGCTTCGCACCTCAGTGTCGCGGGCTCCATTCCTACCTACCTAACGAGTGGTAGGTTGACGCTTGTCTCTGTTAGTTCGCTCATTATATCTACATTTCAATCCCAAGTTAAAAGAAACCGTTTGTCTTTCTTTTGCTTGCAACCTGCGCAAAGTCTGTTCTCATGAAATTTTCATTTGGCCACTCATTTACGAACATGAGGTGCGATATTAAGGCTCAACCAGCTGTGGCGCGTACCCGCATCACCAGGGACGACCACTACGGGTATGAGCCACAAGTGATCGCGTTGTCGTTGATCATGACGTATATCATTTTAAAGATTTCTAGATCAGTCAATCATATTCGGCATACATTGCTACCCTACAATCTCAATCATGACATGCACAACGGGATAGAGGTGACCCGGAGAGCGCCGAGACGCAGGTGGCTAGATAGATAGATACGGTCAAAGTTGCTCAAGTTCGCTGAGAAATGCTTTGCAGTTAAAAGAAATGGTATTGACTGGTCAAAAGCATCAGTATCAGAAATGATGCAGCAAGGCTCATAAAGCACCACTTCACTGTTTTGGGTCACTACTGCGCATGCGCCACTGCAGCAGTAGTTGTATATATAATCTGCAATAAGGTTGTTCATCGCCTGACTCCGACCAGCACACATGGTAGCAGCGGTGGGAGGCTTTTCGGTTCTAAATGGTTGGTAGATACCGGTAGCAGAGTTCTCGTCTGACGTCCCACCACGGTGAACGGTGGACTTTGGCGAACGGTGAACTTCGGTACATAAGGGAGCATTCCGACGTGACGATGTGCTCCGGTCCCTCGTGCAGATGCTCATGGGACGTCACACGAGAACTCTGCTATCGGTACCTACCAACCATTCAGAACCGAGAACCATCCCACCGGACATTGTCCAGGGTCGCCTTCAAGAAATACGCCTACGACAGAGGACCTACTACAATCGCAGTAGCAGGCACCTACCGCCTGTGAGACCCGGCCAGCAGGTCACCGCATGCGACACACACCAGCGGACCTGGGCTCCTGCACTCTTGATCAGACCGATCGAGGAAACCCGCTCAACGATCATGAAAACTGAAGACGGCCGTGAACTTCGGCGCACAAGGGAGCACCTCCGCTTGGCAGAACCGCCACCAGAGTCGAGCCAGCCGGACGCGAGTCGCGTCCCTCAAAACGGATCGTCCTCAACACCCCCAAAAGAACTACGACGAAGCACAAGACAACGACGCGAGCCCCGTCGGAACGCTCCACCCGAGAGACACTAAGCACATACGTTAATTCCGCTGTGAAAGGAAAGATGTAGCAAGGCTCATAAAGCACCACTTCATTGTTCAGGTCATTACTGTGCATGCGCCACTGCTGCAGCAATTGTATACATAATCGCTATTGTTCCTGCAACAAGTTGTTCATCGCCATCTCCATCGCCGCGTGTAAGAGAAATCGAGTACTAATTACAGGCTTAGTCATATGTACTTTAGTCATTGTGAATAGTGTTCAGGGACTTGTTTATTTGGGGTTGCTAATAACATCTGCATGATTCGCTTCTGCATTGGCCTGGTTACATCTTTGCCCCTATTCATCACTTCTTGGCTTTATTGTTCCTTCCTGCCCTCACCAGTTCCTTGTTTTTTTTTTACATGCCGTCTACTGAGCTACCTTAATTGCAGCTACCACAACGGTAGCATGCGCTTTCCATTTTATACCCTGTTATAAGAACTTAAAACTGTATCGGCTTGCTATGTGTGTGGCGTGTCACTAATTGCACACGAAACTGGACAGTTTTGATTATTGCGGCACGACTATGGCCAGCGCGACCCATTTTATCACGAATGCATATTCCTTAAAGTTACCAAATTGAAGCTGCAAGTGCACCTTCGTCAGAACACGTGTAGGCCTAAGTTTATGAAATGGAGAAAATAAATGTAAGAAAACGCGCATGTGTAGATTTCGTGCTGAAGATCCCCGTCCCTGACTCAATGTTGAACTAGGGTCATATGATTTCTGCTTGATATCATCGACCGAAATCTTAGGAAGGGTTAGTGATATGGAGCACGCCCTTGTATATAAAATGGACACACAGAGGGCCACAAGTTAGATATCCGGGAACGCGCAAGTGCTGCTATACTGTACTGTACTATACTATACTATGCAATACAATACTATACTATACTATATATACCGGTACAATACTAGTCGACAGCTCAAGAAAGTGGTACCCTCACTGTCGCAGGTGGTTCGCGAAGTACCAAGATACCGGGAAATATGCATTACAGAGGAAATGTTGACGGAGCAGGAAGAAAGAAAGTCAGCTTAGTTAAGATTGCTTAAGCTTTTTTCTGAAAATTTAACTCTGTTAGTTTGGCAAATAGAGCTTCAAAATCTTGCGGAAAGATAAAGCTAAGGTCAAGTTCACTTTTCAAGATGCCCTGTTCGCTTTCCCCCGTAGCATTTTTTAAGATACATCTCATCAGTTACATCTTTATGGTGCTTGAAAGGCTTGTATATCTTTATGAATTCAATTTTTTAGCTCTTTATGGCTGCTGCCTACCGCTTCATCCCGATGAACGACCAACGATGCGAAATCGGGCGCCGTGAAAAAACTTACGTCAAGTGTAGGCGCGGCGGGAAATTCAAGGCCACGTCGCCAGACATCATTCAAGAATTTCTTCTCGTTATCCTGTAAAGCCTCCCATTCTGCGGGGAGGTTTACTGTGTATATTTGTGAGTGTCCTTCGCTTATATGGCTTGAATGTTTTTAGACGGTAGCTCTAAGCGCCATTTACTACAGACCAGGATTGCCTTCAGAGTTTCCCCTCCTATAAATGTTAACATAATGAACTCTTTATTCATATTCAGTTTCGGGAATAAATAAGAATGCTGCATCAGAACTTTTCTAAAAGGCATGTCGTAATGAGTTATTGACGTGTCCAGGGAAGAAAGCGCCGGTCACACCTGCCATGACAACACGAACGCTATGCAGATCTTACGGGAATACAAGAGCACGCAGGCTCTTTATGGCATATAGTATAACAAATTTCGTTTAGGCTTCCTTACGTGCCACAAAAAATAGCGAATTTGAATGAACGGAACGCCCAATTCATCCACATGCCTTTCGAAGTAAAACAGCTGTGAATAGCTTCAACAAGCGAGAAAAAAAAGGCAAGACAAAAACAAATTGCTAAACACAGGAGAGCCAACGACAACTATGCAAGACACACTGCCGCGAAGAGAGTCCGAAACGTTGCAAATTCATAGGCTGCGAGTAATGTATAAAAAAGATAAATTCGGGCCGAAATAGATTGAATGTGCTCAACGTAAAAGTTTGGGCAAGTTAGAGTCAGACAGCTCCCTTATCGTGACGTCTCTCTCGGCGAGAGCGTTCCCTTACCGCTTCCCTTGGAAAAAAAATCCCTCAATGACGCCATGCTCGCTCTCTCTGTGAGAGGCTGCAAGAACATGGAGGAGAATTCGATTTCAACCACTCCAACGACTTGACCTGTTTCGGTTGAATGGGTATCTCGTTCTGAAGTCGCGAAAGTGCGGAGGCTACTGCAGCGGTGCTTCGTCATTCGACGGTAGGAGATCAAGGTAATGCAGATAGCTGGTCCAGAAATACTTCCTTCAAAAGGGAGATTGATCCGGGATTTGAAAGAACGAAAACAGAAGTTGCATGAGCTGCGATATCTTTCGGCAGAGATTTCTGTTTTGCGTTTCCGTTCGGAACGCTAACGGTAGTTTGATACTGACCGCTTCACGTTAGCGTTACTGATGTTACAGGCGCTGTCGTTTGATTCCCATTGGCCCAGACAAATCAATTCAGTGTTCCTGGGATTCAAAGGAAAAAGAATGTGACTCAACCATGGAATTCGGTGAAGTGTGGTATAACAAGAAAGAGAGCATGGGCCATAGACGTTTCCCCCGTGGAAATGTACATATGTATCGGAGTCCGTAGATCTGGCAACCATAGAAAACAAATAAACGATCTCAATTTCCTATAAAGCTCCTGGTGCGGACCCAGGGTTTTTGTAATTCCTTGAACTGCCAGGCAATCCAATTCGTGGTGCCGAAGCACGCCAAATTAAATCCATACACCATTCCAAAGAGGAGATGTCTAAAAGCAATCGTTTTCGCTTGCGACGTAAAGCAACCCATTTCGCAGTACCAAAATGACGCCAGCCTAAATAATGACACGCAGTGAAAAATGTAGACGAGACCTCGCGAAATTATGTTGCGTTCTGCAGGTGTTGCAGGGAGCCTTAATATTTTGCGAAATAGTGTGCTCGCTGCTGCATGTAGGTTCGTGGAATCACCAGGACCTTGCAGCGATATCTGGAGTACGTGACGAATTTCGCCAACTTTGGGGATCTACAGGGATCAATGCCGAATGTATACAGGTCGCTTTGTCGAATAAGCGTTGTTGACTATGTTAATACGCCGTGCATTGTGAGGGAATCAATAATACTGCATTCAGCGGGTTTCTTCTTTTTTTCTTGTGCAAACGTAAATAAGCCATATGAAAGAGAACGCGGGAGAGATAGGGATAAGGACTTGCTAACTGCCCCCAAGAGGAGGAAGGAAACACGCCTACTCATTAGGCAATAGGAAATAGAAATGGCAGATCGGTGTTTACAGAAAGAACTATGTGAAGAATGACGAAATGCCGATCAAGATAGAAAACAAAACCTGCTTAATGCGTTGAATGAGCGTTTTACAAACTGAAGGCCAAGTCGTGACGAAAACTAACCTATGCATCATAAGTGTGGTCGCGTCGATAAGCACACTACACGGGTTAGAACGTTAGATTGTCACGGAAGATCAGCACTGAAAATATTATGTGTTGAAAATTTGACTTGTTAATCGTCTGGAGCTAGAACGCCTGCTGCACGTTTGGTTATAGATTAGACTATACATTGTCATACTTTTGCATTATGCACGTCTTAGCGTTTCGGCCGATATTCTCAGCTACATTATGCTAAAAATTAGGCTTCTTTGCATGATTGTACGGGCAGCAGACATTAGTGCGTGTGGCGCACATCCAGATATCCCGGACTCGGTATGAGCCACACATGTCGTGGTATAAAAATTTTCGCGCATTTCCATACGGGTCACGTGGGTTTCACTTCAAGCGTGTGTGTCACATCTCTCTGTCTCTCTCTCTCTTTTAAAATCGGGTATGAACAATCAATGAACTATCTCTGCATTTCTTCTTGCAAGGATTCGCCACTGTCAACGAGTGCCATCTGCTGCTTGCTTACGAACGCAGGATTTGGTATGGTGAAGAAGCTAGCGTTGCAACACATTGAAGTGATAACCTGAACTGGTTCGCTGATCATCTATTTTAATGCACCGTTTTACGAAAATCAATCATCATCATCACTCGTCGAGTGCTGCGACGGAGATACCAGTTCCCCAACTCAGCCAAGAAAGTGGCGGCGCTCGGCTGCAGGTGGTTGCTGCAGCAGAACCGAGCGTGTGTCCACCAAGGAGGTTTTAATTTTAAACCTCCCGGATGCCCACTGCTGCTGCGGCAGGGGTTGGCGCTGGCGCCACATCCGGTGGGAGACATCACGTGCTCTCCGCACAGCGCTTTTGCGGACGCCACGTGTGAGCGCGCTTTCGCTAACTTAGCCAAAAAACGCTTTCGCGTTAAAACGAAAACCAAACATCCCTGTGGTCTTTTTATCTGCAGCAAATATCTTGAGTGATTTGTGGGGTTTAACGTCCTAAAACCAGCTCCGATTATGAGAGACGCCGTAGTGGAGGTCTCCGGAAATTTCGACCAACTGGGGTTCTTTAACGTGCACTGACATCGCACAGCATACGGGCCCTACATTTCGCCTCCATCGAAATGCAGCCGCCGCGGCCGGGATTTGATCCCGCGAGCAGCAATGACTTTAAACGTACAAATGATCGAGTCATCTCATAAGTCTGTTTATGAGGAAAGAAAACCAGGGAAATATGGGCAGGGGTAAGACCGCGCACATCACAAGCGCTTGCTTAAAGGGGTGCTGGCACAAACACTCCAGAGAAGGACATTGCGTGAGATGAGTTCTCGTGGACGCAAACAGACACAATATTTACGAAATATCTGCTTAAGGTGTATCCTAGAAACTGCCCAAAATCACTTTGAATGTACACGCACATTCCGGTCGCGCGGTGGTCACATTTTCGTGAACGGCGAAGATGATGGGGGCCGATGTACTGTACAGTGAAGTGTTGTGCCAGTAACGTGCACTGGTAACGCGCAGTACATCGGGAGGCCGATGTACGGCGCGTTACCAGTGCACGTTAAAGGAAACCCCACATGTATTCAAAATTCCCGGGTCCCTCAATTATGGCGTGACTCTTAATTTTGTCGTGGTTTTCGTACGTCAAACTCAAAACACAACACCTCGCGAGATCAATGATAACTTGGTGATTGTGTAAACAGCCGAAATCAACCATGTCGCGAGTTGGCGTTGACTTCCATCCTCAATGCGTGTGACTGCCTACCGCAGTTGGCTCTCTCTGACGCTGTAAGAGCTTTGCTTGTGCATGTTCATTTTGGGCGCTCTGTCACTTCACGGCACAGATTACGCACGAAGTTCATGTATGCGAGCGCAGTATGCACGTGCGGCAAACACAAATGCAAATGAGAAATATCTAAGGAAGTTCTCACGAATGAATTAGGACCCTGTATTGTAACGAATTCCGACACTTCAACAACCGCTCCACGTCGTAGTACATCGCTCACTACCAAGCGCGCTCAGGTGCTAGCCACTTTTCCACATCGTTGACGGAATTTCATGGAACATTTTTTGTGCTATGTTTTCTGAGGTTTTACGTCTCAAAACCAGCTACGATTATGAGAGACGCCGTGGTAGACGGCTCCAGAAATATCGACCCCCCGGGTTCTTTTTTTTTTAACGTGCCCTGACATCGCACGGTGCACGGGCGTCAACAATACGCCTCCATCAAGATGCAGCCGCCGCGGCCGAGATTTCATCCCGCGACCTTCGGATCTGAAGCCGAGTGCCATAGCCACTAGAGCACCATGGCGGGGATTTTTATTAAGCTATGATCGGGGAGTATTGTAGTCGGCAAAAGTAATTTCTGAGACATAACAGATGACATGACGAATTCACACTTTAAACGCAGTATACCTAGCCTAGAAATACAGTCGATCACAATATTTCACTCGATTATGGGTATGTTTCGCTTCCTTATGTCAGGCATTACGTTTTTGCTCCCACATATAAGTAATGAAATAGGCCCGTCTCATTTGTTTACGTGCCCCTTCATGTATGAAGCAGTATATATTTAGCTGAATAATGAACGAAGCAGTGCGGTAGTGTGATTCCTTGCTTTCAGCTACTTCGGTACGTAAGCACCAAGTAATCGCACTTTAATAATACAAACTTCCAGGTCTGCACAGAAGACGCAGCACAGTGAGAACGCAAAGGTAGTTTTACTGCGTGCTCGCTCATTCTTGTCTTTCGGTCTTCTGGCCCTCCTGCTTCTCCTTCCATAATCGTAGTGCTCGCCCTGTAGTTACGGGTACGCGGCACAGGTGTTTGAATATTATACAGCCCATGTCAATCGATCGAAAACTGACTAAAATAGACATTGAGTATGTTGTTGTTGGTGGCTTGGGTAGAAAAGACGCTTCTTTCTGAGTATGTCATTAGACACGACACGAAACAACATACACAACAACACGTAATTAAAAACAAGGTGGCTGCCGATTGAAATGTTGACATGACAAGCGCACCGAGACAGACAAACGCACTGTGTTCACCGAAGGCAAGCTATTAAGTAGTCACTGGGCAGGAATCGAACCCGGGTCCCCCGAAGTGCCATGCGAACACGTTATCACAAGGCCAGAGCGGCTCCTTCCGCACGGCGCATATAGTAAAGCAACTTATTGGACCAGCAGTTGTCATGAGGGTCCTTGTGCGATGCCAAATGCGCCCCTAGTGCACGTAGCCACTATCATAGCAATAAAATAACTAATACACATTATCGGCTACCACTTCACCATGCTTTTGTACAACTTTGATCGTAGGAACAGTTCAACGAACAACGCTTATGACGCACATTAGCGCGCCGTAGCGTAAATTTCTCTTCGACAAAACAGGGGTCTTAGAACTAACGTGGGTGTCGATGTTACGTGATACTTTTCACGTCACTATGGTGCTGACAACGTTCCTGGTTAGCCCAAGTTAACCATACTCATGCATCTTGTACAAAGATGCTCATCCTATTGCGTAAATATAGAATACACGACAAACATTTCGTCAAAGGTAATTTCCTCAATAACTGCTTCGCATGACACCGATTTTCACTGAGCGTGGGGCCTGCAGGGTTTTTTTTTTTTTAATTTTTACTCGTTGTGAGGGACAGCGGAAAGCGAACATCAGTGGCGGCAGTGGTGCCGGCCTATACATCATCGCCACGAAAATCGGTCCTTGTAGGTAGCCTGTGACAGCTTACGCTGTGAAACGAGAAGCCATTATATATATATATATAAGTCGCACAGCGCGCACGTGCGGTCGACCGGAACCCGACGCAGTGTGAAAGTCAGCATCGCAATCTGTCTAAGCACTTCGAGGGCTCTCGATGAGTAAGTATGAGCGCTGTGAACAAACGTGCCGTCGCTGTTTTAACAGCTTCGATAGAGACCGCCATTAATGCATTGTTTACTTTTGCAAGGGTGGCGCTATCGATCCTTTGTCCGAAAATCCAGCTGCAATATTGTCCCCGCGACGGCATCGAAGGCATGCCTTCAGCGTTGTGTAGTCGCGATAAGGCGGGAATCGAGCCAGGCTAAACTCTCTTCCTTTCTCCGCGCATATAAATGACAGTATCAGCGCGAAAACCGCACTTAGAAACTCCCCCTTCCCTAGAAAAAGAAAAAAAAACAGAGAGCGAG